>CM040437.1:24487000-25087000 GCA_022702705.1 Papilionanthe hookeriana x Papilionanthe teres
ATGAATTGGGTGCCAATTTGAGGTTTGGGGTAACCACTTTGAAGAATTTTGGAGTTTGGTCCAATTTGGGCTAAGTTTGGCAATCTTGGCTCAAATGAGCTTGGATAAGGTTTGGGTTCAAACTTTGGTTCAACAAAATGTTGTTTTTGGTCTAGAAATATGTTATGAAGATTTTAGAACAATTTTGAAGAGAATTTGAGTTAAATTGGATTGGATTTGGGCACTTTAAGTGTATGGTCAAATTGGGTTAATTTGGGTTAATGTGAGGCTAATGTGGAGTTAAGGCTCAATAGAATGCCAAAAAAAAATCAAAAGGGATGTGATGAAGAGTTTTCAACAAAGATTGGGTGAAAATTTCGGGATTGGGTCAATCAATTTGGTGGTTTTGGTCATGTGGGCCTTTAGGTCAAAATTGGGCATTTTGGGTTTGGGTGAATTTAGAAAATCTTGGGACCAAATTAGGGGCAATTGAATGCAATTTTTGATTTATGGAGATGTTATGAATGTTTAGGATTTAATTTGGAGAAAAATGGATTGAGGTTTGGTTCAATTTGAGTCTTTTGGCTAACTTGGGTCAATTTGAAGATTTCTGGGATTTGATTGAAATTAGACCTGAATGTGGGCTCAATTGGATCAAATTTGGTTGAGATTGAGTTTAAGAATACTGAACTAGAGTTTGGAATCAAATTTGAGAAAAATTGGGGTCAATTGAATTGACATTGGGTTTAATTGGGTTAAGTTTGGGTTTACAATAAATCAAATTGGGACTTTTGGTAAAATTGGATTAAATTGACATCATTGGACTATGGTGTAGTTGAAGAAAATGAAATTGGGAATTTTTGGAAGACTTTGGGAATTTTTGAGGTTTTTTGGAATTTTTGAAACTTAACCACATTGGATTATATGTGGCAGGGTTCCATTTCTAGTCTTCTAACAAAGGTCACTAGGAGAGTCCTTTAGCTAGACCTTAAGTTATCTAAGAGAGACTAGACCTCAACCAAAAGTGAGGTCAACAGATAAAAATTTCAAAGTCATTTAAATTAAATTTGATGAATTATGAAGTGATAGAGCCTTAGGGGCAAAAGTGTAATTTTGGAAACTTAGCTACATTTAATATTTAGGCTTAATTCAAGAGGAAAAATGGGTAATTATTGATCTTAATAAGTATATTTCAATGTTTGAAACATTGGGGACTAATTGGTAGAAACCAACCTCATTCCCTTTCAATTAAAATATAAAAACCTCAAATTTATCAAATAATCAAAGTTTGAAAGTTAATCAAAAATCAAATGACCTTAGACTTAGGGGTATGATTTTGGAAGTTAATAATTCACTAAATTAATTCCCCTATTTGATGACTAAATGATAATATGATATCTTAATGGAAATTCTTACCACTTAAAGTTCAATCTTCTTCAAAGCTGCAAAATCCATTCATGTAAAATGCGAAGGGCTTAGTAGTGAACTAGGCTTGATCAAAATTGATTAAAAGAGGTTTAGAAAAGTTAACATAAAGAAAATTTAAACATTCTGAAACATTGCAAGCCCAAATTAAAATTAAAATTAAAATTTGAGTAAGTGTCCTAATAACTTTAACTTGCCCTTTTAGGGCTTTTCACCCACATAATTCTTAAATTAAATGATAAGTGATAAACTACCCTACGCTTAGGGATAATTAAGACATTAATGTTCATTGAGTATTAGGATATTTTTAGGATGAATCATTAAGCAACATAATAAATTTAAACGAGCCCAGGACTTTCCACCAGGCGGTGAGAGGGAAGCATGGACCTGCATCCTCCTTCTGACCTTTTGGATACCCTGGGGGTCTATTAAACTTAATATGTTTTGCTTAATAAAATCATCCTTAATCAAATTAAAGGAAAATTCACCAGGATCTTCACATAGACGTCATAGGACTTGGTAGACGACCAGGATCTCAATATAGATGTCATAGGACTTAATAGACAACCAGGATCTCAACCTAGACGTCATAGGATTAGGTAGTTACTACTTTTCAGTTCTACTTTTTCCTGTTTTCTGGCATGATTTAATTTCTGCAAAATAATAAATGTTTATTGCAAGAATACTAAAGTTTCAGGAGGAAATGACGAGAAGACCATCCGAGTACGCTTTTATTTTAATGCAATTTAATTACCCGCAATTTAATTTCTCGCACTTTTTTTTATATATAAACTGTGAAATGATTGAATCCCGCATGCTTAAACAACTCAAAATTTAATCACAAACAAACAAAATCTGCAATTATAACTAAAATTAAAACATCTCACGGATGACCGGGAGTTCCTCGGACGAGGTAACCTACGTGTTGCTAACGAGATCTCCCACGATCTGGATGAAAGTACTAAACCTATTAAGTTGGGTTTAGTAAATTCATCCGGACTAAGTGAATCCGATGAAAATGGTAGTGCCAAAACGAGGGAACCTTGGGATCCTAACCGGTGTCGCCATGATCAACTTAAACATTTGTTTTAATTAAAACATTAAGACACCTCAAATATTAAACTCTTCAAGAACACGACACTTCTCTCATCCCTCTAATTGTCACTTATTGAACCTAAACATTCTGAAATAACAAGAAGAAACTTGGAGCAAACACCGTGGGTAGCACAATCGAGGATGAAGAAGGACATGCTCGAGAAAGCAAACAACGAATCTACAACAATAACTCTCTTCCTAGAAGTAAATAACTACCCATAGGACTTCGAGGTAGCTTGCCTAGTGCAGCATAAACCCTCACCTCAACTTTTAAGCTTTTGCACCTAGTGCAATATAAGCCCTAACTCTTTTTAGGTTTCCGAGGTTGTCATCAGATATGACCTAAATCCTCCTAACTTCCAGGCTATTCGTTTGACGGATGTCAAATGAATGTAAGCCCTAATTAATTAAAATTGACAGGATGAAACATAAATAAATCTTCTCAAATTGAAGCAAAACAATAGGATAAATCGGGAAGCCACCAAGATTTCCTCTTGGATCTATGGTCTCCCCTAGTTCTTCCTCTTTTGGATTTCTTACAATCAAATATTCCAAAATTTGCACCCTATCATTTATTGGATTCCGACTATCATGAGTTCATTGAAAAGTTCTTAACCTCTTGAAGTCATAAAAATACTTTTCCTGATTTTTATCGAAAGTTTTTAGAAGGCGGAAGATAATAATTTTGTTTATGAATATATTTGCATTGTTTCATGATTTTGTTTTTCTTCTATAAAAACAACTATACATTAAATCATAAAATAGCAATTACAATGTTAATTATTATGTATATTTAAGTTATGAAAATAATTTACAATAATAAATTCCCACAAAGTACATAAAATAAATATTTATTAAAATTTAATTTTTGGCAAATTTTAAAATTTTTTCATTTTATCATTTTATCCTTCTAAATTAGATTATACATTTCATATGTACTTTCTACATATTACATTAAATCATGAGAAAATGCTCAAACTTAATTTTCTTAAAATGATGATAACGATGATATTTTTGTTTCTATTAAGAAAGACTCATTCTAAGGTGTAGTTTATTTATTTATTTTTATTTTAAATTATAAAAAGACAAATTTTTCTCCCATTATAATTAATTTTATGGAATATATTGATAAAAATGTAGATTAATAGGTTTATAGAAATGCCTTTTTAAGAATATAAAATACATTGCTTACTATTAATTGAATGCTAGCAGCAGCTGGCCAGGGTTTTAGGGAGGGTTTATCTCTTGATAAAGTTCTTGAAGCATCCATCGATCGGAGAAAATGGGTAAACCTACGGGTTCTTCATTTCTTCTCTCTTTCTATATAGACTGAATTCAACATAATCGGGCATTTGGATCCTCTCCAATAACTGTATCTGCTGGTAAGCTTAACTTTCTTCTTGCATGGTGTCCGGGCACTTTCAACCCTAACCAGAATGAAGTTTGAAGCTGGGTCACAATCCCCATGGCCATGTTTGGTTTTCGTTAAAAGGGCTTTTCCACTCTTTTTCTGTTTTCTTCTCATAGTTGTGTGACAACAACAACAACAACAACAACAACAACAACAACAAAGCCTTAGTCCCACTACGTGGGGGTCGGGTCAGCTACATGAATCCTTTTTCTCTGTTGCGTCCTATTTAGAATCATATTTTCATTTAGTTCTAATATAATAGAGTGGCTAATAGTTGTGTGAGATTGGGAAAAAATTTCTGTCCGGACTCCGAAGATAGCTCCACGTCATTGGAGGCACATTACCCCCATAAACCATATAATGAGCTATTTAATAGTTGGTTTGTGGCAGGAGTTAACTCAAATCACGCAATGATTTCTGTGCTGTTTTTTAATCCTCGGCTTAAATTGCAGATTTCTTAAATCCAGGAAGGGAAGGATTTATGGGATTTGATATTTTTTACTCATCCTCTGTTGCCGTTTGTCTCATTATCTCCTTCTTTCTCTTCACACATCTCCAATCCCCTCGATGCTTTTCGTCCATAATTCTTATGTATTTATATAACTAAACCTAAATCTTGATATTTATTTATTGAGAAATTTACGATATCTGTATGGGAAGTGTATTTCACTGAGAAAAAGGGTTGACAGAGATTTTGATGTGGTTAGAATTTAGAATACAAGTGGAATGTGTTAAGTATTATGTCAAAGTTTGTTTGTGAACATTTATCCGAAGGATGGTCAAACAGATATGTATTTTCCACCTACTAGGTTATGGAACAGATCGGATGACCTTTGGAATGCGTTGTTGGCAACCGCTGCTTCCATGCATTCGCAGTCTGCGAAATGATTGATTAATTCTTTGGGATAACTACACACAGACCACCCGAAACTTGCTATTTTCAAATCAACCATCCTCTTTCATCCAACTTTCAGCATTTTCAGTTAAATATTAGAATTCATGGTAAAACCCCAACCATATTTTTCATTTTTCTCAAATTATCAATAGTTTGATTGTGACACTCATAACGTTCTTTGGCATTAATCAACGACGACGAAAACAACAAAAAGAAGCATATATCCCACTAAGTGGGGCGGCCCACCTCTACATTTTTTAAAATAAGTCAAATCCAAATCATTTGCTCTCCTAACTGAGTCATCAAATGGTCTATGTTTAATGCGACGTAACCATCTTGGCTGGCTTTCTCTATCCTTGTTTGCCACTGGGTATTAAATTAGAATAAGCTACTTGTCTAGATAAGCTGTAGTTGCCCCAAACAGACCCTTAGTTTGCTACCCACCTGCCTACCTCTCCTCTTCTCAAGGATTCTTTTGAAGCAATTTTGTCCCGCCCGTCTCTCCGCTCCTTAAAGGCTTCATTTGAAGTAGCTTCGTCGTTAAACAAAGTTCTCTTGAAAGATGTGTTAGCGGAACAGAGAAAGTACTCTACGGTCCAAAACAATGAAAAAATTGTCATTCTTGAGAATAACTATGAGAGACATTCGACAAACTTAGCTTCACCAAATGAAAACTTTTGCAAAAGTATCGACATTCACCGCAACGCAATTGTGGTTCAATGTTTTCTCAAACTAAGCCCAAGTGTGCAATAAACAAAGTTGAGAAAATTTTGGGTGCTTAAAATTTGTTCCTGCATTGAGAAATTTTCTTTGTTCATTCAATATAAAATTTATTAACTTAAATAGGCGTGGTAAATCTATAATTTTAAATTTAAGAACATTTGAGTTATTGTATTTCTAAATTATTTAGTATTAATTTATTTCAAAATTTTAAATTAGTTGAAATATAGATTTAATATTATATATAGTAATGATAAAATATTAAGCTTTATTAATTAAAAATTAATTATTCTCTAGATTAATCAATTAATTACTAATCATTCCATTAAATTATTTATTTATTAAACAATAGTTTAATATTCATTAATAAATAGTTGACAAATTATTTATTATATGAATTAATAATAAAATTTAAAATATTATTAAAATAGTATTAAGTTAATTTGCTTTTAATTAATTATGAAGTTGTTATGTATTATCTAGATAGTGATAATTAGTTTTATAATGTAGTTATTAATCATTAATCAGTTAATTGTAAAAAAAATAATAATAATCTTAAACCTATATGGCGTCTACTCTCTCCCCTCTTCTGCAGGGAAAATTATTCCATACGGAGCGAGTAGGTATCGTTCCATGCGGAGGCAAATAGGATGGCGCCAAGTATGCAGTTCGCGGATCCAGAAATACCCACAAATACTCCCAAATACTCACCCAGTAACCACCACGCCTTATTGTCTAGTACCCGCCAGTAATCATCCAGTACTCTCCAGTAACCACCTCCGCGATCCTTTAGTCACCACATGGAATACTCACGTACCCATCCATACCCCTCGAAATACCTGCAGTACCTTTCGATACCTTGTTGCGATAAGTTTTTCGCTTCTATAGGTTATTGTTATTATTATGGTTTTCCGTTTTTTAAGCAGTATAGTCTCACGAATGTATTATATATTTTTAAATAAAGTGTCTGTATATATATATATATATATATATATATATATATATATATATATATATATATATATATATATATATATATATATATATATATATATATATATATATATATATATATGCAAATATAAAAGAATTGTGTGCTATGTATGTAAATGTAAATGAAACACAGGACGATCCATATATATGTAAATGCCCCTTTGTGAGAATATTTACATATTTAATACACGTCTCCCGTATTTACATACATATCTCATATCTAAACTTTAATATTTACAAGTAATAGTTTTTAGATGTTCTAATGTTATATATAAGAAATAAATATTTCACTTTTGAAAATAATGCTTAGATTTGATTTGCACATGAGTGGAAATATGAAATTTTAAGTGTGAGAGAAATAAAAACATAAGAATTAAAAGATTTACAGGAGACAGGTTCAAGTATTCCTGCGAGATATGGATAGACTGCCGTAGTCTTAGAATGCAGTATTAAAGGATCGCGGAGGTGGTTATTGGAGAAGACTTGGATGATACTGGCAGATCTGTACGATAAGGCACGGTGGATGCATAGGTGGATATTTGTGAGTATTAGTGGATATTTCTAGATCCGCGAACTGCATACTTGACGCGATCTTATTTGCCTCCGCATGGAGCGATACCTACTCGCTCCGTATGCAATAATTTTCCCTTCTGGAGAAACCCTTGCCCGCCTCCCGCCCCCCGCCCCCCTTCTCCCGGTTTAGCCTGAAACCATCGCCCACCCAACCCCCCCACTCCTCTAGTGACCAAAACCCTAGCGATATAGTTGCGACTAGAACTTGCTGGGAACACAACTGCGGGATTTCGGTGTACAAAAACCTTTGAAACTCCCATCTTTCTTCTCCTTCCACAAAGCTCCCAACCGAAACCATTGACGAAGGTAAACATCGTCTTTCTCGGCCTTACCCCCAGCCCCTTCCTTCGTTTCAGTTCCTCTAAATCCCGTGAATCTGTCTGCGGACGAAATTTTAGTAGACCCCCCGAGATTAAAGTCATTTTTGTTGTTTAACAGCATTTAAGTTATGTACTACTCAAATCCTGCTCAAATCCTGTTACCTAAGAGCCCCACATGAACTGCCATTTGTTTTCTCTTTCTTTTCAATTCTTCGCCTGAATGAACTCTCAAAGACATTATCTTTTGCTTTTCCTTGAACTATTGGATGTCTAGGAAATCTTTCTTCTTTGTCAGCTTCGTGTTTTTTTAATCTAATTTAATTTTTTTTAACTTTGAGCGATTATATTGCAAGTTTTGTTAGGAATTAGTGGTTTTATCCGCGTTGAAGGCCGCCCCATTGTTGAATTGAAACCGATCCCCTGAAAATGTGTAATTTCATACGTCGCACACAATTCTTTTGTGTTTTCGTACCTTACACCTGCAGTTGCATATTTACATAAATAGCACTTTGGTGCTTTAAATCTATGCATGGAAATGTGTATTTCAGTTTTAAAAATGATAATAGTCCTACTTTTGTTGTGATATAGAAGATTTGAGTGCTATGTGCGTAAATATGAAAGTCAGCTGAGAGATATGCAAATACATTAGAGTTGTGCGCTATGTATGTAAATGCCCCTTAGTTTAATTTATTTTTTAAATTTTATGTCGTGATTCTAGGCCCCTAAATTTATTTTCTGCACAATTTCACGAGTTCTCTGCACAATTTCAGCGTTGATTTGACAGTGTCTAGAGAGCTTGGATTTTAAAGTTTGAAATATGCCTTGTAAGCTTTGTTTTTTGGTATAACCAATTCCCCTCGAGTTTTGCTTTTTTACGAGTTTCAGGTCCTTATTTATCATAGTTTAAGGGTCTGCTTTTGGTAACTAATTTCATTCTTATTTGTTGTTTTTCTCTGCACAGCTACGTGAACTGCTTATAGCATTGGTTTGAGGTTGGATATGGGGGTTGAACCACTGCATTCTGACACGGCAATGCGTGAAGAAGAGGATTCCTATCTTAGTGACTCTGCTTTATGCTCCATCATTGCTGAGATACTTGAAGGGGTTGCCAAGGTATCCAGTCAGTGTCTCATTTGAGCATTTTATAATTGTTGCAAACTTATTTTGTTTAGTTTATTCATTATGGAGTATACTTCTGTCAACAATCCTGCAATTTGCATACATAAATCATATTTATTTTTATTTCATCTCTTTAATGTTTCAAACTTATTCATAGACAAAGAATGCGCTGCTATGGATAGATTTGATTTTAGTTCTAGGGGCATTTACATACAAGCCACCCAATTCCTATGTATTTGCATATTTGACACCTAAATTTTGCTTCTTCTTTTTTTCATTCACACCACCCAAATCTTCATATCAGATAAAAAATACCACCATTTTATGTTTTAAGAAGTGAAGTACACCTTTTTCATTCATATGTAAGGTGGTATGTATGTAAAAATTAAATTTTAGGTGTTTGATATGTAAATACATAGGAATTGAGTGGTATGTATGTAAATCTTCCTTAGTTCTATCGCAAATGCTAGATGGAAAATCAAGTTTATTCTAGGATCACACAAAACATTCAATCTGAAACGCCACCATACTCAATGTTCTCGATCTTTCAGAAAATACATCACAAAATGTTGTTTGAAGATTTGCTTCATTTACTGTTAATGTCATACTTTATCTACTAAGACATACAAAGTGATTGCAATTGTCTAAAGCACACATTTATATTTTAAACATTTTCTTTCTCTAGCCTCCAAATATGGTAGCCAAACGAGACAATGATCTCTACAAAGAACTCCTTGTAATTGTAAACCCATCGACAAGAAAAAAGAACCTGGATGAAGAGTGTCTATTTGTGGTAGGCTATCATCTTACATATTATACTATTTGGTATATGACTTGAAAAATCTGATTCATTTTTCTTTTATCTCTAGACAGCTTTGAAGGCACTATCAGGTGTTGTGTACAGGATTAGCAATGATTACCATGCTTCGCTTCTAAAAAATGTATGTTTGCACAGCCTTGACAATCATGAATTAAAGTTTTTGGTGACTTAGTTTTTGATTGCCTTGCCTTGTCCAGATTTTCTCAATGTGTATTTGGGACTATGGTTTGGATGCCAGAACTGCTCTGTTGGAGTTAATCGCTAACTTGGTGCGCGGCCCCCCCCCCCCCCCCCCTCCCCTTGGGCTTTTACATACATAGCACACAGCTATTATGTATGTACAAATGTCACGCCTAAACTTTCATACTTCCACATATAACACTCAAATTTTTAATATCACATAAAAATACCACTATTATCACTTTTTAAAAGTGAAGTACACCTTTTCTTGCATAGGTTTAAAACACCCAAGTGCTCTATATGTAAATATGAAAGTTTAGGTGTGAGACATGTAAATACTTAAATTCTGTGCTCGACGTATTTCCCTTGATTGTTTGGTTGATTTTATTACTTTCTGATGTGCAATCTTCAAACCAGGCTATTGTACCGGACAAATTCCTTGAAGATAGCTTAGGGATGCTCGTAAGTAACTTTCAGCCAACGGAAAGGTTGCATGGATATGTTTACCAACCAAGATGGCATGAAGAAAGGCAAAGGATTAATGGCCAGTTATATGAAACTTTGTGTTCTATCACTGATTTGGTACCCCTTGCTCCTTCCATGCTAAAGGGTATTCTTCATAGAAGAATGCCAACATTCCATTCTAATAAAGGGGTAAATGTGTAACATTAATTTGTTCTATTATTATCTTATTAAAATCTCGAGTGTTTTTGTTTAGCGGTTTAATAAACTTGATTAGTACTTTGCAAACTTCTGAATCATACTTTTATTATTCTTGATTCAGTATTCAATAAGTTGAGAAGATGAAAGAGGAGTTTATGATTTGCAAGCTCATGATTTTATCCCGTTTTTACACCTCTCTCTCTTGTTCTTTTGTGATGTTAAGCATCTTTTTAAGGGCGAATGACCTTATGATTAGTTTTATTAGCCTGTAAGGTCTTACTGTTAGCCAAATATTTTATTAGTCATGATCAAATCAACAACCTAATTTAAATATCATACCTGTTTTAGGTACATTTATTTTCTAGTTATATATATATTCCTGAATTGCTACAGATGCATTATCT
Organism: Papilionanthe hookeriana x Papilionanthe teres; assembly: GCA_022702705.1. Lineage (NCBI taxonomy): Eukaryota > Viridiplantae > Streptophyta > Magnoliopsida > Asparagales > Orchidaceae > Papilionanthe > Papilionanthe hookeriana x Papilionanthe teres. The sequence continues at coordinate 24,497,598 of CM040437.1, forward strand.
TTTAGAGTCCATTAAAAGATTATAATTGTTTCAACGACAAAGTTATGCTCCTCATCAAAATAACACCTTGAACGGACATGCATCTTTCTGTATCATTTATTACAATTCTACATTGATTTGATTGGAACTGAACTTCAACTTTTAGGTCAGTATTTTCCGTCTGTAATTTTACATTACATCAATCTAATAGGAATTAAGGGCTCATCTTAGATTCATTTTTGATAGCTTTTATTGCAAGAAAAATAATGAAGAAAGTGTATTTTTATTTGGATTTTAAAAAATACACAAGATTTTCTCTGTTTATTAAAAGTTACTTTGAAAAGCTAATATTCAGGAAACTGTAGCTGGGAAAGTTGCTTGTGAAAAATGATGATAGACAATGATGAAAAACATAGGCCATCCCAAACAAGTCCTTAGCACAATAGAGATATGCAGTACTTGTGGAAATTTATGTGCAGTATTTGGCTCTTGAAACGAGATAGTTTATTAGATGTTTCATGCCTTTCATTTACTGTCGTTTGAAGTGCATATTTCTACAAAAGACATTAATTAAGATTATCATCCTCCATGCCAAGTTTATATGGGAAATGTTGACTTATTTCGCTTGGTATGGCCAGCTTTTAAGCTTGTGCTAGAACTATGGAAATTAAGTAATTTATGAAAATATTTTTTTTGAATTATGCTTATGACCCCTGCATGCTGCTACAGGATGTATTCCATTACTTACTCATTTTGCTTGTTTAACATTTTTATTCTTATAACTTGCCGTTTATTTTTGTAACCGCTATATATTTTTTTTGATTGCAATATTTTTGGAAAGACGTGTCAAAATAGTCTCCTTTGCAGGGTCACTTTAGACCTAGAGTTTATAAAAATGTCAATTTTTTAGTCCACATTTGTCCTAGAGTTTATAAAAATGTCAATTTACTCAGCTTGTTTTAATATGGGCTGAAATAGTCCTCTGTAAGGACTATTTTTGCAGCCATTAAAAGAGTATGGGACTAATTTAGTGTTTTTTGAAACTTCGACACTAAGATGGCCTCATGTTAATAGTTAAGGGACATTTTTGACACTCCATTCAATATTTTTTGTAGTTCAATTTCTAAATTATCAAGTATTTTTTTTATGCTTGTTATGTTAATGTGAGATTGTTCATTTGATTTTAGCAATTGTTATCGTTTGTGGAGTGTATGCTGGGTTTGGAAAGTAATGAGATTGGAGAATATCTTCATAGCACATTGCTGTCAATGGTGGTTGAACTGCTTGTTGATTTAGACGTAAGTTCTGATTTCCCTTATGCTTTCTTTTTTGTTACCGGATGTTGTACAATGTAATCATATAAGGGGCTCTTTTAAATTCTTAGGTAAATATAACTTGGGAGGATATTCTAAAGGAAGATTACAATAGAGGCATATTTGGCATGAAGGTGGAAGACTTGGAGGATAATGCAGACAACAATTCAATTGGCAGCCAAATAGTTTGCAGAAAGGTTCCTTTTACATTTGCAATAAGCTTTAGGGTCTGTTTAGGGCAGCTACAATTGTTTGAAGAAACAGTTGTAAAACTGCTATTCAAAAAGTTGTGGTGACTATTACAAATTTTCTTTTTTTGTTTGAAAAAGTCAGATCACAGTTTTCTAGCAGCCACCATAGGTAGTCATGTATGGTGAAAAAACCCCGCTTTTAGTTGCAGCTTTTTGAGAATGCAGACAAAAATAACTTGACCAACATGGCCGTCCCAACTGCACTCTTAATCAGATGCGCAATGTTTATTTCGATTAGATTTTGCTGCTAAATGTAATATTTTTTGATTGCAGGGTCAAGGTTTTGGAGATCCTAAACAAAATTTGACTGACAAGTTGGATTGTGTTATGGTAATTGTTTGTGAGCATATAAAATCATCAGCTTCTGATGGTAGATTGGCGAAGGTTTGTCTATGTTGCCTTTTTTTTAGGGGCTGGTTGGAATCATTTTTTTGTTTTTTGTTTTTTGTTTTCGAAAATAAAAAAAATAGAAAATAAACAAAAAACAATGTTTGCTTATTTTTTTTGTTTTATTTCTGTTTTTTATTTTTTTAAGGAACATGTTTTTAAATTACTCAAACCAAAAAAAAAAAAAAACATGATTTTACCTCTTTTTAAAATAGTGAAAACAGTCGACCACGCTCGCCGGTGTTGGAGTCCAGCCGCTGCCGTCGGGTGCAGCTCACCAGCCACCCAACCCACCTTTGATTGCCGCCGCCGATCGCTGCTAACCGTCATCGCTGCTCATCGCCCATTGCCCGCCCATTGGTAATGTTTCATGTTGGGTGGAGCAAGGAAGACTCGTATACGGCACGGCGGCGAGAGCTTAATACTGAAGCGCACGTGGACCTAACAATTTTATAAAAAGAATAGTTTTTTCTTTAAAAAAATATAAAATACCCAACCAAGCATACGTTATTTTTTTGTTTTTAAAAACATATAAATCATAACAACACCGAACACATTTTCTAGAAAAAAAAAAAAGCAAAAATAAACAAAAATAAAACATACTGAAAACAAAAAAAAAAAAAGAAAAAAAAGAAAATAGAAAGTGATCCCAAACAGGTCATTACTTTTTTTACTTAAGCCATTTATCAAATTTCTTCTAATAGGTATTTGAAACACTTATGGAGTCCTTTCGAAAGACTGTGTTGAATGCTTACAAGTCAAAATTCTCACAGGTATTTTTAAATTTGCTATTTCATTTCCTTTTTTTATTTGCATGCCTTTTCTATTTTGTTTTTCTGTATCAAAAACCGTTGTTAAGGATAAATGATTACATGACTAATGACTTTTAGGGGCATTTACCTACATGCCACAATTCTTTTGTATTTTGATACTTAACATCTAAATTTTCATATTTATATAGACAACACTCACATCCTTATTATCATATTAAAAATCATAATGTTATTAACTTTTCAAAAGTGAATTCACATTTTAATGCATAGTTTACGATACCAAAGTGCTATAATCGTAAATATCAAATTTCAAGTGTTATATATGCAAATACAAAGGAAGTGTGTGGTGTATATGTAAATTTACCTTTTTAATCTTTATTTATTCTCACTAATTTGCATGATGTCACGCAGTTCATAATGTTCTATGCTTGTTCGCTGGACCCTGACAATTCTGGCTTGAAATTTGCTATTTTCCTCACGGATATTTTTATTTCGAAAGATGAGTATCCAATTTCAAGGTACAGTGCAGTTTCTTAGCTGAATATTTCCGTGTGCTGCTGGGCTTTCTTTCAAAATTTATTCAGAAGGGTATTGACACTACTTAGTTATTATTGGAGTATTCCGTACGATTCTAAGTTGATATCATATTTATACATATTTGTATGCATCTTGAAATTTGTTAATATAGACTGATATAGGATTTGGTATTTTAGTTTATATTAAGAAGTTGAGAGTGAATCTGTTATGATATCAGATTAACCAAAGCTTTGATATGAGAGGTAACAATGAACTTATTTGCGTTTGGTAGGTTCCAACTGTATATAATTTAGAATTTAAGATTGTTTTAACTTTACTGTTATTTGTGATATGATATAATATAATGATTCAAGGGGAAGAAGGCTAAAATCATCCATACTACAAAATCAAGTGTTGGGCTGTGAAAAAAATTTAACTTGTTGGATGTAAAACTAAAAATATGGATGCAAATTCCATGGAGATTTCACTATCATACATTGCGTAGTGATCTGTTCTCATTCAGTTAGGGTTGTTGTTCAAAACCTTCTAAGTGGACTGAAGAGTCTTTGCTTTTGTTGTGTAATGGTGTGTCATCTTATTTTTCTATTTAGTTTTTTGGAAGTAATTTTCTAGATCTATGTAAAGGTGTCTTAGTCGATTGATCTCCTTCTTGATGTTCAAAAGATTGCAAATAGATCACACAAGGCTTATGAATTAAGAGTTCCATATCAAGTGGATCTAAGCATTAAATAGCAATGACCCTATGTGAATAAATGAATAATCATGCACTAGAGTTTAGCAGAAAAATCATTCAAAATGTCTCAAATTTCTCAATGTCGGTGGTCCATGTATAATTGCAAAACTCCACAATTCTTTCCACCATCTTTGGATATCAAAATGTAAACTCCTTACAAGGTCTTCGGTCCTTCCTTCAACTAATTTTGGTCTACAGCTTTAAAGTTCACTCCATTTATACTGAAGTTTGAAATATTTCTAGACTCTCTAGTGTGTAACCATATTTTGCTTGGATTGATTTCAGAACTTTCAGCATTTTGACTTTTGAAAACTTAGTGTTGCTGCTCTGCATTTTTGTTATCAAGATCTTTAATAATTTCATTGATTTTTCTGGTATTTCATACATTCCACACTTAATTAGAGTGCTGAATTTGTATACTTTGGAATAACTGCAGAAGGAACGCAGTTGCCTATCTTGCTAGCTACTTGTCTCGAGCGAGGTTTATTTCTTCTGCGGTTGTTTCCAGCATAGTTAAAAGGTTAGTTACAAATATTTAGGCCGCTGAGCTGTTGTATCTTTCACTTTCTCAAACATTTGTAGTGTGGTGTATACTTTATACGCTAGCTTTACTTTATTTAGTAACATTCTGATAAATCCTTTCTTGCAATGCTTGTTTAGGTTAGTGGAATGGTGTTATGATTATCGCTATTTACCAGCTGGAAGTGAAAGAATAAAGAACCCCAGATATCACCGCCTCTTTTATTTTGGTTGCCAGGTAGACATTTTTTTATGCTGCTTAAACCAGTCACCATTTTTTTTTTTTTTTACTTTTAATTTCCAATAGATATATAAGCAGAGATGTGTAGTCCGAATTCTGTTCAGTTCCTACAGCTTTTATCATTATTAAAATTTTCATAAATTACTTTCAAGAAGACTCTTTGCAGTTTTTTGTTGTGATTAAGGTGGCTAGCAAACTAACTTCTCTGATATCTCATTAAGTTTTGTTTAAAATTTATCCAATTAATTACTTCTAGAACCGCCTCTTCTCTTTATGTTATGAAGTCCTCCCTTGGAATTTCATAATGATTGCATCTTCAATACCTATCTCTGCCGTCAAACCAATTTTTCTTCAATTCTTTTGCATCACACAACTTTAATTCTTTTCTCTTGCATTACATGAACAATGCCATGGCTGTAGTTTTTCTTTATTCCGAATGTGTGATGTTTCCAAAATGTTTTGCTTCATAAATAATTATGGACGTTGTACCTATTTTATGTCTTTAAGTTACGTTCCATAAAGTGCCGGTAATGTGTGATACTATATTCTTTCTCTGCTGGCATCAACCCTTACATTTCCATGCGATATATATGGCTTTGCTGTCTATACTTAAAGCTAACAGCACTTTGAATTTCTCCATTGTAGGCTGTAATGTACATACTTTGCTTCAGAATGCAATTGTTGATGGATATTCCAGAGCTCAAGGAAATACTTTTTCATTTGCCATTAGAAGCAATCTTATGTCATCCTCTGAATCCTTTGAGGGTTTGTATGCCTTGCAGCACAGCTTATGAAAACAGAAATTTCCAATAGTCAATATAGTTGGGCTTAAGTTTGATTTCTGATTGACATTTTCTGCCAAAATTTTTCCCCCTTATGTGCAGGTTTGTTTGCCTACTATAGTGCAAGAGTTCTTACGTCAAGCTATGGCAGCTCATCTACTAAAGAAACCTGTCTTGTCCTGCCTTCAAAACGACTTGCTGGAGTCTGAACTCTCGAGAGATTTTGGTGGGGTTGAGAGGCTTGATATGTTCTTTCCTTTTGATCCATACTTGTTAAAACAATCTGACAGGTTTGTTAACCATGCCGCGGTTAAATCCCTGCTTTCCTTATTCCATCAAGAATCTGGCATAATGAATAAATATTTTTGAAAACTCACACTTATAATACCTCTTGAAATAATACTTTTCGTACACTACTGCTTTTCTTAGATTCATGAGGCCCAACTTCGAGTTCTGGTCCATGGTGAGGAAAACATACAGTAAATTCAACAGTGATGATGAATTGGATGATCTAGATCCAGACTCCGTTGATGAGGGCAGCGATGATGGTTTTGATGAAGAAGTTGTTGATGAGGATGATGAAGATGAAAATGAGGAGGACGACATGTCGATGACTCGAAGACCGGGCTTTGAGATGGCGACTGCCAGTGGCAGCATTCCAATTCCGAGTAGAATGCCCGCCAGAATCAGACCATCGGTGAGCCCTGTCTAGTCACCCATTCCACAATCAAATTTTGATTTAGTTGATTATATGGAGGATAGATGGACATCATTCAGTTCTTCAACGTTCTAGAAAGGGGAGCTATGCAACTATAGTACTATAAATGGTTTGGAACGGTGTCATCACTTTTGGCCCTTGGAGCCACTGGAAGTGGTTGCTGAGGAAATTTTGGGTATAGCTTATTCATTTTTGGAACTTTCAGAGAAAAGTGTACCTGAATTTTTCGCAAAGAAGTTAATGAAATAGTCTTATATCTTAATTTCAGATGCATTATTGGGATAATTGTGATGCTTTCTTTCTTGTTTATCAATATCCGATTCAATTTACTCACAAGAGTTCCTCGTAGATGCAGAATATCTGAGCTATCAATAAGCTCAGATAACACTATTTTTATATTTAATTTAACTTTGCTAAGCAATGTTGTTGGTTAATCAATATGTTACGCATTTGAACACCTTTGATAACATTAGCTTTGCAAAACAACACGGTTATAAGTTGTCAATGTAGCTAATTTACGAGTGTTGAAGCATTGAAGGGACCTTTTAGCCGCGATCGAGCTCCTGACCCTAGGGGTCCTACAAACTTGCCATCCAAAGAGTCATGATAGGCGACACTGTAATATTTGTATATATTTTTTGATATGATTGTTGATGAGTAAACTTATGAGTGCTGTAAGATTCGCAGTGATAGATATTATTTAGCGTCTCAGCATTGCATGAAAACCTAACACACATTCAAGACATTGAAATAAGTACGAGGTGACACCTCTATCTTTATGTGAAAAACCTTCGAAGGGGAAAACAATGTCTAAGCCAGTTAAAATAATCCACTATATAATTGTGACTAAACAAGACTACTATTCTTTTGAATTAAGGAAAGAATAACAAAGTTGATGTAAATGATATTTCAATAATAGCAATCGTAAGGAGCCACGAAGGCCATAGTTAATTACTATGGAGGCGGTAATCCGCTACTAATGTTGTAGGTGGTACTTGTAGCCGCAAGTTTGTTGTAGAGGTTGTAGTTGAAAGCCAATGCTAGTGGTAGGTCATGTGGCCGGTGTTTCCGGAGCGTTGGTTGGCTATGAGATTGTAGTAGAGAGACATGCAGAGCCGCGAGCCACGTAGGTCATAGTTGGTCACATAGGCAGTAGTGGTGAGCTACGATAATGTCCATAGATCGTAGAGATTGGAGTGGGCGCAGCTGTAGCCGTGGACCACATATGTCAGCTGGTGCTTGCGAGCTATATGGTGAGTTGCGATAATGTTCTGTGGCACAGAGGCCGGAGTTGAGAGATGGATGAGTCGAGAACATTCATAAAGCTATAGAGGCCAAGTTAGGAGCTACATGAGCTAAAATAAAGTTTATAGACCACATAGCTTGGAGTTGGGAGATGCATGAACTGCTGACAATGTTCGTGGGCCGTAGAGGCTCGGAGTCGGGAGCTACATAAGCCTCATATAAACTTTGTAGGCCGCAGAGGCCGGAGTTGGACAGCTACATGAGTCGAGATAATATTTGTAGGCCACAGAGCCAAAGTTGAGAGCCGCACGAGCCGAGATAGCGTCTTTAGGCCAGTAGAGCCAATGTTGGGAGTCGCACAAGTTGTGGACTATATATGTTGTAGTTAATCACGTAGGACATGATGGGAAGTTACATCGTACTTGGGGTGCCTTGCTATATCATTTTCGGGATGCGTTGTTGCACCTTCGGGGAGGAGTGGTTACACCATCTTCGTGGTATATTTCGCACCTGCCTTCGGAGGTGTGTTGTTGCATCGTCTTCGTGGCGTGTTGTCGCACCATCTCGAAGGTAAATTGTTGTACCATTTCGTGGTATCGTCGTTACACCATCTTTGGAGTGCTTTATTACTTCACAACATACATTGGGATTCTGCGACGCACGTCGTTATTCAACTCCTTCGAATATAAGTTTGTTAGACTTGGAATCCTTTTAACCTTCCAATTGGGTACTAAAAGCTTCCAAAAATGCCTTAATGCCTTGCTTGGGCTTTGATTTGACTCAAATATGTAATTGCCTCTATAATTTTTTATGTTAGATATGTAAATACAAAAAAAAAATGTAATATGTTTGTAAATGCCATTAAAAAAATGTGCACTTACCTACAATAAAATGGTTGATGGTGTAGTATTCAACCGTGAAACTACAATTTCAATTACACTTTTGGGCTCACCTTTCCCCGGAAAAAAAAAAAACATGCAATTAATATGCTTGAATAAGGGTTGATAACTGACATACGCTTCTTATATCCTGAAGTTAAGATAAATACCAAATCATAAACCCTGAAGATCAAGAATATGCTACAATTTTCGAAAAGTCAGATGCAGAATATAGATTCGTTTGTCTGTTTCGAACTTCTTATAAAAAAAGTTATGTGTAAATAATACAGATTCAAGCAGGATTATAGTTCATAAACTTCGCAATGATATGGAAGCAGATAAAGATATCATGCCAACGACCAATAAGAGTTTAGTGGAAGCTTTTGTATTATTCTCTCTTAATTTTTAGAGAAACTTACATACATACCATATAATTATTATTTATTTAGATATCTAACAATATTTACACTTATAATACTTTGGTGCCATAAATCTGTGCAAGAAGTATGTATTTCACTTTTAAAAAGATAGAGTTTATAGCATTTTTTATGTGATGTTAAAAATTTGAGCGGTATGAACATAAATATGAATGTTTGGGCGTTAGCCATAGACACATAAATAGTGTTCGGTATGTATGTAAATGTCTCTACCACACAGATTAATTGGTGTCAATCGAAAATATAACATTTTATTAGAAAGTAACATCCTACTGAATCTTGTTGAGATAATTGTAAAAACAGGAAAAAATAAGATCTTAAGCAATTTTAAGGTTTGATATTATCTTTTTGGCAAATATACATACATAACACATAATTTTTAGGTATTACATATATAGCAATTTTAAGGTTTGACATTTACTTTTAAAATATTTTAATGTTATAAACTTACACGTTAAATGGTGTTTTGCAGTTTTAAGAAGTTATTGGTGATGATAGTTTTGATGTGATGATAAAAATTTGAGTGTTTTGTATATAAATATAAAAATTTAGATGTTAAGTATGTAAATAGGCTAAAAATATGTGGAATTTATGCAAATATCCTTTTCTTTTTCAGCGGTCATAAAACATAATTTGAAGTGCTTGAAAAAGAATTTTCTTCCACTATACTTGATGGTCATAAATGAAGCACTAAAAACTTCACTGCTAATTCACTTTTTCATATTTGAAAATTTTAGGTGCGATTTTAGAATTATTTTTTCATATTTTGTTTCAACAACAACAACAGCAACAACAAGTCTTTATCCTACTAAGTGGGGTCGACTACATTAATCTTTTTTCTCTATTGCATCCTTTTGAGTCTCATATTTTTGTTGCATTTCAATAAATTAAGATCATTTTTTTATATGATACGCCCAAGCCTTTCTAGGTCTATATTTGCCTTTCTTAACATAAGTTGAATAAAAAATATCTACTCTCCTAACCAAATCATCGGATGGTTAACGTTTAATGTGATCAGACTCATCTAAGACGACTTTCTTTAATTTTGTCCGCCACTCGGAGCTACACCAACCCTATCATGGATATAATCATTTTGCATTTTGTCTCCGAGTGTAAAGCCACTCGATCCACCTAAGCATTCTCATCTCTGCAACACTTAACTTAGTTTTATGCTTCCCTTTTAAATGACAACATTCAACGTGCCGGAGAGCATTGCAGGTCTCACCACCATCTTATAAAATTTTCCTTTCAGTCTAAACAAGTACTTTTACTATCACACAAAATGCCCGAAGCACTTTTCCACTTTAACCAACAAACTTGAATTCTACTAATAACATGCTCATCTATATCACCATCAATTTGAACAAAAGGTTTGAGATATCTAAAGCATTCACACCTTTTACTAATTTGATCACACATAGTTACAACTCGTCACTAGAGCAACTACTACTAAAATTACATTCAATGTATTTAGTTTTAATTCTTCTCAAACGAAGTGCCTTTAGACTACAATGTAGACCTCCATAATTCAAGTATTTATTGAGCTTTTTCTCTAGACTTATGGATAAGAATGATATCATCAGAAAACACATTCATAAAGGTACATCCTCTTATAAATGACCAGTAAGAGCATCCAAAACTAAAGAAAAAAGATATGGGTTTAAAGTCGATTCTTTTTGTAATCCAACAAAAATTAAAAAAAAAAATTGGTCAATCCTCCTTCTGTTCGAACACAAGTAACTGTTCTAGCATACATATCTTTTATGACTTGAATATAAGCCATATCAATACCTTTCTTCTCTAGAACTCTCCAAAGGAATCTCTTGGAACCCTATCGTAAACTTTTTCTAAATCAGCAAAAATCATTAGTAGATCCTCCTTATTATTTATGTGCTTCTCCATTAATCATCTCAATAAATGTATAATTTTCATAGTAGACCTGCCCGGCATAATTCCAAACTGATCATGAGAAATATTTGCAACACGTCTTAACCTATGTTCAATTACACTATCTCATAATTTTAAAGGATGATACATCAACTTAATTCTTCTACAATTTGCGCACACTTGTGCATCTCCTTTGTTCTTAAAAATGGGACCAAAATATTATTTCTCTACTCCACGGGCATATTTTAAATATTTAAAATAATATTTAAGAGTTTAGTAAGCCAATAAACTCCCAAATCATATTTTGCTTATGTTCTAAAACAAAATAAAATTATATTTGATCTTCTTAGGTGATTACTAATTTGAAAACTAAAAAAGAATATTTTTTTTACAAATTCTCATACTCTCAACATGTATGATCACATCTTCAGATCGGTCAACTTTCATTTTATCTATTTTCAGTAATAATGTCAACTTTTATAACTCTCACTAAAATCTTTCTCATCAACAATAAAGTATAAATACAAATCAAATAAAATAAGCATAAAAGTAGACAATTATAAATCAAATCAAATTAAACCAAATTAAAATTAAATTCAATTTTTGTTCAAATTATTTATTTTAGCTTATTTTTAAAAAAATATATTTACTTAGAGTATTTTAATATGTTTTTATTTCTTATTTTTAAAAAATAAATTACCATAAATTTAAAAATATTAAAAAAAATTTAGATATTTTGAATATTTTAAAAAATGATTATAATCATCTAAGCCCGGCTCGTCGTTTTCTTATGTATATAAATATATATATTTATTTATGTATTTTTTTTTTTTTTAAAAAAAGAGCTACTCGGCTCCTAACATTTCATATCAAATGGGAATACAAAAGTGAGGGGAGTAGGATCCCCACAAAAAATAAGGGTTCCTAATCCAAGATACCAAAACTCCACCCAAACCAAAATAGCTAAACCAAAGATACAAGTGTGCTAATATATATATAAATATGAACGGGCAATTGCACCATATATATATATATATATAAACAGAAATCTTGGACACTAGTTACATGTATACCCCAATCTTCAAGTGTTCCTCAATCAAAGCAAAATGGGCGCGTAGAGCAGGAATGCAGGCCGACTTACTCCATAATCCCGAAGTGAGGAGCCCGGAACATATCGGCTTCCGAAAGCAAAAATAATTGAGGAGGAGGCTTTGTAGAAGCCAATATGTTTTGAGAGCCGACAACGATCCTCGTTAACTCGTTGGCTGGTCGGTTGCCCTCCCTTAGAGTGAATGAGAATGTAGTATGCGGATTTTGTGTAACCATCTTGATCTCCGTTCTTCCACGTAAGTGGTGCCAAGGTGGGGGAACAATATCATTCATATATTGCAAAACCATCCTAGAATCTCCCTCCACAATTAAGTAATTCCAAGCTATCGAGTCGAGCAAAGGAGATCGCCCGTAGATAGCAGAGCAGCTTTAGCCTCCGGGGGTCGACCACATGAGTAGGAGAGTAGAAATAGCAAATACATTTCCCATAATTATTCTCGAAGATCCCCCAAACCCAAGCATCATTTCCGAGAGAGTGCTCCATCAATGTTGACTTTGATATATGGGAACCGGGGCTTGCCATGTAACTTTTAGAATCCCGAACTTTATGAGTGGGTCTCTGAGAGGAATCTTTAAAGATGTCGGGGAATTTCCGAATTCCGATAAGTTTAGATATGTATGAATGGCAATTAGCCACTACGGTAGGGACACTACTTTGGAGTTCATCAAACTTCACACCATTCCTATGCATCCAAACAAACCAGTGCCACAATAAATGGTACCACCCCAAGTTTGAGCTTCACTATGATCGCCAATACCGAAGAAGTCCAACTGACCTAAGTTCATAGTATTTAACTTAAATAGGTTAATCAGCATGGTCCAAACTCATTGGGAGAAGGAACAAGTGAAAAAAAGGTGTTGAATTGTTTCGCTTGTCGGCCACATAAAGGGCACTTAGATGGTCCTCTAAGCCCTTTAAGTTTGAGGATATCATCGTTGGGTAAGTGATGGTGGAAGATCCTCCAGCTTCGTAAAAGACATGGATGGGGTGAGAAATTTATTCCAAATCGTGCAGCTCCGCCTAGTAGGGCTCCAGTTGTTAATTCTCGTATAAAGTGTTTTAGTGAGGCTCGATGCTTCCCATTTTGCCATATGATCCTATCAGCCGAGATCTATCAAAAGGGATCTTTACCACTCGCTTGCGGAATGGTCTCGAAGGAGTAGCCGGAGAGCGTAGGATCCTATTGGTCATCGGACCAACAATCGACAATGAGAAAATGAGTCTTGGTCGGTTCGGCGGTACCACACAAGATATCATCGGACACCAATGATCCTCGCCAAAAAGAGATTTCACCTTTTCCCAGCTTCCCAAATGTACATAGACTCACCCGGCTCCCTAATCTTCACCATTTGTTTCCGTATTCTCGGAGTCCCTGTGTCCGACCCGTATTGTAGCCTGGTGCTTCCTTCATAACGATTGCCATTCATATATTTAGCCTGAGATGGATGTCTCTGTTGCTCGAATCGAATCCAAAGTTTGCAGAGGTTTACTCCGTTGTAGTTGTTTCGTACCTTTAAAGTTCAAACCACCAACACCATAGGGTTTAGCTAACTTTTGCCAACTTGCTTAGATGTATTTGCTTTCCTATTGCCAGCCATGGAATCTATTAAAAATTCTTTCAATTAATTCGTGTGCTCTTCTTCATACGTGTGTCGTTTGAAGTATGTAGAGGGGAAGGATGTCGAATACTATTCAGAATAGTAATTCTCCCACCATTAGACAAGAAGGAGTGAGCCCAAATTGGTGAGGTTGGTATGGATCTTACCAATGATGTCATCAAAATGAACCCGTTCGGATCTACCTTTAATAAGGGGGACCCCCAAATATTTGAATGGGAGAGTAGCCTTAGAAAAGCCAAGTGGTCCGAGAGATCCAGAGTGAGAGATTCCCGCTGGACAGATGGTGAGGGAAGATTAACTCACTTTTAGCATTATTGAACCTGCAGCCGAAGCTTTGCCGGAATAGTTGTACACAATCGATCACTCTTTTCACCGCAGGTTTGTTAGCCCTAGAAAACAACATAACATCATCTCGCATACATGAGATGAGAGATGGAAATGTTAGATTTATGGTGGTAATTGGCATATGGATAAGGGGAGACCCGGGCTTCCAACAATCTAGAGAAGTAGTCCATGCATAAGATGAAAACAAGTAGGAGAAAGTGGGTCTCCTCGTTTAAGACCCCGGTGGCCTTAAAGCCACCCTAACCAGCTACCATCGATGAGAATGGAGTGATGATTCCGGTGCGCACACTGCCGATAAGATTACGGAAGCTCTGCGAGAAACCTCCGGCATGTAGCACCTCCAAAACAAAATTCCGATCAACAAGTGTCATATGCTTTCTTTATATCTAACTCGTAGATCGATTGTCCCCCCGCATGGCTTATCCGGATCCAACATCAACTCTTGGGCTAGAAGAACATTATCGGATATCGATCTTCCTTTCACAAATGCGGATTGGTTAAGAGAGATGAGCTTATCCAAATGGGGTTGTAACCTACTCACCAATATTTTACTAATAATTTTGTCGATCACCGAAGTTAGGTCGATGGGCCTATACCGATTCCAATCCTTAGAGGTAGCATTCTTTGGGATTAGAATCATTGTAGATGCATGAAAATATCGGGGTAGCTCAACTCCCCGGAAGTAGCTCCGAATAGCCTTTGCCGACCTCTTCCTCGCATATGTTCCATGTCTTCTTAAAAAGTCAGCGGTGAACCCATCAGTCCACTGCTTTATAACTATCAATTGTATTGAGGGCCAACCAAATCTCTTCTTGTGTTGGAATCCCATCCAGCTCGGAGGGATCTGGTGTAATGGTAATCCTTGCCGAACAGTTTGTGAATCAATGTGAGGTCTGTTAGCAGGCTTGTGGGTAAGAAGGTTTTTGTAGAACCTGACAGCATCCAAGGCAATTTCCTCTCCATCCCTGATGAGATTCCCATGGACATTAATAATTGAATGAATTGCATTGCATTTCCTCCTGTAATTAATGAAAGCATGATAGAACTTGGTGTTCCTATCTCCCTCTTTGAATTTACATATGGTTGATTTCTGTCTAAGTAGTTGGTCCTGCCAGTCAATAAGAGTAAGGAGTTTCTCCTGTGCAGTCACAAAGTTGCCATAGCAATCATTCCTGAGAGCATCTGCTTCAAAACTAGCAACTTCCTTTTCACCATGGCAATTTCTTGGAACACATCGCCAATGGTATTCCAACTCCAAGACCTCGGCTTTCCTACTCACTCCGCAAGAGCACCGTACTGGAGGTGAGTAAGGGGGTTATTAGAAGTGTCGGGAGACCAATGTTTAGCCACCAACTCAAGGAATGTGGGATGATTGGACCAGAAGTCGAGATATCCGAATGGAGATGGTTGGGATATCTCGAGAGAAGCAGATGATGGTAATTAGGAGTGGTCCGTGGTCGGATCCAGCAAAGTTTAAATGAGAGATAATAAGTATGGAGGAAGTTCCGTGCCACTATGGTTAGCCAAGAATCCGTCCAGATCTTTCCCAAATAGATCCTCTTCTCCGTGTAAACTTATTCCCTTGAAACCCAGGTCGAATAATCCAGCCTTTTGAATGTTGTCGTTAAACTCAGTAAGTTTTGGGAGAAGAGGTGTCCTACCCCAACTTTTTCAGACAGAGAAGCTATGCAACTGAAATCTCCTCCTATAATCCAACTGGAGAGCTCAAGCATGACTCGATTCTCGTGAATTTCAGCCCACAACTCCCGTCTAGCAATCTTGGTGCATCCAAAGCATAAACAAAAGTGGCAACTAAATCAAAACCATTCAATTGGAAGTGGAGATGAACCAGTCGTGGGTGATCAATCTTCACCTTCCATCGGATTTCCTTCCCGCAAATGACCCATATTTTGTTAGAGATATTACTAAAGAGTGTGCATCCGGGGAATCCGGATAACCAACTCTTATGGTTTTTCCGAACCATGGGTTCAAGCAAAACAAGACACCGAAGTTGGTGTTTCTTATATAGATGAAGTAGCCTTTTGTAAGAGAGGGGTGAGAAGCCCCTCTTATGTTCCAACAAAGGAAATTAAACATCAAGGTATTTTTGGGGGAGGGGGTGCAAAGGTGGATCGGGATCTTGTCCTACCCCTACCGGTGGCAGGGGAGAACCTGGTGGATTGGGATTTTCATTGGTCCGAGGAGGTTCGTGGGTTAATTTGAGTAGTTCCGAGGTTAATTTACTTTTCTTTTTGTCTTTCAGTATCGCGTGTGCTCCTTCCATATAGTTCTCGCATAGTGTTAATCTTGTCCAGAGATGGAGTAGTCTCCTTTAGCATGTTGTCTTCCTCAGTTCCTTCCATCGTAGCAAGCATCCCGGTGGGTGTGCTCCTTTCCATTAATGTTATTATTGACATTCCGGAGAGTGGCCTCGGTGTTCAGCCTCGTGATTAACATCTTCCCCGAATTCACCTCGCTTGTTGCAGATTTCCATTTTCATTCAGATTACCAGCACTTTTTCGAGAAGGTAAGTCACTAGGATCCTTACCCGAGTAGTCCCACTTATAGTATGAAATGGTTTTTTCGAATTTGGTTTCGACTTCATAACATTTCTCCTTTAGATGACCAAACATTCCGCAATGATGGCGGAAAATAGGTTTCTCGCTCAAGGATAACCTCCTGCGTAAGCCATCTCCATCATCGATGTTGTTATCCATATCTTGTCCAGCTACGGGAGGGAAACATCTCTTTCTACCAACACTTTAGCAGACAGTTGGGTTACCCATCTCAAAGGTCGGGGAGTCCACCCTCAGAGGAGTTCCAATTGCTCTACCGATTCGGAAAATGGCATTAAGTGTGATACAATTGTAGAGGTAGGTTAGGTAAGGTGAACCAAAGAGGCTTAACAGGGGGTTCCTGGAGGGATCAAATCCTCGGATACCACTTCATGAGTTTCATAGTAGCTTTGGCAATTCGTAGGTATTTCCATGTCCGGAAGCCTCGAGCATAGTCTTCTTCACTCGGACAGCCGAATTAGTAGATGCTCGCCATCCATAATTCCCAGCCTCATCGACCAACAAAATGCAAATTTTCAAAAATCGTCTTACAAGATCCATCTTAGGATGTCCAAACTGAAATCGGCCAATGATGGTGAATTTAATAAAGATCTCGCTAAAGAATTCATCTCCCGAGAGGTAAAACGGACAGCTGTGTCTTCCTTCCTAGAGCCAAGAGGTCGGATATAGGGGCAATCCGACTTACCAACGAAGCATCATGTAGCAGTTGGGGAAAAATTAAATGGTTATTGTTTAACAAGCCTTTACTCACAATCGAAGCATAAGTGGATGTGGCACCACCGCCGAGCTCGTCATAACTTCCATCACCCATGACAACCAAGAAATGGACTCTCCCACGGAGAGGGTGAGTATGCCCCGACTCAACCAAGGAGAAGATGGTACCAACAATTACTCGTAACGAGAGCAAAATTTGAAACAAGAAAGCTCTGGAAGATGGAAATCACTACTATCGACCAAAGTAGTCTTTCCAAGTAACTCACCAAAAAGAAGAAAGAGGCGATTAACCACCTACCACAGCTACAGACCCACCAGACTCGCCACCAGGATCAGCCATCAAACCCTAGCAGAGCCCCGCCCGCCACCATGAACGACTCCATTTTCATGCCCCGTATAATATATATATATATATATATATTTATTTATTTATGTATGTATATATATATATATATATATATATATATATATTTATAGATATATATGTGTGTATATTTATATATATATATGTGTGTATATATGTATATATATATGTGTGTATATATGTATATATATATATGTGTGTGTATATATATATATATGTGTGTGTGTGTATATATATATATGTGTGTGTGTGTATATATATATATATATGTGTGTGTGTGTGTATATGTGTGTGTATGTATATATATATATATGTGTGTGTGTATGTGTGTGTGTGTGTGTGTGTGTGTGTGTGTGTGTGTGTGTGTGTATATATATATATATATATATATATATATATATATATATATATATATATATATATATATATATATATGTTTATGTATATATATTTATATTTAGCCTTTAAAAATACATTTTAAGCCTTAGAAAATTAATATCTTTATTTTGACAGCAAGGAAAAATATCCCAATTGCTCCTGAGTGTTTAGAAAACAATTTTGAAAATTTCCATCCATTTTAATATTTTTTTTTATTTTTAAATTTTTTAATTATTTAAATATTAAAAATAGGTTGAAAATCAAATTTTTAATAAAATTGTGATTTTATTTTTATAAAATTTCTTTTATCATAGAGAGCTCCCAAAACCATTTTCATAATCTTTTGAGTTGTATTTTAATTAATTAAAATCATTTAAGTGCCAAAAAACCATTAAGCTTAGGAAATTCATTTGAGTGACCAAATGAACTCTAAATGACTTTAAATTTTTTATGAGAGTTCCACTGATCACAGAGGACAGTGGAGAGCAATTTTCTTATTGTTTTGATTTTTATATTTTTCTAATTAATTAAAAAACTATTTTGTGTTAAATGGATAATTAGGTTCATTTTTAAAGTTTTAATCCATGAAAAATTTTTTCCTAGGGTTCTCTGACCACAAGGAAACTACCATAATATTTTGGGATTTTTCCAATTAACATGCTAATTATTGGAATTAATTTATGAAAACAGGTACTTAATCTTGGAAAATGCATAACTCTGTCTAGGGATCTTTTCTGACTTTGAAAAAATTAGGGAAGACTCCTCATGACAGAGGCTACAAATGGTCCTAAGGACATACCATGTTGAAATGTGTAAATGCATGAAGAATCAAAATGCTTAAAATAGTAAATAATTAATTAAAAATAAAATAGGTATCAAATAAACTCAAACTCTTTTCCACATGATTCAACTCTATTCATCGAGCATTATGATATTTTTTTTCGATAATTTTTCTAGACAAAGTTATGGATTTTTCAAGTTATCGTGATTTATTTAATTCGTAAAGTCCTTATTTTCCTACTTATCCGACTCATCACTGACTATATCCTCGACAGCGTCGAAAGCCCATGAGGCGTCTTCTGATTTGGCGCCGCAATCCGAGTCACCACGCTCTTTATGGATGGGGTTCCCGTGCGACTTCATCCGAGCCGTACAAACATTACACGCGTCATCCGACGGTCACCAAGCTTCGTCCCCGTTTGGTTCAACCCGAGAGCCCTCCACACCAAAACCCTAAGATCTCGAGCTACACTCCACCAAATCGAGTGCGGTTTGTTTCTAAATGTTCATCTAGTCTAGACGAAGCTATCCATATGGTTGATCGGGCATTAAATCAACTCAACATGCATGGGGAATCGAAAATGGCTCGGGATGAGGGGGAGGTTTATTCCTTTGCTCTGAGAGGTGAGACCTCAATCAGAGATGCTCGGCACGTTTGTGGAGGTCCAAGGAGCTCGAGTGTGAAGCCTCTGGTCGTTGGGAAATGCTTAGGCAAGACTTCGATCAAGGCTGGCTTGGGGTGCTCACACAATGTGAAGGAAGAGTAGCTCTGTGAGGCGGATTTAATGGAACTTCTTCCTCTCTCACTGTGAGGAATGTTTGGGGTGCAAGGAATTTGATTTTGTTGTCGTGTAAAGTTGTGGGGAAAGATGTCCTGTTTTCCGGCCAAATGGAGCTTTGAAATTGAGCTCCGACAGTGGGGGAAATAGTCGAAAATGAGGTGGCTTGGGCTCGGGAAGGCTCAGGGAGGCTCAGAGAGTGATTTGGAGGGGCTTTGTGAAGAAAATTTCAGCACTTGAAATTTGGCCGTGGAGGGGTCAATTTATAGTGCTCGCCGGAGAGGGGAGCTCGGGGCCACGCAATGAGTGCTCGACCCGCTTAAAGTGAGGGCTGAGCAGGGCAGTTGAGCAGTCGAGGTGATTGCTCACCGTCATGGCTCAATTTTGAGCTCAAAGGTCATGAGGGACTTTCGGGCATGCCCGTTCCGATGACTCGGGCGGTCGGCGAGGACGGGACGAGTGGGCATGGTGGCGAGGAGGAGTAAGGGAGGACTCGAGCATTTAATTTAAGCATAGAGGCTGCTTATGCAAGAGTTAATGAGGGGACTTAAGCTTAGCCGAAAAGGCTAATCCCATTGGTCCAAAGGGGTGGACCTTTGGTCCATGGCTCAATGAGCTTGGGTTGGGTCGGTCGAAGCCGGTCCTAGGAGGTTTAAGGTTGGCCGCCATGACGTTGGTTTGGTCAATTTTGGCTTGGTTTGGTTCAATTTGAGTCATATGTCCAATTGGGTCACCTTGGGTTCAAGTTGGGCTAGCTTGAGTTTGGGTGGTGGTTGAGCCCAATTGATTGGTCAATTTGGTGCATATGATTGTCACAAAGGGTTTGAGAAAGGATTGGAGTGATTTTGAATTGATTTGGAGGGTCAATTTGGTGCAATTTGGTGATTTGATCAATTTGGGTCATCTTGGGCTAGCTTGGGTCTAGGTTGGGCTAAAATTGGGCTAGGGTCCAATTGATTGTTTCCAAATGTCAAGGAAGAGGTCATGAAGAGTTCACAACATGAATTGGGTGCCAATTTGAGGTTTGGGGTAACCACTTTGAAGAATTTTGGAGTTTGGTCCAATTTGGGCTAAGTTTGGCAATCTTGGCTCAAATGAGCTTGGATAAGGTTTGGGTTCAAACTTTGGTTCAACAAAATGTTGTTTTTGGTCTAGAAATATGTTATGAAGATTTTAGAACAATTTTGAAGAGAATTTGAGTTAAATTGGATTGGATTTGGGCACTTTAAGTGTATGGTCAAATTGGGTCAATTTGGGTTAATGTGAGGCTAATGTGGAGTTAAGGCTCAATAGAATGTCAAAAAAATCAAAAGGGATGTGATGAAGAGTTTTCAACAAAGATTGGGTGGAAATTTCGGGATTGGGTCAATCAATTTGGTGGTTTTGGTCATGTGGGCCTTTAGGTCAAAATTGGGTATTTTGGGTTTGGGTGAATTTAGAAAATCTTGGGACCAAATTAGGGGCAATTGAATGCAATTTTTGATTTATGGAGATGTTATGAATGTTTAGGATTTAATTTGGAGAAAAATGGATTGAGGTTGGGTTCAATTTGAGTCTTTTGGCTAACTTGGGTCAATTTGAAGATTTTTGGGATTTGATTGAAATTGGACCCAAATGTGGGCTCAATTGGATCAAATTTGGTTGAGATTGAGTTTAGGAATACTGAACTAGAGTTTGGAATCAAATTTGAGAAAAATTGGGGTCAATTGAATTGACATTGGGTTTAATTGGGTTAAGTTTGGGTTTACAATAAATCAAATTGGGACTTTTGGTAAAATTGGATTAAATTGATATCATTGGACTATGGTGTAGTTGAAGAAAATGAAATTGAGAATTTTTGGAAGACTTTGGGAATTTTTGAGGTTTTTTGGAATTTTTGAAACTTAACCACATTGGATTATATGTGGCAGGGTTCCATTTCTAGTCTTCTAACAAAGGTCACCAGGAGAGTCCTTTAGCTAGACCTTAGGCTATCTAAGAGAGACTAGACCTCAACCAAAAGTGAGGTCAACAGATAAAAATTTCAAAGTCATTTAAATTAAATTTGATGAATTATGAAGTGATAGAGCCTTAGGGGCAAAAGTGTAATTTTGGAAACTTAGCTACATTTAATATTTAGGCTTAATTCAAGAGGAAAAATGGGTAATTATTGATCTTAATAAGTATATTTCAATGTTTGAAACATTGGGGACTAATAGGTAGAAACCAACCTCTTTCCCTTTCAATTAAAATATAAAAACCTCAAATTTATCAAATAATCAAAGTTTGAAAGTTAATCAAAAATCAAATGACCTTAGACTTAGGGGTAAAATTTTGGAAGTTAATAATTCACTAAATTAATTTCCCTATTTGATGACTAAATGATAATATGATATCTTAATGGAAATTCTTACCACTTAAAGTTCAATCTTCTTCAAAGCTGCAAAATCCATTCATGTAAAATCTGAAGGGCTTAGTAGTGAACTAGGCTTGATCAAAATTGATTAAAAGAGGTTTAGAAAAGTTAACATAAAGAAAATTTAAACATTCCGAAACATTGCAAGCCCAAATTAAAATTAAAATTAAAATTTGAGTAAGTGTCCTAATAACTTTAACTTGCCCCTTTTAGGGCTTTTCACCCACATAATTCTTAAATTAAATGATAAGTGATAAACTACCCTACGCTTAGGGATAATTAAGACATTAATGTTCATTGAGTATTAGGATATTTTTAGGATGAATCATTAAGCAACATAATAAATTTAAACGAGCCTGGGACTTTCCACCAGGCGGTGAGAGGGAAGCATGGACCTGCATCCTCCTTCGACCTTTTGGATACCCTGGGGGTCTATTAAACTTAATATGTTTTGCTTAATAAAATCATCCTTAATCAAATTAAAGGAAAATTCACCAGGATCTTCACATAGACGTCATAGGACTTGGTAGACGACCAGGATCTCAATATAGATGTCATAGGACTTAATAGACAACCAGGATCTCAACCTAGACGTCATAGGATCAGGTAGTTACTACTTTTCAGTTCTACTTTTTCCTGTTTTCTGGCATGATTTAATTTCTGCAAAATAATAAATGTTTAGTGCAAGAATACTAAAGTTTTAAAAGGAAATGACGAGAAGACCATCCAGGTATGCTTTTATTTTAATGCAATTTAATTACCCGCAATTTAATTTCTCGCACTTTTTTTATATATAAACTGTGAAATGATTGAATCCCGCATGCTTAAACAACTCAAAATTTAATCACAAACAAAACAAAATTTGCAATTATAACTAAAATTAAAACGTCTCACGGATGACCGGAAGTCCTTCGGACGAGGTAACTTACGTGTTACTGACGAGATCTCCCACAGTCTGGATGAAAGTATAGAACCTATTAAGTTGGGTTTAGTAAATTCATCTGGACTAAGTGAATTCGATGAAAATGGTAGTGCCAAAACGAGGGAACCTTGGGATCCTAACCGGTGTCGCCATGATCAACTTAAACATTTGTTTTAATTAAAACATTAAGACACCTCAAATATTAAACTCTTCAAGAACACGACACTTCTCTCATCCCTTTGATTGTCACTTCTTGAACCTAAACATTTTGAAATAACAAGAAGAACCTTGGAGCAAACACCGTGGGTAGCACAGTCGAGGATGAAGAAGAACATGTTCGAGAGAGCAAACAACGAATCTACAACAATAACTCTCTTCCTATAAGTAAATAACTACCCATAGGACTTCGAGGTAGCTTGCCTAGTGCAGCATAAACCCTCACCTCAACATTTAAGCTTTTTGCACCTAGTGCAATATAAGCCCTAACTCTTTTTAGGTTTCCGAGGTTGTCATCAGATATGACCTAAACCCTCCGAACTTCCAGGCTATTCGTTTGACAGATGTCAAGTGAATGTAAGCCCTAATTAATTAAAATTGACAGGATGAAACATAAATAAACCTTCTTAAATTGAAGCCAAACAATAGGATAAATCGGGAAGCCACCAAGATTTCCTCTTGGATCTATGGTCTCCCCTAGTTCTTCCTCTTTTGGATTTCTTACAATCAAATATTCCAAAATTTGCACTCTATCATTTATCGGATTCCGACTATCATGAGTTCATTGAAAAATTCTTAACCTCTTGAAGTCATAAAAATACTTTTCCCGATTTTTATCGAAAGTTTTTAGAAGGCGGAAGATAATAATTTTGTTTATGAATATATTTGCATTGTTTCATGATTTTGTTTTTCTTCTATAAAAACAACTATACATTAAATCATAAAATAACAATTACAATGTTAATTATTATGTATATTTAAGTTATGAAAATAATTTACAATAATAAATTCCCACAAAGTACATAAAATAAATATTTATTAAAATTTAATTTTTGGCAAATTTTAAAATTTTTTTCATTTTATGATTTTATTCTTCTAAATTAGATTATACATTTCATATGTACTTTCTACATATTACATTAAATCATGAGAAAATGCTCAAACTTAATTTTCTTAAAATGATGATAACGGTGAATATTTTTGTTTCTATTAAGAAAGACTCATTCTAAGGTGTAGTTTATTTATTTATTTTTATTTTAAATTATAAAAAGACAAATTTTTCTCCCATTATAATTAATTTTATGGAATATATTGATAAAAATGTAGATTAATAGGTTTATAGAAATGCCTTTTTAAGAATATAAAATACATTGCTTACTATTAATTGAATGCTAGCAGACGAATGGCTGTGGTTTTAGGGAGGGTTTATCTCTTGATAAAGTTCTTGAAGCATCCATCGATCGGAGAAAATGGGTAAACCTACGGGTTCTTCATTTCTTCTCTCTTCTATATAGATCGAATTCAACATAATCGGGCATTTGGATCCTCTCCAATAACCGTATCTCGCTGGTAAGCTTAACTTTCTTCTTGCATGGTGTCCGGCACTTTCAACCCTAACCGAATGAAGTTTGAAGTCGGGTCACAATCCCCATGGCCATGTTTGGTTTTCGTTAAAAGGGCTTTTCCACTCTTTTTCTGTTTTCTCTCATAGTTGTGTGACAACAACAACAACAACAGCAACAACAACAACAACAAAGCCTTAGTCCCACTACGTGGGGGTGGGGTCGGCTACATGAATCCTTTTTCTCTGTTGTGTCCTATTTAGTATCATATTTTCATTTAGTTCTAATATAATAGAATGACTAATAGTTGTGTGAGATTGGGAAAAATTTTCTGTCCGGCTCCGAAGGTAGCTCTACAGTCGTTGGAGGCACATTACCCCCATAAACCATATAATGAGCTATTTAATAGTTGGTTTGTGGCAGGAGTTAACTCAAATCACGCAATGATTTCTATGCTGTTTTTTAATCCTCGGCTTAAATTGCAGATTTCTTAAATCCAGGAAAGGAAGGATTTATGGGATTTGATATTTTTTACTCATCCTCTGTTGCCATTTGTCTCATTATCTCCTTCTTTCTCTTCACACATCTCCAATCCCCTCGATGCTTTTCGTCCATAATTCTTATGTATTTATATAACTAAACCTAAATCTTGATATTTATTTATTGAGAAATTTACGATATCCGTATGGGAAGTGTATTTCACTGAGAAAAAGGGTTGACAGAGATTTTGATGTGGTTAGAATTTAGAATACAAGTGGAATGTGTTAAGTATTATGTCAAAGTTTGTTTGTGAACATTTATCCGAAGGATGGTCAAACAGATATGTATTTTCCACCTACTAGGTTATGGAACAGCTCGGATGACCTTTGGAACGCGTTGTTGGCAACCGCTGCTTCCATGCATTTGCAGTCTGCGAAATGATTGATTAATTCTTTGGGATAACTACACACAGACCACCCGAAACTTGCTATTTTCAAATCAACCATCCTCTTTAATCCAACTTTCAGATTTTCAGTTAAATATTAGAATTCATGGTAAAACCCCAACCATATTTTTCATTTTTCTCAAATTATCAATAGTTTGATTGTGACACTCATAACGTTCTTTGGCATTAATCAACGACGACGAAAACAACAAAAAGAAGCATATATCCCACTAAGTGGGGCGGCCCACCTCTACATTTTTTAAAATAAGTCAAATCCAAATCATTTGCTCTCCTAACTGAGTCATCAAATGGTCTATGTTTAATGCGACGTAACCATCTTGGCTGGCTTTCTCTATCCTTGTTTGCCACTGGGTATTAAATTAGAATAATGCTTACTTGTCTGATATGTTCGTAGTTGCCCCAAACAGACCCTTAGTTTGCTACCCACCTGCCTACCTCTCCTCTTCTCAAGGATTCTTTTGAAGCAACTTCGTCCCGCCCGCCTCTCCGCTCCTTAAAGGCTTCATTTGAAGTAGCTTCGTCGTTAAACAAAGTTCTCTTGAAAGATGTGTTAGCGGAACAGAGAAAGTACTCTACGGTCCAAAACAATGAAAAAATTGTCATTCTTGAGAATAACTATGAGAGACATTCGACAAACTTAGCTTCACCAAATGAAAACTTTTAAAGTATCGACATTCACTGCAATGCAATTGTGGTTCAATGTTTTCTCAAACTAAGCCCAAGTGTGCAATAAACAAAGTTGAGAAAATTTTGGGTGCTTAAAATTTGTTCCTGCATTGAGAAATTTTCCTTTTTCGTTCAATATAAAATTTATTAACTTAAATAGGCGTGGTAAATCTATAATTTTAAATTTAAGAACATTTGAGCTATTGTATTTCTAAATTATTTAGTATTAATTTATTTCAAAATTTTAAATTAGTTGAAATATAGATTTAATATTATATATAGTAATGATAAAATATTAAGCTTTATTAATTAAAAATTAATTATTCTCTAGATTAATCAATTAATTACTAATCATTCCATTAAATTATTTATTTATTAAACAATAGTTTAATATTCATTAATAAATAGTTGACAAATTATTTATTATATGAATTAATAATAAAATTTAAAATATTATTAAAATAGTATTAAGTTAATTTGCTTTTAATTAATTATGAAGTTGTTATGTATTATCTAGATAGTGATAATTAGTTTTATAATGTAGTTATTAATCATTAATCAGTTAATTGTAAAAAAAAAATAATAATAATCTTAAACCTATATGGCGTCTACTCTCTCCCCTCTTCTGCAGGGAAAATTATTCCATACGGAGCGAGTAGGTATCGTTCCATGCGGAGGCAAATAGGATGGCGCACAGATGCAGTCACGGATCCGTAAATACCCACAAATACTCCCAAATACTCACCCAAGAACTCACCACGCCTTATTAGCCTAAGACTCGCCAAGTAATCATCCAAGATTTCCAGCAACCACCTCCGCGATCCTTTAGTCATCACATGGAATACCTTGCGTACCCATCCATACCCCCGAAATACCTAGCAGTACCTTTCGATACTCATTGAAGTTTTCGCCTGTGCTATATAGTTTCGTTTTTTGCCGTAGTCTAGATGTATTGTATATTGTTAAATGAGTGTCTGTATATATATATATATATATATATATATATATATATGATATGTATATATATATATATATATATATATATATAGTGTACTGTATATATATATATATATATGCAAATATAAAAGAATTGTGTGCTATGTATGTAAATGTAAATGAAACACAGGACGATCCATATATATGTAAATGCCCCTTTGTGAGAATATTTACATATTTAATACACGTCTCCTGTATTTACATACATATCTCATATCTAAACTTTAATATTTACAAGTAATAGTTTTTAGATGTTCTAATGTTATATATAAGAAATAAATATTTCACTTTTGAAAATAATGCGTAGATTTGATTTCACTATGAGTGCAAATATGAAATTTTAAGTGTGAGAGAAATAAAAACATAAGAATTAAAAGATTTACCGGGAGACAGGTTCGACGTATTCCTGCTGAGATATGGATAGCACTGCAAAGCATTAGAACTGTGACTAAAGGATCGCGGAGGTGGTTATCGGAGAGAGACTTGGATGACACTGCAGCAGCATCGTACGATAAGATGCGCGGTTACAGGTGGATATTTATGAAGATTAGCGGATATTTCTGCATCCGCGAACCGCATACTCGGCGCGATCTTATTTCGCCTCCGTACTTGAGCCGATACCTACTCGCTCCGTATGCAATAATTTTCCCTTCTGGAGAAACCCTTCCGCCCCCGCCCCTGCCCCCGCTCCCGCCCCCCGCCCCCCTTCTCCCGGTTTAGCCTGAAACCATCGCCCACCCAACCCCCCCACTCCTCTAGCGACCAAAACCCTAGCGATATAGTTGCGACTAGAACTTGCTGGGAACACAACTGCGGGATTTCGGTGTACAAAAACCTTTGAAACTCCCATCTTTCTTCTCCTTCCACAAAGCTCCCAACCGAAACCATTGACGAAGGTAAACATCGTCTTTCTCGGCCTTACCCCCAGCCCCTTCCTTCGTTTCAGTTCCTCTAAATCCCGTGAATCTGTCTGCGGACGAAATTTTAGTAGACCCCCCGAGATTAAAGTCATTTTTGTTGTTTAACAGCATTTAAGTTATGTACTACTCAAATCCTGCTCAAATCCTGTTACCTAAGAGCCCCACATGAACTGCCATTTGTTTTCTCTTTCTTTTCAATTCTTCGCCTGAATGAACTCTCAAAGACATTATCTTTTGCTTTTCCTTGAACTATTGGATGTCTAGGAAATCTTTCTTCTTTGTCAGCTTCGTGTTTTTTTAATCTAATTTAATTTTTTTTTTAACTTTGAGCGATTATATTGCAAGTTTTGTTAGGAATTAGTGGTTTTATCCGCGTTGAAGGCCGCCCCATTGTTGAATTGAAACCGATCCCCTGAAAATGTGTAATTTCATACGTCGCACACAATTCTTTTGTGTTTTCGTACCTTACACCTGCAGTTGCATATTTACATAAATAGCACTTTGGTGCTTTAAATCTATGCATGGAAATGTGTATTTCAGTTTTAAAAATGATAATAGTCCTACTTTTGTTGTGATATAGAAGATTTGAGTGCTATGTGCGTAAATATGAAAGTCAGCTGAGAGATATGCAAATACATTAGAGTTGTGCGCTATGTATGTAAATGCCCCTTAGTTTAATTTATTTTTTAAATTTTATGTCGTGATTCTAGGCCCCTAAATTTATTTTCTGCACAATTTCACGAGTTCTCTGCACAATTTCAGCGTTGATTTGACAGTGTCTAGAGAGCTTGGATTTTAAAGTTTGAAATATGCCTTGTAAGCTTTGTTTTTTGGTATAACCAATTCCCCTCGAGTTTTGCTTTTTTACGAGTTTCAGGTCCTTATTTATCATAGTTTAAGGGTCTGCTTTTGGTAACTAATTTCATTCTTATTTGTTGTTTTTCTCTGCACAGCTACGTGAACTGCTTATAGCATTGGTTTGAGGTTGGATATGGGGGTTGAACCACTGCATTCTGACACGGCAATGCGTGAAGAAGAGGATTCCTATCTTAGTGACTCCGCTTTATGCTCCATCATTGCTGAGATACTTGAAGGGGTTGCCAAGGTATCCAGTCAGTGTTCATTTGAGCATTTTATAATTGTTGCAAACTTATTTTGTTTAGTTTATTCATTATGGAGTATACTTCTGTCAACAATCCTGCAATTTGCATACATAAATCATATTTATTTTTATTTCATCTCTTTAATGTTTCAAACTTATTCATAGACAAAGAATGCGCTGCTATGGATAGATTTGATTTTAGTTCTAGGGGCATTTACATACAAGCCACCCAATTCCTATGTATTTGCATATTTGACACCTAAATTTTGCTTCTTCTTTTTTTCATTCACACCACCCAAATCTTCATATCAGATAAAAAATACCACCATTTTATGTTTTAAGAAGTGAAGTACACCTTTTTCATTCATATGTAAGGTGGTATGTATGTAAAAATTAAATTTTAGGTGTTTGATATGTAAATACATAGGAATTGAGTGGTATGTATGTAAATCTTCCTTAGTTCTATCGCAAATGCTAGATGGAAAATCAAGTTTATTCTAGGATCACACAAAACATTCAATCTGAAACGCCACCATACTCAATGTTCTCGATCTTTCAGAAAATACATCACAAAATGTTGTTTGAAGATTTGCTTCATTTACTGTTAATGTCATACTTTATCTACTAAGACATACAAAGTGATTGCAATTGTCTAAAGCACACATTTATATTTTAAACATTTTCTTTCTCTAGCCTCCAAATATGGTAGCCAAACGAGACAATGATCTCTACAAAGAACTCCTTGTAATTGTAAACCCATCGACAAGAAAAAAGAACCTGGATGAAGAGTGTCTATTTGTGGTAGGCTATCATCTTACATATTATACTATTTGGTATATGACTTGAAAAATCTGATTCATTTTTCTTTTATCTCTAGACAGCTTTGAAGGCACTATCAGGTGTTGTGTACAGGATTAGCAATGATTACCATGCTTCGCTTCTAAAAAATGTATGTTTGCACAGCCTTGACAATCATGAATTAAAGTTTTTGGTGACTTAGTTTTTGATTGCCTTGCCTTGTCCAGATTTTCTCAATGTGTATTTGGGACTATGGTTTGGATGCCAGAACTGCTCTGTTGGAGTTAATCGCTAACTTGGTGTGCCCCCCGCCCCCGCTTGGGCTTTTACATACATAGCACACAGCTATTATGTATGTACAAATGTCACGCCTAAACTTTCATACTTCCACATATAACACTCAAATTTTTAATATCACATAAAAATACCACTATTATCACTTTTTAAAAGTGAAGTACACCTTTTCTTGCATAGGTTTAAAACACCCAAGTGCTCTATATGTAAATATGAAAGTTTAGGTGTGAGACATGTAAATACTTAAATTCTGTGCTCGACGTATTTCCCTTGATTGTTTGGTTGATTTTATTACTTTCTGATGTGCAATCTTCAAACCAGGCTATTGTACCGGACAAATTCCTTGAAGATAGCTTAGGGATGCTCGTAAGTAACTTTCAGCCAACGGAAAGGTTGCATGGATATGTTTACCAACCAAGATGGCATGAAGAAAGGCAAAGGATTAATGGCCAGTTATATGAAACTTTGTGTTCTATCACTGATTTGGTACCCCTTGCTCCTTCCATGCTAAAGGGTATTCTTCATAGAAGAATGCCAACATTCCATTCTAATAAAGGGGTAAATGTGTAACATTAATTTGTTCTATTATTATCTTATTAAAATCTCGAGTGTTTTTGTTTAGCGGTTTAATAAACTTGATTAGTACTTTGCAAACTTCTGAATCATACTTTTATTATTCTTGATTCAGTATTCAATAAGTTGAGAAGATGAAAGAGGAGTTTATGATTTGCAAGCTCATGATTTTATCCCGTTTTTACACCTCTCTCTCTTGTTCTTTTGTGATGTTAAGCATCTTTTTAAGGGCGAATGACCTTATGATTAGTTTTATTAGCCTGTAAGGTCTTACTGTTAGCCAAATATTTTATTAGTCATGATCAAATCAACAACCTAATTTAAATATCATACCTGTTTTAGGTACATTTATTTTCTAGTTATATATATATTCCTGAATTGCTACAGATGCATTATCTTTTAGAGTCCATTAAAAGATTATAATTGTTTCAACGACAAAGTTATGCTCCTCATCAAAATAACACCTTGAACGGACATGCATCTTTCTGTATCATTTATTACAATTCTACATTGATTTGATTGGAACTGAACTTCAACTTTTAGGTCAGTATTTTCCGTCTGTAATTTTACATTACATCAATCTAATAGGAATTAAGGGCTCATCTTAGATTCATTTTTGATAGCTTTTATTGCAAGAAAAATAATGAAGAAAGTGTATTTTTATTTGGATTTTAAAAAATACACAAGATTTTCTCTGTTTATTAAAAGTTACTTTGAAAAGCTAATATTCAGGAAACTGTAGCTGGGAAAGTTGCTTGTGAAAAATGATGATAGACAATGATGAAAAACATAGGCCATCCCAAACAAGTCCTTAGCACAATAGAGATATGCAGTACTTGTGGAAATTTATGTGCAGTATTTGGCTCTTGAAACGAGATAGTTTATTAGATGTTTCATGCCTTTCATTTACTGTCGTTTGAAGTGCATATTTCTACAAAAGACATTAATTAAGATTATCATCCTCCATGCCAAGTTTATATGGGAAATGTTGACTTATTTCGCTTGGTATGGCCAGCTTTTAAGCTTGTGCTAGAACTATGGAAATTAAGTAATTTATGAAAATATTTTTTTTGAATTATGCTTATGACCCCTGCATGCTGCTACAGGATGTATTCCATTACTTACTCATTTTGCTTGTTTAACATTTTTATTCTTATAACTTGCCGTTTATTTTTGTAACCGCTATATATTTTTTTTTTATTGCAATATTTTTGGAGAGACGTGTCAAAATAGTCTCCTTTGCAGGGTCACTTTAGACCTAGAGTTTATAAAAATGTCAATTTTTTAGTCCACATTTGTCCTAGAGTTTATAAAAATGTCAATTTACTCAGCTTGTTTTAATATGGGCTGAAATAGTCCTCTGTAAGGACTATTTTTGCAGCCATTAAAAGAGTATGGGACTAATTTAGTGTTTTTTGAAACTTCGACACTAAGATGGCCTCATGTTAATAGTCAAGGGACATTTTTGACACTCCATTCAATATTTTTTGTAGTTCAATTTCTAAATTATCAAGTATTTTTTTTATGCTTGTTATGTTAATGTGAGATTGTTCATTTGATTTTAGCAATTGTTATCGTTTGTGGAGTGTATGCTGGGTTTGGAAAGTAATGAGATTGGAGAATATCTTCATAGCACATTGCTGTCAATGGTGGTTGAACTGCTTGTTGATTTAGACGTAAGTTCTGATTTCCCTTATGCTTTCTTTTTTGTTACCGGATGTTGTACAATGTAATCATATAAGGGGCTCTTTTAAATTCTTAGGTAAATATAACTTGGGAGGATATTCTAAAGGAAGATTACAATAGAGGCATATTTGGCATGAAGGTGGAAGACTTGGAGGATAATGCAGACAACAATTCAATTGGCAGCCAAATAGTTTGCAGAAAGGTTCCATTTACATTTGCAATAAGCTTTAGGGTCTGTTTAGGGCGGGTACAACTGTTTGAAGAAACAGTTGTAAAACTGCTATTCAAAAAGTTGTGGTGGCTATTACAAATTTTTTTTTTTGTTTGAAAAGTCGGATCACAGCTTTTCAAGTACCACCATAGTGTAGTCGTGTATGGTGAAAAAACCCCGCTTTTAGTTGCAACTTTTTGAGAACGCAGACAAAAATAACTTGACCAACATGGCCGTCCCAACTCGCACTCTTAATCGGATGCGCAATGTTTATTTCGATTAGATTTTGTCTGCTAAATGTAATATTTTTTGATTGCGGTGGTCAAGGTTTTGGAGATCCTAAACAAAATTTGACTGACAAGTTGGATTGTGTTATGGTAATTGTTTGTGAGTATATAAAATCATCAGCTTCTGATGGTAGATTGGCGAAGGTTTGTCTATGTTGCCTTGTTTTTTAGGGGCTGGTTGGAATCATTTTTTTTTTTTTTTGTTTTTTGTTTTCGAAAATAAAAAAAATAGAAAATAAACAAAAAACAATGTTTGCTTTTTTTTGTTTTATTTCTGTTTTTTATTTTTTTAAGGAACATGTTTTTAAATTACTCAAAACAGGAAAAAAAACATGATTTTACCTCTTTTTAAAATAGTGAAAACAGTCGACCACGCTCGCCGGTGTTGGAGGCCAGCCGCTGCCGTCGGGTGCAGCTCACCAGCCACCCAGCCCAACTTTGATTGCCGCCGCCGATCGCTGCTAACCGTCATCGCTGCTCATCGCCCATTGCCCGCCCATTGGTAATGTTTCATGTTGGGTGGAGCAAGGAAGACTCGTATACGGCATGGGCGGCAGAGCTTAATACTGAAGCGCACGTGGACCTAACAATTTTATAAAAAGTATAGTTTTTTCTTTAAAAAAATAAAAAATACCCAGCCAAGCATACGTTATATTTTTTGTTTTTAAAAACGTATAAATCATAACAACACCAAACACATTTTCTAAAAAAAAAAGCAAAAATAAACAAAAATAAAACATACTGAAAACAAAAAAAAAAAAAGAAAGTGATCCCAAACAGGTCATCACTTTTTTTACTTGAGCCATTTATCAAATTTCTTCTAATAGGTATTTGAAACACTTATGGAGTCCTTTCGAAAGACTGTGTTGAATGCTTACAAGTCAAAATTCTCACAGGTATTTTTAAATTTGCTATTTCATTTCCTTTTTTTATTTGCATGCCTTTTCTATTTTGTTTTTCTGTATCAAAAACCGTTGTTAAGGATAAATGATTACATGACTAATGACTTTTAGGGGCATTTACCTACATGCCACAATTCTTTTGTATTTTGATACTTAACATCTAAATTTTCATATTTATATAGACAACACTCACATCCTTATTATCATATTAAAAATCATAATGTTATTAACTTTTCAAAAGTGAATTCACATTTTAATGCATAGTTTACGATACCAAAGTGCTATAATCGTAAATATCAAATTTCAAGTGTTATATATGCAAATACAAAGGAAGTGTGTGGTGTATATGTAAATTTACCTTTTAATCTTTATTTATTCTCACTAATTTGCATGATGTCACGCAGTTCATAATGTTCTATGCTTGTTCGCTGGACCCTGACAATTCTGGCTTGAAATTTGCTATTTTCCTCACGGATATTTTTATTTCGAAAGATGAGTATCCAATTTCAAGGTACAGTGCAGTTTCTTAGCTGAATATTTCCGTGTGCTGCTGGGCTTTCTTTCAAAATTTATTCAGAAGGGTATTGACACTACTTAGTTATTATTGGAGTATTCCGTACGATTCTAAGTTGATATCATATTTATACATATTTGTATGCATCTTGAAATTTGTTAATATAGACTGATATAGGATTTGGTATTTTAGTTTATATTAAGAAGTTGAGAGTGAATCTGTTATGATATCAGATTAACCAAAGCTTTGATATGAGAGGTAACAATGAACTTATTTGCGTTTGGTAGGTTCCAACTGTATATAATTTAGAATTTAAGATTGTTTTAACTTTACTGTTATTTGTGATATGATATAATATAATGATTCAAGGGGAAGAAGGCTAAAATCATCCATACTACAAAATCAAGTGTTGGGCTGTGAAAAAAATTTAACTTGTTGGATGTAAAACTAAAAATATGGATGCAAATTCCATGGAGATTTCACTATCATACATTGCGTAGTGATCTGTTCTCATTCAGTTAGGGTTGTTGTTCAAAACCTTCTAAGTGGACTGAAGAGTCTTTGCTTTTGTTGTGTAATGGTGTGTCATCTTATTTTTCTATTTAGTTTTTTGGAAGTAATTTTCTAGATCTATGTAAAGGTGTCTTAGTCGATTGATCTCCTTCTTGATGTTCAAAAGATTGCAAATAGATCACACAAGGCTTATGAATTAAGAGTTCCATATCAAGTGGATCTAAGCATTAAATAGCAATGACCCTATGTGAATAAATGAATAATCATGCACTAGAGTTTAGCAGAAAAATCATTCAAAATGTCTCAAATTTCTCAATGTCGGTGGTCCATGTATAATTGCAAAACTCCACAATTCTTTCCACCATCTTTGGATATCAAAATGTAAACTCCTTACAAGGTCTTCGGTCCATCCTTCAACTAATTTTGGTCTACAGCTTTAAAGTTCACTCCATTTATACTGAAGTTTGAAATATTTCTAGACTCTCTAGTGTGTAACCATATTTTGCTTGGATTGATTTCAGAACTTTCAGCATTTTGACTTTTGAAAACTTAGTGTTGCTGCTCTGCATTTTTGTTATCAAGATCTTTAATAATTTCATTGATTTTTCTGGTATTTCATACATTCCACACTTAATTAGAGTGCTGAATTTGTATACTTTGGAATAACTGCAGAAGGAACGCAGTTGCCTATCTTGCTAGCTACTTGTCTCGAGCGAGGTTTATTTCTTCTGCGGTTGTTTCCAGCATAGTTAAAAGGTTAGTTACAAATATTTAGGCCGCTGAGCTGTTGTATCTTTCACTTTCTCAAACATTTGTAGTGTGGTGTATACTTTATACGCTAGCTTTACTTTATTTAGTAACATTCTGATAAATCCTTTCTTGCAATGCTTGTTTAGGTTAGTGGAATGGTGTTATGATTATCGCTATTTACCAGCTGGAAGTGAAAGAATAAAGAACCCCAGATATCACCGCCTCTTTTATTTTGGTTGCCAGGTAGACATTTTTTTATGCTGCTTAAACTAGTCACCATTTTTTTTTTTTTTACTTTTAATTTCCAAAAGATATATAAGCAGAGATGTGTAGTCCGAATTCTGTTCAGTTCCTACAGCTTTTATCATTATTAAAATTTTCATAAATTACTTTCAAGAAGACTCTTTGCAGTTTTTTGTTGTGATTAAGGTGGCTAGCAAACTAACTTCTCTGATATCTCATTAAGTTTTGTTTAAAATTTATCCAATTAATTACTTCTAGAACCGCCTCTTCTCTTTATGTTATGAAGTCCTCCCTTGGAATTTCATAATGATTGCATCTTCAATACCTATCTCTGCCGTCAAACCAATTTTTCTTCAATTCTTTTGCATCACACAACTTTAATTCTTTTCTCTTGCATTACATGAACAATGCCATGGCTGTAGTTTTTCTTTATTCCGAATGTGTGATGTTTCCAAAATGTTTTGCTTCATAAATAATTATGGACGTTGTACCTATTTTATGTCTTTAAGTTACGTTCCATAAAGTGCCGGTAATGTGTGATACTATATTCTTTCTCTGCTGGCATCAACCCTTACATTTCCATGCGATATATATGGCTTTGCTGTCTATACTTAAAGCTAACAGCACTTTGAATTTCTCCATTGTAGGCTGTAATGTACATACTTTGCTTCAGAATGCAATTGTTGATGGATATTCCAGAGCTCAAGGAAATACTTTTTCATTTGCCATTAGAAGCAATCTTATGTCATCCTCTGAATCCTTTGAGGGTTTGTATGCCTTGCAGCACAGCTTATGAAAACAGAAATTTCCAATAGTCAATATAGTTGGGCTTAAGTTTGATTTCTGATTGACATTTTCGGCCAAAATTTTTCCCCCTTATGTGCAGGTTTGTTTGCCTACTATAGTGCAAGAGTTCTTACGTCAAGCTATGGCAGCTCATCTACTAAAGAAACCTGTCTTGTCCTGCCTTCAAAACGACTTGCTGGAGTCTGAACTCTCAAGAGATTTTGGTGGGGTTGAGAGGCTTGATATGTTCTTTCCTTTTGATCCATACTTGTTAAAACAATCTGACAGGTTTGTTAACCATGCCGCGGTTAAATCCCTGCTTTCCTTATTCCATCAAGAATCTGGCATAATGAATAAATATTTTTGAAAACTCACACTTATAATACCTCTTGAAATAATACTTTTCGTACACTACTGCTTTTCTTAGATTCATGAGGCCCAACTT
Source organism: Papilionanthe hookeriana x Papilionanthe teres (assembly GCA_022702705.1). Taxonomy (NCBI): domain Eukaryota; kingdom Viridiplantae; phylum Streptophyta; class Magnoliopsida; order Asparagales; family Orchidaceae; genus Papilionanthe; species Papilionanthe hookeriana x Papilionanthe teres. Next base: position 24,534,452 of record CM040437.1, read on the forward strand.
CGAGTTCTGGTCCATGGTGAGGAAAACATACAGTAAATTCAACAGTGATGATGAATTGGATGATCTAGATCCAGACTCCGTTGATGAGGGCAGCGATGATGGTTTTGATGAAGAAGTTGTTGATGAGGATGATGAAGATGAAAATGAGGAGGACGACATGTCGATGACTCGAAGACCGGGCTTTGAGATGGCGACTGCCAGTGGCAGCATTCCAATTCCGAGTAGAATGCCCGCCAGAATCAGACCATCGGTGAGCCCTGTCTAGTCACCCATTCCACAATCAAATTTTGATTTAGTTGATTATATGGAGGATAGATGGACATCATTCAGTTCTTCAACGTTCTAGAAAGGGGAGCTATGCAACTATAGTACTATAAATGGTTTGGAACGGTGTCATCACTTTTGGCCCTTGGAGCCACTGGAAGTGGTTGCTGAGGAAATTTTGGGTATAGCTTATTCATTTTTGGAACTTTCAGAGAAAAGTGTACCTGAATTTTTCGCAAAGAAGTTAATGAAATAGTCTTATATCTTAATTTCAGATGCATTATTGGGATAATTGTGATGCTTTCTTTCTTGTTTATCAATATCCGATTCAATTTACTCACAAGAGTTCCTCGTAGATGCAGAATATCTGAGCTATCAATAAGCTCAGATAACACTATTTTTATATTTAATTTAACTTTGCTAAGCAATGTTGTTGGTTACATAATTAGTAATCAGGATTGGCAGCCATGGTTTATCTACTAGTTTGGCTAAGCAATTTTGGTGGTTAATTGTTGTTAATATTAGTTTAAATTTTAAAAGGCTTTCACAACATACATTGGGATTCTGCGACGCACGTCGTTATTCAACTCCTCCCGGTCTTTTTTCGGGTTGAAGTCTAGATCCCCTTTCATGAAGTGGGATAGCTATTTTTATAGAGTCTGGGAGAACACTTCGTGCAAAGAAGGAATCTATACCACCCCATCAGACACACTCATAAAGGTTTCCTTGATGGGACGACATTGTGTAAACTTTTGAGTGCCTTAATAATGTCATAATTGAGTGACATTGAACTTGTTGGATTCATCTTGTGAAGGCATTCAATTCGAATATAAGTTTGTTAGACTTGGAATCCTTTTAACCTTCCAATTAGGTACTAAAAGCTTCAAAAAATGCCTTAATGCCTTGCTTTGGCTTTGATTTGACTCAAATTTGACTAATTTTGGTATGTAATTGCCTCTATAATTTTTTATGTTAGATATGTAAATACAAAAAAAAATGTAATATGTTTGTAAATGCCATTAAAAAACTGTGCACTTACCTACAATAAAATGGTTGATGGTTTAGTATTGAACCGTGAAACTGCAATTTCGATTACACTTTTGGGCTCACCTTTCCTCGGACAAAAAAAAGACGTGCAATTAATATGCTTGAATAAGGGTTGATAACTAACATACGCTTCTTATATCCTGAAGTTAAGATAAATACCAAATATGCTACAGTTTTCGAAAAGTCAGATGCAGAATATAGATTTGTTTGTCTGTTTCGATCCTCTTATAAAAAAAGTTATGTGCAAAGAATATAGATTCAAGCAGGAATATAGTTCATAAACTTCGCAATGATATGGAAGCAGATGAAAATATCATGCCAACGACCAATAACAGTTTAGTGGAAGCTTTTGTATTATTCTCTCTTAATTTTTAGAGAAACTTACATACATACCATATAATTATTATTTATTTAGATATCTAACAATATTTACACTTATAATACTTTGGTGCCATAAATCTGTGCAAGAAGTATGTATTTCACTTTAAAAAGATAGAGTTTATAGCATTTTTTATGTGATGTTAAAAATTTGAGCGGTATGAACATAAATATGAATGTTTGGGCGTTAGTCATAGACACATAAAAAATGTTCGGTATGTATGTAAATGTCCCTACCACACTGATTAATTGGTGTCAATCGAAAATATAACATTTTATTAGAAAGTAACATCCTACTGAATCGTGTTGAGATAATTGTAAAAACAGGAAAAATAAGATCTTGATATAAGCGTAAACATCAAATTTTAGCAATTTTAAGGTTTGATATTATCTTTTTGGCAAATGTACATACATAACACATAATTTTTATGTATTACATATATAGCAATTTTAAGGTTTGACATTTACTTTTAAAAAATTTTAATGTTATAAACTTACACGTTAAATGGTGTTTTGCAGTTTTAAGAAGTTATTGGTGATGATAGTTTTGATGTGATGTTAAAAATTTGAGTGTTATGTATATAAATATGAAAATTTAGATGTTAAGTATGTAAATAGGCTAAAAATATGTGGAATTTATGCAAATATCATTTTCTTTTTCAGTGGTCATAAAACATAATTTGAAGTGCTTGAAAAAGAATTTTCTTCCACTATACTTGATGGTCATAAATGAAGCACTAACAACTTCACTGCTAATTCATTTTTTCATATTTGAAAAATTTAGATGCGATTTTAGAATTATTTTTTCATATTTTGCTTCAACAACAACGACAACAATAACAAGTCTTTATCCTACTAAGTAGGGTTGGGTACATTAATCCTTTTTCTCTATTGCATCCTTTTGAGTCTCATATTTTTGTTGCATTTCAATAAATTAAGATCATTTTTTTATACGATACGCCCAAGCCTTTCTAGGTCTATCTTTGCCTTTCTTAACATAAGTTGAATAAAAAATATCTACTCTCCTAACCAAATCATCGATGGTTAACGTTTAATGTGATCAGACTATCTAAGACGACTTTCTTTAATTTTGTCCGCCACTGGAGCTACACCAACCCTATCATGGATATAATCATTTTGCATTTTGTCTCTGAGTGTAAAGCCATTGATCCACCTAAGCATTCTCATCTCCGCAACACTTAACTTAGTTTTATGCTTCTCTTTTAAATGACAACATTCAACGCGCCAGAGAGCATTGCAGGTCTCACCACCATCTTATAAAATTTTCCTTTCAGTCTAAATAGTACTTTACTATCACACAAAAGGCCCGAAGCACTTTTCCACTTTAACCAACAAACTTGAATTCTACTAATAACATTCTCATCTATATCACCATCAATTTGAACAAAAGATCTGAGATATCTAAAGCGTTCACACCTTTTACTAATTTGATCACACATAGTTACAACTCTGTCACTAGAGCAACAACTACTAAAATTACATTCAATGTATTTAGTTTTAGTTCTACTCAAACGAAGGCCTTTAGACTACAATGTAGACCTCCATAATTCAAGTATTTATTGAGCTTTTTCTCTAGACTTCTGGATAAGAATGATATCATCAGCAAAACACATTCACAAAGGTACATCCTCTTATAAATGACCAGTAAGAGCATCCAAAACTAAAGAAAAAAGATATGGGTTTAAAGTCGATCCTTTTTGTAATCCAACAAAAATTAAAAAAAAAATGGTCAATCCTTCTTCTGTTCGAACACAAGTAACTGTTCTAGTATACATATCATTTATGACTTGAATATAAGCCATATCAATACCTTTCTTCTCTAGAACTCTCCAAAGGAATCTCTTGGAACCCTATCGTAAACTTTTTCTAAATCAGCAAAAATCATTAGTAGATCCTCCTTATTATTTATGTGCTTCTCCATTAATCATCTCAATAAATGTATAATTTTCATAGTAGACCTGCCCGGCATAAATCCAAACTGATCATGAGAAATATTTGCAACACGTCTTAACCTATGTTCAATTACACTATCTCATAATTTTAAAGGATGATACATCAACTTAATTCTTCTACAATTTGCACACACTTGTGCATCTCCTTTGTTCTTAAAAATGGGACCAAAATATTATTTTTCTACTCCACAGGCATATTTTAAATATTTAAAATAATATTTAAGAGTTTAGTAAGCCAATAAACTCCCAAATCATATTTTGCTTATGTTCTAAAATAAAATAAAATTATATTTGATCTTCTTAGGTGATTACTAATTTGAAAACTAAAAAAGAAAATTTTTTTTTACAAATTCTCATACTCTCAACATGTATGATCACATCTTCAGATCGGTCAACTTTCATTTTATCTATTTTCAGTAATAATGTCAACTTTTATAACTCTGACTAAAATTTTTGTCATCAACAATAAAGTATAAATACAAATTAAATAAAATAAGCATAAAAGTAGACAATTATAAATCAAATCAAATTAAACCAAATTAAAATTAAATTCAATTTTTGTTCAAATTATTTATTTTAGCTTATTTTTTTAAAAAATATATTTACTTAGAGTATTTTAATATGTTTTTATTTCTTATTTTTAAAAAATATATTACCATAAATTTAAAAATATTCAAAAAAATTTAGATATTTTGAATATTTTAAAAAATGATTATAATCATCTATGCCCGACTCGTCTTTTTCTTTTATATATATATATATATATATATATATATATATATATATATATATATATATATATATATATATATATGATAGATAGATAGATAGATAGGTAGATATACATAAATATATATACATAAATATATATACACATAAATAAATATACACATAAATTATATATATATATATATACATATATATATATATATATATATATATATATATATATTTATGTATATATATATATAATTTATGTGTATATTTATTTATGTGTATCTATATTTATGTATATATATATATATATATATATATATATATTTATGTTTAGCCTTTAAAAATACATTTTAAGCCTTAGAAAATTAATATCTTTATTTTGACAGCAAAGAAAAATATCCCAATTGCTCCTGAGTGTTTAGAAAACAATTTTGAAAATTTCCATGCATTTTAATATTTTTGTTATTTTTCTAATTTTTTAATTATTTAAATATTAAAAATAGGTTGAAAATCAAATTTTTTATAAAATTGTGATTTTATTTTTATAAAATTTCTCTGATCACAGAGAACTTGCAAAACCATTTTCATAATCTTTTGAGTTGTATTTTAATTATTTAAAATCATTTAAGTGCCAAAAAAACCATTAAGCTTAGGAAATTCATTTGAGTGACCAAATGAACTCTAAATGACTTCAAATTTTTTAATGAGAGTTCCTCTGATCACAGAGGACAGTGGAGAGCAATTTTTATGTTGTTTTGATTTTTATATTTTTCTAATTAATTAAAAGACTATTTTGTGTTAAATAGATAATTAGGTTCATTTTTAAAGTTTTAATCCATGAAAAATTTTTTCTTAGAGTTCACTGACCATAAGGAACCTACCATAATATTTTGGGACTTTTCTAATCAACATGCTAATTATTGGAATTAATCTATGAAAACAGGTACTTAATCTTGGAAAATGCATAACTCTGTCTAGGGATCTTTTCTGACTTTGGAAAAATTAGGGAAGACTCCCCATGACAGAGGCTACAAATGGTCCTAAGGACATACCATTTTGAGATGGGTAAATGCCTGAAGAATCAAAATGCTTAAAATAGTAAATAATTAATTAAAAATAAAATAGGCATCAAATAAACTCAAACTCTATTCACTGAGCATTAGGATTTATTTTATTTTATTTTTATAATTTTTTTACACAAAGTTATGGATTTTCAAGTTTCTGTGATTTATTTAATTCAGAATGTCCTTATTTTCCTACTTATCCGACTTAGCGCTGACTGTATCCTCGGCAGAGTCGAAAGCACACGAGGCATCTTCTGATTTCGCGCAGCAATTCGAGTCACCGCGCTCTTTATGGATGGGGTTCCCGTACGACTTCATCTGAGCCGTCCAAACATTACACGCACCATCCGACGGTCACCAAGCTTCGTCCCCGTCTAGTTCAACCCGAGAGACGTCCACACCAAAACCCTAAGATCTCGAGCTACACTCCACAAAATCGAGTGCGGTTTGTTTCTATATGTTCATCTAGCCTAGACGAAGCTATCCATATTGATGATCAAGCAAAATCAACTCAACATGCATGGGGAATCGAAAGTGGCTCGGGATGAGGGGGAGGTTTATACCTTTGCTCTGAGAGGTGAGGCCTCAATCAGAGATGCTCGACACGTTCGTGGAGGTCCAAGGAGCTCGAGGATGAAGCCTCTGACCGTGGGGAAATGCCTAGGCTAGACTTCGATCAAGGTCGGTTTGGGGTGCTCACATAATGTGAAGGAAGAGTGGCTCAGTGAGGGGGATTTAATGGGGCTTCTTCCTCTCTCATTGTGAGGAATGTTTGGGTGCAAGGAATTTGATTTTGGTGCTGTGTGGAGTTGTGGGGAAAGATGTTCTGTTTTCCAACCAAATGGAGCTTTGAAATTGAGCTCCAGTAGTGGGGGAAATAGTTGGAAATGAGGTAGCTTGGGCTCGGGAAGGCTCAGGGAGGCTCAGGGAGGCTCAGAGAGTGATTTGGAGGGGCTTTGTGAAGAAAATTTCAGCACTTGAAATTTGGTCGTGGTGGGGCCAATTTATAGAACTCGCCGGAGAGGGGAGCTCGGGACCAGGCAATGAGTGCTCTGAGCCGCTTAGGGTGAGGGCTGAGCAGGGCAGCTGTGCAATGAGGTGATTGCTCACTGTCATGGCTCAATTTTGAGCTCAAAGGTCATGAGGGGCGTTCAGGCGTGCCTGTTCCAGCGGCTTGGGCGGCCAGTAAGGACGGGGCAGGTGGCTGGCAGGCTGAGGAGAAGTAAGGGAGGACTCAGAGCATTTAATTTAGCATGGAGGTTGCTTATGCAAGAGTTAATGAGGGGACTTAAGCTTAGACGAAAAGGCTAAGCCCATTGGTCCAAAGTGGTGGACCTTTGGTCCATGGCTCAATGAGCTTAGGTTGGGTCAAGTCAAATCAGTTCTATGAGGTTTAAGGTTGGCTACCATGATGTTGGTTTGGTTCAATTTGAGTCATATGTCCAATTGGGTCACCTTGGGTTTAATTTGGGCTAGCTTGAGTTTGGGTGGTGGTTGAGCCCAATTGATTGGTCAATTTGGTGTATATGATTGTCACAAAGGGTTTGAGAAAGGATTAGAGTGATTTTGAATTGATTTGGAGGGTCAATTTGGTGCGATTTGGTGATTTGATCAATTTGGGTCATCTTGGGCTAGCTTGGGTCTAGGTTGGGCTAGAATTGGTCTAGGGTCTAATTGATTGTTTCCAAATGTCAAGGAAGAGGTCATGAAGAGTTCACAACATGAATTGGGTGCCAATTTGAGGTTTGGGGTAACCACTTTGAAGAATTTTGGAGTTTGGTCCAATTTGGGCTAAGTTTGGCAATCTTGGCTCAAATGAGCTTAGGTAAATTTTGGGTTCAAACTTTGGGTCAACAAAATGTTGTTTTTGGTCTAGAAATACGTTATGAAGATTTTAGAACAATTTTGAAGAGAATTTGAGTTGAATTTGGGCACTTTAAGTGTATGGTCAAATTGGGTCAATTTGGGTAAATGTGAGGCTAATGTGGAGTTAAGGCTCAATAGAATGTCAAAAAAAATCAGAAGGGATGTGATGAAGAGTTTTCAACAAATATTGGGTGGAAATTTTGCGATTTGGTCAATCAATTTGGTGGTTTTGGTCATGTGGGCCTTTAGGTCAAAATTGGGCATTTTGGATTTGGGTGAATTTAGAAAAATCTTGGGACCAAATTAGGTCAATTGAATAAAATTTTTGATTTATGGGGATGTTATGAATATTTAGGATTTAATTTGGAGAAAAATTGATTGAGGTTTGGTTCAATTTGAGTCTTTTGGCTAACTTGGGTCAAATTGAAGATTTTTGGGATTTGATTGAAATTGGACCCAAATGTGGGCTCAATTGATCAAATTTGGTTGAGATTGAGTTTAGGAATACTGAATTAGAGTTTGGAATCAAATTTGAGCAAAATTGGGGTCAATTGAATTGACATTGGGTTTAATTAGGTTAAGTTTGGGTTTACAATAAATCAAATTGAGACTTTTGGTAAAATTGGATTAAATTAACATCAATGGACTATGGTGTAGTTGAATAAAATGAAATTGTGAATTTCTAGAAGACTTTGGAAATTTTCGAGATTTTTTGGAATTTTTGAAATTCTGGCCCAATGAGGGGTATTTTGGGAATTTTGAGGCTATTTTGGAAATTTTGGTAAATTTGGATACAAATGATCAATTTGGGTGGTGAGTATTCAGGAATAATGTTTTGGGAAATTTGGGTAATTTTGGAATTTTAGGATTTTTCAAGGACAATTTGCATTGGTAATGTTAGAGCGTGGTCAAAATCGAATTTGAAAATTGAAATTTTGGAAAAATTGAAATTTTGGAAAAATTGAAATTTTGGAAAAATTGAAATTTTGGAATGTCGACATATTTTTAGGTTATGTGTTTTGAAAAGAGGTCGCCTACAGAAGTTGTCGGCGAATTTTAGGTTTTAAATTTAGTTTAAATATATATAATTTGGAAAATAACATTTGATTTTGAAAATAATTTTAAGTTTAAAAATTTTAAGATATGAAATCAAACCGATCTCACATCCCAAATAGTTTATATAAACGAGCACCACACTACAAACCGTGTATCTATCCCGAAGAATAAACACACTCGCTCGATGATGGGGCTCGATTAAATAAACTAGAAGATTCGTGACATCCGTTTGGCTGCGACCGATTTATAACGACAAGTTCCGCTTATATAAGCAAGCGGGTTTATATTACATGGGTTCTTAAAGTTCCCTATAAGGGAAAGCCCGTATAGTTAATTACATCTTAACTGTCTGAAGACACTTAAGAAAACTCTCGATAATGATCAGTGGTTTTTCTCTCAAGAATTTCAAAATTTAAGGTTTCGAATAAATCAGAATTTGGAAATTTTAAAAGGGATTGGCTCAAATTTGGAATAGTTTATTTTAGGAATCCAAAGGAAGAGAAGTAGAGGATGTCACGGACCCGAAGTGAACTTCGGTGACTTCCCAACTATCATATGGTTTGGCTTCTTTTTGAGAATTTATTTAATATTTAAATCTTACCAATTTTAATTAATTAGGACTTATATTTATATGACGTAATCATATAAATAGCCTCGAAGATGTGAGGGTTTATGTCGTACCAAAAGACTACCTCAGACCGGTTAGGGCTTAATTTGCATAACATGATTATGCAAATGCCTAACAAAAAGTTGAGGATTTATGTTGCACTAAGTAAACTACCTCGAAATCCTATAGCTTGGTTATTTAATTCTAAGATAGGTTTTGTTGAATAGACTCAGGTTTTGCTGATCACGATGACCGTGCTACCCACTATGCTCCAAGTTCCTTGTTGTTACAGATGTTTAGTTTTATAAAGTGAGAATCAAGAGATGAGAGAAGTGTTCTGGTTTAAAAAAGTCTTAAGGTTCAGATATCTTAATGTTTTAATTAAAACAAATCTTAAAGTTAGTTAAACAGAACCGATTAAGATCCCACGGTTTCGTCATCCAGGCACCGTTATTTTCATCAGATTCACTTAGTCCAAATGAATTTGCTAAACCAAACTGAATGAGTTCCACACTTTCATTTAGACCGTGGGAAATCTCATTAGCAACACGTGAGTTACATCATCAGAGGGATTCCCGATCATCCAACGAGACGTTTTAATTTAGTTGCAGTTGTAGTTTTGTTGTTTTGTTTGTGATTAAATTTTGAGTTGTTTTATCTTTTGAATGTTGTAGCGGTGAATTTTATCTTGTATTGATTTTAATTTAGTTTTGAGTTTCAGTTTTGTGGCTATCCTAAAAAGTTTCAGTTTTTATGCAGAGTGACATTGTTGTTTAACATGCAAGAAAAACAAAGTACCGTATAGGAAAATAAATTGTAATGCAATAAACTAAAAATGTACCTGGAGGGTCTTCTCGTCATTCCCTGCTGCACTTAAAACACATGTCAGAGCTTTTAAATATTTGCAACAAGTACTTAAGTAAAGCTAAGGGAAGATTCTGGTTGTCTACCAAATTCCTAATCCTATCGCTAGTCAATTCCTATGACGTCTAGGTTTTTGTGTTTTGTGGATGATTTTCTTCACCAAAGAACAATTAAGTTCAATTGTCCTTCTAAAACATCCCATCATATTGAGAAAGTGCTTAAAACAAGTACTAAACATCTTTTCAATTCTTCTGGGAATATTTCGAGTCTAAATGAATTTCATTGTACAGGTGAATTAATCATTCAAAATTTTACTTAAGTTTTGTTTCTTGCTCAGTGAACTTGGACATTTGATTGTCCGATGAGTTAAGTGACATTTCACTTGACACTTTATTTAAGAGTTATGATAATGAAAGTCTTTAGGGGCAACTTGGTTCATTAAAGATTTTAACCATCTTTAATTAAAGTTGAATTGTTGATTTAAAATAATTCAATTTTAAAATTCAGTCTGGTTTTCTTCTAAGTGTTTTAAATTACTTAAATTGAAAGAATTGTTTAAATTATTTAAATTCATTAAATTTTGATGATTTAAATTTGATTTGAATTAATCATACTACTTTAGGCTAATTTTAATCGGTTTGATTTTCACACTTTTAATTATGAATTGTTTTGATATTACTTAATACTTTAAATTTTGTTTTAAGTTTATTCTCAAGTGATTTCAAATTAATTTCAGTCTTTTAAATTTATTTTTAATTTGATTATTAAACCATTTAATGTCTTAAGCTTTAACTTATCTAACAAGTTATTTCCCTTTTAATTATTAATTTTGATCATCATGTCTTTAAAATTAATTAAGAGTTGAATATCATTGGGGTGATTCATCTAGGGATTTTAGATTAAATGATTGCAATCTTCCTAAATTATATCCCCGTTTTAACAATCCAAACTTTTAGTTATCCTTCCAAAATTTAAATTATTTAATTCATTAAGATTCATTTTGAATATTTTCAAGATCATTAATGGGTTTCTACCTTTTAATTTCCCATGTTTCAATCATCTAAAAAGAATTAAGATCAGATATTTTACCCTCCCTTTGATTAAGCCTAAGGTATTAATTAGGGTTAAAAATCCTTAATTACTTTTATGCCCTTTTAAGCATATTCATTTCATAACTCACTAAATTGAGATCAAATGAACTTAGAATTTTTATGTCACTTCACTCACATGTCAATTAAGACATTAGAGGAGAAAATGTGATTTTTCCATTTTTAATTTAATTTATATAATTATTTTGGTGGAAAAATAAGGGTTTTCAATAAAAATTCAACAACATAACCAAGGTAAGGTTTCTACCCTTAGGAAAATTATGAAATGTCCTACTAACTAGAGGACCACTTGGACCAATTTTGGTGATTTTTTGAATTATATTTTATTTATTATAATTATTTTGAGTTTTGGGGCATTAATTAATTATAAAATAAAGTTAAAGTTGAAAAATGGATTTTATATTTTTATTAAATCTCTCTGATCTCAGGGACTCTAGAGAAATAAATTTTATATTTTTCTGATTTTTCTTTCATTTATTAGAATTATTTTAGTGGAAAGGTTAAGAAAATTCATTTTTAACATTAAAAATTACATTAAGCCTTTAAAATTCAATATCTTAACCTAGAGACTTAGGAAAAATATTTGGTTGGTTCCTAAGTGATTAGGGGACCAAATATGACATTTTTATGAATTTTAAAATTTTTGTGATTTTTTAATTATTAAAATATTAAAAATGGAGTTAAAAATGAGAATTTTTTTATTATTCCAATTTTAATTTTTTTAGACTTCTCTGATATCAGAGAGCCCACAAAACCAATTTGGTGAATTTTTGAAGTGTAATTTGGGTTTTATGAATTTTTAAAGTTTTAAAATGGCCATGCAACTTAAATGATTCATTTAATGGGTTAAATCATTTTCAATTGACTTCAATTTTTTATGTGAGGTTCTCTGTATCCTAAGTGACAGTGGAGAATTGTTTTCAAGTGATTTTTATGTGTGGTTACTCCTAATTAATTAAAGTTCAATTTTAAGTGTTTGGGCTAATTAGGGTTATTCTTAAAGCATTAAATCAAACCATAATTTTCCTAGGGTCCTCTGGTCATAAGATATCTCTCCTAATTTTTTATAAAATTTTTTAAGCAATATGCTAATTATTAGAATTGAAATTCCAAAACAGGCACATAAACTTGAAAAATAAATAACTTGCCATAGAGATGGCATCTGGTCTTGGAAAATTTAGGGAATGTTCCCAAGAACAAAGGCTACAAAAGCCCTATGGTCTCATGCCATGATGAATTGTGTATGAAAATGGAGAATTAAAACATCACAGAGAGTATTTAAATAATTAAAATTTATAGACTCAACAAATTGACTTTTCCACATTATTCTCCTCTGTTCACTGAGCAAGAGGGTATTTTTATTTTATTTTTATGATTTTTCTATGCAAAGATATAATTTTTTAAAGTTTTGGCTATTTAATAAATTCAAAAAATCCTATTTATCTACTTAAACTAGTCAGCGCAGCGTCATCCTCGTCCGGATCAAAAGCCCACGCAGCGTAATTTGATTCGGTGCCGCCATCCAACTCAGCAGCCACGTGTCCCGCAGTTCTGCTCCATGCCTCCGTTTGACGCGATCTGGATTGTTCATCTTATACACGCACGAATGGACGAAATCTATTCATTGTCCCCGAGAGCCCTAACCTGAGAACCGTCCACACTAAAACCATAAGATCTCCCTCATTTCTCCACCAAATTTCATGATCTTGGACTCTATGGACTCATCTCAACAAGACAAACACATCTATACGACTATGATGTTATGAAATGGACTCAAACAAAATGGAGAATCGAAAGAAGCTCTCGGGAAGGGAGAGGTCAATACCTTGTCTCTGAGAAGTGAAGCTTCAATCAGAGAGGCTCAACACGTTCGTTGGAGTCTAAGGAAGCTAGGGATGAAGCCTGGAGCTGTGGTGAAATGCCTAGGTATGATTTATGCCAAACCCGATTTCAAGCTTTGGTCTCTAGCACAATTGGGTGGCTTAGTGATGAGGCTTCCACTGGGGAACTTCCTCTCTTGGTCTGGTGAAGGTGTGGGTGAGTTTAATTTGATTTTTGTGGAGATTTCAGGGATGCCCTGGTTTTGGGCTTGAGATTGAGCTTAGAAATTGAACTCACAGAGGGGGTTTTAGGGCTGGATTTCAGTGGGGATCAATTGCTCTAAGTCAGGAGAAGAGTTTGGAGCAATTTTGGCAGAGTTTTGGTAAGGTTAATTTCAGCACCTTCTACAGCCGTGGAGGTGGTGGGTTTAAATAGCCATGGCTAGAGGGCTTCCCAGGGGCAATTGAGGGCTGGGATCAGCTGCTCAGGGGAGGAGAAGAACAGCTGCAGTGACCATTTGGGTTGGGACAACTCAACAAGGTAAATTTTGAATTTTTGGTTCACATGTAGCTCTCGGCCATGGGGTTTTCCGGCAACCCAGGTGGTGGTCCGGCCAGGGTCAGGTCACCATCTAACTCAGTGAGTCCAGGGATTGAGTTTGGTGCAAGCAATGGGCATTGGCCATGTGTAAAGAGCTTGATTTAAAATGGAATGGGGAAGGGTTTATTTTAGGTTCAAATGGGTCAAATGCATGGATTTTGGTTTGGTGCACCCACCAAGGGGCTTTGAGTGCTGTGGGAGTCAGGTGAGTCAGCTAGGAAAGGGTGGTGAAGTCCCCATCCATGAATATTTGGATTAATCATGGGTTAAGGTGAAGCATTAAAAGGGTTAAAACTTTTTCAAGGGGGGTTTAAAAGAGGCTCCTCCTTTTACAATTAATGGCATGGTGACAAGTCAAAGCTCTCATGGCTTCATGTGGCTTGTCCATGGCTTGCTCATGGCTTCATTTGGCTTGGGAATGACTTGGCTCACTTGCATGAGAAAGGGATTTTGGGATTTTTGAAATTTAGGGGTATTTTGGCATGAGGCTTGATTTAGATTTATTTGATGATGAAATTGGAACTTAGGGAATGATTTTATCAAATGGTTAATGATCACAAGAAAATATATTAAGAAATTCATACCCATTTTTTTATGAAATTGCACTTTAAAGAAAGATATTTTCTTTATTTTATTGCAGGAATGAAGATTTATAAGTGATGAAAGCAAAAAACATGAAATGGAGCGAATTTGGATAAAAAAAGGAAGAAATTCATGCAAAATGAACTAAGTCGCTGACGGCGAGATCGAGCCCGCCGACGGCGAGATCATGAGGAGAATTTCGAAGGATTTGCAACTACCTCGCCGACGGCGAGCCCAAGCCCGCCGACGGCGAGATCGCGCGGCTTGGAGACCTTCTAGAAGCCCCGTCGACGGCGAGGTCATTTCTCACCGACGGCGAGATCGGCTCAAAATGCCGGATACATTGAACCTGGACTCTTTTTGAAGAGGTGCTTAAGTACCCCTTGGACCTTTGTCTACCTCGATAAATAGAGGATGAATTTTAGTATGTGGTGTGTCTATTTTAGAGAGTCTTAGTGTCTACTTGGTGTCTATTTTAAGAGTTTTAGAGTGTAATTAGTGAGTTTTTGTGTCTAGGTTGAAGTTTTAGTTTAGTTAAGTGTAAGTAGTGAGTTTAGAAGTGTGTTGTACTAGAAAGAAAAGTTAAAGGAACTTCAAGGAGTCTGCTTGGGGAGGAAATCGGGATAAGTATCTTTGTTTATTGTTGTTAACTTTAAATGAAATCCATGCTTTGTTTAATTTTCATGCATTCTGAGTAGTTTTCTTAGTCTTTCTCCTTGTTTATGAAGTTATGTGAATTGATGAAATTAAATAGAAGTGCCTAATATATTAAAATAAATTGTGATAATTTTTACTTAAAACTTAATTTACTTTTCAATCTGGCCCATTGATTTGTTAAAATATGTTGAATTACCAACTATAGTAAAGATTACATCTAATATTCAGGGAAGTCAAAAAACTTGGAAGGAGGGTGCAAATAAATAGGGAAATATTATTTATCAGATGTAGAATTGGACATTTCAGTCTGATAGACTAAAATATTCAATTTGGTCCTATTGTTTCGAGAGCTGAAGTGTAGATGTTAGCCTCGAGTGAGGGAACGTGGGAGCTCGAAGTGGCAGCCGGTATCCTCCCGAGCCTAGCCGTAGATTCAGTAATCAAGCATAGGATTAGTCAATGTTCTTTGCACCTGGACCAAAGGGTAAAGAATAGGAATGCTCCTATTTGTCACAATACAATAAAAAAAATATATTTGAATTCATCATTCACTTAATTTTCTAAAAACAAGGGGAAAGATACTTTTTCTGAAATCTTTAAATCAACTTTATTTAAAGCATTATGTATTCTAAATTTTTGTATACTATATTAGTAAGTAAATACTTTTAAATTTAGCTGTTACAAATCTTTTAAAACTTTCCTGCGGGATTGATAACCAGGACTCCACTAGAGCCCTGTATTACTTGATTCGATACGTATACTTGCGTAGAATCCACATTATACATTTTATCATAAAATCAAATATATATATATATATATATATATATATATATATATATATATTAAAGCGAGATCAAGTTTTTGGTGCCGTTGCTATTAACATAATTTGCAAACATAAAAAAAGTGGGTCAAGTTTTTGGTGCCGTTGCTGGGGAAGTAAAGAAATTATTTATTAGAGTAACAGACAATTTTAAAATTTGCTTTACAAAATTATATGCGTAAATTTAAAAACAAAAATTTAATACCTTACGATTCATAATTAGAACATACAATTAAAAGAATTAGAAAATAAAAAAGAGAAATTATAAATTTAACACAAATGGCGAATATTCCTGAAAATGAAAATATCAATCAACAGAGACCATTAAGAGATTATGCCAACCCTACATTAGATGAAATTCATTTAACTATTCAAAACCCTGATGTAGCCGCTAACTCATTTGAACTTAAACTCCGCAATTATCCAAATGGTACAAAACAATCAATTTAGTGATTCACCTATCGAAGATCCTAATTTACATCTTGCTAGTTTTTTAGAACTATGTGCTACTTTCAATATGAATGAGTATCTAACGATGCTTATTAGACTTAGACTTTTTCCTTTTTCTTTAAGGGATAAGGCTAAGGCATAGTTGTAACTATGAAATTTACATTTTGAGCCTGTTGACCACACTTTTGTGATGATCATTTCTGCATCATTTTAAGAAAAGAAGTCTACCAACATTTACCTCCTAAACCTTACCAATGGTCATTAAACCCTAATGTATAAGGTAAAACCCTAATGTCTAGGGTAATAACCTTATGAAAAATTTTAAACCAAGATTTTAATGACATCTTAAATTGACCCGAATCAGTAATGACAAACCCCGATCCGATCAACTCTTGACCAAAATCAATAACCTTTGACCCAAATGGTCAACTTTGGTTAAACTGGCCAATCCCCGACCCAATGACCACCACGCGGGACCACACCGGGTCAACCCGACCAAAATGGTCAACTTTAACAACCTGGGTCAATCCGACCCAATGACCACCACACGTACCAACCGGTTAACCTTTGACCGAAATGGCCACACCTTAGTCAAATTGGTTAATCCTCTAACCTAATGATCACTATATTAACGTACTAGTCAACCTTTCACCCAAATGTTCAACTCTCTAAGTTAAACTCAAGTCAATTTTCACCCAACGATCACCGTATCGACTAGACTGTCAACCTTCGACCCAATGCTCAACTCTAGTCAAACTGGTCAATCATTGACCAATTAACCACCACATTGTAATCCGTACCGGTGAACCTTCGAACAAATGTCACAACTCGATCAAACCGGTCAACCCTCGACCCAATGACCACCACATCACCAACCAAGTCAACCTTCGACCCAAATGGTCAACTATTGTCAATGGTCAATCTCAACCCAATGACCACCACTTTGACCAAAAACTAGTCAACATTTAACCCAAAATACCAAATCGGGCCAAACCGGTCAATCCTTTACCTAATGATAACCACATCACTAATGGTCAACTTTTAACCCAAATGATCAACTTCTGGGTCAAATTGGTCAACCCGTGACCCAATGATCACCACATTGACCAAAATGGTCAACCTTCGACCCAATAACCACCTTATCGACCTAAATCAGCCAACCCGACCTAATCATCAAGCTCGGGTCAAAATCGTCAACATATAACCCCATGACCACCATATCGACTTATGGTCGACATTAACCCAATCAAGACACATTGGTCAAGATGACTGATGGCGACGGGAAGTAGGAAATGCAGATTATTTGTGTGTGTGTGTGTGTGTGTCGTCGGGATGTCGCTCACACTTGATATGTCATGTCAATGTTAAAGAGTTGTCACTCGTTTTAATATTACCTCAATCTTATTTCTATAACCAAGTAAAGGAATAAAGAAATTTGTGTGGCTAATAAAAATAGTAGAAAAAGGATGTTCATGATAATCTTTATAAAAGAAGATTTTAGAATGCCATATCCTTGCACTTCATATATAAGGAAAATCATGAAGTTTAAACAGAGATTTTTAGATGTGATATCTATCGGGTTCTTTAATTCTCCCATAAGCAAGCTCCTATAGTTACTCACATCTGCATAGCCTTTATAAATGTCTAAAAAAAATCCTCGATTAATGTTGATCACTTGTTTTCTCTGAAATTTTTTATTTTTAAGGAAAGATGTACCCACTATCAATCCTAGATGCCATTTTCATATATTGGTTTTATGTCATTTCGATTTGTTGTTCATTCTTTGCTTGTTTTAACGTCCGTCATTTTTTTGCGCGCCATCCTAAAGCTTTTTGGTTTTGTTTTGGTTTTGTCGTTGTTGTGTTTTTTTTATCAATGCCGTTGTTTTGATGTAATTATCATTGGTCTCATCTCTGTAATATCTGCCCCGCAACAGTTAAGACACCCTATAACATGCAAAAATCTAAACAAAACTTTTCTTCATCCCGTAAAGAAAATATCATTGTGAAATAATAAGAATGTTCATTGTGTAGGATGTCCGAGTTTGGTTTAAAATGTTAATTTAGTATTTCTTTTAATGTCAGCTTTATGTTAATTTTTGTTCGAAACGTGTGATTTAAGTCGTGTTTTTTTTTGTTTTAAATTCCGGATTTTATGTCAAGTTAGGTTATTTTGGTGTTTGAATGTCAAATTTATATCGTCTATATCGATTTGTGTTTTGAATGTAAATTTATGTCGTTTATGTCGATTTTTTCAGTTTGAAATGCTTGTACTATGTTGATTATGTCGATTTGTGTTCAATGTCAAATTTATGTCATTTATGTCTATTCGTGTTCGATCTTGTCACTAGATCAACTAGGTTGAACTCAAAATTTATGCTCATTTGATTTGAAATTTTTATAGTCAAGTTAAGTTTGATACGGGTCAAACTTAAGACTGATCAATTCAAATTAAGTTTAAACCTAAACTTTCGAGTTCAAGACTATCTAAAAAGTTAAATTTAACATGTATCGAATCTAATTAACTCGAGTTCATGTATGTTTGAACTTAATTTAAGATTTTAGATTCAATGTAGAATGAATCTAATTAACTTTGAGTTCATGTATGTTCGAACTTAAGTTAAAAGTCGCCTTTAATTAAAATAGACCTAATTGGCTTTAAGCTTTGTTTAAATATTACTTAAAGTTAATTAAGTCTAAATAGATTAGACTTAAGTAGAATTATAGACCATCTAAGTCCTTTTAGGTAAGGCTTAAGGTTTAAATATTAATTAAGTCCTGTGTTAGTTAGACTTAACTTAATTAAACCTTAGTTAATTAAGTAGACTTAATTACTTTCGATTAAGGTTTAATGATTTAATTAAGTCTAATGTGATAGACTTAATTATGGTTTAGTTTTGATTAAACTTTTGTTGATTAAGGTTTAATAGTTTAATTAAGTCCAATGTAGACTCAATTATGATTTAGGTCAATTAAACCTTAGTCGATTAAGGTTTAATTGGCGAATTAAGTCTATCGTGGTAATTTAATTATAGTTTAAAGGATTAAACCTTAGTTGATTAAGGTTTAGCAGTTTAATTAAGTCTAATGTGATAGACTTAATTATAGTTTATGTTGGATTAAACCTTAGTTGATTATGTTTAATAGTTTAATTAAGTCTAATGTGCAGTACTAATTACAGTTTAAAATTGACAACCGTACTCGATTAAGGTTTAATGGTTTAATTAATTCTAATGTGGTAGACTTAATTATGGTTTATGTTGGATTAAACCTTAGATGATTAAGGTTTAATGGTTTAATTAAGTCTAATGGTGATTTAATTATTGTTTAAAGGATTAAACAATGATTAAGGTTTAATAGCTTAATTAAGTTTGATGTGATAGACTTAATTGTTGTTTAGGTTGGATTAAACCTTAGTTGATTAAGGTTTAATGGTTTAATTAAATCTAACGTGGTAGACTTCATTATAATTAAGGTTGGATTAAACCTTAGTTGATTAAGGTTTAATGGTTTAATTAAGTCTTAATGTGCAGAACCACTTAATTATAGTTTAGGTTGGATTAAACCTTAGTTGATTAAGGTTTAATGGTTTTAATTAAGTCTAATAAGGTAGACTTAATTATGATTTATGTTCGATTAAACCTTAGTTGATTAAGGTTTAATTATGTTTAAATTTGCCTAATGTGATACCAATTATAATAGCCGTATTAAACCTTAAATTTCGATTAAGCGTTAATTGTTTAATTAAGTCTAATATGGTAGACTTAATTATGATTTATGTTGGATTAAACCTTAGTTGATTAAGGTTAATTGTTTAATTAAGTCTAATATGATAGACGAATTATGATTTATGTTGGATTAAACCTTTACTGACATATCGTTTAATTAAGTCTAACGATAGACTTAATTATAGTTTAGGTTGGATTAAACCTTAGTTGATTAAGGTTTAATGGTTTAATTAAGTCTAATGTGATAGACTTAATTATGGTTTAGGTTTAATTAAGTCTAATTTAGTTAAGACTTAATGGTTTATTAGGTCTAATGGGTTAGACCTAATTAGATTTAGGCTCGATTAAGTCTAATTTGGGCTTAAGACTTAATGGTTTAATTAAGTCTATCGGGTTAGACCTAATTAAGGTTTAGGTTTGATTAAGTCTAATTTAGTTAAGACTTAATGGTTTAATTAGGTATAATGGGTTAGACCTAATTAGGGTTTAGGTTTTTTTTAAAGGTTTAATTAAGCCTAACGATGTTTTAAGCCTAAATTTTTAAAATTTAATTTTTATTAAACCTAATATAATTAAGGTTTAATGAGTTAATTAGGTTTAGTTGTCTTGAAACCTAATTAAAGTTTAATTTTTGTATTAAACCTAGTGTGATTAAGGTTTAATGAGTTAATTAGGTTTATGTTGTCTTAAACTCCTAATTAAAGTTCAATTTTCGTATTAAACCTAATGTGATTAAGGTTTAATGAGTTAATTAGGTCAGTTGTCATTAAACCTAATTAAAGTTTAATTTTTGTATTAAACCAAATGTGATTATATTGTAATGAGTTAATTAGGTTTAAGTCAGTTTCTTAAACCAAATTAAAGTTTAATTTATGTATTAAACCTAATGCGATTAAGGTTTAATGAGTTAATTAGTTTAAGTTGTCTTTAAACCTATTTAAAAGTTTAATTTTTATATTAAACTCAGTGTGATTAAGGTTTAATGAGTTAATTAGGTTTAAGTTGTCGGGCTCCCAATCATCTCTGGCTCGATACGCTCGAGATTATGCCGCACCGAAAGTCATTTTCCTTCCAAGCTTTCCATTTCTTCCGCCTTAATCCGGCGTTCTCTTCGTAGTGATCTTATTTGCAACTCGCAATTCTGAGTGATAGAAGCTGAACTCCAAAGGTAAGACGGCTTCGGACCCGTACACTAGAGCATAAGGTGTAGACCGAGTAGCGTTCGAAAGTTGTCTCCGTAGGCCCATAAGGCTTCTAATAACTTCTCTTCGTGCCAATTTCTTCGTTGTCGTCCAAAATTTTCTTTAGGATTTGGATGAGAGTTTCTATTAAGGGCCTCGACCAAGTCGTTTGCTCTGAGCAGGATCGTCGAATAGCGCCAATCTATCTCGTGTCTTCCGAAGAAATTGTTGATCTGTGCCTTTTAAAGCGGACCCGTTATCCGAGATAATTCGCGTGGTATCCCGAAATGGTAGACGACTTGATTCTTGAAGAATTGCAACACGTGATTGTTGACCTCACTTTTGGTCGAGGTCTAGTCTCTTTAGAATAGCCTAGGGTCTAGCCGTATGACTATTCTCGTGACTTTCTTAGAAGACTAGTCATGGAACCTCTCCCATAGAAATTCAAACTCTTTGGAAGCCACTTTGGGAGTTTTCATATGCTGGAGGCCTAACCTCCACGTTTTGGTAGGAATAAGGCAAGCATAAGGAAGCCTAGGGGGAAGTCTCCTATAGGTAAGTCTAGCCTTAGGATTTGCCCCGAGGGAGGTCCTGACTCCCACCACTCACATGCACACATTCCCCTAAACCTTTGGAAACTCATGTGGATGGCTCTTCTAAACTCTTTTGCATCAAAGGTGGTTTGACTAGTACCAATACATAGAGGACCAAATGTGGGAAAGTGACCCTTTGGTCCATAGCTTAATTAAAACCATCTCATGACATTCATCTCAAACCAAGCTTCAATTTTCCAAATTTCAAAAATTTGCCCCCGACCTCCCAAAATGCCCTAAATTACCCAAAATTCTTCAAATTCACCAAAATGCCCCAAAAACCATTCCAAGATATTCCTTACCACTTAAATTGACTATCCATGAACAAAAATTCCAAAATTTCCAAAAATACCCCCCAATACCTCAAAATATCCTTTTAGCCAAAAAATCCGAAAATTCCAAAAAATTCTTACCAAATTCCAAAAAATCCTAAAAATTTCCAATTTCATTTTTGTTCAATCACACCATAAGCCAATTTTTTTCAATTTAACCCAATTTAATCAAAAAACCTCAATTTAGCTTATGGAGCCTAAAAGTGCCCAACAACCTAATCTTTACCCAATTGACCAAAATCTTGCCCACTCCCCAATTCCAAACTTCAATTCTACATCCCTCAATATCAATCAAACCAAATTCAAGCCCAATGTGACCCACATTTGAATCCACCTCCACTTGAAATCCAAAATCCCCAATTTGGCCTAAATAATCCAAAATCCCCTAAATAAACCGAATGTCAATAAATTCTCCAAATTTCAATCCCAAACTCTTTATAACAATTCTCCTTAAACTGAATTGAATCATTAATTGTCCACAATTGAGTCTAAGTCTTACCCAAATCCATTTTGGACCAAAACCCCCAATTTTTACCCAAATTGAACACGTGTCCTAAATCCACCAAATCACCCTCCAAACTTTGTCAAAACCATTTTATATCTTCATGAAAAATACTGGAGACAACCATGTCTACACTATTGTTGAAGACCTCCGACCTCATTCCCACTGAAACTCAAGATAACTTGACCCAAATCCAATATGGTCCAAAATAATCAAAATCATATCCATTCCAAAATCGAACTTCCAAATGAGCTCAAAACCACTTTGTGTCTTCATGAAAGATCTCTTTATTACAATCATATGCACAATATTGATCAAGGCACTCGGGCTTCATTCAAGCTCTAACCTAAGTTAAGTCAACCCAAACTCAAATGAACCTAATTGAACTAATAATTCAAATCAAACCAAATTAAACCAAAATTAACCAAATTAACCTCATGGAATCCCTAATATATATATATATATATATATATATATATATATATATATATATATAATAATAATAAGAATAATAAATAATAAATAAATAAATAAAATCTTCCCTCACTCTCCCTCACTTCTCCCCTCACCTCCTCCTTACCTTCACCATATCTCCACCTCACCTCCTCCTTATCTCCCCCACTCCACAAAAATGTGAGCCCCTCCAACAAAATCCCTCACCATCCCATATTTACACACACACCACTCACTTCCTACTTTTACTCACTTCACACCTTTTTCACACACACTCCTCTCCTAGCCGTGAGCCTCCCTTCCCTTCTTCTCCTTCTTCCAAGCTAGCCACACTTCACCACAACACCACCCAAATCCTTCTAGCCGCGAGCTCCATCAAGGGCTTCTCCAAGGTTTCTTCCATCACTCCCTCCAAGGCAAGGTAATCTCCTCCCCTCGTCTTTACTTCGCTTTTGTTTCAAAATTTCTTTAAAAAAAAAAAAACAAAAATGGCATCATCATGTTTAGCTTAAAGATCTAAATCACACATACATGTATTTTCTTTAAAGTTCTTCTTCCTCTACATAAGTTTTCAAAAATTATGTGTTAATTATCATTTCTTTACAAATCATTATGCTATTTAAATGTTTCCATGCTTAGGCTTAGGGACTCTTTATACAAAGTTATTTAGCTATTTAACATTTTTAAATCTTTCCATGTTTAGCCTTAGGATTTCTTTTTCATGCAATTTATCTAATTAATTAGGTTAACTAGTTTAAATATTTACAAATCTACCACCTAGTTTTTATTATCTTCGAAAATAAAATTATAAAAATTTAAAAGAAATAATATATCATAAAGGAAATAAAATAAAAGAGAAAAGAGAAATAAACATAAGGATAAAATAAAAAAAAACAAAAAATAAAAATAAAAATCTAAAATAAATAAATGAATAATAAATGAAAAAAACATAAGTGATATAATAATTGTAAATTTAAATAAATTAAATAATATATTTACTAAATTTTAACTAAAATAAACTATACTAAATTTAAAATAACTATATTAAATTTAACTACTTAAATAACTATACTAAATTTAATAACTTTACTAAATAAAAATAACTACACTAAATTTAAATAATATAACTACACTATATTAAATTTAAATAAATACTACTAAAGTATAAATAACTAAATGGATAATAATAATATATGAATGTAAATTAATAATAAAATATGTAAATAATAAAAAAAATAATGTGATAAGAATAAAATAAATAACTATAAACTTAAATACATAATGAAAATATAAGAAAATGATAACAATAATAACTAAATAATAATTGTAAATATAAATAAATAAATAAATAAGCAAATAAAAATTTCATTCCTTTTTAAAATAATATAAATGTAAATATATAAATAAATAATAATTGTAATAGCTTTAATTAAATGGTAATAACTTAAAATAAATAAAAAAATACCGAGGAGAGAGAAAAGTGAAAAGCTTTATATTTAAATAAATAATAATATAAATGATAAATAAATGATATAAATAATAAACTTAAATATACATCTAAATAATAACAATAATAAATTGAAATAAAAATAACTTATAATTTATATATATTAAATGATAAGAATATAAGAATAAAAGAAATAAATAACACACACACACACACACATACACACACACACACACACACACACACACACACACACACACACATATATATATATATATATAAATTGAAAATAATGTAAATAATATAAATAAATAATAAATTAAATTGAAATTAAATAGTTAAAATTAAATAAAACCAAATAAATAAATAATAATTAAATTAAAAATATTAAACAAAATAATAATTAATTAAATAAACAAAAAAAACAATTATATAAACAAATATTAAATTAAATTAAATTAAATAATAAATAATAAATTAAATTAAATTAAATTAAATTAAATAATAAATGCAAATAAATAATAAATTAAATTAAATAAATTAATTTAAAATTAATTTAAACAATAATGTAAATAAATAATAAATTAAAATTAAATTAAATTAATTAAATTGAATTAAATAGTAATATAAATAAATAAATTAATTAAATTAAATAATAATCTTAAATTAATAAATATTAAGCAATCATAAAGAAATAAAAATAAATAAATAATAACTAATTAAGTAAAGTAAATGTTGACCAATCAATTAAATAAAAGAAATAAATAACAATCAAATAAAAGTAAATAAATCATAATGAATTAAATAAGATAATAAATTAAATAAATAATTTAAAATACAAAGAAAAGATAATGACTTTAAATAACACATAATAAAACTAACGACACATTAATAATAATTAATGATAATAACATAAAATGATAATACATAACAATAGAAACAATAATAAAATGATAAATAACAATAATAACATAATAATCACATAACTACAACTATAATCACATCAACAATCATACACATTACACACATACAATCACATACAATCATAACACAACATAACCATCACAAATCACAACAATTACAACATACAACAACAATCTCGACCACAATACAATAACAATACGATAACAATCAAACCTAGATAGCCTCCCGAGGGCATGGTTTATTTTTTTTTCTTTACAAAGACCCCTAGGAAATCACAACTTGGTGTAAAAAAATAAAAATAAAATAAAAATAAAAAAATAATAATAAGAATACCCCTTACGCTTGCTGAATGCAATGCTGAGTAACCCAAATTTTACCCGATGTCCACATATAACCTTCCCAATTCACATTCCAAACTTAAAATCCCTAATTTCAAAACCTAACACAAACCAAATCCAAACACAAACCAAATTTAAACATAAACCAAAACCAAACCCAAAACCAAAACCAAAAACCAAATCCAAACACAAACTCAATCAAATCTTCCACAAATAAAATCACAAACTTTTCACATCACTCCCATAAGTCCAAATCAAACTTACCAATTGCCACCAATCCAAATCCAAACCACACCTAAACCCATCTCGCCCCAACCTACCCCAAACACCTCGTGTTCATTAAGCATAAGGGTATATGTAGGATGAGTTGTTAAGCAACATAATAAGTATAAATGAGCCCGGACTTTTCACCAGAAGTCAGAGAGTGGGAAGCATGGACCTCCATCCTTCTCTCGACTCGATACCTCGCAGGTCTATTAAACTTAATATGTCCGCTTAACGAAAACCATCCTCAATTAAATTAACAAAGTTCATTGAAACACAACATAGAAATTCACATAGACATCACAGGATCTGCATAAATCCGAGATCTTTGCTAATGTCATGATCGAGTGAAGCACGTCATAGTCCTACTTCTTCATAAGTCAGCATGCTTTAATTTCTCGCAAAATTATAAACACATACATGCAATACAATACTAAAGTTTCAAGTGGTGGAACTTGAAAACCCACAAGGTACATTTTTATTTTAATGCAATTTACTTACATGTACCGTATTTTACTTCTTCATGTTAAACAAGAATGTCACCCCCGTCAAAAACTAAAATCTTTAGGATAGCCACAAAACTGAAACCCAAAAAATTAAATTAAAAGTCACAACAAGATAAAATTCACCGTCACAACATTCAAAATATAAAATAACTAAAAATTTAATCACAAACATAATGAACGAAACTACAACTACAACTAAATTAAAACGTTTTCTGTTGGATGATCGGGAATACCTCTGATGATGTAACCCACGTGTTGCTAACGAGATTTCCCACTTCGGTCTAAATGAAAGTGTGGAACTCATTCATTGAGTTTAGCAAATTCATCTGGACTAAGTGAATCCGATGAAAATAATCTGCGGCCGGGATAATTCGAACCGCGAGATCTTAATCGGTTCATGAATCAACTTTAAGATTTGTTTTAATTAAAACATTAAAATATTTGGATTTTAAGACTTTCGAAACTAAAACACTTCTCTCATATCTTGATTATCATTTCTCCAAAATCGAACCTCTACAACGACGTGGAGCACTGAGTACCCATCGATGCAGCTACCCACCATCTTCAATGCCACAAAACCTCGTGTCGACATCAACAAAACCACTCCTTAATCTAAATAACAAGCTATATAGGACTTCGAGGTAGTCTACCTAGTGCGACATAAATCCTCACCTGTTCTTTTAGGTCTTCGAGACAACTAAGTTGTGCAATATAAGCCCTAGCTCGCTTAGGACTCGAGGTTGTCGTCCGATACGGCGTAAATCCTCATCTTTCAAAAGTTATTCGTATAATCGTATATTATGTAAATGTAATTCCTATAATTAATCGATTAGATTGAAACTTAAATAAATTCATTTCCAAAATTTAAAGCCCAACCATAGGATAGGTCAGTCTCATCGAGGTTCTTCTCGAGATCCGTGACATCCCCTACCTCTCTTTTCTTCGACTACAAATAACCGTTCCACATTGCGCCTTTCACCTATTGGAGTTCCTACTACCACACTTTGTTGAAAACTCCACCTTTGAATTCATGAAGATAGACCCGATCTAAATCGAGAGTTCTCTGTGTGACTTCGGTCATTTCAAAAGGAATTTGACTATGGTGGCCGATTTACAAGGTGAGCTTCTTGCGATGAACATAAAATATAAACTCTATTTAATTTTTTTGTATTAAATAGGAGAATTTGTCGGTCCACATAAAGGTTACAGTAATTTTGAGCACCTGACATGTCATAAATTTTTTAGTTTATTTGATCGAGCGATATTGCTTCGCGTTGGGTGTCTATTCCTGGATAGCGTTACTGCGATATGATACTCGTTCATTCAACCGCTAAATGAATGAGATCCGTCCATTCTCATTCTCATATTTTAAAATAAAAAAACTTTATTTTCAAAACTAATATACATATACATTAAATTAAACTCTAAAAGATGCATTTCCTGAAGAACAAGACAAAGGATGTGCTTTCTCACTTCCCGAGTGGTACCGCTTCAAAATTCTCCATTTTGAAATGTAATCTATCGTTGCAACGATGAAATGGATGTCCTCTCAAGAAGGTGGTTCTATCACCCATGATATCCGTGCCCCAACACCCAATTGCCACGACATGATTGCCTGGATGTAAAGACATTTGAGGCCGGGATGTAGAACCACTCCATGTACTCGCACCGGTGACAACTTTCGCAACTTTCATGTAGCCTGGCCATCATTGAGGGCCACTAGACCAATCTCAATTTTAATTTTCATCTTCTCGGGACCTGATCGGTGAGCGCCACAAAGTCCCGAGTGCACATCTTTACCACTTACACAAGCTCGACCCACTCGCTCACTTTAGCCACATCTGGGCCGAAAGACTCCTCCGTATAAATACATATTGTTTATTAATGCGTATTTAGCGCAGTTCTTTTCAAGCTTCGATGTGCCAACGACTATCATCATTCGTGTGCTTCCCTGCTTGTGCGTACCATTAATAGCCGCCGCCAAACATCCGTAGCTTCTCGCCACCGCTAAGAATCGTCTCTTCATTTCCCTACCTCGCACAAAGTGTCTATGTTAATTTCGTGGATAAAGGACTCGTCGTCCTCGCACCGTTACTACAACTAACTCTTGTCAGAACACATGCGAACTCTTTCGCAAGTCGGGCCAAAACATCCGCAAGGGCATTCTCTTTTATGGGAATCTTGTATATTGTCACATTCGGAATCGTTCTAGCAACTTCATGGTATACCGAAAACATCGCTCGAGTCTTCGGTTTCCCGTAATCTTGTACCCGTCCCCGCGACCTCCAGGTCAGACATCAATCGCGAATCACCATAGATGTCAATATCCGTTATACCTATCTAAATAGTTAATTCAAGTCCTATTATAAGGACTTCATATTCTCGCTTCATTATTCGTACACACATATGTTAAATGGTAGGAGTACCATAACATTCCCCACTCGGGGTGTTATAAATATTAGTCTCGATTCCCGTCTTACCGGCACTATCATTCGCAATTCTTCATCTCACCGTGCCGATGATGCTCCCTCGTCGAAGTACACCCCAACGTCGATCATCGAGGTCTTCTAAGCTCATTATCTACTCGTTCGGCAAGCCGTCATCGAGAGGCGATTCCGCCGCAAAGGGTGCGTCGCGAGAAAGTCCGCTAGGATTTGTCCCGACAAGACGAAGACGACAAAGTTATATCGACCGGTAACAAGTATCATCTACCACCGGCAAGTCCGCCTGGAAAAGTGTCGGCGGTCATTAATTATCGTAATGGATTAACTCTCGAAATAAGGTCGACCTTACGAGAAAGCATGTAGTGCTCCAGCTTTTGGCCGTAAAGACCAAGGCCAAATGAAGTGCCTCTCAACAAGAGGATACTGGCTCCGTCTTCGAATTGCATACAACGACTTAAGTAGCAGAGCGTTTTCCTTACCCTCATCATCAATTCGCGCGTCCGAGGGACTCTTCTAAAGCCGCGGTATAAAGTATCAACGATCTACCCGAGACCTGGGCTACTAAGACAGGAGGTGTCATTAGATATCGTTCGATGTCATCAAAGGAATGCCGGGCATTCGGAGTCCTGGCAAACTTGGCATCCTTCTTAACCAAAGTGCCAGTAAAAAGGCCGCACCTTTCCGACAAATTCAAAATAAAGCGTCGAAGATATGCCAAATTCCTCGAAAGGATCAAGAGTTGTTTTAAGGTTTCGAGAGGAGGCATTTCTAAGATAAACTTTTAATTTTCTCCTGACGATTTCAATTCCGCGATGCCGCAACAAATCCTAAGAATTTTCTATATTTTTCGAAGGAGCATTTCAAAGGGATTCATCTTAAGGTTAAATTGTCTTAATCGCTCGAAACAATTCTCAAATCATACAGATGATTTTCCTTCAATTTCGCTGATGACCACATCATCCACGTAAAGACTAAACTTGGTCTCGTAACGAGATCATCAAAAATCCTCGTCATTTCTATTTGGTAGGTTGCTCCCGCGTTCTTTCAACTGTGCGTACCATCGTGTACTTCGTATACTCCAATCGGCGTTCGAAGGCCGAGCTTTTCGTCTTTTCGGGTGCCATCTGACCGGGGCTGTATCCCGATGATCCATCAATGAAAAGAAGATTTCATGCGTCGAAGTGATGTCGATCATTAATTTTAAATTGGTAGCGAGAACTCGTCTTCATACATTCTTTGTTCAAATCTCCTCGGTCCACGCATTTCGATCCGGCCTTTCTTCTTCGATCGGGTACTACGTCAAGCAAGCCAAGTCGGCATTGTTCTTCAGCTTTTGGAAAAATTTAGCGTTGGATTAGTTTCTTAACTTTTGGGGTGATAACTTGCTGTCTCTGGGCTTCTAGACACATTCTTTTCCTTGAGCTTCGAATGGAACTACAGTTGTGATCTACTCCTAACTCGTGAACCGTGACTTCTAGAGTTAATCCCGACATTTCATCGTAACTCCAAGCAAAATAGTCTCGAATTCCATTAATAGCTCGATCATGTTTTCGTAGCTCCTTTGTTGAGTATGGAGCTAACAAAGGCCATCACTTGGGCTCTTCGCTAGTATTAAGTTAACTTCCATTAACTCATCTATCAGAGATTTAATCTCTTCTTCAAATTTTGATGAGCGTCTCCGATCGGGGCAAGTCTTCAAGATCATCCGAAGCTTCTAGCCTTCATTGCACTCGCAAGCGACAACCAAGCAAAATTCCTCGACCGTCACTCGGCCCTATCGTGCCGAATCCAAGACCATGCTTGGTTATTGGGAGGCCTCTCTCGACATTACTCCATAACTTTTCAAAGCGGTGTGATTAATCTTTTGACCATCGCTTAGGTAAGACACCACATTGAATTAAATTTCAACACAAACAGAATACCACTCAAAAAAGGCAATTCCATTGGATTCGGATGAAGCAACATCTTCAAATTTTACATCATTTTCGCCTTTGGAAGAGAAGCACCACGGTAGAATTTGATTGGCTTAGTACGTCACCATGTACTTCCTCGACAACCATACCTCAACAT
This sequence comes from Papilionanthe hookeriana x Papilionanthe teres, assembly GCA_022702705.1. NCBI lineage: Eukaryota > Viridiplantae > Streptophyta > Magnoliopsida > Asparagales > Orchidaceae > Papilionanthe > Papilionanthe hookeriana x Papilionanthe teres. Next base: position 24,565,108 of record CM040437.1, read on the forward strand.
TATTAGAGTAGATCGTGTTGTGGTCATAAATTCGTACATAGTGGTTAATCTTGTTGTACATCGCTTTTTATTCTTCATTATGTTCATCTTCTAGTGAAATTCGAATCGAGGTTTTTCCGACTTATCGTTGTCGTCTTTTCTTGATTCTTTTTTCTTCTTCTTCGAATCGTTTTCCCAATCAACTTAATAACTGTATTCCTTGTTCAACTATTCCACTCGTTTCTACCTCGACCTCGTCCCCGGCCTCGACCTCGGATGCGAGCTTTGGAGAAACCTTTACCATCTTGCCGTAAGGGAGTGGTGAGTAATCGTTGAACTAGAATTTTAGGTTCTTCATCATCTGAAGCTTCATTTACTTCATTTAGCGCGGCATTTCGGAGAAAATTTGCCTTCTTCAGAGGCGTAAACAGTGTGCCTTCTTCACGTATTTCAATTTTGTGCATTTAAAACGGTTGCAAGTCACCTTTGATGCACTATTCTTTGCCCTCCTTCATAATACTTTATACAATGGTGCGTAGACGATCCCGTACCATCTGGTTTTCATGATCCACCTGGCCGGCCCAAACAGCGTCAACGACGTTTCAGAGTTAATTATGTAGAATTTTGCAAATATCCTTGCTATGTCACCGATCCTCATCGGGATAAAGGTTATTGATCCAAGAGCTCTTTCTCCTTTCCGTCGAAGCCTTCTTAAGAATATTTTGTCTCGGCTTGGCTCGCAGCATCAATTTCCAAGTAAAGTTAACAACCACCGCTTTCCCTTATCTTTCGTACCAACTCTCGTGGGTAGGACTTTTTCGCTTCTTAAGTTGATCTCCTCACATTCCCTTCCGAGTCTGATTCCCCGAATTAGCTTCGCACTTCCACTTTCCGAATCGAGCAAGAGAGCCCTTTTTCCGGAGTCACTTCGTATCCGAGAACTCTAAATTTCACCGTGATAGAGCATCCTTGGAATTCACAGACGTGTCTGTTATTTTCTTCAGACCATCACAATCGCTACTGTATCCTCCTCTTTATCGTTACCATCAAGGTTTTGTATGATTCGAGAATCGTTATTCGTTTCAAAATTGATATTCGATTAAGCTTGGTTGTCATCAGTTACATAATCTTTAGAAACAATTAAAACGTAACCAACACCATAACTCTTATCATTATAAGATCCCCGCCGGGGCGAGCAAATAATCATACAGTCGCAGGTTCGAGGGATTTCTCCCCCAAATTAGAACAACCATCCTAGGAAAAGCAACCCCCGTCTACCCTTCGAGTCCCTGCCTTCTTTCTTCACATCTTCTCCTCCGTCTTGGGTGGTTCCTCGATTGCAATTGATAGTGCCGGCTCGACAAGTTTCGAACTTGAATCAAAGCGCCAAGACCGTTGACCTGGATGTGATCCAAAATTTTCAAGAATTTTCATCCAACCGTACTCCATCCATCGCGATTCCCGTACGGCTGACCCAACAATAAAGGATCCGCCGAAATAACATTAACAAAATCCCTCCTTCTGGCTCTTTCTCGTATTCTTTCGGGATCGTTATGTTCCTCGTCGCTCTGTTCTAGCCGCCTGTTGAAAGTGAAATCCGCCCTCGATCTCGTGTCCGATCATCCTGCGATAAGTGACGCATAAATGGTCCTTCTTGTCCACATCCTCTAGTTTATCACACTGGGAAATTGGAATCCATCTTTTCGATCGTAATCGCGTAACATCTTGCCAACTCGCTTCATTCTCGAAAGGGTACTTTTTCGTGTCTCCGTCGTTTCGCCGAACCACTATCGGCCGTACTGCTGCGACCGCCGGCCATAATCGCCGCGACCGCCGTGCGACTCCCGCCGAGGCGGTCGATAACTCGATGGAGGCTGTTGGATAGTCTCCGCCGAGGTTGTTCCATTTGTATTTGCATCGGCTGCTTGCCCTTATCTACCGCCGCGACAAGCCCCGACTTCTTCGAAGGCTCGATCGGGCTTCTCGCTATCGTTCTTATCGGTGAAGATAAGTTGTTTCTCTTCCTCCGTAGACTCATGGCCTTGCCGAGCAATTCTCGAATGTCTTAATTGTAAATCTCAAGGAGAAATGCTATCACCGTGAACACATGTATCAGACCCAATGGCATGTCGTTCGGAGCTGCGTTCACATTTCATGCTTAAATTCCTCCGTCACGCATGTAGTCCACCAAAGTTTCATTTGGTTTCGTTGCTCGACCACAAGATCACTCGATGGTGATGTAGAAAAGCCGAGCTCCAAATAATCCGGCTCATAAATAGGTTTTCCAATTTTGTGAATGTCTTTACCAAGCCATCAAGTGTACCTCCGCATACCACAAAGGCAATTCCCGAAAGGCCGCTCGATAAACTACTGAACAACAAAGTGCTGTTACCTTCGCATTGCAGCACCTGTTGGAAGTGTGCAACATGTTGTCGAGGGTTTCCCGTTCCATAAAAAGCCCGAATGTGAGGTAGTACGAAGCCTTTAGGGTATCAGACATCAAATTCTTCGTGTACTACCACTCCTTCAAAAATCAATGCCTCGTCTGATCACAAGGCTTCGCACCCGCCGTTCTACCATATTCTTAATGCATTTTTCTGGTATTGGACTCGAGTGGAATTCTTCTTCGCCCTCGCTCGTCTCCATTGAGCCGTACGTGTTTTCTTTTCCTTCATCCGCAATGTGAATGACTTCTAGGGGTGTTTCCTTCTGGGGGGTCGAGCCTAACTCCGAAGCGCGGCTAGAGTGTACTCGCCATCTCTTCCATCTTCTTTTCCTTTCGATGAATTATATCTTCCTTTTCCGAGACGGAGTCTCATTACTTATGGGTCGTCTCCTTCGTAGCCGCCGGAGCTCCCAAAGAGAGCTAACGACACTCGGGTCTCGACCATGTTGATTTCAAGAATATCCTCGTCCATGTATACTGACAAGTTTTCCTTTCATTTTCTGATCTTTCTTTCCGTTCTTTGGCTAACCGCTGAATATCTAATCTCAACCTTCCAGAGTGACCTCAAGTGATTTTCCTCTCTAACAATCCTACTACTGGCAGACTGGGCAATGCAGGAACATTATTCTCCGCAGTCGTCTCCGAGACCATAGCATTCTCTCTGGCCTTCCGGACTCGCATTAGAAATTCTCATTTCGGCCGCTCGTCGGCATTGGCTCCGCGACTTTAGGTCGCTACACCATCCTATTCGAGATCGGGGTGCCTGTGAGCAAATGGCTCATCCGCCATAGGATGAAAGGTGGTGTGCCTACTAAGATGCGTCGTATACTGTGGCCGGTAACTTCTTGTCGTTCTCGCCTTCCTTTTCTTCTCGTGGAAGTTCCCTTTGAATGGTAGGGTAAGTACCCTCGGCCCGAGACGTGCCTTGTCGCTTATTTTCCCCATCCTTCTCGGTGGATCTTAGGTACAGCACTTTTCATCGCTAACCTCTCGATTATCGTTCGAATCGAGTGAGCGGTGTATTTCTTGTTCTTCTTCCTTTATGCTCGCCGTAATATGCCGGGTCAGTAACGCGACAACGATCTTCCGAGCACTTCTTCCTCAGAGCCGCAAAGCGGTAAAAACTGCTTTCCTTCCAACAGGGGCAGCATGCATAGCCTCTTCTTCTTTTCCGGAATCTCCTCGTGAATGGCAACTGGGGACTTTGGCTTTAGTCATTCTTCTGCTCTTATTCCTTCTCCGAGACTTTAGTCAAAGGTGCCATTCTCGAGCCGGACCCTATCTCGAAGACGGCGGTATCGCAACAAAAGTTGTACCATCCATGGTAATGTGCTCATCACTAGTCCGGATTTCCTTCCCTTTCCACGGAAGTAGGTAAGTGCAAAGGATGACTAGACCGGCGGGGGTAGCGACAACAGCTCGGGGAGGTAGTCTTATCGCCTTGATAGTCAATCTCTCTACGAGCACCCGTGTTCCTCCAGCTTGGGACCCTTTTCGTGGAGGAACTTGTCGACTTCAAGCCTCTAACTCCACTATGGGTTCCACAAATTCAGTGTGCCTTGGACTTAGTATGGCGACAGTGACGTCCCCGAACTTACTGTCCGTCCGGTCGAATCCCTTGTCTAAACATGATCGGTGGCTGTCGCGGGCCCATCCCGTTCGATTGCCAAGTCGGCCTGTAGGTCAAGGAAAAGATCGCCTTCGGGGTGCGTACATCTTCTCGCGTAAAAGGTTCGAAACAGAGCTACCTCATACTTCCCTTATCATCGCAACGATCTTTTGACCTAAATAAAGAAAACTCAAGGCAAAGTCTCGAACAAAGTTTCATTAATTTTATCTTTAATTTTGTTTATCATGAAGCTTTTCGCATTTCGTGGTTTTATTTCGCTCGTAGCTATTAAAGGAATTCCGAGAAATAGAAAGTTGATAAAGATTCGATTAAAAGTAGGAAGCCGTGGACCCTTATCCCGAATTTAGGAAAGGTAGAATCCCGTAGGAATCTCGATTCCGTAGATCGTCTTAAAACCACACTTATTAGCGGGTCTCACTTCGCCCGGAGGCGAAAGGAGGATTCCAACTTCTCTCGTCTAGGGGTGTCTAAACATTGACTCCGTAATCCAAAGGAGCGACTATACCCATCCAAGACAGAAATGAATAAAGTATGTGAATGGAAGAATGATAGTTCGATCCATCAGGGCATGAATTTATTACCGATTTAAGAAAGCAAAAATATCTTATAAAAAAATGGAGAGAGGAACCGATCCCCTGCTGGAGTCGCCGCAAATTGCTCGCATATTTTTAGATTTTAAGTTTAATTTATATATATATATATATATATTGTTCAAAAAGTAGCATTTGATTTTTGAAAAATAATTTTAACTTTAAATTTTTTTTCAAGTATGAAGTCAAACCGACCTCACACCTTAAAAAGTTTATTTGATGCTGCAATCCTACCAATTTTAATTAATTAGGACTTATATTTATATGACATAATCGTACAAATAACTCCGAAGATGTGAGGGTTTATATCGTACCAAACGAATACCTCGAGTCCTAAGACCGGTTAAAGACTTAATTTACATAACATGATTATGCGAATGCTTAACAACAAGTTGAGGATTTATGTTGCACTAAAGTGGCTACCTCAAAATCCTATGGCTTGTTATTTAATTCAGGCCGAAGTAGAGCGACGTTTTACCGATGAAGCCGACCGTGCCGCCCACTATGCTCCAAGCTCATTGCCGTAGGTTCGTTTTAAGATGACAATCAAGAGATGAGAGAAATATTTTGGTTTAAATGGCTTAATGTTTTAATTAAAATAAATCTTAAAGTCGATTAAGCAGAACCGATTAAGATCCCACGTTCCGTCATCCAGCACCGCTATTTTCATCGCATTAACTTCTACCCAAATGAATTCGCTAAACTCAATTCAAACGAGTTCCACACTTTCATTTAGACCGTGAAATCTCGTTAGCAACACATGGGTTACATCATCCGAGGGATTCCCTCGATCATCCAAGGAGACGTTTTAATTTAGCTTTCAGAAGTAGTTTTCGTTGTTCTTCCTGCTTGCGATTAAATTTGAATCGTTTTTCTTCTTCGAATGTCGCGGTGGTGAATTTTATCTCGTATCGATTTTTAATTTAGTTCGTTCGCATTGTGGCTATCCTAAAGGTTTTAGTTTTTGCGTGTGGTGACATAGTTGTTTAACATGCAAGTTCACAAGAAAGAGAAGTAAAGTGCAAAGCATGTAAGTAAATCACAATAAAATAAAAGCATACCCGACGGTCTTCTCGCGTATTCCACGTACTCTAAACACATTTTAAGGCATTTTAAATATTCAAAGGAAAACACCTAGGCAAATATACAGGGAGGTTCTAACAGCCTACCAAATCCAAATTCCCATCACTAACCAAATCCTGCAGGTGTTTTGCGGATGATTTTCTTCACCAAAGAAATTAAATTCAATTTGCTCTTCTAAACATCCCATCATATTGAGAAAGTGCTTAGACGAGTCCTTCAACATCTTTTTCAATACTTCTGTGATTATTTCGAGTCCAAATGAATTTCATTGCATGTGTGAATTGATCATCCAAGAATTTAGTCAATTCTGTTTTCGTCGCGAACTCGACATTCGATTATCCGATGAGTGAAGAGAGATTTCATTTGATACCTTATTTTTAAGGTTAAGTGAAGGTGAAAGCCTTCGTGGGTAAATTAGTTTGTTAAAGAATTTAATCATTAAAGTTGAATCGTTGTTTCAAGATAGTTTAATTTAGTTATAAAATTTTAAATCGATTTTTAAAAGTTTTAGATTACTTAAAGTTAAAGAAGTTATTTGAATTATTTGAAAATTTTTAACGATTTGAATTGTTTTAACTTAATTATAACATTTTAGATTGATTTTTTTAATTTAATTTGATTATCATATTGTAAATTTTCCAAATTATTTTTAACACCTCAAGTTTATTTTATGTTAAGTTTTAAGTGGTTTCAAATTAGCTTTAATATTTTAGGTTTATTTTAGCTTGATTATTAAGTCATTTAATGTCTTAAACTTTAATTTAATTATGATTTCTCTTTTAATCATTAATTTAAATCATCAATTCTTTTAGAATTAATCAAGAGTCAACATTATTAATCCATTTAGGGATTTAAATTAAAGAATTGATATCTTTAAGTCAAATCCTAGTCTTAATAATCCAAAATTTTTTAAGTATTCTTCCAAAATTTAAAATACTAATTAATTAAAGTTTCATTTTTGATGTTGTAGGTGGTTAAATGATTTCTACTCTCTCTTAATTCTCTAAGTTTCAATCATCCAAGAGAAAATTTAGGTTCAAATGTTCATCCTCCCCTTTGATTAAAGCCTAAAATATTAATTAGGGTTAAGATTCTTAATTACCTTTATGCCCTCTTAAGCTTATCTACTTTATAACTCACTAAATCGAACTCAAATGAACTCAAATTTTTATGTCACCTCACTCACATGTCAATTAAGACATTGCAGGAGAAAATGCGATTTTTCTATTTTTAATTTAATTTATATAATTATTTTTATGGAAGATAAGCGGTTTTTAATGAAAATTCAAAAACATGAACAAGGTAAAGTTTATGTCCTTAGAAAATTTTAGGATGTTTCTGTACCGACTAGTGGACCACTCGACCAATTTTGGTGATTTTTTAAATTATATTTTATTTATTATAATTATTTTAAAATTTAGGTATTAATTAATTATAAAATAAAATTAAAGTTGAAAATTAAGTTTATATTTTTCTTTAAATCTCTCTCGACCTCAAGGAATCATAGAAAAAATTTTATATTTTTATGATTTTTTTTAATTTTTAGAATTATTTCCAGCGGGAAAGTTTGAAAAATCCATTTTTAATATTAAAAATTACATTAAGCTTTTAAAATTCAATATCTTTACTTGTGGGACTTTAGAAAAATATTTGGTTGCTTTCTAAGGACAGTAAAACAAAATACTTACATTTTGTGAATTTTATTATTTTTGTGAATTTTATTATTTTTTAATTATTAAAATATTCAAAATTTGCTAAAAAATGAAATTTTTAGAAAAATCCAATTTTAATTTTCTTAGGATTTCTCGATCTCGTAGAGGCCTCAAAACAAATTTATGAATTTCAAATATATTTTGAAGTCTATGAATTTTTTAAAGTTTAAAAGTGGCCATGTGATTTCCGAATAATTCATTTACCGGGTTAAATCATTTTCAATTAATTTCAAATTTTATTCGAGGCTTTTCTCGTCCCTAAAGATCAGCTATTAATTGATTTTGTGTTATTTTAATCTATATTTTTTTCAAATTAATTTTTCTAAGGTCCTCTGGCCGAGAGATAACTTCTAATTTATCTAAATTTATTAATCAACATGCTAATTGTTGCAATTAAATTACCAAAAATGTATTACAATCCTCAGTAAAACAGTAACTTACTACATAGATAGCCTGCCTGAAAATTCAAAGAATGTTCCCATGATCCGAGGCTACAAAAGTCCAGCCATTCTTTACAATGCGATGAATCGCGTGTGTGAGCGAGAATTAAAATACTCGGTAACAAAACATTAAATTAATTAAAAATAAAATACTTAACAAAATAACTTAGTTCTTTCCTTACATTAATCTCCTCTCGTTCACCGATCAAGAGGTTATTTTTAGTTTATTTTTAGATTTTTCTATGCAAAGATAGCGCATTTTTAAAGGTTCCGTATTTAAATAAATCAAAAAATACTTCTAATTTCCTACTTAACCACGCGCGCCACCAACCAAGGCGCTACGGCTCACGCGTCGTCCCCCCATTCGACGCCGCCATCTAAGTAAGCGCGCCTGCCGCCCGTCCAGCCTCGATCTCCGTCGTCCATCCGATACACGCTCGATCCAAGGGTGGCTGGTCATCGTCTCTCGTGTGGTCTAACCCGAGAGCCATCCACCCTAAAACCTTAAAATCTCGAGCTATACTCAACCAAATCAAGTGTGCAAGCTTGAATCTACATGCTCTGCTCAAATTCTAAACAAAGCTATCAATATGGCTAACATGTATTGAAATCAAGCTAAATTAAATGGAGAATCGCCTCGGAAGCTCAAGAGGGAGGAGAGCTCAATACCTCGGGGTACAAGAGGCGAAGCCCGACGGATGTGCTCGACACGTTCGTTGCAACCGGGGAAGCCTAGCGCATGAAGCCTCCTCGAGCACCTGCGGAAACGCCAGCGTGAAAATGCCGAAACCCGATTCGTGTTTTCATGTCTCAAGCAATGGGCTACCTCGGGGGTGAGGGGCTTTCACTTGGCCGGGCCTTTTAATTTGATTTTGGTGGGAGGTTCCGGTGATGTCCCGTTTTGGGCTCCGACCCCCCGACCGAGAAATCGAGCTCACTGTGGGGATTCAAGGAAGGGAGGTCACGGGGATGAACTTCTCGTCAGAGAAGTTTCGTTGGGGAGCCGGGGTTGGAGGAGTTCCGTGAGGAAAATTCAAGACTCGTCCTGAACAAAGGAGGGAATTTTATACTCGGGGCCGAGAGGAGCTGCGTCGTACAATGAGTGCCCCGGGCCGCTTAGTAGAGTGGCCGAGCAGCGTGGCCGGAGAGGGGATTGCCCACCGCCAAGCCCAAATTTTGTGTTTCAAGGGCAAGGGCGCTCGTGTGGGCTCACCCGGCTGGCCGGGATGGCCGGCCTGATAGCGCAGCACTGGCAGTCGAGGAGGAGCGAGGAGACGTCAATGACACTGGGCATGGAGCCTGGCGGCGGAGAGTTGTAGGATGGACATGACTTTTTAAGAATGCCTCCAAAACCCAATGGTCCCAAGTGGTGGACCATTGGTCCATGGCCTGCGGGGCATGATTGGGTCGTGTCAAACCCACTCTGTGAGGTCTGTGGCTTCGGGTCAGCCATACGACGGGATTGATCAAATTGGATTCGGGCACAGTTTAATTCGACTCATGTGTTCAATCGGGGTTTATTCGTGTTCGAGTCGTGATAACTTTTCGAGTTCGGGTTTTAATCGAATCAAATCGATTCGATCAACATTGTGTAAATGATCGTAAGGAAGATTTTTCATGAAGACATGATGTGGATCGCAGTTCATTCTAGGTTTCAATTCGAGAACTTCGAGTTATGGTTAATATTAAGCACCATGGGTTAGGTTGGGTTTAGTTGTCCAGAAGCTTTGCTTTAGGCCAATCGATGGTTCAAAATGTTACAAATGATTATTCGGAAAGGTTTAAGATAAACAACGTTTAAATTTCGGGGTTTTAGCGGGTCAAATGGGGAGGTTTTGGTTCAAGTGAGTTTGGGTTGAGTTTGCGACCAAATTGGTGGAAATTAATGGTTTTATTTAATTTAGGGGATTATTTGGAATGATTTTAAACATTATTTGGAGAAATTTGATTGACATTAGGCTAAATGTGGGGACTTTGGGTCAAGTGAGTCGATTTAGGGACTTTTGGGTCCAGGCTCAAATTCGTTTCAAATGTGGAGACAATTGAGTTTAGTTTTTATTAAAATTGGTATTGGAGATGTTGAATTGAAGTTTAGAATTGAATTTGATCAAAATTAGGGTCAATTTGGTTGATTTGGTTTGACATTGGGTCCATTTGGGTTAAGTGAGCCAAGTTGGGATTTTGGATTGAAAGTGGGTCAATTTGGCAAAATTAGGTTATGGTGTAGTTGAACAAAATGAAATTGAGAATTTTTAGAATTTTTTGGAATTTTTTTGGGAATTTTTTCGGAATTTTTGGAATTTTGGGCCAAGAGGGGTATTTAGGGTATATGGAGGTTATTTGGAGTGTATTGGGGTATTTTGGTAGATTTAAGAGGTAAGAATTGTTTTAAAATGATTTTTTATGAATTTTGGGAATTTTGAGTAAATTTTGGGAAATTTTGGATGATTTGGTGGTTGTAGGGGCAATTTAGGTAGTTTTGGGTGAGTTTAAGGGACCCAATGTCAAAACTAGAAATTTTAGCAAAATGAATGGGGTTTCAAATAAGTAAGAATGAGACCATTTTAGTGGGGTCAAGATTGAGTAGAAGTGATTTGGAATGGAATCAGGGTTTAGGAGTATGAGCCATGGACTTAGCCAAGTCCAACCACTTTGGGACCAAGTCTAGCCAAATGGTAACCACTTTATGATCCTTCACATATTGACCTTAGCCATCTTAATCAAAGATTAATGGCTTAGATTCAATAATGTGAGTTTCATAAAGGGTAGGAAACAAGGGTTCAAGGTTTGGGTTAAGTGGCTCAGGGGTGTGTGTGTGTGTGCAAGAGAAGCCCAAGTCACCCAAGGTCACTCTAAGTCCAAACAATCCTATAGGAACTCACATTGGTTGCCCCAATGGTGGTTTTAACCTTCTAATGTGATTTAGAGGTTTGCAACCATCCAAGTGGAGTCCCAAGAGGAGTCAAAAAGTAGCTGAATTGCTAAAAGGTGGGTCCAAATTTAATCCTCTAGGATAGTCAAGGAGAAGTCATATGGCTAGATCTTAAGCACTAAGAGGAAGAAACAGACCTCACCAAAAATGAGGTCAACAAATGGACCCCCAATAGGTGTGGTGTACTGACCAAGCACACCGCACGTAATGGCGTTGACCGAAGAGATCAACAAACCAACACAAATGTTCCAAGCCCACACACTTGGAAGAAAATAGAGAAAGAGTAGATAAGGCTCCCGCTGGGGAGTATCAGGTAAATCTTCGAAGAAGATTCCCGAACTCTCACTTAGGATGAAGGGGTGAAGTTTCAATTTGATTGGATTCGAGTTTGATTTAGATTGAGGTTTCAAATTTTGAGTTTAATTTTGATCTTTTAATTCGAGTTTTGAATTTTGGTTTGTTGAAATTGATTTGGGAGTTTGATTAAAGTTTAGTTTATGATTAATTTTGGAGTTGATTGAAATTTGATTTGGGATTTTGATTTGATTGAAATTGATTCGAGATTAGAACTGTAAGATAATTTGGAGTTAATATAAGCAGAGTTCGAATTGGAAAGGGATGAGGACTGGAATTTGGGTACCAGCCTCGGAGTGAGAATCAGAATTTAGGCACCGATCCGAAAGAAAGAGAGTCAGAATTTAGGTACTGACCTCAGAAAGAGAGAGCTGACATTTAGGTATCAATCTCAGAAAGAGAGTTGGAATTTAGGTACCGATCTCGAAAGGGATGAGAATTAGAATTTAGGTACTGATCTCAGAAAGGAGAGAACTGGAATTTAGGTACCAGCCTCAGGAAGAGAGTCGGAGTTTAGGTACCGATCTCGAAAGGGATGAGAATCAGAATTTATGTACTAATCTCGGAAGAGAAAGAACTAGGATTTAGGTACCAGCCTCAAAAGAGGGGAATCAGAATTTAGGTATTGATCCCGAGAAAAGATTATTCCAGCTCAGGCTACCGTTCAGGACATTATGTATGAGCTGGATCTAGTTGAGGAAATGACTACCATTCAAGATATTACGTCAATCCTCAAGATGGGAATCAGTATCTGGGTACTGATCTCGAGATTTCAGGAGTACGAAAGAAGTTCTAGGAAAGAGTGCGAGATTGGCGGTCACCGAGTATAGGATGCCTTGTCGGTCTTATAACTATGTCGGAGGATTAGAATGCAGAAAAGTTTCTTGAAAGGATGCGGGATTGGCGGACACCGAGTATAGGATGCCTTGTCGGTATTATACCTATGTCGGAGGATTAGAATGGGGAAAAGTTTCTCGGAAGGATGCGGGATTGGTGGACATTCAGAGAAGAGAATCGAATTTTGAGTATCGATCTTGAAATGAGAACTGGAATTTAGGTACCAGCCTTAGAAGGACGGAAATTGGAATTTAGGTACCAATCCCAAAAGTTGGTATTTGATTTTTGAAGATTCTATGGAAATTTCAGTGTAGCAAAAGGTTGAGATGGAATGTAAGTGTGCTTCACATCCCGAGAGAGCTGATCAAAGTTTGATTGTTTGGAGAAGGATATGAATCCATGCCATCAGAACCAAATCTAAAATTTTGTGGTTTTGTGTCAGTAGACTCAATCGAACTTCTCAAAAGAAGGAAGAAATCGCACAGAGTCGAAAAGATTTTGAATACAGCCGGAGGCTGGGGATTTCAGATTCGGAGTTTCATTTTCATTGTTCGTTGTGTTTTAGTGATTTGATTTTGTTTTGATTTTCAAATTTCGTTTCGATTGAAATTTCATTTTGATTCGGGTTTTCATTCATTTATTTTGTTTACAATTTGAGATTTTGAGTTGATTTGCTTTGAGTTTTGTTTTTTATTTAGATTTTGAATTTGAATTTTCATTTTGTTGTTATTATTTTGTTGGATTTCGGTGAATTCCATTTTTTTGTTGTTATACTCAAATCATTCTTCGTTCAACTTTCTTTAAATTGAGTCAAACTCAGATTTAGTGGAGTTTGCAGTCAATTGCACAAAAAATGAAGGCAAAATACGACATAGTCGTTTCCATTAAAATGTCAAAGGTACATCAGGTGATTCCATCAAAACATTTCTGATGACATATTTCCGAAAAAAAACTTTTACAAAATCCATGTATATCTGAACACAGACTGCACTGATATCTTCATGTATTATGACAAAATTGTCTGTTTGATTCATCCATGTCTAAAAAGTAAACTGTATAGATAATAACATCACCTTCTAAGCCACTTTCCTAAGGAGAATCCCACGTAAGTGTGATTTAGAGGTGTGCTACTACTATGTAGCTTACAGCTCGTTGGGCTGCAAATTCTCTAATTCTGGATCTGGCTGGAAGTAGACCGGAATCTTGCTTTAATCCATCCTTCTGAAAGTGATGGAGACCCACTCGTAGGGAACTCCTGGCATATAGTTCTTCTCCACATCGGCTCCATTTCCTTATAGTACGAGGACAGAGCCTACCGGTAGAGGTATCTCTACTGGACCTCGAAATTCTCCGGGGTCGACTATCCAGAGTTCTTTTCCGAACATGATGTTGCATTGGTTGATGAAGGAAACGGTGCAAAAGGGTCTCACAAAATCGTGATGGTTTACGTTAGGTGGAATTCAGTCTCCTTCTGCATAGATGTTGATTATACAGCTGTTCGGTATGCAATCAGGGGGTAAGACTCTCCAAGCCACCATCCTCTTTATCATTTTATTAATCAGAACTGGCATTGGATCCACTTCATTGTAGCGGAGTATCCCTGGTGGATTTCCTTTCTTGTCATCATCAAAGTTGTAGCAGCATCCGAACTGGATTGTAATCCTCCCCTTGCCTTGTTTCCATTTCTTCGGCTCGGAGTAAGTCTTGCTTCATAGTCGTCCTGCATGACCTTGTTTCTTCAGCTCGAAGACGTAGTCCACGATCTCACTCTGCTCGTAGTGAGAGAAGACATCTGTATGCAACTCCAATCCTTCTAGGATGTTGACATATGATCACAAGAAAATATATTGCAAATTTTATACCAATTTTATATGAAATTGCACTTTAAAGAAAGGTATTTTCTTTATTTTATTGCAGGAATGAAGAATTATAAGTTCTGAAAGCAAAAAGAACAAAAGAAGGGGATTTGGAGCAAAAAGGACTCAAAATGATGAAAATTGAACTGTCCCACCGACGGTGAGATTTAAGCCGCCGACGGTGAGATTTTCCCGAGAGTTTTTGAATATTTTATAAAGAGCCCGCCGACGGCGAGATCGAGCCCGCCGACGGCGAGATCGAGCCCGCCGACGGCGAGATCGAGCCCGCAGACGGCGAGATCGAGCCCGCAGACGGCGAGATCGAGCCCGCAGACAGCGAGATCGGCGTGGTTAAACCACCTTCTAGAAGCCCAACGACAGCAAGATCGAGCCCGCCGATGACAAGACAGTTGAAAAGAGCCAAGATATAATGAACCTGGATGATTTTGAAGAGGTGCTTAAGCAACCTTTGAAGATTTGACTCCATCTATAAATAGAGACGATTTCTATCCCTTTTATGTGTCAATTAAGTGTCATCTTTTGGTGTGTGTCATTTTTGGTGTCTGTTGGTGTTGTTTTTATTTGTGTTGGAGTGTAAATCAGAGAGTCTTAGTGAGTTTAATTAAGTGTGTTGTACTGGAAGGAAGAGTCAAAGGAACTTCAAGAAGTCTGCTTGGGGAGAAGAATTGAGATAAGTATATTTGTTATTGTTTGTTAACTTTAATGAAATCCATGCTTTGTGTTATTTTTCCCATGCTTTTTGAGTAGTTTCCTTAGTCTTTTTCCTTGTTGTTGAGATTATGTGAAGTGACGAATCAAAGTAACTGTGCCTAAAATTATTAAATAAAAATTGTGATAATCTTTTACTTAAAACTTAATTTACTTTCAGTTTGTCCAATTGGTTTGTTAACATATGTTGAATTATCAATTATAGTAAAGATTACATCTGAGATTCAAGGAAGTCAAAAGCCTTAGAAGGAGGGTGCAAATAAATAGGGAAATATTAACTATCGGGCGTAGAATTGGACATTTTAGTGTGACAGACTAAAATATTCAATTCGGTCCTATTGTTTGAGAGTCTGAAGTGTAGATGTTAGCCCTCAGGTGAGGGGAACGTGGGAGCTCTGAAGTGGCAGCTGGTATCCTCGCAGCCTAGCCGCGGATTCAGTAATCAAACATATGACTAGTCAATGTTCTTTGCACTTGGACCAAAGGGTAAAGAATAGGAATGCTCCTATTTGGAACAATACAAACTCTAAACTATTTTAATTCATCATTCACTTAATTCTCTCAACAAGGAGAAAGATGCTTTTCTAAATTAGAATCTTTCATTTAAACCTTTTTGAGCAATAGTTTTAGTATAAGTGTTCTTAATTTCCGTATACTAGCTTAGTAAGTAAGTCTACTTAAATTTGTCTTTGAAATTCTCTAACTTCCCTGTGGGATCGATATCTTGGACTTCATTAGAGCCCTTTATTACTTGATAACGATACGTATACTTGCGTAGTATCCACATTATAAATCATAATTTTCATCAGTGTAAATACATATATTTGGTGCGGGATCAAGTTTTTGGTGTCATTGCCAATATCAATAACATATTTTTGTTAGTATAAATATCAAAAGTGGGTCAAGTTTTTGGCGCTGTTGCCGGGGAAGTAAAATAATTATTAAGGTAATTAATAGAATTATTAGAAGTAATTACTAGAGTAACGGACTATTTTAAATTTGACTTAAAAATTGTATGCGCAAATTTAGAAACGAAAATTTAATACCTTACGATTCAGAATTAGAGCGCACTATTAAAAAAACAGAAAAAAAAGAAATTTTAAATTTAACACTAATGGAAAATAATCCAGAAATTGAAAATATAAACCAACAATGACCATTAAGAGATTATGCCAACCCTACATTAGATGAAATTCACATAACTATTCAAAACCCTGATGTAGCTGCTAACTCATTCGAACTTAAACCTGCAATTATCCAAATGGTACAGAATAATCAATTTAATGGTTCACCTAATGAAGATCCTAATTTGCATCTTGCTAGTTTTTTGAAACTATGTGCTACTTTTAAATATGGAGTATCTAATGATGCTATTAGACTTAGGCTTTTTCCTTTTTCTTTAAGGGATAAGGCTAAGATGTGGTTAAATTCATTAGCACCTGGATCTATTAAAACTTGGGGAGAATTATCACAAAAATTTCTATCCAAATATTTTCCTCCTTCGAAACTGCAAAACTTAGAAATGATATACCATCTTTTGGTCAGTTTGATGGAGAATCCATATATGAAGCTTGGGAGAGATTTAAAGAACTTCTTAGGAAATTCCCACATCATGTGTTACCAGATTGGTTAATTATACAAACTTTTTACAATGGATTAGTAGGATCTCTTAGATCAATTATTGATGATGTTGCTGGATGTTCATTAATGTCAAAACCATTTGATGAAGCCTATGCGTTAATTGAAGAAATGGCTACTAATAATTTTCAATGGCCTGCTGAAAGGATAAACCCTAAAAGATAGCCAGTGTTCATGAAAATGATGCAATATCTATGTTAGCTTCTCAAATTGCTGCTATATCAAAGAAATTAGATCATTTTGGATTGAATTATTCTCCTACTATATTAGAAGAAAACTCATCTGGACAAATTATATATTCTCAATCTCCTTATGAAATTATAAATGTTATTAATAATAGACCCAATAATCCTTATGCGAATTATTATAATCCTGGTTGGAAGAATCATCCAAATTTTAATTGGAATAACAATACGACTAATCAACAATGGATGAACAACTCTATAGAAATCCACCTAATCAGGAAATACGAATTATAAACCTTCTTATCCATCCTGGATTTAATAACACTCAATTTAAAGATAAGAAGTTATATATAGAAGAATTAATATTAAGTATGGGTCAGCACTTGCAAAATCAAGGAAATCAATTAAAAATTCAAGGAAATCAATTACAAAATCAAGGAACGGCAATTAAAAATATTGAAACTCAACTCGGACATATCGCTACCGCGCTTAACAATAGAATTCCTAGAACTTTTCCTAGTAATGTGGAAATAAATCCTAAATACCAAGGAAAAGAACAAATTAAAGCGATACAATTACGAAGTGGAAAAGAGTTAGAAACTAAAATTCGAAAAGAAACGAGAAAGTAAAAATGAGGAAGTAGAAATCGAAAAAGAAAATGATCAGCAAGATCAAAACTTAGAATATCCATTGATCCCCATGAAAATATCTATAGAAAAACCACCACCACCATTTTCTCAACTACTAAAGCCACATAAAAAAGATAAGCAATTTGCTAAATTCCTTGAAATTTTTAAAAAAATTAACAGTAAATATTCCTTTTGTAGAAGTATTAGAACAAATGCCTAATTATATAAAATTTATGAAAGATATTTTAAATAAAAAAAGAAAATTCACAGATAATGAAACTGTTGCACTTAGCGAAGAGTGTAGTGCAATTATTCAGAAAAAGCTTCCTGAAAAATTAAAAGATCCTGGTAGTTTCACTATATCTTGCGCTATTGAAGAAAAATTTTATGGAAAAGCTTTGTGTGACTTAGGAGCAAGCATCAATCTAATCGCTCTATCAAATTTTAAAAGATTAGAATTAGGAGAAATTTCACCTACTTCAGTAACTTTTTAGTTAGTTGATCGTTCTGTGACTTATCCTAAAGGAGTTATTGAAGATGTGTTAGTAAAAGTAGATAAATTTATCTTCCCGGTAGATTTTATTGTTCTAGATATGGAAGAAGATAAAGAAATTCCCATAATATTAGGACGACCCTTTTTAGCCACTGGAAAAGCTACGATTGATGTTCATAAAGAAGAATTGACTATGAGAGTAAACGATCAAAAAGTAACTTTAACATAGCAAAATCAATGAAATATCCTGCTTTAGAAAAAGATGATGAATGTTTTCGAATGGAAATACTTGAACATTTGCAAAAATGAACATTTTAAAGAATATTATGAAGAAAAGTTAGAAAAAGAAAATAATGTAGTAATTGAAGAAACAGATAATGAAAAACTGGATTATATACAGGAAAAATTTGAAATGTTGGATAATACTGAAAATGCTGAAAAGAATATAGTTTCGTAAATTATTAGACCTCTTGAACTCGAATTAAAAATTTTACCTAATCATTTAAAATATGTTTACTTAGGTAACCATTCAACCCTACCAGTTATTATATCAGCTGAATTGAATGAATCACAAGAACAAAAACTTTAGACATATTAAAAAATATAAGAAAACTTTTGGTTGGACTTTAGCAGATATTAAAGGAATTAGTCCTTCAATTTGTATGCACAGAATTATTTTAGATAATGAACATAAGCCAAGAGTAGATCCCCAAAGGAGATGAAACCCGATGATGAAAGAAGTAGTCAAGAAAGAAATATTAAAATGGTTAGATAATGGTATTGTATTTCCTATTTCGGACAGTGCTTGGGTAAGCCCAATTCATTGTGTTCCTAAGAAAGGAGGAGTGACCGTTAAAGCTAATGAAAATAATGATTTAATACCTATAAGACAAGTTACTAGATGGCGTATATGTATTGACTATAGAAAATTAAATGCTGCCACCAGGAATGATCACTTCTCATTACCATTTCTAGACCAAATGTTGGATAGATTAGCCACACAAATATTTTTATTTTTTAGATGGATATACCGGTTATCATCAGATACCTATTGCTCCTGAGGATCAAGAGAAAACTACATTTACTAGTCCTTATGGAACATTTGCTTTTCGAAGAATGCCTTTTGGATTATGTAATGCACCTGCAACATTCCAGAGATGTATGATGTTTATATTTCGTAAATTAATTGATGATGGAATAGAAGTATTTATGGATGATTTCTCTGTATTTGGAACATCATTTGACGCATGCTTGAATCATCTTGAAAAAGTATTAGAGGTATGCGAGAAAACTAACTTAGTTCTAAATTGGGAGAAATGTCAATTTATGGTTGCAGAAGGAATTGTATTAGGGCATAAAATTTCGGAAAATGGCATGGAAGTAGACCCTGCAAAAATTCAAGTTATAACTAAATTACCACCTCCAACTATAAGTAAAAGGGGTAGAAGTTTTCTTGGACATGCTTGGATTCTACAGACGGTACATAAAAGATTTTTCAAAAATTACTAAACCTCTATGCCAACTTTTAGAAAAGGACAAGAAATTTGAATTTACAAATGAATGCCTAAATGCTTTTGAATTATTAAAAGATAAATTAATCACAACACCTATAATAGTTTCACTTTGATTGGGAGAAATCATTTGAACTTATGTGTGATGCTAGTGATTATGCTTATAGGAGCGAGTGCTTGAGCAAAGATATGATAAAATTTTCAAAGTTATATACTATGCTAATGAAACTCTTAATAATCGTTGAAATGAATTATACAGTTACTGAAAAAGAGCTATTAGCAATTGTTTATGCTTTTGATAAATTTAGGTCTTATCTAATTGGAACTAAATGTATGGTGCATACTGATCACTCTGCTATTAAATATCTAATGCAAAAGAAAGATTCCAAACCAAGATTAATTAGATGGATATTACTAATGCAAGAATTTGATTTTGAAATCATTAATAAAAAGGAAACTGATAATCAAATTGCAGATCATTTATCAAGGCTAGAATATAATGAATTATCCGACAACCGATAATGAAATTACTGACAGTTTTCCTGACGAACAATTATATAATATAAATGAGTAGAAAACACCATGGTATGTTGATATAGTAAATTATATTGTAAGTGATATTTTACCACCTATGTTAACTTTGCAACAATAGAAAAAATTCATTCATGATGCTAAAACATATTTTTGGGATGAACCATATTTATATAAACAATGTAAGGATCTTATAATTAGAAAATGCATGCCTTATGAAGAAACAGAACAAATCATTCAAAAATGTCATGATTCTGATTTTGGAGGACATTTTGGAACAGATAAAACTGATTATAAAATTTTACAATCTGGATTTTATTGGCCTACTCTTTTTAGAGATGTTTATAGATATATCAGAACTTGCGACAAATGCCAACGAGTAGGTAATATATCTAGAAGAAATGAAATGCCTCTAAATTTTGTATTAGAAGTTGAGATTTTTTATGCTTGGGGATTAGATTTTATGGGACCATTTGTTCCTTCATTTGGAAACTCATATATATTAGTTGTTGTTGATTATGTTTCTAAATGGATTGAAGCACAAGCTTTACCTTGATATGATGCTAAGAGTGTTTTAAAGTTTCTAATGAAAAATATTTTTACTAGATTTGGAATGCCGAGAGTGATTATCACTGATGGAGGATCTCATTTTAGAAATAAATATATTCACAAACTAGTAGAAAAATTTAACATTATTCATAAGATATCAATCGCTTATCATCCACAAACCAAGTGGATTAAGCTCGAAGTTTTTAATCAAGAAATTAAACGTATTTTAGAAAAGACTCGTAAACCCTAATAGATTGGATTGGTCTATAAGACTAGACACCGCATTATGGGCATACAGGACTCGCTTATAAAACTCGATTGGAATGACTCCTTACGAGCTTATTTATGGAAAGACTTGCCACTTACCAGTTGAATTAAAACATAAAGCTTATTGGGCAATTAAAGAATTTAATTACAATCTGAAAGAAGCTGGTGAGAAGAGATTATTATAAATGAATGAATTAGAAGAATTAAGAAATGAATCTTATCATAATGATAGAATTTATTAAAAAAATGAAATTATGGCATGATCGGAAGATTAACCTGAAGAATTTTGAGCCAGGACAAGAAGTTTTGCTTTATAATACAAGATTGAAATTATTTTCTGGGAAATTGAAATCTCGATGGTTAGGGCCTTTCATTATAACTCAAATATTTTCATACGGAACTATAGAAATTGAAGATCCAAAAACTGGGCATAGATTTAAAGTAAACGAACACAGATTAAAACCTTATTTTGAAGGGAGAAGACCAAATTTTAAAGAGGTTTTAATGCTCAGTCAACCTGATTACTAACTAAATTAGGTCGGGCTGAAGACGTTAAACCAAGCGCTTTATGGGAGGCAACCCATAGTAGTTATTAATTATGATCTATTTACTAATGTTATTGAAAATTAAAATGTAGAATAAATTCTACTACTCATTTTACTTTTTAAAATCATCACAAATTTGAATCTATACGAAGAAATCAGAAAATATTCAGACCGGAGCGAAAATTGGGCAATTTACCTAATCTCGCCGACGGAGAGATTGATCCCACCGACAGCGAGATCAGCGCGCCCATTTCAGTTTAAAGTATTAACTAGCTCGCCGACGGCGAGATCGTTACCACCGACTGTGAGATAGTTAAAAGTGGTTTTTAAGAGTTATTTTGCGGTTTTGGGCGGTTCTAACCTATAATATTCACTACAAAACATTTAGAACTCATTATTTACACCATTCTTTCATTAGAAACGAATATAGCCCCTCCAAAACAATCCATAATGGCACCCAACCCATTAGAAACCACGAAATCCGGAGTGTTTAACCGACGAAAGTTCGGCAGTTCTGAGGCTCAGCGACTATTCAACAAAGTTTTGATGAAGAAGTGACTGATTAAAGAAAGAGGATTCATAAACAGAGGAGCAGAGAATTCAACGACAACAATTGAAGAAATGATTGTTCAGTGACATTGGGAGGTATTATGCTACACAACATCTGCTGTCGTCATTCCAATAGTCAAGGAATTTTACTCTAATCTGCATGCGATCCATAATGGAAGTGTTTACGTAAGAGGCAGATGGGTACCTTTCACTTCTTCTTGAATCAATGAATTATACTCAATTAAAAATACCTCTGTTTGCTACTATTCAAATTTTGTTACGACAAGATACAACTTGAACGAGATACATCGATTTCTGACCGACGAACCTGATGACTGGGAAATACGAGAAGACGGATATGTAAGTTTTTCTACATCACTTCTTAACCCCGTCTCAAAGCATTGGCATTTCTTTATTTCGTCGAAGTTATTACCCACTATGAGGGTAAACAAAGTCTCGAAGGAATACGCAATTTTAAATTATTGTATTCAATCTAGATTACCTATCGATGTTGGATCTATCATTGTGAAGTCTGCATTAGGATTAATTGTGAATGGATCGATTCAAGGACTCGGACACCCATCAACAATTTTTGCTTTATGTAGTCAGTACCAAGTTTTCTACGAAGCTTGGGAAAAAGTGTTGTTACCCTGGAAACCATTAGATCCGACAGATATGTTTCCTACTTTGGATAACAATGATGATATAACAATTATCTCTGATCAAGCATCTCAAAACAATCCTTTAATCAGGCCTTTGATCGATAGAACTAACCTGATTCTACGAAAAATTAAAGGATTGGAGAAGGAATTACATAATGTGATGAATTCTATTGATAATATCTCTGATTTATTCGATCACATAGACTGAAGAATCAAGGAGCATTTCAATCATTCAGGACATCTAGAGGCAAGTTTAATACGACTGTTGAGACAGAAGGGATGGATTGAAGAAGATCCTATAGAAGAATTCCCCTTTAGGCCTTTCTACAATCTATTTGTGCATCGACGATCTATTGGGAATATCAGGGAAGAAGTTAGTTCAGATTCCAATGAGTAGTAGAGATTTATCCTTATTTTATTTATGTGTGTTGATTTGAACTTAGTTTTTAATATAATTTGGATTTTACGAAGTTAATCTCTGTTTATATTAGATTGTATGTTGTTTGTTTAGTCTCAGCATTTAGAGTATTGTGGTATGGATTGCAATGTTGAGTTAGATGTGTTTTGGTTAATTTGCTAAGTCAATTGTTAGTTTTGTGGTATTTGAAGTTTGTAAGTTCATGGATTTCATTTATAAAAGGTATAATGTTTGTGTTGTGTAAACCTTATATGAGTCTGTAAAATATCTAATCTTAGAAAAATATATCAAATTAAGTGACCGAACATTAGAAAAAGGCTTAATTAAATTGAACATAATTGAAAATATCAAAAATTTTTAAAAATTCAGAAATCCCGCTGACGGCGAGAACGACCCCGCCGACGGCGAGATTTTCCTGAAACTTTGGCCTTGGTGAATTAATTAGCTCCATGACGGCGCGAAATTTCTCACCGACAGCGAGATCACAAAATGTATTATATTTTGACCGGTCAACTGACACTATTCATCATCCCCTTCCTTAAAACTTTGAAAAACCGACCTAGGGCTTGATAGATATGGGATTTGGAGCAATTTCAAGACATTTTAACGCCGGATTTGATCTTCCCTTGGTAAGAGCTTCACTCCTATGTAAAATTTTTTTATTTTCACCATGAATTTCTTCTACATTGAGGATTTTGGGAAAATTTTGAAATGTGAAGAAAAGACTTTGAAGAAATTCATGGAATTTAATTTAGATTGATTTTAGTAACATTAGAAAGCCATTTTAGTAATATTTTAGAGATTAGTTAAGATTTCTGTAAATTTGATATATCGAAAAAAGGCTCCGCGACAAAGAAGACGATTAGATTACGACGAAAACCAATTTGTGAATGCAAGGGCACAATCAAGATATTTTCACAACATTCAAGCCAGGAAATGTATTCAAGATCGAGTTTTTAAAAATCCATGAGGAGAAGTGGAACGAATAATCAAGGAAAGATGATGGGAAAACTTCTGTTACACTACAAATAGACCTGCAGTGGAAGTAGTTAAAGAATTCTATGCCAATCTGACAGCGATAGAAGATGCACCAATCAAGGTGAGAGGATTTTTGGTTGATTTCAGTGATGCTAGAATCAATTCGTTTTATGAAGTACGAGACTTACACACCAGCAAGTATGATACTTTTGGAACAATGGAAGGACCGCTAGAAGAAGTAATCAACTTTCTCACTTATGGGAAAGGAGTTTGGAAAATCAAGCAGCGTGAACGGGTAAACTTCCCTCTTTCTATGTTGAATGCAATATCTAAAGCTTGGCACTATTTTATTTGTTCTACCTTATTACCCGCCTATCACCATAGTGAAGTAACAAGATATAGAGCAGTTCTAAATTTCTCTATTCAGAACCAAAGAAGTATTAATGTGGGAAATATTATTTACAAGAATGTATTAGCCACTGCAAGAAGTGAGAGTGGAGGAGGACTAGGACACCCTGATCTGATTTATGCACTCTGCCAATTATCTGGGGTAGAGGCGAGAGATGATGAGGAATGGGTGGAACCTATGAAACTCATTACTCCGGCTAATATTAAGATTATGAATTCCACGAAGGATGGAGATCTGGAACTAGGAGTTACGTACCTTCAACTAGTAGGGATATTCCCTCCACCAGTTATGATCCTCCTACTTATAGTTCTCCTACCCTTCATTATTTGATGAATGAAATGACCCTGCAACGGAAGAGCTTTGAAAAGATTGAGGAAAAACTGGAGCATATTGATCAGAGAATTGGAGGATTAGAATGAAGGCATGATTATGACAGTGAGTATCTCCAGAGACATTCGGAGTTTGAGATAGCTTATTATGATGCTGAGAATCATTACAGGAGAGGAGAGCTTGATGTTATATTTCTCGAATGCCCCCGCTACAGTCATTATCAGCCTGCTCCACCCGCTGATCAAGGAAATGACGATATAGTTTGGGACTTTGATGCGGAAGATTAGATTCTATGTTTATTTGTTTAGTTAGTTGACTTATAAACTTTGATGTTATGATTGATTGTATGTTTTTTCTTAAAACTTTAGTATTAATGTTTAGTTTATGAACTTGATTATGATGTGGTGTAGATCTTTTTAAACATTGTTGTTAAAGTTATATAGTTTTTAAATTTTTAATGTTTTTAGATTGATATTGTAATCTTGGATTGGATTAGTAAAAGTATGTGAATGTAGTATAATATTTTAGTATAAAATGTGATGGTATTGTGTTAAACTTCTTTACCTGGCAATTTCTTTAATATTATGTGTGTAGAAAGTTATTAACAGTACAGGTAATTAAGTGATGAAAAGAACCTGCAGAACTTCAAAAAGAAGAAATACCTAAAGCACGAAGGTATGATTTAAATTTACAGTTTATTTCCTTTTCACCCTATATAGATAGATAGAAAAATTTAAGTTTGGGAGAAAGAAAAACACAAATTTAATTATTAAATTGTTCTCAATTTATATTTCCAAAAATTATTATAAAATGATTTTCTGTAGTAATTTTAATTCAGTAAACTAGAATTAATTTATTTAATTATTATAGAAAGTTAAGAGAAATACTTTTAATGATTAACTAATTTTGTAGATTAAGGATAATTAGTATAAGAGAATAAGAATATAGTTAACTGTTTATAATAAAGAAACCTATATTTTCAAATATAAAATTCTTAGGTATTTAGTTGAGAAAGAAAATATTGAAACTCAATGAAGTAAAAACTTTGAAATACATATAAGAGAAGTAAATGTTTCCAGTTTCAAATTTAGGACGAGGAAAATGAAGTTCAAAATTATTAACAGACTAACCAAAAATAGTGATCCTCACTTAAAAAAAAGTAAATAAAAAGGGATTGAAAATCAATCCAGAAAGAAAAGAAAAAGAAAAAAATAGATATATATATAAAGTGATGATAAGCTTGAGGAGATGCCTTATCAAAAATTGGCTTCATTTGAATCAACCTAAAGGGTAAACTTCAATTACATTTCTGAACATATATATGAATTAGTATTTTATTAAGTAGTGCTTTCATGAAATTCCTATCATCTGAATATCTTAAGTAATTTAATATTGAAAAGTATAGTCATTCTTGAAATAAATAGATGACTAGAAATCTTAAACTTGAGAACAAAATAGCCTTATATCTATAGAATTAGTTTAATTATTTTAAAATATTTCAAGAAAACTTTACTATAATACTTATTTGAATCAAATTCATAGTAATTCTGAATTAAAACTTTACAACAAATAATCATTTACTTTTATTAAGTATAAAAATTACTTGAGGACAAGTAATATTTAAGTTTGGTGGAATTTGATCACAAGAAAATATATTACAAATTTTATATGAAATTGCACTTTAAAGAAATGTATTTTCTTTGTTTTATTGCAGGAATGAAGAATTATAAGTACTGAAAGCAAAAAAGCACAAAAGAAGCAGATTTGGAGCAAAAAAGACTCAAAATGATGAAAATTGAACTGTCCCGCCGACGGCGAGATTTAAGTAGCCGACGGCGAGTTTTAAGCCGCCGACGGCGAGATTTAAGCCGTCGACAGTGAGATTTTCCCGAGAGTTTTTGAACATTTTATAAAGAGCCCGCCGATGGCGAGATCGAGCCCGCCGACAGCGAGATCGACACGGTTAGACCACCTTCTAGAAGCCCGCCGACGGCGAGATCGAGCCCGCCGACGGCGAGATCGAGCCCGCCGACGGCGAGACAGTTGAAAAGAGCCAAGATACAATGAACCTGGACGCTTTTTGAAGAGGTGCTTAAGCAACCTTTGAAGATTTGACTCCTTCTATAAATAGAGACGATTTTTGTCCCTTTTGTGTGTCATTTAAGTGTCATCTTTTGGTGTGTGTGATTTTTTGTGTCTGTTGGTGTTGTTTTCATTTGTGTTGGAGTGTAAATCAGAGAGTCTTAGTGAGTTTAATTAAGTGTTGTACTGGAAGGAAGAGTCAAAGGAACTTCAAGAAGTCTGCTTGAGGAGAAGAATTGAGATAAGTATATTTGTTATTGTTTTTTAACTTTAATGAAATTCATGCTTTGTGTTATTTTTCCCATGCTTTCTGAGTAGTTTCCTTAGTCTCTTTCCTTGTTGTTGAGATTATGTGAAGTGACGAATCAAAGTAACTGTGCCTAAAATTATTAAATAAAAATTGTGATAATCTTTTACTTAATACTTAATTTACTTTCAATTTGGCCAATTGATTTGTTAACATATGTTGAATTATCAACTATAGTAAAGATTACATCCGAGATTCAGGAAGTCAAAAGCCTTGGAAGGAGGGTGCAAATAAATGAGAAATATTAACTATCGGGCGTAGAATTGGACATTTTAGTGTGACGGACTAAAATATTCAATTCGGTCCTATATTGAGAGTCGAAGTGTAGATGTTAGCCCTCGGGCGAGGGAACGTGGGAACTCCGAGTGGCAGCCGGTATCCTCCCAGCCTATAGCCGATTCGAGTAATCAAACATAGGACTAGTCAATGTTCTTTGCACTCGACCAAAGGGTAAAGAATAGGAATGCTCCTATTTGGCACAATACAAACTTTAAACTACTTTAATTCATCATTCACTTAATTCTCTCAACAAGGAGAAAGATGCTTTTCTAAATTAGAATCTTTCATTTAAACCTTTTTGAGCAATAGTTTTAGTATAAGTGTTCTTAATTTCCGTATACTAGCTTAGTAAGTAAGTCTACTTAAATTTGTCTTTGAAATTCTCTAACATCCCTGTGGGATCGATATCTTGGACTCCATTAGAGTGCTTTATTACTTGATAATGATACGTATACTTGTGTAGTATCCACATTATAAATCATAATTTTCATCTGTATAAATACATATATTTGGTTCAGGATCAAGTTTTTGGTGTCGTTGCCAATATCAATAACATATTTTTGTAAGTATAAATATCAAAAGTGGGTCAACATACCTGCTTCGGATTCTCTGAAAGTATTCAAAGTTCTGCTTCCGCACCCTCTGGATCATCTCCAACTCGTGCTCTAAAATTATTTGGAACTGTCAGGGTCCGGTGACGTACTGTGGGATGTATGGTTCCACGCCAGCACGTTCTCCTGGAATCATCACTGTCTCAGATACAAGCTCTGTAGTCACCTCCTCCAGAACAACCTCTGCTACGGTGCTCCCGAGGACTGGCCTCCTCGAGGCAATTGCGATCTTCGAAATTTCTTCCTTATTCTGTTCTTCTGTTAATTTCTTCAGTGTTATGTAAATACAACGATTCCTGTTTCTTCTTTGAGTTGGGGTCAAAGTAGCTCTTCTCTCCCCCTGGATTTCGGTAGGGACGACACTGACAAGCTTCCCTCCTGTGGTAGTTATCACTGATTTCATTTTGTTTTCTTTAATCGCATTGATCTTCCTTTTCTGGTTTGCAGAATGGTGAACTTTCTCGCTGAGCCTCATCACTGTCTTCTTATGGGGCTCCCCGAGGTCTACAGTAGTCCATGCAGTCTCTTCATATTCTAGCTTCAGCTATGTAAAGTCTGAGTCAACCTCGATCGCAGCACCAGCTTTTAGCTCTTCTTCGTTAAGTGCAAGACTTACACCATCTTTAAAAGACAGGATCAGCCTCCCGCTTGACATCTTCCTGCAAGAACAAGGAAGGGATCAGGGGCCAAACCAAAAAGGAACGAGAAAAATAAGAATTTTAAATTCATTGTAATTTATTTTATTTTGTAATTTTATTCGGAAAGGGAAAGATTTGATTTGGATTTTTGAAATTGCAACGAGTTTCGATTTTATTTTATTTTAGAAAATTTCTTTTGGATTTTGGTCTTAAAGTTTATTATTATTATTATTATTTTAGGTTTGGACTCAATTGCACACAATTATCATGCCGGTGCTTCTACAAGAGAAAGGTCCGCTTCTCAAAACATCACATCGCGTAATACTTCTTTAGATATCGTCCTTTGATGGGAAGCATTGGTCACTCTCCACGGCAATCCACAAGTTGGTGAGAGCCTCCTGAGTAGACTTTCTCTACTACAAACGCTCCCTCCCAAGTTGGTTCAAATTTACCTCCTATCTTGCGGTGTGCAAGAATAGGTCTTCTGAGAACGAGAACTGATTCACCAACTTTGAAAGTTCTTGGGCGGACCAGTTTAACGTGGGCCTGGATCATCTTGGCTTGATACAATTCTAGATTCTGCTATGCGGAAAGTCTTTTCCCTTCCAAGCTTTCCAGTTCTTCTAACCTTAGTTTGGCGTTCTCTTCCGTAGTAATCTTGTCTGCGACTGCAATTCTGAGTGACGGTAGCTAAACCTCCAAGGGCAAGACAGCCTCGAACCCGTACACTAGAGCGCAAGGCGTAGACTGAGTAGGAGTTCTGAAAGTTATTCTGTAGGCCCACAAGGCTTCTAATAACTTCTTGTGCCAGTTTTTCATGTTGTCGTCCAAAGTTTTCTTTAGGATTTAGACGAGAGTTTTATTAAAAGCCTCAGCCAAGCCGTTTGCACTTGGGTAGTAGATCGTCGAATAGCGCCAATCTATCTCGTGCCTTCTGACAAAATTGTTGAACTTTGTGCTTTTAAACGCGGACCCGCTATCTGAGATAATTCTGCGTGGTACCCCAAAACGGTAGACGACTTGGTTCTTGAAGAATTGTAACACATGATGTGCCTTCACTCTCTGAGCGGTATCGCTTCTGCCCACTTGGAAAAGTAATCTGTCGCTGTAAGGATGAAACGATGTCCTCTTGAAGAAAGTGGTTCTATCGGACGCACGATATTTGTGCCCCAACACTCAAATGGCCACGACACGATTGTCAGATGTAGCACATTTGGAGGTTGATGTAGAACCACTCCATGCACTTGGCACTGGTGACAGCTCTTGGCAACTTTCATGCAGTCGGTCATCATCGAGGGCCAGTAGTACCTAGTCTCTTAATCTTCACTTTCATCTTCGGACCCAACTGATGAGCGTCACAAATTAACAATTTCACGAGCCTCAGACTCATTTAGGCACCTTAGTCACATCTGGTCGAAAGACCTTCTGTATAACATATTGTTTATTAAAGTGTATGACAGTAGGGCTGTAAACGAGCCGAGCTTGAGCGAGCTCAGGCTTGGCTCGTGTTCGGCTCGTTCGAAATTAGCTCGGCTCGAAATCGGCTCGTGTTCGAAATGGCTCGTGAAAGGAGTGTTCGTGCTCAACTCGAATTAAATATTCTTGTTCGTGTTCGGCTTGAAATTGGCTCGTTAAAATTAATTAGAAAAATATATGTCTAGCGCCGAATTCGAACTTGGACCAAATGAATGGAAACAAGAAGCATAACCACGCTACCACACAAGAAATTATGATTTAAACTTAAATATAAATATATATAATATATTAATATATAAATAATATATATAATAAATTATTATACAAATAATTATATGATTATTTTTTTATTTCAAGCCAATTCGAGCCGAACACGAGCAAACAAACAGTTGTTCGTGTTCGGCTCGTTAACATTTCAAGCTTAAAAATTTGTTCGTGTTCGGCTCGTTAGGCTTAACAAACGAGTCGAACACGAGTTGCTCGTGAACAACGAGCCAAATTGCCAGCCCTATATGACAGAGTTCTTTTCTTGATCTGATGAGCTAACGACTTATCGTCTGGTAGGTTTTCTATTTGCATATAGTTTATTAATGGCTGCCGCCAATCTTCTGTAGTTTATACCACTGCTGCAACTGTTTCTTCATTTCCCAGTCTGTCCAAAGTGTCTATGTCAACCTGTGATAGGACCTGTCGTCCCTGTACTGTCACTGCAACTAACTCTTCAGGTAGACATGCGAACTCTTTTGCAAGTCGGGCCAAAGCGTCTGCAAGGGCATTTTCTCTTATGTGAATTTTATATATCGTCACATTCGGAATCTGCTCTAGCAATTTCATTGTATACTGAAAGTACTGCTCGAGTATTGGTTTCAGAATCTTGTACTGTCTTGCGACCTGCTGTATGATTAACTGCTAGTCACCGTAGATGTTGATATCTGTTATACCCATGTGAATGGTTAATTCTAGTCCTGTTATAAGGGCTTCATATTCTGCTTCGTTGTTCGAACACGATTTTGTTAAATGGTAGCAGTACCTTAACATTCCCCGCTCCAGTGTTATAAAGATCAGTTTGATTCCTGCCTTACCGGGCACTATTGTTTGTAATTCTTCGTCTCGTCATGCTGAGGAAGCTCCGTCGAAGTACAATTCCCAATGCTGATCATCGGGGTCTTCTAGGCTCATTATCTGCTCATCGGCAAGTCGTCGTTGAGATGCGATTCAGCCGGTAAAGGGTGTGTTGCGAGGAAGTCTGCTAGGACTTGTCCCTTTATGGCACGAAGAGGAACGAAAGTTATATTGAATTGCAATAGTATCATCGACCACCTGGCAAGTCTGTCGGAAAGCTTCGGTCGGGTCATCAAATATTGCAATGGATTAAATTTCGAAATAAGGTTGACCTTATGACAAAGCATGTAATGTCTGAGCTTTTGAGCGGCGAAGATCAGGGCCAAACAATGCTTCTCAATAGGAGGATACTTTACTTCCGTCGGAATTAGACGACGACTTAAGTAGTAGAAAGAGTTTTCTTTACCCTCGTCATTGACCTGGGCTAGCAGGGCTCTGATGGAGTCGTCTAAAGCCGCGGTATAAAGTATCAACGGTCGACCCGAGACTGTGGCTGCTAATACAGGACGTGTCATTAAATATTGTTTGATGTCATCGAAGGCGTGTTGACATTTGGAGTCCCAAGTAAACTTAGCATCCTTCTTAACCAAAATAGAAAAAAGGTTGACACCTTCCTGACAAATTAGAAATAAAGCGTCGAAGATATGCCAACTTCCCTTGAAAGGATCGTAGTTGTTTTAAAGTTTTGGGAGGTGGCATTTCTAAGATAGCTTTAATCTTCTCCATATCGATTTCAATTCCACGATGTCGGACAATAAATCCTAAGAATTTCCCGGAGGTGACGCCGAAGGCGCATTTCAGGGGATTCATCTTAAAATTAAATTGTCTTAATAGCTCGAAAACAATTCTTAAATCATACAAGTGATCTTCTTTCAGTTTACTTTTGATGACCACATCATCCACGTAGCACTCAACTTGGTTGTGAATAAGATCATCAAAAATCCTTGTCATTGCTCTTTCATAGGTCGCTCCTGCATTCTTCAATCCGAACGGCATCACCGTGTAGCAGTATACTCCGATTGGTGTTCTGAAGATTGTGAGTTTTACATCTTCTGGTGCCATCTTTATCTGATTGTATCCTGATGATCCATCCATGAAAGAGAAGATCTCATGTGTCGAAGCGATGTTGATCATTAATTCTGGAATTGGTAGCGGAAATTCGTCCTTTGGGCACGCTGTATTCAAATCTCTGAAATCCACGCAGATTCTGATCTGACTTTTCTTCTTTCTGACTAGTACTACGTTGGCTAACCAAGTCGAGTATTGTTCTTCACAGAAAAATTTAGCGTTGATTAGTTTCTTGACTTCAGCTATGCCCTGTTGTTCGATTTCTAGACGCATTCTTCTCGGAGCTTGTCTGACTGGAACGGCAGTGTGATCCACTTCTAGTCTGTGAACTGCGACTTCTGAAGCTAATCGCGACATTTCATCATAACTCCAAGCAAAACAGTCATTGAATTCCATTAGTAGCTTGATCATTTCTTCAGAGTTCTTTATTGAGTAAGGAGCTAACAAAGGTCAGTCTAAGCTCTTCGCTAGTACCTAAGTTAACTTCCATTAACTCGTCTATTGTGGATTTAATATCTTCCTCAAATTCTGGAGGAGCGTCTCCAATTGGCAAGTCCTCGAGATCATCTGAAGCTTCCAGGCAGTCTTTATTAGACTCGCAAGTCACAACCAAGCAAAATCTTGTATCATCAACTGGCCCTACCGTGCCGAATCCGAGACCATGCTTTGAGTTGGGAGGTCGACTGGCATTATTTCATAACTTTTTAAAGCGTTGTGATTGATCTTTTGACCACTGCTTAAGTAAGACACCACGTTGCATCAAATTTTGAACATAGGGAGAAAACTACTCAAAAGGCTATTTCATTAATTCAGATGAAGCGACATCTTCAAATTCTACATCCTTTTCAGTTTTGGAAGAAGAAGCACCTCGGTAAAAATTGATTGGCTTAGCACCTCCACCATGCACTTCTTTGACCACCATACCCTCAACCTTACTAGGGTAGATCGGGGTTAGGGTCATAGTCTGTACATAATGGTTAATCTTGTCGCACATTCCTCTGTATTCTTCGTTCTTTTCATCTTCTAGTGAGATCTTGAACTGAGATTTCTTCTGACTTATTGTTGCTACTTCTTTCTTGATTTCTTCTTCTTCTTCTTCGAAATTTTCTTCCCAATCAACTTTAATAACCAGATTCTTTTGTTCAACTATTCTACCGCTTCTACCTCGACCTCATCCTCGGCCTCATCCTCGGGTGCAAGCTCTGGAGAAACCTTCACCATCTCGCCGTAAGGGAGTGGTGAGTAATTGTTGAACTAGAATTTCAGGTTCTTCGTCGTCTTGATTTTTTTTTACTTCATTCGGCATGACATCTCTGGAGAAAATAGTTTTCTTCGGAGGTGCGTAGTAAGCAGCATCTTCATGTATTTCAATCTCGTGCACGGAGAACGGTTGCAAGTCACCTTTGATGTACTATTCTTGTCCTCCTTCATAATACTTTATACACTAGTGTAGAGACGACGGTACCATCCGATTTTCATGGATCCACGGTCGGCCCAGTAGAGGGTTGAACTATGTTTCAGAGTTAATTATGTAGAATTTTGCGGTTGTCCTTGCTAAGTCACTGATCCTCATAGATAGTATTATTGATCCAAGAGCTCTTTCTCCTTTCTGGTTGAAGCCACTTAGTAACATTTTGTCTGCTTGGAGATCACGGGCATCAATTTCCAAATATGCCGACATTCGGAGGTTCATTATATTGATCGATGCTCCCGGTTCAACTAACACCCTAGAGCATGAGCTTTCCGATTACGACTGAAATTTACAAGGGTCGGTTGTGATCAGCTGTCCCAAGTAGCAAGTCATTGTCCGTGAAAGTAACACCAAATTGTTTTCTTAACGAGCAAACCTTGTCTAAGGAGGTACCGAACATTTGAGCTAAGCAAATCTCTGGATCAAGTAAGGCCTTGATCAGAGCTTCTCTCATCTCCTTTGAAAGGATTAAAGCGTCATAGATGCTCAATTTGGCGGGTAACTTCCGAAGATGGGCTAGCACGCTATAATCTACTTTATTACATGGTCCTTCGACTTCTTCCCGAATGGGTAATTCTTCTGTTGGGGTTGGCTCTTCCTGAACAACCACCTGCTTTCCTTTATCGATCGGACCCACTCTCAGGGGTAGGACTTTTCTGCTTCTTAAGTTGACCTCTGTTATCTCTTCCTCTGAGTTTGGTTCTGAATTAGCTGACGCTTCCTCTATCTGAATCGGAGCAGCAGATTCTTCTGGAGTCACTTCAAGATCTAAGAACTCTAGCTCAATCGCGATAGGAGATCCTTGGAATTCACATATGAGTTCGTCATCTTCCAAACCATCGCAATCACTTTCGCTGACATCTTCTTCTTTATCGCTTCCGTCGAGGTTTTGTATGATTTGAGAATTGTTAGGTTGGTTGTCGTTAGTTACGTAATCGTTAGAAACAATCAAAACGTAGCCAACACCATAACTCTTATCATTATAAGATCCCGTCGGGGCAAGCAAATAATCATACAGAGTCAAAGGTTCGAGGGATTTCTCCCCCAAATCAGAAACAACCATCCTAGGAAATGCAGCCCCTACTCTACTCTTCGGAGCCTCGGTCTTCTCTTCCTCTGTGATCTTCTCCTCCTTCTGGGGCGGTTCCTCGATTGCAATTGATAGTGCCGGCTTGGCGGGTTTCGAACTTTGAATTGAAGCACACACTGAAGCGGTCTGAATGTGATCCAATATTTTCTTCGAAGACTTCGTCCAAACTGTACTCCATCCATCGTCGGCTGTCTACGAGTCTATCGGAACAATAGGATCTGCCGAAATAACATTAATGGAACCTCCTTTCTGGGGTTCCTTCATGTATTCTTTTGGGATCGTTATGTTCCCTTTTCGAAGGTTGTTCTCGATCCAATTCTTGAAAGTGAAGCAATCTTCGATCTTGTGTCCGATCATCCGGTGGTAAGGGCAGTACATCGGGTGATCTTTCTTGTTCACATCCTCTGGCTTCTTGGGCTCTGATAGCTGAAATCAGTCTTTCTTGATCACACTACGGAACATCTTGCCAACTGCTTCATTCTTGAAGGGGTACTCTTTATTCAGGAGTTCTGTCAGGCTGCGCTTCTGCTGAAATGGCTGTCGGTTGTATTGTTGAGACGACTGCTGGCCATACTGTTGTGTCTGCTGATAATTCTGCTGAGGTGGTTGATAACTTGGCGGAGGCTGTTGATAACTCTCCTGAGGTCGTTCTGTTTGTATCTGCATCGGCTGCTTACCCTTATCTACCGCTGCGACGGTCCCGGACTTCTTCTCGAAGGCTCTAATTGGTTTCTGCTTATCGGTCTTATCGGTGAAATTGAGTTGGTTCTCTTCTTCTTGTAGACTCGTGTCCTTGCTGAGCAATTTCTCGAATGTTTTAATTATAAATCCCTTAAGGAGAAATGCTATCAGACCGTGAATACTCTTTAAAAGAATTCCAATGACATGTTGTTCCTGAAGCTGCGGCTCACATTTCATGCTTAAATTCCTCCATCGCAGAATGTAGTCCACCAAAGTTTTTTTTGGTTTCTGTTGCTCGACCACAAGATCACCGATGGTGATGTGGTGCTGAGCTCCAGCAAACCGTTTCACGAATAGGTTTTCCAATTCTGCAAATGTCTTTACCGAGCCGTTGGGCAGCTCCGCATACCAGTCAAAGGCAATTCCTGAAAAATGCTGCTAATAAACTGGCGGAACAACAAAGCGTCGCTACCCACCCACCCCTCCCCCCCCCCTCGTGTTGCGGCAACTTGCACGGAAGTGTGCAACATGCTGTCGAGGGTTACCCGTTCCATCAAAAGTCTTAAACAAAGGTGTACGAAGCCTTTAGGGTATTGCACGGCATCAAATTCTTCGGGGTATAATCTACCTTTCATAATCAATGTCCCGCCTTTGGATTGGGCTAAGGCCTCTTGCACCTGTTGTTCTACCATATGCTTAATGTCCTTTTCTGGTATTAGACTTTGAATGGAATCCTTCTTTGGCTGCTCATCTCCATTGACAGATGTGACTTCCTTTCCTCTGTCGGCAACGTGGATGACTTCTGGGGGTGTTTCTTTTGGGGGCTGAGGCTGACTCTGAAGCGTGGCTAGGGCAGCTGCCATCTCTTCCATCTTATTTTCCATTCGATGAATTATATCGTCCTTTTTCCCGGAGACGAAGTCTCATTACTTCTGGGTCGTCTCCTTTTGTAGCTACTGGAGCTCCCAGTAGGGCTGACGACGCTCGGGTCTCGACCACGTTGATTTCAGCGATATCCTCATCCATGTATCCTGATAAGTCTTCTTCATTCTCTGATCTTTCTTTCTGTTCTTTGGCTAACTACTGAATATCTGATCTTAACCTTTCCAGAGTGACCTCGAGCGACTTTCCTCTAACGGTCCTATGGTTGGTAGAGTGCAGTTGGTGAACATCATTCTCTGGAGTTGTCTCTGAGACGGCAGTACTTCTCTTAGCTCTGGACTCGACATCAGAACTTCCCATTTATGGCTGCTCTGTCGGTATTGGTTCGGCGACTTTAGGTCGCCACACCATCCTTTTTGAGATTGGGTGCCTAGAGCCGGATGGCTCATCAGCGATAGGTTGAAAGGTGGTGTGCCTACTAAAATGCGGGCCAGTTACCACGGCTGGTAACTTCTTGCTGTTCAATTTCCTTTTCTTTGGCGGTAATTCCTTTTGAACGGTAGAGGGAAGTACCCTCGGTCCAAGACGTGCTTTGGCAGGTATCCTCCCCATTCATCTCAGGATCTCAGGCACAGAGCAATTATCTTTCCTCGCCAACTTCTCGATTATCTTCCGTAATTGAGTGAGCGGTGTACTTCTTGATTTTATTCCTTTATGTTGATCATAATATACCAGTCGGGGTAACGCGGCAGCGATCTTCTGAGCACTATCTTCCTCAGGAGCGGCAGAAAGCGGGTAAAATCTGTTCCTCTCTAACAGGGGTGAAAGTTCTGATAGTTCTTCTTCTTCTTCTGGAATTTCCTCAGGAATGGCAACCTCAGCGGCTTTGGCTTTAGCCGTTCTTCTATTCTTATTCCTTCTCTGAGACTTAGTCAAGGGTGCAATCCTCGAGTTGGACCCTATCTCAAAGACGGGCGGTATCGCAGCAAAAGTCGTACCCTCCATGGTAACAGGTTCATCACTGGTCTGGATTTCCTTGCCCTTCCATTTAGCAGGGGTAAGTGCAGTGATGACTAGACCAGCGGGGGTAGCGATAACAGTTTGGGAGGCAATTCTGTCAGCTTTGATGGCCAATATTTTACGGGTAATGGTGTTCCCTCCAGTTGGGACCCTTTTCAGGGGAGGAAACTGCTGAGCCGACCTCAAGCTGAACTCCACTATGGGTTCCACAGATTCAGGAGACTTGGAATTCAGTAAGGTGACAGTGACATCCCCGAACTTAATGTCCGTCTGGTTGAATCCTTTCCCGAAGCGGATGACTGCGTTATCAGGCAGTCCATCCCGGTTGATTGCCCAATCAGTTCCAGTAGCGAAGTAAAAGATCAGCTTCGATGAAGACATCTTCTGCAGAAAAAATTCGGGACGTCAGAGCTACCCTATACTTCCTTTATCGCCGCAACGATCTTTCGGACGAAAGAAAGAAGATTCAAGGCAAAGTCCGAACAAGTTTTGTTAATTTCATTTTGATTTTGTTTGTTTATTTCGAAAAAGCTTTTTCGTTCTGTGGTTTTATTTCGTTCGTAGTTAATAGAGGCAATCGGGAAATAGAAAGTTGATAAAGATTCGATTAAAATTAGGATTAATCACAAGAGAGAGAAAGCTGTGGGACCCTTATCCTAAACTTAGGAAAGGTAATCCCCATAAGAATCTCGATTCGGTAGATTGGTCTTAAACCACACCTATTGGGGGTCTCACCTCGACTCGAGAGGTGAACAGGAGGATTCCAGAACCTTTCTGTTTAGGGGTGTCTAAACAGTGGCTTCAGAATCCAAAGAAAGAGTTGACTACACTCGCTCAAGACAGAAATGAGCGAGGTATGCCAACATAAATAATGATAGTTTAGTCCAATAGGGGCATGGACTCACTACCGATTTATGAAAGCAAAACCATCTAATCAAAATGGAGAGAAGAACTAATCCTCAGTGGAGTCGCCAGAAGTTATCGGCATATTTTCAGGTTATGTGTTGTGTTTTAGAAAGGGGGGTCGCTTACAGGAGTTGTTGGCGAATTTTCAGCTTATATAAACGAACGCTGCATCACAAACCGTGTATCTATCCCGAGGAATAGACACACTGCTTAATGATGGGGCTCAATTAAATAAACTAGAAGAATTGTGACATATGTTTGGTCTGCGAACCAATTTTATAAGCCGACAAGTTCCCCTACTTAATATAAAGGAATTAAGCAGGTTTTTATTACCTTGGTTCTTAAAGTTCTCTATAAGGGCAAGCCCCTATAGTTAATTACATCTTAAATGTCTGAAGACACAAATTGGATTTTGGAAATTTCAATAAAGAATAGCTCAAATTTGGAACAGTTATTTTGAGAGTCCAAAGGAAGAGAAGTAGGGGATGTCACGGGCCCGAAGTGAACTTCGGTGACTTCCCGACTATCCTATGATTTGGCTTCAATTTGAGAGTTTATTTAATGTTTCAATCCTGCCAATTTTAATTAATTAGGACTTATATTTGTATGACACAATCATACAAATAGCCTCGAAGATGTGAGGGTTTATGTCGTACCAAACGACTACCTCGGAGTCCTGAGACCGGTTATGACTTAATTTGCATAACATGATTATGCAAATGTCTAACGAAGAGTTGAGGGTTTATGTTGCACTAGGCATACTACCTTGAAGTCCTATGGCTCGGTTATTTAATCTAAGAAAGGTTTTACTGAAGCAGACACAAGTTTTGCTAATGAAGATGGTCGTGCTGCCCACTGTGCTCCAAGCTCCTTGTTGTTGCAGAGGTTTGGTTTTAGAAGGTGAAAATCAGGAGATGATAGAAGTGTTTTGTTTTAGAGAGGTTGAAAATTGAAATAGTTTAATGTTTTAATTAAAACAAATCTTAAAGTTGATTAAGCATAACCGATTAAGATCTCACGGTTCCGTCATCCCTGTACCGCCATTTTCATCGAATTCACTTAGTCCAAATGAATTTGCTAAACTCAACTGAATGAGTTCCACACTTTCATTTAGACCGTGGGAAATCTCATTAGCAACACGTGGGTTACATCATCCGAGGTATTCCCGATCATCCAACGAGACGATTTAATTT
Organism: Papilionanthe hookeriana x Papilionanthe teres; assembly: GCA_022702705.1. Taxonomy (NCBI): domain Eukaryota; kingdom Viridiplantae; phylum Streptophyta; class Magnoliopsida; order Asparagales; family Orchidaceae; genus Papilionanthe; species Papilionanthe hookeriana x Papilionanthe teres. Next base: position 24,604,216 of record CM040437.1, read on the forward strand.
AGTTATGATTGTAGTGTTATTTGTTTTGTTTATGATTAAATTTTGAGTTTTCTTATATTTTGAAATGTTTTGAAGTGAATTTATTTCATCCCAAGCAGTTATATTTGCAGTAATGTAAAGTACTAAAAAGTAAAGTGTGGGAAAGTAAAGTGAAGTAAGGTACTGTAAACTGTAAAAGTGTACCTGGCGAGTCTTCAAGTTCCACCACCTGAAACTTTAGTCTTGCATTGCATATGTATATGTTTGTAATTTTTGCAGGAGTTAAACCATGCCAGAAAACAAGAAAAAGTAGAACTAAAAGTAGTAACTACCCAGCCCTATGATGTTTATGTTAAGATCATGATTGTCTACCAAGTCCCATGATGTCTTATGTGAATTTCTATGTTGTGTTTTAATGAACTTTGTTAATTTAATTGAGGATGGTTTTGTTAAGAAAACATATTAAGTTTAATAGACCTCTAAAGTATCCAAAATGTCAAGAGAAGGATGCAGGTCCATGCTTCCCTCTCACAGCCTGGTGAAAAGTCTCAGGCTCATTTAAACTTATTATGTTGCTTAACAACTCATCCTACCATACCCTTATGCTTAATGAGCACTGGTGTTTAGGGCAGGTTGGGACAAATGGGTTTAGGTGTGGTTTGGGTTTGGATTGGTAAGTTTGGGTCAACCAATTGAGTGGATTTTGGGTCATGTGGCTAGTTCAGGTCAAATGGAGAGGTTTTGGTTCAAATAAGTTTGGGTTAAGTTTGAGACCAAATTGGCGTAAATTAATGGTTTTATTTGATGTTGGGGGGTATTAGGAATGATTTTAAACATTATTTGGAGAAATTTGATTGACATTAGGCTCAATGTGGGGACTTCGGGTCAAGTGAGTCAATTTAGGGACTTTTGGGTCCAGGCTCAAATTGGTTTCAAATGTGAGTCCAATTGAGTTTGGTTTTGATTTAAATTGGTATTGGGGATGTTGAATTGAAGTTTAGAATTGAATTTGATCAAAATTAGGGTCAATTGGGTTGATTTGGTTTGATATTTGGTCCATTTGGGTTAAGTGAGCCAAGTTGGGATTTTGGATTGAAAGTGGGTTAATTTGGCAAAATTAGGTTATGGTGTAGTTGAAAAAAATGAAATTGGAAATTTTTAGGATGTTTTAGAATTTTTTTGGAAACTTTTTTGGAATTTTTGGAATTTTGGGCCAAGAGGGGTATTTAGGGTAATGGAGGTTATTTGGAGTGTAATGGGATATTTTGGTGGATTTAAAAGGTAAGAATTGTTTTAAAATGATTTTCAGGAATTTTGAGTAAATTTTGGGAAATTTTGGATGATTTGGTGGTTGTAGGGGCAATTTAGGCAGTTTTTAGTGAGTTTAAGGGACCCAATGTCAAAACCAGAAATTTTGAAAAAATGAAAGGGGTTTCAAATAAGCATGACTGAGACCATTTTAGTGGGGTCAAGATTGAGTAGAAGTGATTTGGAATGGAATCAGGGTTTAGGAGTATGAGTCATGGACTTAACCAAGTACAACCACTTTGGGACCAAGTCTAGCCAAATGGTAACCACTTTATAATGCTTCACATATTGACCTTAGCCATCTTAATCAATGATTAATGGCTTAGATTCAATAATGTGAGTTTCATAAAGGGTAGGAAACAAGGGTTCAAGGTTTGGGTTAAGTGGCTCAGGGGTGTGTGTGTGTGCAAGAGAAGCCCAAGTCACCCAAGGTCACCCTAAGTCCAAACAATCCTATAGGAACTCACTATTGGTTGCCCATATGGTGGTTTTAACCTTCTAAGGTGAATTAGAGGTTTGCAACCATCCAAGTGGAGTCCCAAGAGGAGTCAAAAAGGTGCTGAATTGCTAAAAGGTGGGTCCTAATTCTAATCCTCTAGGATAGTCAAGGAGAAGTCCTATGACTAGATCTGAAGCACTAAGAGGAAGAAACATACCTCACCAAAAATGAGGTCAACAACAGGGAATATTCTCTGCGTGATATGTGTGTTACGCGGCCCTTATAACACGCAGGGAATATTCCCTACGTGTTATAATACGGCGCATAACACGCAGGGAATATTCTCTACGGGTTATGCGTGTTACACGATATCAATAACACACAGGGAATATTCCCTGAGTGTTATACTGTGTTGCGCGACATTATAACACGCAAGAAATATTCTGTGTTATACTGTGTTGTACCATGATTTTGTCGTGTTATCACGTGGTACTGCCGTGTTATTACGTGTTATTGTCGTATTATCACGTGATATTATTGTGTTATCTTGTAATTTTATTGTTATAACGTAAATTCGCTGCGTTATCACATAAATTTGCTTTGTTATTGCAACGTTATTATCGTAGTATAGCTATAAATTACCTCTTTTTAATTGGTTATGATGCCTGATTACTTGTTAAAACGTCTAATTACGTGTTATTAACGTAATAAGGCGCTTTAACAAGTAATCATCCATTTAATCATCTATTCTTTTGGTGATCACATAATCATGCATCAAAAAATACATCCATTCAATCATCCATTTTTTTAATAATTCATTTCATCATCCATTTAATCAGAAATTACCCCTTGCACAAATACACATCACCGTAAACAGTATGTTATGACTATTTAATCAGAAATGACAACAGGCATATATCATTTATTGAGTTCATCAACAAACACGTATATCTCATTGTTGGCTGAGATGCATCGTAATCCTGCAAAAAATATAGAAAATTAGACGTGAGATATAAATCAAATACTGATGACACTACTACTGGAAGTGACTCTAACGGTGTAATAGAGATGAAGTTTTATATCTAGCTGAGACAATCTGGCATTTCAATTACATTTGCATCACACGGAAATTCGATTCCTTGAGTTGTTGATGCTTCTTGAGCTTTTCATACATGCAGTGGTGTAGGTAAGCTCATGAACAAAGTGCAAAGATTAACACAGTTAAGCATATTGCAATACATAATCTTTGGTCGCCTAGTTCTCTCTCAATAACCTTTCAACCTAGATGTAGGAGCTCATTTCGGCCTCATCTTTGCTGGATCATTCAAATTAAATTTTGCATTTGGTGTTTTCCCCTTCTTTGTTTTCTTCTTTGTTTGAGTTATTTTCCCAGCTAATGTATCATTAAGATCTGCAGACAAATGCTTAAATGATTCCCAAAGCATCTGTTCCATAGTTTCATTTCCTTGTGCTTTGTTTATGAGCTGGTATGCGAACTTGTGAGCGTGTGTACGAAAAAGAAGACCACTAGCAGAACTAGAGCTCGTTGATGCTTCCTTCATTAGTTTGTAAGCAAAGCCGTTATAAATGTTCCTTTTAGTGTGAGCGGACCATCGCAAATATTTCTCGGGAATTAGCTTTACTTGGGCGACATTCAGCACATAAAGCGAGTGAGAACATAGTGCACCCATCATTTCGAACTTTTTTGCAACTACAAGTTACCTTTGAATTAAATTTGTCAAGTTTTACAATCCAGTGCTTGTTTGACCCTTGAGCGTCTAAATTCCTTACACCATATTCTGAGTCATTCTCAGTAAAAAATTCAATTTTAAGTCCACATAGCCCATCCAACAGTTCTTGTGGAACTTTGAATAAAGCTTTCTCGAATAAAATGTTGTTGCTTGCCGCAAGAATGGGTTGGCTTTTACTACGGGCGTAATAAATGATTGATCGCTTTTGTAATCTTCATCCTTTTCATTTCGGCGCCATGATTTCCTAATACTTTCAAGTCCAAGAAAATAATAGACGAGGGAGTCAGTGGGCTTTGAAACACCGTGACAAATATTGTTTGTGGATTTACTTCTTTGTGTTGAAAATATTACCATGCCAAAAATATCTTTATTGAAGGTCGTCGATCATCTGTGTTTGATCCTGTACATATCTTTTAACTAATCATTACTCTGTAGGTTTCCCTTCTCAATTATAATGGCCTAATTTTCTTCAAAATTCAATTCAGAATCACACTTGCTCATGCATTTGTAAAAGATATCTCTCATACCTTTGACACCCAACCCACAATGAACTTTTGATGGAAATTTCTTATATATATGCCATTGGCATAATATGTGTCGTGTCTGCGGGAGACAATCTTCAATGGCTTGCGCCATTACTTGGTCCTGATCTGTGAAGATTGTCTTTGGATGCTTGTCACCCATTATTCGGATGAATGCTTTGAATAATCATATGAAGGAATCAATGGTCTCATCAGACAAAAAACTGACTCTGAAAAGGACATTTTGCCAGTGATGGTTTACCCCAACGAATGGAGCACAACATAAATTATACTTATTTAATCTATAACTTGTATCAAATATTATTACATTGCCAAAGCAATCATAATCAAACCTGGATAACCTGTCGCTCCAAAAAAACTTGTGAGTTGACCACACTCATCAGTTTCAAAATCCCAAGCAAACATGGTATCATCAGCTTGCCTCTCCATAAACATATGTATTAGAGAATTTGCATCTCCTAGTTCTATTTTTTCCCTTCTTTCTCTTTGAATAAAATTGAATGCATCTCTCTTCGTGTATTCTAAGTCCTCCACACCACCAACCTCCGTAGCCATAAAGTTCTACGCATCTGTTGCTCTAATAAATGACCCTGTCATTGATCTAAGCAAATCTGCATTCAACCCACTTATCTTTCTGCTGGAACATAGAAGATGTGCATCACCTCTTTCAACAAGTGGGTGATTGTGGCTTTCAATGAATTTCTTAATTGTCCAATTCCCTTCAACATCAATGTCATATCTAACCATGACTTAGCAGCCAGTCCTCGTGTCAGCTTTTCTGAACTTCACAGTACTTGACATGTTTGACTCCTTCTGGCCAGCCTTACCGCAAATATAATCTTTGGTTTTAATATTTTTAGAGTTTGGCCAATAGCTACTATGGTCCTTCCTTACAGTAAATCCTTCGTGATGGGCATAAGCACAGTAGCTTTCATATGCTTCCTGATCATTGTGGTCAGCGGTGCGAAGAAACGCCTCTGCGATGGGATTACTGCACAGATTTTCACACTACACATTACCACAATAATTTAACGATAGTCAGCTGGATACACAAAAATAACACGACAATAACATCACAATAATACAACTAAAATACGACAATAACACGGCAATAACATCACAATAATACAACAATAATACGACAATAACACAATAATAACATGACAATAATACAACATTAATACAAATATAACACCACTATAACAATATAATCCCCTAAAACCTAAAACATATCAATAACACAACAATGCAATATAATAAACCATAAACTGTATCAATAACACGACTATAATACTATAATAACACAACAATAATACTACAATAACACGACAATAGTACGTCCATAATACAAAAAATATGATAATATTGCAACAAAAACACAACTACAATTATACAAACCTTATAATAACACAACTCTACAAAACCTATATTATAACACAACAATAATAAGAAAGTAATACAACAATAACACTGCTACAACAAAATAATCCCCTGAACCATAACCAAAATAATGACACAACAATGACACCACTACAGCAATACAGTCCCTTAACCCTAAACCATAACAATAGCACACAATAATACAACAATAATACTGCAATAACACAACAATAACACGTCAATACTACCAAAATATAAATTTTACAACAACACCACCACTAGGGCAATATCATTCCCTAAACCCTAAACCATAACAACAATACCACAACAACTCTACAAACCTATACAGTAACATCAACATAACACGAAAGTAATACGACAATACTACGAGAATAACACGATAATAATACGACAATAGTACGAGAATAACACGGCCATAACATGACAATAATACACCTACTAGAAAGCATTACCATAACACCAAAGTAACACTACAATAACTCAGACATAAAACACCTACTAAAAAATAGATAAAACCAACCTAACACAGGAATGCAATACTTAAACAAAATAAAACTAAACTTACTTCCGTTAGAGGTTGTTTCACATCACTTCCTGATTCCATTAGCAATATGTCTTCCTATTCACACAAATGGCAACCCCTAGACCCAGCTCAAAATCCAGCTCGAAATCAAAACAATCGACAAAAAATCGCTTTTCTGTCCAGGAGAAGCACAAAAAAGGCGACAAAACAATTTTGGCGGGATTTCCTTGTCAAAAAACAACTTTTCCGCCTATTGGGTCTGTCGGGTTGGGTATGTCGAGCGAAATTTTAAAATTTTTATGGTGGGGCCTCTTTTACCAGGTGTTTCTTCGGGATTGGACTCCACACGCCGAGCTGCATGCAGAGTCCGGATGTAATATTTTTCCCTGAGAGAAAGGCATCACAACTACTCACCAAGGGATCCCGAAGGATTTTTGTTCCACATATTCGACTTCCAGCCTGGAAGAAAACGTTCAGGGCAGGCCAGCAGCGAGCATGTTAATAATTAGATAATGCGTTACATGTCCATCTAACGGGAGAAATTTAAAATAAGAAACCTCCTTTTTATAAAATTAGAATATAAAATCTAAGATTTAAGGTATAAAATTTAAATTATTCTTCCTAGTTATATAACAGTTTATTATTTTAATCATGTTATCATAATTTAGGATCCGTTTGGGTCAGCTTATTTGGTGCGTTGGCGTTTTGAAAACGCATCGAACTTGTTTGGGTAAACTACGTTTTGGCAGCTTATGCGTTTTCAAAACGCAGAAAATAGTTTTTTCATACCGCACCTATCTAGATGCAGTGGCAGCTTCCTGACTACGGTTTTGCTTTTCCAAAAAAAAAATATAATAATCACCGCACCTAACTTATCAGCAGATTATTTTTAATCAGTTTATCAGCATATTATTTTTAATCAGCTTATCAACAAATTATTCAATAAGCTATAGTTGCCCCAAACAGACTATTCTTGAAAGAATACATTTCTTTATATTATATATAAAGTTAATATTAATGTTATTTTTTATGTGATTTAAATTTAGAATGTTACATAAAAATTATAGTTTACTACATGCAATAATTAACAATAACTTGCAACTATTGAAATTTTAAAATTAAAAGTTTATAATTTTAATTTAATACATACATCTCTAATATTAGTATTTATTTATTAAAAAAATAATAATTATCTTCATTTCATATAAGTTATGTGCAAATATTAATCGAATATTACTTCTTATGACACAAACAAAAATTTGTTTGCATAAATTTATTTAACTGAAAATGACTTAACGAGTAAATAAAAACATCTTAAAATAAGAATTTTCTTGTTTCGATTTGTTAAAACAGAAGTCATTAGGATTTAACATAAAAATTCTACTTTGATCATTGTAAGCAGTATAGAATAGAAGGAAAGTTGTATTATGTCCTTCTTTGATGCATAATGCAAGATCATCATTCATACAAATTTCATTTATTTTGCAAAAGAAATAATAAATTTAGTTTTAAAATTATTACTTAAGATATACTTTGGTAATAATCACTGGAGGAGCTAAAATCTGTATCATATCATCAAAAATAAATAAATGTGACTGTCAGCTTCACAATGCCAAGGCAACAGCTCTTACTAGAGCTCCATTTTTGCTTTGTATTACTTGTTGGCTCTCAAAGAATCTCATATATTTGTATCTATATGTATATGTATGATAATGTACATATATACATGTAGATGTTAGAAATGTAAATACATATGAACTAAGTGGTATGTATGTAAATCTTTCTATATATATATATATATATATATATATATATATATATGGGGCGTTAACATACATACCATCCAATTCCTATGAATTTACATTTCTAACATCAAATCATATCACATAAAAGAAAAAAAAATCACCATTTTAACTTTCAAAAAGTGAATTTCACCTTTTATATATGGTTAAGGTGGGCATAAATGTAAGAATTGGAAGTTTAGATGTTAAAAATGTAAATGCATAAGAACAAAAGGTAAGCATGTAAATCTTATGTATATATAGCTGGAAGATTTAAGATCCCAGCAGCGAAGAACTCTTCAAATCTGGGAGATTTTGGTGCCATTAAGAATCACTGCAATGAGATGGACAATTCTGATGCACATTACATATATAACTTTTCCTTAATTAGCACTATATACATATGAATTAGTAGGTATGAAGATAATTATGTTAAGCAATGAAGAATTGAAGAAGCTAATGGGTTACACTAAAGACTAAGAAAATTGTTAACTTTGGTTTTAAACTTTTGACATTCATGTAGGAGTCATTCTAGATATGATATATGTGTAAATATAAATAAGAGTTTGAAAAATAATATTGTAAAAATTAATAGAATTGAAAATAGAATTATTGCCCTAAACATTATTGTTGATACTAAGATTCTTACAATTGTAAGTGTTCATGCTCCTCAAGTAAGTTTAAATATATGTTCAAAAGAAAATTTTGAAATAACTTTGAAGAATTAATAATTTGAGGGATTAATGAATAAGATAGAACCATATTGGATTTTGTTTTCGCTTATGATTTTGTTGTTGTTGATATTTTATTTAAGAAAGTACTTATAGAAATAAATCTAATAAAATACAAATTGATTATTTTATTTTATGAGAAAACAAGATCATCGAGAAAATAAGACCGTTAATAATATAAAGTTTGTAAGGTCATTTCAAGTAAAAAATTTAAGTACTCAACATTGATTATTAGTATTGGATTTTAATTAGAAGATCAAAAATATAGTGAAAACATTGTCATATAGCTAGATGTGAGCATTTAAAAACAAAATTATTTTTAGGAGTAAACTTCAAGATTTAAAAATTTCAGATGTCATTAAGAAGCTAAGGGATAAAGTAACAAGCACTATTAATCAAATGATAAAAGATGTATTTGAAAATCAAAAGGAAAAAATTTGTATAAATAAAAATAGTTGGGGTGGAATAATAATAAACAAAAAAAAAGATAAAATATAAGAAATTTTACCATCCCTTTGAAAAATAGGAAGTTGAGAAAGCATTAAAGAAAATCAAGAGTGAAAAATAAGTAGGACTTGATATCCTAATTGAAGTTTGAAAACATTTATGAGATTTGAGTATTTCTTGGCTTACTACATTTTTTAATTTTATTTTTAAAACTAAAAATATGTCTGAGGAGTGGAGAAATTGTACTTTAATGCCCATTTTAAGGAAAAATTATTTCGTCCGGAGTACGGACACAGAGCTGCGTCCAGACGACGGCTGTGATACAGCGGAGGTCGAATATCAAAGTTGTCGGCTGTATCGCAGCGAAACTCCGCTGTATCACAGCCGTCGTCCGGACGCAGCTCTGCGTCCGGACTCCGGACGGAATAATTTTTCCATTCTAAGTGGGCAAGAATTTCAATAAACTTTTTAATGAACTTTTGATAATAAGATAAGACTTTAGTGATCTTAATATCATTAATAATAATAAAGCTTCTTATTTTATTGTCACATTAGTAAAAAGGAAGTTGATAAAGCATTAAAGAAAATCAAGAGTGAAAAATCAGCAAGTCATGATATCCCAACTGAAATGTGGAAATATTTAGATCTAACAGTTTTTTGGCCTACTAAACTTTTAAATTTTATTTTAAAAACCAAAAAGATGCCTGAGGAGTGGAGGAATGGTATTTTAATCCCAATTTTTAAGAATAAAGAGGTTGCAAAAGAGTACAAAATAAAGAGGAATTAAGTTAATGCGTCATGCATTAAACTTATGGGGACGAGTAAATGAGCATAAGTTAAAACGTGATACAAAGATTTCTCATAATCAATTTGGATTTATGTCGGGCAAGTCTACAATGAAAGTTATACATTTCTTTAGAGGTCTGATGGAGAATTGCATAAAGAGTAAGGAGAATCTACATATCATTTTTTTAATTTTAAAAAAAAAAACTTATGATTAGATTCCAAGAGAAGTTCTTTGGAGAGTTCTAAAAATGAAATGTGTTGATATGACTTATATTCACATCATTAAAGATAATTTATACCGGAGCAATTACTTGTGTTCGAATAGAAGAAAGATTGGCCATGTAGTTTCCTATTTCAATTGGATTACATGAGGAATCGGCTTTAAGCATTTTTTTGCTTCAGTTATGAATACTCTTACTGGATACAAAGATTTCTCATAATCAATTTGAATTTATGTCGAGTGAAAGTTATACATTTCTTTAGAGGTCTTATGGAGAATTACATAAAGAGTAAGGAGGATCTACATATCTTTTTTTTTATTTTAAAAAACCTTAAGATTAGGTTCCAAGAGAAGTTCTTTGGAGAGTTCTAGAAATGAAATGTCTTGATATGACTTATATTCAAATCATTAAAGATAATTTACACCGGAGCAATTACTTGTGTTCGAACAGAAGAAGGATTGGCCAAGTAGCTACCTATTTCAATTGGATTACATGAGGAATCGGCTTTAAGCATCTTTTTGTTTCAGTTATGGATACTCTTACTGGACATTTATAAGATGTACCTTGGTGAATGCTTTTCATTGCTGATATCCTTCTTGTGGAAAAGATTAAAGAAAGACTTTAGAAAAAATTAAATTATGGAGGTCTATTTTAGAGTCTAAAAGTCTTCATTTAAATAAATCTAAAACTGAATACATTGAATATAATTTTAGTTATAGTAGAGCTAGTGGTAGAGTTGTAACAATGAGTGATCAAATTATTAAAAGTGAACATTTTAGATATATCAGGTCTATTGTTCAAAGTGATGGTGATATAGACAAGGATGTTACTAGTAGAATTCAAGTTGGATTGTTGAAGTAGAGGAATGCATCGGGCAAAGAAAATTTTATAAGATTGTGGTGAGACCTACAATGCTTTATGGCATAGAATGTTGCCTACAAGAGAGATGAATAAAACTAACTTAAGAGTTACTGAAATGAGAATGCTTAGGTGGATGAATAGCTTTCCACTTAGAGACAAAATGTGAAACATATATATGTGAAAGAATTGGTGTAGCTCCAATGACTGACAAAATTAAGAGTCATCATAGATGGTTTGGTCACATTATATGTCAACCATCTAATGATTTAACTATAGAGTAGATGTTTTAGATTCGACTTATGTTAAGAATTATAGACCTAAATAGACTTGGGCATGTTGTATAAAAAATAATCTAAATTTATTAGAACCGAATAAGAATATGATACTCAATAGGACACATATGAGAATTGTTATTTACTATTAAAATACCATTTAATGGAAATTTCTCATATTTTTGAGTTTGCATAAAAAAAAGCTAATTTTTTTAAGTGGTTTTGAAAATATAGAATTCAAATTCGAGTTGAGTTTTTTCTTTTATTTTTAATATCATTTAATTACATTAATAACCCAAGTCCTCAAGAATGAGATATTTTGCATCAATTTGATTGCATTTATGCAACAAACAGGTCAGTGAATTCCAAAAATCTATTAATCCAAGAGAAAACTCTTTCTTCCTAATACCAAAACTTTGAATGACATAAAATTTTCGTATACATGAAACTCAATTTTAGAATTATAACTAGCCAATATATCATGAAGATTTCAAAACAAACAAGGATTTTGGAAAAGTAATAATAAGATATAGCATCAAATGCACGAAAACCAACAGAATAATCATGTTCAGAACTTCTTTTGCCGATAAAAAATTCATTAAAAGATGATAAATAAACCTTCACTATAAAAAGGAACATATAATACACAATTTACTATATCAAACTATACAACAGATTCTTACCTTTGAAGACTAATGCAAAAGTATAACATAAATTACCAATAAAACATGAAAATTCAATTTATAGTGCAACTTAGATACCAAATTTAATAAAACAATCCTATTTAGCATATATATATATATAGACAAAAAATGATTCTTAGTTGAGATTTTATCGTGAAAGCTAACATACTTGAGAATTTGATGGTCGATCAGCTGAGTTGCTGGGCTGGATATAGAGAAAAAAGATGAGATGGTTGTATAATTTAGCAGCCATGAAGAAAGGCATAGCTAGTCAACTTGTAAGAAGCTGTGCTCTCGTTTCCACTTGATCACATACTCCCAATACTTTACCAGCATGTGGTCATCAGGTATTATATCCTCTGGTTTACCAGCACAGAATATCGCATATGCATCAGCTGCATACCTGAGAGGAAAAGAGGATATCATCTTTTAAGAGGAATATAATAGTTATGTACACAAAAAATACAACGGCACGAATCTCAAAGCAATCCAATGGCTAGGACAGAAGATCATCTTTTGGGAATTGGGCGACCTGCCAACAACACAATATGGGTCTTAGAAAGAACAACGATCAAAGGGGAGTAGACGGTAGGTGGAGGATAAGCCAATCGATCATGCAAAGAACTATCTGAACAAGTGTTAGATGGAGGATAAGCCGATCGATCATGCAAAGAACTATCCGAACGATCAGTAATCCAAAGACCTGGGAATCATTCAAGGAAAGTCCATACAAACGATCGCCGGAACACTACTCGAAGGAAGTCGAAATGATCGCACCAAACTCAATATCAGTTCAGCGACTCTTTTAATATATATTTTGTTGTATTTACTCCGTGATTTACCAATATGACCCCCTCAAAAGCTAATGATTAGGGGACAAAGTTGTAATTGTAACACTGTATCCCTATGCCTATAAATAAGAGTCATTTCACAATAGAAGGTTACACATTTTTACCATTCTTCACTGTTTCTTCTTCGTTACACTACATTCTATTCCTTATGCGCGTTTTTTGGACGCATTTGGATATATATATATATATATATATAGACAGACAGACAGACAGACAGACAGACACACACATGTGCATATTTATAATCAGAGCAAAACCAAATGCAAAGATTTTAAATTTCATATGTATAGTTGAAAGATAAATAAATGCAAAGTATATTGCTGGGAGATTTGGAACCTTTCGGTGTATTCTGAATTCAACGAATTCGAGCAATTTCAATTTCAATATTATAGAAAGAGTAGGCCCGAGTATAAACACTACGCAAAGTTATTACTCACTTGCCAACTCCATGAAGCTGAGTCACATGAGTCCAACCTTCTTGCAGATATTGGCGTGACATATCCTGGATATCTCTAGCACGTTTATTTTGCAGACCAAGAGGTTCAATGATATCTCTAAGTATATTCGAAGGGACCTGGATTGCAGCCTCAGCTGTCGGGCATGTAAGAAATACACGTTTTATGACTTTCTTGACCTGTATAGAAGGAAAAACAATGCTTAACATTTAACACATATCAAAACTCAAGTTGAAAATTTCTAAAGGTTAGCCCCATAATATCAATACAGGAATTTATAAAAAAATAGCAAAAAACACAGACTTCCTAAAATGTTCAAAAACAAAAATTCCACCGACTTAAATTGTTTTTATTTATTTTCTTAGAAGCAAGTTTCTTTCAGAAAGCGATAATAATGTAATGAGGGCTACAGCTTGACATTACTTTTCAGTGTTAAAGCTAGTTGCCTTCACAAAGTGAAAAGCTTGTAATGTTATAACAAATATCACAGTGAGCTCAGTAAGGTATATGAAAAGATGCAAACAAATTCATTTATCTGCAAATGTACAAAGCTCAATGACTCTTAGCTCATCATGCATAAAATGACTATAAAAACCCAAGATGTAAAACAATAAAAGTAAAAATAATAAGGGGTATTTACATACATATCACATAAATCTTAGGTATTTGCGTATCTAATACCTAAAAGTTCATACTTGCATGCATAACACTCAAAACTTTAGTATCACATCAAAAACACCACCATTACTAAAGTAAAATACACCTATGCATACATAAATTTAGGACACCAAAGTGTTGTAAGTGAAAATATCAAACTTAAGGTCTTAGATATGTAAATACATTAAAAGAAAGTGTGGCATGATGTAAATATCCCAAATAAAAAAGTTAACTAACTTCAAAAGAAGGAAATGAACTTAGTTCACATAACTCATTAATTAATTCATTTCAGAAGCTTAGCATCTATGGCATTAAAGAGTTATGTAGAAACAAACAATTGAATTCCATAACATAGCATTTTAAAACAAAATTTGACTTTTAAGACTAAATGCGTAAAATTTTTTTTAATTAAAAAAATAAAGAAAAAAAAAACTGTATGCATTTAGTCATTAAATAACCAAATTTTGCCACGCCAAGCTATCACAACAAAAATATGAGAACATCATTGTAAGAATGTCACCTGTGCACCGGTTGTTTGATTCAAAAGCATGCATATTACAAGAACCCTCCAAGGATCAAAGGCATAGAGCTCCTGCAGTAGTTCATAAGGAGAATCTGGAGGGTCCCAATTATTTTCTGGACCAACTCTACGGTAGCAATCCTTGAGTTTCTCTGCCTTTTTCATTGTTGCTCTGCGTTTACATTTAACAGGATTGCACACTTGTTCGACTTCATCTGTTGCTGGAATTGATGTCTTCTTCCTTTGTTTTTTGGTTCTCTGAGAGGCAGTATCGTGAGTTAGAACCGGACTTGAATCACGCTGTGCTGCCACCTTCTGCAGCCTTTTCGTTTTCTTGGAGGCAGATGCTGGTAGAACTTCATCAGATTGGCCATTAACAAAGTCTTGGTTTGCTGATACAACGGTGCTGCTATTTTCAGAAGTGGCGTTTCTCTTACGACGATTTAAGATTGTAGCGCTGGTGGTGGCACAAAGTGAAGTTCTTTCAGTTATGTTAAGGAAGTAGGGTGACCTTCGGGGCCTGCTTCTGTTCTCTGTTTCCTCGAGGTTCCCATTTGAAGCCATTGAGCCATTGCAGGAGGCTTGTTTAACCGCAAAAGCCGGAGAGAAGGTGGCACTGCCAGAAGTAGCAGCAATTGCAGATTCAGAACAGCTCTGGCACTGTCGGATACTTCGTGCTGTTACAACGGTGCTGCTATTTTCAGAAGTGGCGTTTCTCTTACGGCGATTTAAAATTTTAGAGCTGGTGGGTGCACAAAGTGAAGTTCTTTCTGGTATGTTAAGGAAGTAGGGTGACCGTCGGAGCGTGCTCCTGTTCTCTGTTTCCTCGAGTTTTCCATTTGACGCCATTGAGCCATTGCAGGAGGCATGTTTAACCGCGAAAGCCGAAGAGAAGGTGGCACTGGCAGAAGTAGCAGCAATTTCAGAATCAGAACAACTCTGGCACTGTCGGATACTTCGTGCTGTTACAACGGTGCTGCTATTTTCAGAAGTGGCCTTTCTTTTACGGCGATTTAAGATTGTAGAGCTGGTGGGTGCACAAAGTGAAGTTCTTTCTGGTATGTTAAGGAAGTAGGGTGACCGTCGGAGCGTGCTCCTGTTCTCTGTTTCCTCGAGGTTCCCATTTGACGCCATTGAGCCATTGCAGGAGGCTTGTTTAACCGCGAAAGCCGAAGAGAAGTTGGCGCTGGCAGAACTAGCAGCAATTTCAGATTCAGAACAGCTCTGGCACAGTCGGATACTTCGTGCTGTTGCAACGGTGCTGCTATTTTCAGAAGTGGCGTTTCTCTTACGGCGATTTAAGATTGTAGAGCTGGTGCGCGCACAAAGTGAAGTTCTTTCCGGTATGTTAAGGAAGTAGGGTGACCGTCGGAGCGTGCTCCTGTTCTTTGTTTCCTCGATGTTCCCATTTGACGCCCTTGAGCCATTGCAGGAGGCTTGTTTAACCACGAAAGCCGAAGAGACGTTAGCACTGGTAGAAGTAGCACCAATTTCAGATTCAGAACAGCTCTGGCACGGTCGGATACTTCGGTTTCCAGTATATCGGAAGGCGTCGATCATTTTAGTAACTGATTCCAAGCTCTTCCTGCTGATACCACCATTGCTGCAAGAGGGATTTCCCCCCTCCGGAGCTGACATCAATGAAGCATATCTACGCTTCCTCCCAAATAATAGCAGCTTCTCAGCATTCTCCATCATCAGATGGAAGGCTTGCACTTGCAAAGGGACTTTCTTCACCTTGTGGCCGGTGCAGATAGGCCCAACCGGATCCCGCTTCTCCCCATATCCATCTCATCTCGCGCCTCTCATTGGTTGTCGAGATTACCTCCAGAACATTCTTTAGGGCTAGGGCTTGTACCACCGCACCAGCAGGGGCAAATGGTCATATCTTAGAACATATTCAATAAATTCAGGTAAATTTTGTAAATTGTTTTAATAATTTATATGATAATTTAAATTTTGATTTAGTTTGTTTATAACAAGAATTCATAATTAAAATTTAATTATTTCGTTATTATGATACTTTTTAAAAAAATTTAATTAATAATTAAGTATTCATTAAGTTAATTGATCATTATTATTATTAAACTAATTAATTAATTTTCTCCCCTTCACTTCTACTGCCTAAAACCCTCACCCATGTCCCTACCCCTTCTCCCGCTTTTGCGCGAAATCATCACCTTAGTGACCAAACCCCCATGAAACAATCGGGATTAGAGTTATATAGGAAGTCAACGACATAAATGCAGCTTACAAAGACCCGAAACTCCCACCTTAATTCTTCTACGGCATTGCTCCTACTCGAAGCGATAGATGCAGTGAAGGCAAATTCATACATTTTTTTCGCATTAATTTCCTGTCTCAGATCTACTGAATCTTCTGATTCACATCTTACATTATTAATTTGTTTGCTTCTTTTGGCATTAATGTACTACCACTTTTTAAAAGGAATGTGATTATTATTTTTCTCTATATGGATAACTTATTTAGAGAATGTAACATATAATTTATAAACTAATTCTAGCTCTTGGGGGAGAGATATGCAACTTCATTACATCTTAGTCAAATCAAGATCAATCCCAAGGATATTTGATCTAACCTCTTCGTTATGAGTTAATATTGTCTTACTCCCATAAGCAATCATGTATATGTTAGAAGTCCTTGCTCGACTGCACCCAACCCCTTTCATGCGGGTTAGTACTAGCAAGGCTCCAACTAGTGATCTTGGATAGGTATATACGGGTTAATATTTATTCTTAATTGATTTAATGATAAACTAGAATTTAAAAAATCATTGATTATGAAATACTAAATACTCATTTATTAATTATTAATAATATATTTATAATCCATTAGTTAATATGTATTTATTAGAAGTTAGATTCAAATACGTCATGTTGATTATGCTTAAGGCAGAGCGTGAGATGGAGGGAGATGAAAAAGAGTGAGAGAGAGAGAAAAAGTGATACAGTAATTGCTATCAACGGGGCAATGTAAGGGTATTTTCTGGGCTCTCTGACCCATTTTATATAATGAAAGATATTGTCAATAAATGAAAAATAAATTTTTAATATTTAAGTGGAGTTGAGAATATAAGGTGGGGTATGTATGGTGAGTTTCCAATGGAGAGGAAAGAAGTGAATACTAGTAGGTAATAGATGGAGTTTGGTAGAAGAAATGATTACAACTCCCTAGTGCCATGTGGCAGATCTAGGGGTGGGAGGAAGAGCAGCCAACATATCTTTGAAATATTTTACTCCAAGATTTTGACAATATTTATTTTTTATTCATTATATATATATATATTAAATTATCACTATGTGATTTTTATATTTCATACTTATTTTTTTTAATTTAATTATTAAATTTTAAAATGATTTTCTAAAAATTATTGTGGCGCTTATTATTTAGGTATTGATGTATTTATTTTATATTTTAATAATCAATATTCTTTAAATATATAATTTATGTTATATTTAAATAAATTTATAATTTATTACGTCATCCGGTTCAACCTCTGTTCAACCCTAGTCGAACTAATGAATCTTGAATCTTATTTTATACAGGTTGGATGTCTAGTCTGATTTTTACAACCTTGATTTTTACATATATGTCATCTTATATATGCATGAAAATGTCTATTTCGTGTTGTCAAAGTTAAACTGGAGTTACATTTTATATGATATTATATGTTCAAAGTAATTTAAAGAGAATCAAACTGTCATAGATGAGACACATGTTAAAGAGTGAATACTTGTGAGTGTTAAAAGCTATTAGTCAACACAGAGTGGTCGATCAGGCAAAAAAGGCCGATCGAATGAATAGATGAATGATTTGCTAATTTACCAGTAAGCGAGATGGAGAGTAGACAAGTAACAATTTGTTCATGGTAATAATTATCTTGAAAGTTACGATGACCGGTCAATAATAGAGAATTTCAAGGGCATCATCGGTATTTCACAGTGCAACTCCTATCCACTATAAATATGCAAGCAATGACATGTAAAAGGGATGAATTTTTCAAAAAAAGCACGTGGATAGATTACTAGCACTTCCAAGGGTCTTAAATTCCTCTTTTTCTTTCTTTTTTTTACATTTCCCTTCTTATTTATGCTCTATACTTTAGGCGTGATTCACAATCAAATCTAGGTTCAATACCCTAAAATGTATGATGAGTGTGTAATCATGTCACAAATAAGAAGATGAGCAATTCAAGAACAAGATCTCTCCCCACAGAAAGCCACTAACAACATGTACTGCACACGTGAGTTTTTGACTCAATATATCAATGAACTCAAAGAGCAAATGATGGAGGTAATCAGAAGTGCACTTACCTCAAAAAGAGTGTCAATGTTACTGCACACGAAGGACAACAATCCTAAGTGTTATAAGGATCCTTGAAGTGCTCGAACTAGAGCCAGACACACTAATATGATATCTCAATTTTCCACATTGCTTGACCATCATAAGCATGAGTGCATAGAAACATTTCAACCCTCACAACTTGAGAATGCCTTTTCTCGATAAATCTTTGATGTTGCACAACCTGAGCGCTTTAAGATCTTGGCACTAGAACCCTACTGGAGACAGTCCAATCCGACCAATGATATTACCACCTTTAACTCGCAGATATACATACTAAAGATCAGTGACACACTCAATTGCCGCATGTTCCTCAAAACAAGCGAAGAGTTGGCCTTTTGATGGTTCAATGGTCAGCCATTAAGGCTAGTGAACTCCTATGCGTACTTTAGAAGATTGCTCATAGCTCAGTTTACTAACACACAAAAGCCCTAAAGAAACATGCAATCTCTCCTAGAGTTGCGCTAAGGGCAGGGAAAACCCTTATGTGCCTTCATAACTCACTTCTAGAGAGAAACATTGGAAGTCCTGGATCTTGAACCCACAGTCGCGCACTCTATCCCCGTGCAGTGACTTAGGGAAGGACAGTTCTGTTATGCCTCCGACTTAGAACTCCCAACAGCGTTGCAGGCCAAACTATTGGAGCTGACCAATAATTCCATATCTGCAAAAGGTTATAAATGCACTTCCCACCAAAGACAGGTCCCTGGTGAGGAACTCCTACAGGCAGAGAAAAGCTAGGTTATAGGGCAAATGATAAATTACCGTAATTTGATAGGCAGCTACTATCATTAGATGAAGGTTTCTTGAGGGATGGCTAAAATCTATTTTATTGACTCTTGATGATGTTCAAGAGAGAACCGGATGTCTTGTATAGAACTAAAGGACCCGATGATTTAGCTTCTTCCTTGGGTTGGTTTCATCGTGGGGAATGACTTTAACCTACACCCTACCCTGGTGCTTCACTTCCAACTGAACTATCCAGGTTTGGGCTAATGGGTTGCCTTAATAGGTCTTAGTCTCGATACCTTCGGTCAAAAAATCGGGCCTCTGATTCTTTATAGATGGGCCCTAGCTTCTTTGATAAGCCTTATCCCGTCTGCATAATTAGATCTTCTCGAGATTTGAGCTGACACTTTTTTCTGTACACAAACTTGAAGCTCAAGCACTGTGTAAAGCTTGACAGGCAAAACGACATACATTTTAGGAATCAAACATAAACATTTTAGAAATCTTAGATGGGGCAGAGGACAGAGGACCCATTAATAGCAAGAAAGTATATACTTGCACTTAATCTCCCATGTTTAGAGATGTGCAGGGAGATTAACTACTTGTGTGGAGCAGAGACGGAGAAGAAAAAAATGGCTAGGGAATTCTTTTTGCTGACCTGTGTGGTGCATGAGCGGAGGCAGAGCTTGGGAGGGGATTCATTCACGCCCTTGGGTTTGTTTGATAGCAGTTTTGAAGTTTCATGTGCTTGGTATGTAAATGGTAATTAGGGTCTATGGTTTAAATAAATAAATATACTTAGTTTTAGATGCTATATATCTGCATGTAAATCCCATAAAAAATATTGTCTTAAGCAAAAAATTTTGAAACTTCATAATATATTATAATCTACGGCTGCAACTCTCATAATCATCCAAAATGTGTTGATTATTATAAGGAAAAATTATATACAACATACCACACAATTCTTATATATATATGTAAAATTTGATATGTACATACATATCAAACATATTTTGTTTCAAATCAAAGCATAATCAAAATACGATAAAAAATAAAAAATAGAAAAAAGGAACCAAAATAGCCTCCACAATTTTATGTATTTTCTCTTCCTTTAAACTAGGCTATCAAGGTTTCAATTCTTTCATTTAACGTCACTTTTAGCCATAGAATTTTGAGGTCGTTCGTCACGTTCTAGACTTTCTCATGATCATATATTGTGTGACATAAGTCACAAATTTCTCATAAAAATGTCAACCAAAACATCAAATTAATCTTTTCTTCAAAATCAATAAAGTCAAATAATAAAATAGTTGAGATGTCACTAAGTTTTCTCAGTATCTCTGACATCTCATACTTTTCAACTTTGGAGACCATATTGTTCCACTTTGTTATTTCATATTCCAATAATCAATTGTGGAAGCTGAACTTTGAAATTTTTTGAAGATAAAATCACAGCTTTAATCAAAATTTTTGATGTAATTAACTATAGAAATTTGCTCTTATAGAAAGTTGGTAGCACAGATTAATCTAAGTCCTATTTAATCTTTGGATTACATATCAAAAAAGATCTATTGGTAACATAAATACCGAGATAATATCCAAAATTTCTTTACTTCATAAATTGAACCCATCATGAAGTGGTGTTTCAATTTTTGAGATGATATATTACTTTTTATGTTATGTTCAATTGTTTAAATAATTAAATATTTAAGAAATTATTATATAGCAGGTTTATAAAATATATTTTTTTGTCAAACTTTAATTCGTTGATATTTTTATATAACAAGTTTTATCAAGCCATTTACCGGACCGTCTCCCCTCAAGCATACTTTTTAACTTTAGATTTACTCGTTTGATATTTTTTAGTTTCTTATTAGCCTTTGTATTTATCTTTCCAGTAGTTTCTTTTAATTATCTAAGTTTCTTTCAGTTGTATTAGTTAGGCTTTTATTTATGGTGTCAAATTAAAATTTTATTTTCTTTCTGTTAAATCCCCTTGTAACTTAAATTCAAATTTTTAGGATTTATTAAATTCCCTTGTAACTTAAATCTAGACAACCCTTGAACCCTAATCCCCCGTTCCGATCCATCTCTCCCCTCCAGCTAAAAATATGATTTTGCGTTCCACTTGCGAGCCAAGTAGCAGATTTCAATCCGTAAGCTAACTTCTCTGCACTTGTTCCTCTCCGATCTCATTCAACTTCCGGGGAGATTATACTTCGTCCTGTAGAGCCATGAAGGCCCTGCTTCCAATTGTACTGCCCAATCCCAACCATCTCATCTTCTCTCACTCCAAATCCCCAATTCACTCCCTCGGATGCCAACTCCGGCGAAATCCATTAACCAAAATCTTATCTTTCTCCCTCAGAAACAGCATCCGTTCAATCTCCGCTCCTCCTGCGACGGCGGCCGCCTCCACAGTTCCCGGCCGGAGATCCTCTTCTTCATCTTCACTCTATTCTCGCCCAAGTTTGCTCGAAATGAAGAAGGAGAGAGCCGAGAACCGAAGCAGAACCTACGAGTTTCTGCGCAGCGTCGGCATTGTCCCCGACGAACTCGACGGCCTGGAGCTCCCGGTGACAGTCGAGGTAATGAAGGAGCGCGTTGATTTCCTCCATTCCCTAGGCCTCACCATTAATGACATCAACAACTACCCTTTAGTCCTCGGTTGCAGCGTAAAGAAGAACTTGATTCCTGTTCTCGACTACCTCGGCAAATTGGGGGTTCGGAAATCCACCTTCACCCATTTCCTCCGGCGTTACCCGCAGGTTCTTCACTCCAGCGTCGTCGTTGATCTAATGCCTGTCGTTAAGTACCTCCATGGATTGGACATAAAGCTCACAGACATTCCTAGAGTCCTCGAAACATACCCAGAGCTGCTCGGCTTCAAGCTGGAGGGGACGATGAGCACTTCTGTGGCATATTTGATTGGAATTGGATTGGAAAGGAGGAAACTTGGACAAGTTCTTACTCTCTATCCACAAATTCTGGGCATGCGTGTGGGGAGAATTATCAAACCTTTTGTAGAGTATCTTCAGTCTCTTGGTTTGTCTCAGCTTGCTGTGGCAAAACTGGTTCAGAATAAGCCTCACATACTCGGTTTCAGCTTGGAGGAGAAAGTGAAGCCTAATGTGGCAGCTCTCATGGAGTTTGGTGTGAGGGAAGTAGCAGTGAGCTCAGTCATAGCTCAGTATCCTGAGCTGTTGGGGACTGAGTTGAGGCAGAGGTTGCTCGATCAACTAAGCTTTTTCGAGTCAAATATGCTCTCAAACCGCGACGAGTTTGGGAGGATCATTGAGAGAATGCCTCAGGCTGTTGTGCTTGGCAGCAAGGTTATAGTGAGGCATGTTGATTTTCTGAAAAATTGTGGATTTTCTTTGGAGAAGGTGAGGAAGATGATCATTGGATGCCCACAATTACTTGCTTTGGAGCTGGATGTGATGAGAATGAGCTTTGAGTACTTTCAGATTGAGATGGAGAGGGATTTGGAAGAGTTGGTGGAGTTCCCTGCCTTCTTCACTTATGGGGTCGAGTCGACAGTAAAGCCGCGTAATACGATGATTGCGAAGAAGGGATTGAAGTGTTCTTTGGCATGGATGCTTGTTTGCAGTGATTCCAAGTTTGAGGAGCGAATGAAATATGAATCTATTGAAATGGAGGAAATGGAAATTCACCCATGTTTGAGCATGGAATCTTCATTGGAGACGAGGGAGGAACAAGAAGATGAGTATGAAGAGGATGATTCTGATGCAGACTATGATGATGAGAGTGAGGATGATGAATATATGTGATTTTATGTGAAGGTATGTTTTTTTAGAAATTATTTTGTCTACTGTTGTTTCTTCTTTTGACATTTAGAAGGGGAAGGATTTTTTATGGGGCAATTATATTATATAGATGGTTTAAGTTATCTCTAATACAAATATTAAATATTTTTTTAATTGTTAAAGATTATGCAAGTTCTGAACTTTAATCATGATATCAATTATAGAATAATCATTTAATGCATTGGTCTTGATATGGGGATTCATGATATGCATTGCATGAGATAAGAAATAATCATAAAAATATATGCAAGCTTATGTTCATGAAAAGAGAATCTATGGTACCTAATTAATATCTAATTCCCATTAAAGATGGTTAGACAAAAACATGAATCAAAAAATCATTTTTGGTGCTAATAAAACTAAGAACAAAAGCTATATATGAAAGAAAAAATTCAAAAATAAGTTGACTCAAGCTGATGAGCTCCTTGCATTCAAACCAGTAGAGAAAGAACATGGAGTTCAACCAAGTTGTATAGGTTTAATTACATTAATACTTTTATAACTTGATCCCCAAAACCTAATCTAAAGATGTCTAACTAAATTAAGCAATTATAAGCATTTGGAGAACTAAACTAATCTAAGGACCAAAATATTCAAGGTTTTCATTTTTTTGAACTCTTAACCTAACTTAAAATTAGCATAATAATCACATATAGTCAGTGGTGGAATTAGGTTAAGCTTAGGGTGGATAATTTAGGGTGAGCAATTACCCGCACTAGAATTTGCGATTTCTCTATAAATGCTCTATAGTGTAATATTTTTTTCTATATAATTTATGCAATTTAGTAATTTTGCCCGCACGATAGACTTTTTTTGTCCGATGGTTGAAATTTTTTTAACATTTGGTTATTTTACCCACCTCTAAGACTGAGGCTGGTTCTGCCCATACAATGGATGTAGTAAGTGATAAGTAAGTTATGTATTTAATATTCAAACTAATTACCTCATTTTTTAAAGAAATAATTTTGTCACTATTAAGAGAACTAACTATATGGGGATGACTCATTTAAGTCACTCCTAAGACTCAAATTTCTACATGCTAGAGATAAAACATGAATTCGAATCACAATTCAAATCTATCATGTTACGAGCGAATTTGATAGCGTATTTTTAACAGGATTTATGGTTGGATTTAACGTAAATCTCATCAAATATGAAAAACACGAAGCTGAATCTGGCGCTCCGCTAAATCCATTTTTCTATTTATTATGTTCATTTTTTTGACATAAATCTCGATCTGTTAAACAGATTTAGCTTCAGAAGAAAATAATTACAATAAGATCTTGAAATAAAATGCTAAACACCTCTTAAGTTTTTTTTAACCAATCACCGTTCTAAATTTAACAACATATGGATTTAATAAATCTAGATTTACCAGACCTATTTACCTTCTTAAAAAATTTTGACTTTTCTTATAAGTACTAATATCAGATTTTTGATTTATCCAACAAGAGTTTGTTCAATAATTTTTGGATTAAATGTTGATAAAAAATAAATCTTTTTAATTATCCATAAATCTATCTTCTCAACTTTTTCATCACATGATACCTCTAATAATATAGAAGTAATAGTGCATAAAACATATATTAATATATATATATATATATATATATATATATATATATATATATATATATATATATATATATATATATATATATATATAAATCATAGACTAAAAGAGTAATCATTGAATGAGCATCTTGTTGAAGCTGTCAACAAGTTCATTGTTCACAAGCATACATAAATGGAACAGGTCAATATTCAAATGTATTGAACAACACTCAAATCTTTACCACCACATCTCATTGCACCAAAGTGTGTGTTTGTATGCGCACGCACGTGTTCGTCTGGTGTGTTTCGTACTATGCACGCTCTTTAACAACACAAAAATATGACTTTGTTTTGAGGATTCATAATGATTACAAACAAACTCCCACACAATCAAACTAATTACAATCCTCACCCTCAAGCAGTATAGTTATACATATGCAGCTTTCTTCATGATTGCATAGTCCAAATAAATTGACTTTAAAATGACATGCAATTTTGTTTTAAAAAGTATAGACAAAAGGTCAAGGACTTGTGAAAAATTGAGGAGGCCATAAGGAACTCATCATAAATATTTCACAAACTTGTAGAAAATAATTGGATTTATTATACTTAGAAACGCTCTGCAGGTTTTGCACATACTGCATCTTTACAAGCTTATAATCTTCAAGTGAAGAAACAGAATGGCACCATCACTTGCAAAGACAGGAAACATCTCAGTAACATCTCAAGTTCAGATACAAATATTTCATTCTCGACACGTCGATTGCGCTTCAGCCATTCTTTGATCAAACCATAATCCTTCAATGCTTTCAAAGTACATTTATCGAGTCGAGCAAACTATGGAGATAGTCGTGCGCAGAGCCGCCACTCTGAGCCAGGATGAAAGAGGGAGCATTCGAAAACCCAGATATCGCGGACGAGAACCTGACATGAATTAACTTGAATTAAGAAATGATTATATAAGAAAAGAAGATTTACATACATACTTAATTCCTATGTATTTAAATATCCAACACCTAAACTTTAATTTTTACATACATGCCACATCACCTATGCATGACAAGATGTATTTTAGTTGAAAAAGTTCAAATGGAGTACTCTTGGGGATATAAATGTAAAAAACAGAGTATAGGTGTTAGATGTGTAAATTCATAGGAATTGGGTGGTATGTATGTAAATGACCTAATAAGAAAAGAATCAAGACCATATAAAGCTTACTAACATCATTAACTTTGACCACAGCAGCAGGTAACTGGGAAGCTATGTAATAAATGAAATGTTCGTTGCAAATTATTTGGGTTATTTTACTTTTAGAACAAAGAAAAAAGGAGTCTTTGAGCATTATTTGAAGTTTCCAGTGAATTAAGTCCAAAATATAACTCCAAAATAACCTTTGGACTATACTTTTGTGGCCAATTTAGAACTCAATTATCACATTTCTCGAATTTCATCATTCAGCTATAAAAAGTTGAGATCTAAAATGGTACCTCAATGACTAAATTGGGATCAATTTTGTATCATGGTTTCTACATTAAGGACCATTTTGGATGATTTTTCTTTTTTTATCAATTTAATACCAATTTGTGAACAACTTTAGGATTAAATTATTCACACAAAATAGCCCAAAGGAGGGGCTATTTTGACACATTTTTTATTTTTTATCATCAGATATAAACATTGCAATCACATGCCAGTTCCGTATAGGTAAGAATTACGGCAAATCACATATAAAGTAATATTGCTAAAATTCAAGAGCGACGAATCGAAACTTTAAAAAGGATCCCTGAGCATGTAATGAGAGCATTGGACATTTGAATGGTAGAACAAAATCATTTTTCTTTTAAATTCTGATGTGTATTGTTAAATGTGAATTGTTGGAATACTTTAAATGCTTCGACGACAACATTCAAAGGGATAAGTCCCTATGTACCAATATGAGGCTTGGATCTAATAAGAAACTTCTATCCTTATTCTCTCTTCTAAACCATTTAGGAATTTGTTTGTTTGTGTAATTGGGATTTTAAGTTTGATGGCTTAATTTGAAAGTTCATAATATTCAAAATTTTGTTCTTCGTGTTTTTCTTTCCACCTCACACCCTTGATTTGCATTCATAAACTCTAATACCTACACTATGTTTTAGTGGCATTTACATGCCTCGCACACAATTCTTGTGTGTTTACATATCTCACACCTAAATTTCACTCAAATCCTTCATATCACATAAAAATAATACTATTACTACTTTTAAAAAGTGAAATATATCTCATGCATAGAAATAAAGCACCGAAGTATAATGTATGTAAATATGAAAGTTTTATGTGACATTTACGTATATACCACTCATTTGATAATACTTGCTCTCTTGAGTGAATTCAATGGTATTAACTGGAATCGGCACTCAGAATGAATTCTATATAGATGCCACTCAGAATGAATTCTATATAGAGGCATGTACCGATGTAGCATCTAATTCCTATGTATTAAGTTAAGGTGTTATACATATCTAACACCTTAACTTAATACATAGGAATTGAGTGGTATATACGAACATCGTCCTTCTATATAGAGCTAAGAGGCTGTTCTTTCCAACAAAATCCTAACTGCAACAGTACTTCCAAAAATAAGATGATTAGCATGACGCCAGCTCAATATAGGATGAAATATCATATTAAATAAATTTTTTAATCGATTAACTAACAATAATTTCAGTAACTGCGGCCAACTTTGCTTGTACCTAACCAAATCATATCAGACATAAAACATATGGCGCAAAGAGAGAGATAAAGATAAACTTCAATGTGGTACCTCCTTATTTTTGTCACCAGCCACAACAGAGTCCCTTGAGTCATAAGCTTCAAACCTCTATACAGAAAAAATAAATAAATCAAAACGACAAATAAAATACAATAAAAAGGTAGGTTAAAAAAAAATAATTATTTGGAATCTTCAGCTGCTTGACACCAAATGAAAGAAAAAGTTGGAGGCGAGAGATAAGACTTTGATTTTATAGAAGAACTAAAGATAATGGTTCGCCATTTTAAGTAAAACTGAATCTCAATATAAAGATTTTAAAACTATTTCCAGGAATCTTAATCAACTTTTGTCTTTCAAGGAACTTAGGGATATTAATCTTTTAAATGAAATTCATAGCACAATAATTTAAGGGTCCGTAATTGATGGCGATAATTTTTGCCATGCTGGTAATTATTAGTAATCAATCAAGCAAGTCTCCCAAGTAGTGAATTGCTAAATCAATGAAGTAAGCCTCCCATGTTGTGATTTAGAAATTCATTAACTGTTGAGATTATTAATCCATGAGTCGTGCATCATGTGCAGCTCACATACACACACACAAACACACTGAATCATATGAAAAGTGCAATACCATATGTTAGACTAATGTAGGGGTTTGACTCAAGAGTCGGCTTGGGCTAGGCTCGATAAGTGGCTCGTGAGCTAACAAATCGAGCTCAGGCCAGCCCTGACTTCTCATTAGCTCGTGAGCCGGCTCATTTAAAAAAAAATTAATATGAATATACAAAAAATATATAAAAAGACTATATATTTAAATTATTTAAAATATTTAAAAAATGATATTTTATTTTTTATGTTAAGAGATTTATTATTATTTATCTCATAATTGTCCATTCTATTTGTCATTTTATTATACCACTAGCTTAAATTAATATTATTTTCTCTCTCTCATAATAAACAAGCTAGTTTGAATTAGTTGACTTAAGCTCAGCTTCAAGCTCGAACTTGATTAACTGCTGCGAAGTAGGGTGGGAACCCTAGTGTAGAGTTGGGTTAGGTGTGGGTAAATGTCAACAGGTTGCTAACCACATATATATTCATAAAATTAAATTACTTTATAATTTAGTTTACGTATTGGAGGCCTTCGTGTTAATGCATTGATATAATTGAAGAATAATTCATTTAAAACATAGAAGAGAAAACATAATTACTTTGATTAATTAGTATATTACTCTCGTGTATAGTTCCCTTTACGTCACTATCATACCTTAATTTTGAAACTTATATTTTAGTGCTTAATAAAGAATAATCTAATATACTTCTATTTGTTGATGTAGCACTTTCATTGGCTTAATCACTCATTAACCATAACTACATATATGTGTTGCTAATCTATAAAATTAATTCAATTGAATGCAAACTTGTGTAGTGACAATTGTGCATAGCTTAAATTGCTCCCACTTTAATATACAGAATCTTGTATCGTTTTACATTGAGCATATAATTGTGCATTAAACAATGCATTTAATTATCGTTGTAATTATTATTTTTCACGCATTGATTTATTTGATACACTACTTTCCTTTGGTATTTAGCTCATATATTCCATGCTAATTGAAAGGGCTTGGAAAGATTTTTTTTTAAAAAAAAAAAATCTAACGAGTCACTTTGTAGTTTGCACCCAATTTACCTCTCACTTGTTACATACCTTTGATTTATAGAAATAACCGATACATTTAGCATTATGAAAAGAACAACTGACCTGCTTCGCAAGAAATTCGATGGTAAGTTGAATGAAGGCTTTGTCAATATCATTTTTATCTAGTGCAATCTGCAAATTAAATGAGTGCCTGATGTAATAAGTGAAGAAATATTTGTAACAGAAGCCACTACATTTGCCCATATAATTAGAATTTGGTGTATTATAAAGATGGAAAATGCAGCATTGGAAAATCCTTTTAGGGTATAGGATGATTTTTTTGTGTTTTCAGTCACAAATCTATTAGTACGAATTCAGGTAACAAAAAATATGAAAAAAGTGCTAGTATTTACTGGACTTACCATTCGAGCTCTCAATGTACGAATTCTGACAAGAGGTTCAACCAATTCCCAGTGAACACGATTCCACACAGATTCTCTACGTTTAAGTTCATTCTTGAGAGTCTTTACTCAAAAAAAAAAAAAAAAAAGGAAACATAAAGATATGAAATATATAGTTCACTGCGTCCACTGGACAGCTAGACAGCATTCTTTTAAAAGGGGACGAAAAGCAATATAATACTTAAAAGGAAAATTTCCACATACCACTTAATCCCCATTTATTTACATACCTAACCCCTAAACTTCCATTTTTACATAAAAGATAGCTTATTCATGCATGAAAAGGTGTATTTTACTTTTTAAAAGTTAAAATAGTGATATTTTTTATGTGATATAAAAGATTTGGGAGGTATAAATGTAAAAGATAAAATTTAGGTGTAATATGTAAATACATAGGAATTGAGTGGTATGTATGTAAAACCGTATTTAAAAAAAGAGAAAAACTCCAGAAAAAGGACTTACAGAGTACATCTTTTCCGTCACAATTTTCCTTAAAGATGTTATATCCCCGTTTGCCATAACCTTATTAATCTGAAAGAAACTTCTGATGAGCAATGGAGACTAACTATTGGCATGCATGTAAATTGTTGAATTAATGATGCAATAAACGTGAGATCACATTACAAATTAATCCTACAAGCTTTAAATTATTTATTTAATTATTTTAGGAAGGTCCTCTGTTCCACTTACAAGATTAGGTCGCCTTATCTGTGTTTCATAATGCAGAAGAAACAAGTGTCTCATAAATCGGTTATCAAGCAGCTTCTTCATTCTGATGGAGATTTGTGCTTTACTTGGTGAAAGCATGGATGTTGACCTCATTTTTAGTGAGGTCTTAGCTTTCTTCATGTTAGACCCTAGGATCTAGCTTTAGGAATTCCTTACTGACCATCCTAGCGGACTAGTCATGGAGCCCACTTCCCATAGAGCTCGAACCACCTCTGGACCCATTTTGCAAGCACTCGCATGAGTAGTCCCAAGCACTCGACTTCTTGTTGCAAGGGCTAAGGACTAACATGTAGAGGATCCAAAAATGAGTTCCCATAGGGGCAGACGGCTTTAGGTGAATCATTAATGACATTCGAATTCGCACACACCATAATGTGACACTTTTTTACCCGATATTCGGCGAACTTGTCCGGACGACCCCAGATGACGAAACAGACCGCACGGATGCGTCCGGGATGTCGACTTTAGCTAGAAAGGACACCCATATTGCTATGCGTTTCGCGCGCGAGTTATTAGCACGAAAATCGATGCACATTTTTTTTAAATTTGCGGAACGCGGGTCCGAGCTCAATTCGGGTTCGAGCGAGGTTGAATTCGGGCTAATCACACTAGCTCTCCCGATTTTAAATTTCAAATTTCAAATATGAAATAAATCACTTAATCCACCTTAATTGCACATAATTAAAATTCCAATTAAATCTCTGCTTAATTAGAAATCATTTAATTTGGCGCCCAATCACCTGTAACGGACGAACGCTACTATAGGATAGGCGGGATGGCTCCTTCTCATGATTCGAAGCTCCTGCTCGCGAAATCTTCCTCTCCCGCTCCTCTCTCTCGCTGGCTCTCGCTCGATCGCCTCGCCTCCATCTCCCCCGCACTGAGCCGCTCGCCCCGCTTGCTTTCTCCCGCCACCTCCTGCGATCCTCCCCGCTCCTTACGCTCGAGCGAGCAAACCCTTGCCTCTCCAGTTCGCCTTCTGCTCCCCACGCCCGACGCCTCCCTCTGCTACGCACAGAAAGCCCCGTCTCCCTCTCGGCACCGCAGACAAAAATCCCACCTGCTTGCCTCCTCCCTGCGCTGAAGAACCCCGCTCGACACCTCCCATCCTCTGCACCGTAGCCATCGCCTTCTCTCTCGCGTGAACCGAAGCCTCGTTCGCCCGAATCCCTCGCTCGACCGAACAGACGTTCGACTCGCCTCGACAGAAACCCTCGCCTCCCCTGCTCCTCTTTGCGACAGTCCCCGCGCACGACAGACGAGCCGCTCGAGCTCGCCTCTCCCGATCCTTCTTCACAGAGAAGCACCGCGTTCGCCCGCCTCGACCTCCCCCGCTCCCGACCTCGCCTCTGCACCGAACAGAACCACCGCGTTCGCCTCGCCATCTCTCCCCCTCGACACAGAGACCCGCATATCTCCTCTCGTTCGCCTGCTAACCCTCGATCCCGCTCCTCTGTTCGAAACCAACCCCGCTCACCTGCCTCGCCATCTTCCTCCCGATCCGCCTCTGCACTCGACGCCGCTCAACGTCTCCCGCATCGAAGGTCTCCCGCTCGCCCTCCTGCTCGCGCACTACCCCCTGGCTCTCTGCACCGAGCTCGTGCTTTCCTCTACACCATTCGGCTCCTCCCATACGCTCGCCACTAACCCTTGGCCTGCTTCGACTTCCACGCTCGACTGAAGCTGCTCGTATCCTCTTCTTCCTCACGCAGAGAAGCTTACTCGGCTTGTTTCCCTCAGACGCCGGATCACCCGCAACTCGCCGCAATTTTGTAGCGATTTCGGGCTTCTTCGGATCGAGGTCGTATTTCTCCAACTTATTTTCTTTCGGTTTCTCTCGACTTGCTTTATTTTTGCGAAGATCCTTTTACTTTCATGAATCGAAGTGCTTGAATTTAAATTGATTTTTGCGACGAGTGTTTAAATATGAATCATAATTTATTTTAATAATTTCTTCCTAAAACTTTAAGAAATTTACATGCATGCTACCAGTACTTACACACAACACGATACAAAGGGAATGAAATCAAAATGCATCTTGCAACTCTTATGGATTTATACACACCATCTATGCTTGAGCTTTACACAAATACTACTCGATTTTTTTATTATTTGTTTACACGTCTTAACAAAAAAAAATGTTTACATGTGTGTCACTCTACCTATGCATGGAATAAGTTGCTTGGGCCTTTTTTTTAAATGGTTTGGTTTTCCTTGATGAAAGTGATCACATTTGTTTCTTTTTGGGTTGATTAGGTGTTATTTTGAACCTTGTGAATTTACTTGAAACATTTGATTTTCTGAGGGCTTTTGATATTGATTTCGGGTTGCATCTTATTGCTCTTTTGGAAGCATTAGAAATATCATTTGTGATTGTGGAAAGTTATTGGCTATAGTCGTTGTTTGCTGCGTAAAGCTGTGGAAAGCAGATTGATTGTTGTGAGAAGTCGTTATTTGTCGTAGAAAGTGTTGTTAGGGCTTGGAATTGCTGTAGAAGTGTTGTTTGGTGTTTGGATAGCTGTTAAGCTGCTGTTTTGAGGTTTAAAAATAACTGTTAAGTGCTGAAGGGAATGATATAATTGTTGTTGGAAGTCTAGAAAAGCATAAGAGTGATGTTCGGAAGTTCAGAACTGTTGTTTGGAGTTGCAAATCATTGTAGGAGAGCGTAAGATCGCCGCGCAAACCCACTAGTTGCCGCCATGAATCGTAGGAGATCGTAGAGTCGCCGCATAGGCTTGCTAGTTGCAGCCCCGGGTCGTTGGAGGTCCTATGATCGCGATTTAGGCCCGGTTCACTTGCATTTTATAACCTTTTGGCTTTTGCTAGTTTTGGGAAGTGAGCCGGTCTTTTCCGTTTTCTTCTTTTTTTATTTTTTTTTAATTTTTTTATTTTATTGTTGTTTAAAACGGTTAAGTCGCAAAAAGGGGAATTTCTGATTTAACTTGAGGAAGGATAAGTCACTTTTAGTCACTTCGAGCACAAGCTTAAAGCATATGCTTCCTCGTACCTCAGAAAGCACACCCTGTGCGAGTCATCCACCTAATCTTAATCTGCGACTTCTTAAACCTCAGGTTCACGCATTACAGTGAAACCTCTTTCGCCTAATTCACAAAGATAGGTTTCTAGACCCTAGTGCACACTCTGTAGTGAGAACCCATCCTCTTAGTCCTTCACCGTAAGCCTCCTAGATCTTAGAGAGCACACCTGTGCGAGAGCCCATCCACCTAATTCACAAGATAGAGCTTCCTGTGACCCAGAGCATACCTCAGGTAGAGCCACACACCTAAATCACAAAGATAGTGCTTCCTATACCCAGGAGCACACCTTGGTGAGAGCCACCCACCTAATTCACGAAGATAGCTTCTAGACGTCAGTGGATACACCATGGTGAGAGCCCGTCCATCTAAGCTTCGAATGCACAATGAAACTAAGACTCGACCTTAATTCACAGTCGATCTAGACATCGACTGTAGAACGCACCGAGGCTTCGGTTCACCCTTCCTAGCTTAAATCAAATGTGGAATTCCCTAAAATGACTTAACCAATATCGAAACCCAATGCATCGGATTTGAGCTCGAACATACACTCAAATCCTCCCGCGACTGTGACATTTGTTTTGCACACATATGCGATCATCTGACTCAGCATAAGTCCGAGAGCTTAAGTGGCGAGGCGACGATGATAACGCTTACGCGTGCTATACTGAGGATACGAGTGATTCGAGGATAATTGAATAGTATCTCTTACCTCGCGACCTTCAATAAGTGAGAGGAAATGACCGACGATACTATTCGCCGACTCTCGGTGAGATCGTTTCCGACGATCTTAGGTCGTTAGTAGTCCCAAGACGATTAGAAATGACTAGCTCTGTGACTATTATTTTATAAAAAAAAATAAATAAATAAAACAAAAACCTCTTTTCATTGTTAAAAAAAAGAACTCGCATAAGAAAACTTAAACAACTTTTGCATGAAAATCATGTAATTTTTCTTATAAAATATGTAAAGCGTCCGTTGCTATCACTTGGATCGGGTTAAGGACTACCCTCCTAGATCGTCGGCTTGGTAACTCTTATCCAAGGCTCGGATAAGACACTGAGCCAAGCTTCCGAGCCCCCACCTTTACCGATGTCTTATACCCAGCTCCGATCTTTCATATGCGACTACGAGTTTTGCTCACGATTTCTACGACTTGTTTTCTTTATTTTCTTACTTTCGTGTCGGGTTTTTCGTTTCCGCTTACTTCCTCTGCAGAGTTTATTTAAATCCACCGCAAATCATACATGCTCGCAATACAAATCATACGACGAGTATAGACGCCTGCGTACACATTTACATTTTAAGTATCGTAATTTCATTTGTCTAATTTATCGCACTTTACTTTCCAAAGACTTTTATTCGCCAACAATTTACTTTACTCTGCATGCAAAACCGAAAACAACAACAAAACCCGAAACATCAAAACACATTCGCAAACCGTTTGAACCTTAGACCCTAGGATCATGCATTTCAACTGTAAGCTTGGAGCTAACTCCGTGGGCAAGACAATGGAGAGCTTGATTGAGCAACAAAAGGATCTTCTTCAAAGAAACTCTTTCCTAGTTTAAATGACAACATATAGTGACTTCGAGTAGAATCTCGTCCAATGCTAGCAGTAAACCCTCATTCTCCTTTTTAGGCTTCTGTGCAACCGTGTTGCATGACGTAGATGTTCTAACTCGCTTGGTGTTCCGAGGTTGTCAGTACGGTACGACGTAAACCCTCATATCTCTCGCGGTTATTTGCATGATTGGGTATTATGCAAGTGTAAGTCCCCAAATAATAAAATCGGCGTATGATTAAACAATTAAATAACGTCGTCTCCAAAACGCTACGCACACCATAGGATAGTTCGGAAGTCACCGGTTCGCCGCGATCCGCGACATCCCCTACCTTTTGCTTCCTCGACTCCTGAAATAAATGTTCCCATTCGAGCCACTCCCACTTGCTTTTCCACGTCCTACCGCGAAAACCTAAACCCTCGAATTCTCAAGACAGAATCCACCGATCATTATCGAGAGTTTTCTCAAGTCGACACCGACTATTCGAGACGTAATTAACTATGAGTGCTCGCTTTATAGTGAACTCGAACCTGTGTAAAATAAACCCTACCTAGTATTTCTATTGCAAGTGTGAATCTTGTCTGGCCACATATAAAGGTTCGTGACCAAACGGATGTCACGAGTCCTTTAGTTCGTATGATCGGGTCTACCGTCGCAAAGATACATTACTCTTTTCGAAGCATGCTAGATCACTTGCGACACCAGTACACGATTACGCAAATTATCTGACAAACGAGATCCGACGCGGTCTCATCTTTCAAAATTAAAATACACTATTTTCAAAAATACTTTCAAAATCATATACCTTTTATACTAAACTAAATCACCAGATTTTTATATTCTTTTAAAAGCAAAAAAATGTTGGCCGACAATGGACAGTGTGAAGCTCATGGATTACTATGATATGGTCATGTAGCTTTGAATGGTTCATTGGTTCATAGGAACCTTTTATCTGTTTTGAAAGTTACCCAACCTGTTTTTGTTGACTTATTTAAAGATTCAACGTCAGTTTTTGGCCTTATTTTAAGTTTTAATCTTGTTTGGTTCCTGATTAAGTGGTAGTTTTTGTTGAAACTTTGCAAATATATGGAAGAAATTGTTGTTATATGTGTTTATTCTTTTTTCCTTTTTCTTATTTTTTTTTTGAAAGATTGGCATGCATACCAATCAATTCTTATGTATTCACACCTAAACTTTAATTTTACTTATATGACATCTTGCCTGTACATGAAAATGTGTACTTCACTTTTTGAAAGTTAATAGCGTGGTATATTTTATGTGGCATGAAAGATTTGAGTGGTGTAAACATAAAAACCAATTTTTAGGGGTTAGATAGTAAATAAATAAGAATTGGGTGGTATGTATGTAAATACCCCCTTTATTGTGCGCCTTTAGGTGGTGGGAATTAGGCTAACGATTATGCAGATTGTGTGCTTTCGCTGTTTACAGTCCTATTTCAGATTGTGTTTCTTTTTCTTTTTTTACAGTCCTATTTTTATGGCAGGATAAATGAAGTTTAAATAATGAAAAGTTGAGCTTAATCTATTGCTGTTTTGAGAAAAGGTGGCGGCTGCAGCTATACATATATGGCGGGTTTGGATAAATAAGGGTGCTGCTCTTTCAGGACAAATTAAACTTGGAAAACGAAGAGTTTTGAGATAAATCAGAATTTAAAATTTCAGAATTTCTGTAAATCTAGCTGATTTCACGCCAATCTTCTTATCTACTAGTCAATTAGTCAATAAATAATGGATTTGAGAAATATATGTTTAAAAAATTGGCTTAATTTTTCATTTTATTTTTAACGCAACACAAACAACAACAACAAACCTTTGTCCTACTAAGTGGGGTCGGACACATGAATCATTTTTCTTCACTATGCCATTTTGAGTGTCATATTATCATTTAATTCTAATAAATTAAGATCATTTTTTATATATGTTCTAATCTTTTTAGGTCTATCTCTATCTTTCTTAATATAAGTCAAATTTAAAATATCTACTCCTACAAGGTCATCAGATAGTTGACGTTTAACGAGCCAAACCTTCTAAGCTAACTCTCTATAATCTTTGTCTGTCACTGGAACTATTCTAACCCTTTCACGGACATATTCATTTCACATTTTGTTTCCAAGTGTAAAGCCACTCATCTACCTGAGCATTCTCGTTTTAAAAACACTTAATTTTATGATTCTCTTTTACAGGCCAATATATTGCTAAGTCTCACAACCATCTTATAAAATTTTCCTTAAATCTAAGTAGAACTTTTCTATCATAGAATAAGTCCGATCCGTTGCTCCACTTCAACCCTCCAACTTGAATTCTACTAATAACGTCCACATCTATATCACAATCACTTTGAACAATAGACCAAAGACATCTAACACGTTCACTCATTTTGAAGGCTTGATTACCAATTGTTATAACCCCGTCACTAGATCTACTACTACTAAAATTACAATTTATTCAATTTTAGATCTACTCAATCGAAAGTCTTTATATAAAAGTTGACCTCCATAAATCAAGTTTTTCTTGAATCTATCTCTAGTCTTATCAACAAGAAGGATAACATTAGCTAAAAGCATACACCAAAATACATCATCCTATAAATGTTCAATAAGAGCATCCAAAACTAAAGCAAAAGGATATGGCGTAAAGTCGATCCCTGATGTAATCCAACTAAAATAGAAAAAAATTCTTGGTCAGTCTTCCTTGCGTTCGAACACAAGTAACAAATATAGTACACACATTTTTAATGACTTGAATATAAGCAATATCATCACCTTTCTTTTCTAGAACTCTCAAAGTACTTCTCTTGGAATCTTAACATGTGCGTTTTCTAAATCAATAAAAATCATACATAAATCATCCTTACTCTATATGTACTTCTCCATCAAACCTCTCAACAAATCATCCATAGTAGACTTGCCCGGTATGAAACCAAACTGGTATTGAGAAATTTTTGTATCGCATTGTAAACTATGTTCAAGTACTCTATCCTATAACTTTAATGTTTGATAGATTAACTTAATTCATCTATTTACACACCCTTGCATCCCCTTATTCTTAAAAATATACTATTTTTCGACTCATCAGACATCCTTTTTAATTTTTAAAATCATATTAAATAATTTGGTAAGGCAAGAAATTCTCGAACCTCCTAAACGTTTGCACACCTCTATTAGAATACTATTAGACCTTACTACTATTCCACACTTCATTTTCTCTAAAGCCTCGTCAACTTCTATTTTATTAATACGACGGTAAAAATAAAAAAAATGTTATTATTTATAATATTAAGAACAATAAATTCAATCATATTTTTACAACCTTCATTTAAAAGTCTATCAAAATATCTCTCTCACCTAATTTGAATATCCTCATATGAGAAAATTACATTTTGATTTTCATCCTTAAAACATTTAACTTCAACTCAACATTTACTTTTATCATCTTTTTATTTGACAAATTTATACATATACCTTTCACTTCCTTTACAATCTAATCTAATTTAAGGATCATTAAAAGTAGAGTTCTTATAATAAATTATTTTCTTAGACTAATTACGAGCTATCTGATATTTTATTTTTCCAATTCTCCAAGCTTTTACATCTAAGTTAATTTCTTTAACATAATTTTTTATTTGGTTTTCTTTTCTTGCACATTTTTATTCTACCACCAATTGTTTTTATTCATAACAGTTTTTTTTTTAATTCTCCCAACACATCTTTTACAACTCGCTTAATTGTACTCGTTACTTTATCCCGCATCGTATTAGTTTATTCATGAATATCCCAAATCTTAAGAACTTGAAATTTACTCTTAATAATAGTTTTAATTTTAACATTTTGGGAGCAAAATAGATGTGTAATTTTTTCAGGTGTGGTACAAGGCGGACCAAATTTTGAAAAATTCATCTCATATTAACATGAGATCTATTTTTCTTTCACTTTAATAATTTATTTTCTGATCTATTTCCTCTAAATCGTATGTTATTGTCTATTTTAGTGCTCTTAATTTTGGTCACAAAGATACCTCCCAAATCTGATATTTTTTGAAAATTAATTTCTTTGCTCCTTGATTTTATTGGTTTCCAAATTTCCTGCTGAAATTCTTGATTATTTATGATCATTTCATTTTTTACTGAAGCTTCAAGACTACTATTATTTTTATTTAACGAAAGTGAATTTTTAGTTGACTGAGAACTTGTGATTTGTAAATAATTAACTTTCCTCCTTATGAAAGAGAACAACACACCATATTATTTTTGGGCATTTAAATACATACCACGTAATTCAAATATATTTACATATCTAACGCATAAAAATCGATAGTTACATGTGTATCACAAATTATACAACAAAAATGCTCTTTGTACGAATCTTCCATGGATCCGACGGTTAGGAACAGGGCACATCAAAAGATGAATCTCAAGTAATATAAGAGTATCCAAAGCAAGAACAATTGAACAATAACATTCGCTCTATCAAGTGGCCGATTTATTAGAGGCCGGTCAATTAAGGGCAAACGGTCATAGGGGCTCCTTTTTTGAGGATGGAAACTTGACACAAAGAGAACTCTTGGAAGCTCTCTCTCTCTCTTTCTCTCTCTCAAACACACACATTCTCACTCTCCTTTACGCTCTATACCTTATGTGTGATTCATGGATAAATATCAGTTCAACACTCTAAAAGATATGGTGAATGTGGATAATGCCTCAAATAAGAAGAGTAGCTCAAGGAGAAGAAGTCCAAAATTGAGAGATCGTAAACAACATGAACTGCACTCGAGAGTTCATAACTCAACAAATCAACAGCCTCAAAAGAAGATGATGGAGAGGATCGAGGGTGCATTAACTCAATAGAAGGTATAACCACCCTAAGAGGTAGTGTCTCGTCACTCGCAAGGAGCGCTCGCACCAAACAGTAGAAGAATCCCTCAAGCCCAAGACGGGGAGAAAAATACTCACTACCCTGAAAGCACTTGATCGACATATTCGACCACCACAAATACAATAGCACCGAAGCGCCACGACTTGCACAACCGGAGAATGCTTTCTCTAGAGCAACCTAACTGACATCCTCCAACGAGATGCACCCACAGAGAAGATTGTAGACAAAGCCAAGGCTAGTTTTGAACACTCACACTCGTCTTTAGACAATCGGGAGCCGGATTCAACCACGAGAAGACCAAGTCTAATACCGTGAAAGACGAACGATCATTCATCATCAACAAACAAGCCGCCCAGGGGACATACAAGTTGCAAATTTACAAAAAAAAAAAAGATGTGTTTGCACATAGAGCAAACACTGCCTAAAGATTTTTTACCCTTAAAAGCTATAAACTCCCGCTCAGATCTGTCACACGAATGTGACCGATACACTCGAGGAACTTGCCTGATAGAAACCTATCATCCCAATCGTCACCGAATGCCTGATCACAAGACTCGAGGAACTCAGCCAAAGTGAATTGAGTCATACCGTTACAAAAAACAGTAAGAATTCGAAACCAAGCCACGCGAAAACAATGTAAGAACTTATTTTTTGAATAAATGCTAGAAAGGCCATTAAGCCGTTTTACAAGACCCGCGGTCGATACAAGTAATCACGCATTCACTAACTCATTTTTTGAATCGAGAAAGCACCAACCTTGGCTCCTGAGCAACTTGGCGAATCACACCTGACACAAGGCAAATAGGCCCAATCAGCTCTGACTGGTACCCGATCCCAAGCACGATATACCAATAGCGCATAAAAAATCAGACGAATTTCTTGCCTGCTCAAACTCAAGAAAGGATTGATCTTCGAAGTCAGTGCACAAGAAGTTTGCCTTTATGGAGTTCAACGAACAAGAAGTTGAAGCCGAACGACGGCAGGTTTGCACCATCTAACCTCTCTTGTTGTCATCCTCAGTCTCTTCACTTTGTGATCACCAAAACCCTACAAGAACAATTCTGATGTCCATTTTAGTTGCATTACATGTTTGGAAGGGAATCTTCTGAATTTATAGACAACCAGAGGCGAAGGTAGGATGGATGTATTTAGTGCAACCCTTCTAAGCCCCAATGATTTGGTGACATGTCACTCCCCCAAGCTTTAAATCCAACACTTACCATGCTCCACACGAGGTACTTCAGTCGGAATCCGTATGTTCACAGTGGAAGGGTCCATTACACACTGAAACACTCCACTTTTCACATCCACGGCTTAGGACCAGGCAATGACAGTGTTAAAGAAGGGACATCCATGGAATTATAAATTTACCTTGTCGTTGAAGAGTAGCATTTATACTCATTTGAGTAACTGAGAGATGCATTTGAGAGACTCAAGCTTAAGTTTGATGCAATATTGTTGATGGATGTGAACAAAGGCAGAACAATTAAAAATCTTAGATGGTAAATCAGAAGAAACAGGGCAGATGTGTGGGTATGATTCCATCAAAATATTACTGTGAATTTGAAATTTTAAGACGGCTAGGAATTCTATTGATGAGGCATGTGGCTGTGAGAATGACTCCCCTAAAAAATATTTTGGTACATGATTAAACATAATTGCACAAGCCACCTCAACTATATCTATTTTTCTTTGGCGTCTACATTTCGTTGAAGAGTATCCAAACAATAACTTATATGGATAATACCATGCTTAAAAAGATAAGGGCTAAGAATGAAATTAAAGTATTCCTTAGCATTATCAATTTTAAGAATTTAAATTTTGTTGGAATTGAGTAAAAGATCACGGAATGAAAGGATTTAAATAAGGTGATTGCTTTAGATTTTTCTTTCACAAGGCATATTCATATTGTTCTTATGTGCTCATATATAAATGATAAACATTGTTGTGTCTCATTTATATTCCACATATATTAGCGTGAATTACAAATAAAAAAAAAGATGTGTAGACTTGTATTGTAATTTAGGGTATACATGTCTGATATGTTTTGCAAGTTGATAAGTATCACATTGATAAAGATTAAGCTTTTTAATGATAAATAAATGTGGAAACATCTTTTCTATGTAAAATTTGGATGACCAAGACATCAATGACGCAACATGAACTACATTGACAAAATTTAAATTGGACTCTTAAATACAACTTAAATTTCCTATCGATTTAGTTATTTTATTTGAGCAAGGATAGCCCACCATGCATCTCAATATTGCTTAGCACCTTCCCTAAATCCACAACCTAAAAATTATAATTGGAATAAAAGTTACTCATATTTGAAGTCAAGAGTAGGTTTGCTAATTGAGAGTAGGTTGTAATTCAATTTTAGAACATAATGAACTAGTAGAGTTAGAGATTCTTTGTCAATTCGACAGATTCAATTCTTACTACAGTTGAGAATGCATTATCAGATATTCAACTATATAGCGGGTGGTACATGGGTTGTAATATTTTCAGACATTAACGTCTCCTGTCATATAATCTGAGGCTTCAGAGTTAACTATCTAAAATTTTAATTTATTACATTGTACACTAAAAGAATGGAAGATACCTTGGTGTGTTAACAAGCTTATAGGTTGCTTGGCAAAGGATTGTGATACTTATTCAGAATTGAAACTATTACTAAATATTTTCTACAGTATCTTAATTTATTCCTAAGTGAACGGGCTGAATTCTAAATTTTATTCGTTCTAACAACAACATTTATATGGTTCTCCCTATCATACTTCCATTATATGGCTTCCAATATGTAGATTTTGTCATATAATTTCCAACATTTTTCCTTCACATAAGGAGGTTTCTTGCAATGGTCGAACCGAAATCGTCTTTTCTTGGGCTTATTATCTGAGAGGAGTTGTGAGTGTATAAAACTGACCCTTCAACAGATGGTGTAATATGCTTGCATGTCATTATTAACTTCTTTTTGCATTCCTTCTTTTGAACTTCTACAAAAGCCTCCCAGATCGTTGAAAGAGTTTTATTTCTTATGATTCTCTCTCTGACTTCATCTAGGTCTTTATTAAGGCAAAAGGAAATTTGATAAGCCCTTTTTTGTTCAATAATCTTCCTATACAAGGCAAAATCAGGGGCATTTTCAAGAATAAACCCCGTACATGTCTAGTTGCAGCCAACACGTGAGAGTAGTAAAATTTTGAGCAACACTCAATTCTCCTTGTCGTAAATTATGCAATCTAGTCTAAATCTTAAATAACTCCAAAGAGTTTTCAGTGCTAGAGTAAGTTTCATGTGCAACCTCCCATATCTCCTTGGTTTTCCTATAAAGCAATAAGTTTTCTCCAATCTCTGTGGTCGTGGAGTTTATTAACTAAGACATATACATATGATTGTAAGTTTTTCAGAGATTTGGAATGTCATTTTTTTATCTCAAATTTTGCCTCTGAGATGTCTATCTTTCTTTCTACCACAAAAGTACATGAAGAAGGACTGCGACTATTGAAGAAAATTATGGTCATGCAATTTATCGTTCGTGATTGTGTGAGAGGAGTTATGGGGTATGGTAAAGACGTATGTCCAAATCTGAAGTTGACCTCCGAGGAAGAAGATTATGAGGTCATGCCATGTTTAACCATGATAAGATTGTGAAGCTCGAATCAGAAAGGAATGATGCACAAATGGAAGTGAGAAGAAAGTCCTTAGTTTGATTGCTCAGTTGGACAAGCGAATAGGAACTAAAGGAATAGGGTGAGAGATTTTGTGAGTCCGCAACATATGAGGCAAGCCAAATCGATCGCAAACTGAATCAATCATTAATTTAGCAAGCCAAAAAGAGAAAAATCTTCAAAAGAAAAGGCATATGAAAATCAAACAGTGTTAGAATGATCCACAAAAATAAATCGAAAGAGCGAATCGACCTCGACACTGTTAAAACAGAGCGTTCTGATTCAACAATCTATGTTCTGTTCAAACAGAGCGACGGAGGGAACATGCGTATCAGAGAGACAAGGGCAATGTATGTGATGTGCGTGTGAGAGATATCAAGATGGAGGTTAGGGTTGGTGTCGAAGACAATGTCAAAGAATCCTGTGGATATGTCATCATCGATGGTGTTTATGGGTTTAGATCATGTCATCGACCTTAGGAACATCGTCGTTCTACGAATCACGAGATGAAGCCATCGTTGGAGATGTAGACAAAATTGGCACTCTTCAACCTCGATGATGAGCAATGACTGTGACGCAAAAGGGAATGAAAAAAATAAGATTCTATGGTTCTAATAGATGTAAAATTCTGGAAATAAATTTATTTCTCCATCGTTCAAATAGATTAAACCTTATTTTATATATATATATATATATATATATATATATAATGTGTAATCGATTTGAACGATCAGGAAATAAGAAAGGATTCCCTCCAAATATGAAAAAATTGAAAAATAGGAAAAAGAAAACAGCAACAGAAACACATTTAGTTAAATATATTATGAGGAAAAGAAACGAATTTCCTCCTAATTAGGTATGCTGATTTGCATTTTTCTACAATGAACAATATAATAAAGAGCAAGTGTAATTCGCATACAAACCTCCTTGTATAATGTTATTGCATTATGATAAAACACTTTTTTTGAATATCCCTTTTTCTTCCTCAGCCTTGCTATGGCATATGCAGTTTTCATCTGCAATGA
The DNA here is from genome assembly GCA_022702705.1 of Papilionanthe hookeriana x Papilionanthe teres. NCBI lineage: Eukaryota > Viridiplantae > Streptophyta > Magnoliopsida > Asparagales > Orchidaceae > Papilionanthe > Papilionanthe hookeriana x Papilionanthe teres. The sequence continues at coordinate 24,648,673 of CM040437.1, forward strand.
CACCTCAGCAAGTCAAATTACTTCCGAGAGAGAAACAAAAATTACTTCAAAGAATTTGCAAAAGTGCATGCTGCATGCACGTTAAAGAATTATTATATAAAGGGGCATTTACATAAATACCACACAATTCTTACGTATTGACATATTTAACACACAAAATTTGATATGTATATTAATAACAGCTTGATGTCATAAACCAATAAATGAAAAAGTGTACTTCACTTTTGAAAAGATAATGCTGGTGGTATTTTTATATGATGTTAAGGATTTAAGTAGTAATGTAAATATGAATGTTTAGGTGTTAGAAATGAAAATACATAAGAATGAGTGGTATATAAGGAAAGCAACAGCCCAAGGAAACATCCAGAACAAAGCGGGGAACTTGCTCGTTCAGTTTTTGAAAATGTTTTTAAAATAAAATTGCAATTTATTAGTTATCCATTTTTATGCGATAAAAGAGCAACTTTTGAGGCTAAAGCATCATACTTTCATTGATAGGAAAACGTGTATAAATATACATTACAAGATCCACATAAAAGGGAAGACATTTGTCGGCTAATTTTTTTTCTTTATTTTGAAAATAAATTTTTAAATTTAAATTTAATGTAATATGTAAAGTATTTTTTTTATTTTGAAAATGGTGATATATTATTTTATTTTGAAAATAACGAGCACCGCATAGATCTCATATCAAATAAGCTTTAAATAATTGAAGACGATACTACAAGCTGACACATCATCCCGAAAGCATTTAGCCGTACCACTGTTAAGAGCTTAACTATCTAAACTTAAAAGCTGACTTCTATTTTGGCCTCGCGTATTTTATAACTGACAAATTCCCCGTCTAATACACATGACAGCAAGTGCTTAGATTAATCTGGTTCATAATTCTCTATAGAAGCAAGCTCTATAAGCTAATTACATCTTAAGAACCGAAGTCACCTAAGAAAACTCGATAAGGATCATAGCTTCGTCTTCAAGAATATCAACGTTTATGTTTCCACGTATCAAGTCAGAAAAATCAAACTGGATAAGCTCAATGCGAACAGCTTATTTTCAGTATCCAAAGCAAGAAAGAAGAGAGACGTCGAAGATATCGAAAGAAACTTCAGTGACATCTCAACCTAAACTATGGTCGGCTTTATGTCTGAAAGTGAAGTTATATTTATGTTCCAATCTCGCAAATTATTTAGACGTTTTGGATTTATATCTACATGCCATATGTAAACGACCCAAAGATACGAGATGATTTATGTCGTGCCAAACGACAACCCTCGAATCCTAAACGCTTGTAGACTTATATCGTACGATACATAATCGTATTAAGTCCTAAAAGATAGTGTGAGGCGTTTATGTCGTATCAAATGACAACCTCAACGCCCTATACGATGTTGTTTATATCTACGAACGTCCGATCGAAGATCTTTCATTCGTCCTCCGTCGTCTCGTCTCGAGAAAGGATAAAGATATGAGAGAAAGAGAAGACCACGCCTCGAACGGCCTATCCTAAGGGTATGTGCGGTATGCAAGAGAAGCAATAATCAAAATAACCATGTGTAATAAAAAGAAACTAGCCATGCCCTGATGGCCTATCCTGGGGGCAAGCATAAAAGAAAAGCATGAATACGTGTAAATGTATATACAAAAGTAAAGAGATGCATGTAATAAAGAAAAGAAATGAATCTGTACAATAAACAAAATGTGTACTCAGCCAACTCCGTCGATGTCTCGAAGCAAGCTAATAGCTACAAGCAACTATACAATCAAGTTTAGCTATAAACATATAAAAGATCAAAGTGTGGGAATAAGAATTCTATTTGAGTATAGGCTCACCGTAGACTTCCTTTTTTTTATCTCGATCCCACGAGCAACCCGAAGTATCGAAGTCTCGTATCAATCTCGGATAAAGTCACCAAAGAATCACCCTGTAGTAAGCAATCCTAATCCCTACCACTTAATTGAAGGAGCGAACCAACTAGTAGATCTCGACTTCGAGATGAAGCATTCGTTATCTTTACCAGCCGTAATATCCAGTGCGTCAGAAGATTCGTCTCATGACGTGTAGAATGTGTGTTAACTCAAGTACATGGTGCGTAGTGTGTATCGGGTAGCGTGTAGTAGTGGTAATGTGTAGTGTATGTGATTCTGACAGTGATATGTGTGTGTGCGTGATATTTAATATGTGATGTGTATGTGTAATAATTAATATATAGTGTTTGTAGTGCGATGTTTAATGCATAGTGTGTGTATGATAAGTTTGATAATTATATGTGCCGTGTTTGATGCTGCAAAGGTTTGATACGTCATATTCGATTCGAGCGTACCAAATGCGTTGTGTATGACGTGCATGCGGTGATATTTCAGTGCGTGATATTTAATACGTCAGATGCTGTTCGACGCGATACGTGTTTGTTGCGACATGTGCGCGAGCGATATGCGTGTCGACGTAAAGATTCGTCATGCAAGCGCGCGTGTTTATCGTCGTGCAAGTGTAACGTAAGTATCCGTCGTCTGCAGCATCCGTTATCGTATCGCGCGATATCCGACGTCGTAAGATTCAGTTATCTGCTCACGAATTTCTTAAAAGCAGTGACTGAACTACCTAACTCAAAGTAAAATCGGCATCCATCTCTCGAGTATCGATTTTATTTTTTTATTCGTCTCTGCTATAAAGACGATTATTCGAGTGTGCATCATCGTCCGTACCCCGCATATCCGACTTATGCCCCCACTTTGAAATTTCATATGTTTATCCAAATAAAAGAACTCTTGCTATTTTTAAAAAAAGGTAGAAGTGTATAAATTCCCAAGATAAGTCATATGTTAACCTTCATTTTTTATTTCAGCCTCCCTATCAATTATAGCTTGTTACTAATTTCAAAGATGGTTTGTCGCAACTTCCAAAAGGATTCAAAACAATGAAGCTACCCAAAAGATAACATTATAAAAGAGAGAATAGACTTGTTATAAATTTTCTCTTAAATCTGAAATTTGAAGCAAGGGCAAACTAGTCATAATTTTGAAATCGAAATTATATGAATGAAGAAAATATGCTACAACATTCCTCCCCAAATAAAGCCGTGAATTAAATAATTATAAATCTTTCCAAATCCAACACATAGAGCAAAATCAAAGCTGTTACAATCTGTATTACATAAGGAGTCAAGGAATCTTGCATATCTACACATACAGCATCCAGAAATTTAATTTACTTGCCTCTGTGAAAGCAATAAAGCATCAAAATATCATTCCAAATGTATTCTCTTTAAAGGGAACCACCCTTGAAATTATTGGGAATCCATATATATACAGCTGTTATCTAAAACAAAATCAAATGAGGGGAATAGATTTATATATTTGCCATATAATTTATATAAGCTCACAAATAATTCCCCATTTTCAATGTAATATGAACGATTTGGCTGGCATAAATATAAGAGGGGAGGTAGGTGTACTAGACAGGTAACTACATAAGAAGAAAGCTTTCTTGAATATTCAGATCTGAAAAGTTAAGTTCCAGCAAATCAAAGCAAAGGAAGTTCCCACAATCGAATCCAGTTACTAATAGGAAAATGAAAATTTACAAACATACCACCCAATTTTCTTGTATGCATATGTATATAACTCAATCCTCTTGGGATATCGTGAGAAACTTGTATAATATAGATGTAGAGAAGAAGATCTGAGGGGTTTGGTATGTGGTGATCCAATTCTTACCCATTAAGAGTATAAAAAGTTATCACAAAAACAATTATAAGTTTTACTAATTCATAACTGAGAACTAACACTTAATTCTCAATTATCAACATAAGGCTATTTGAAAATACCCCATTAAATGACTAGAGAAAGAGGAAGAAAGACTTACTTCCAGAAAGTATAAGAACTCAGAAAAGAAGAAAACCAGTGAAATTCTTGAATCGCAAGAACAGAAATATCAGCCCCAAAATCCTCTTAAAAAAACAAGAAATCCGAGCTCAAGAGAATCGAGCAAGCTCATCCACCCCAAACCATTCACTCGAGGGGGTATTTATAGCCGAAGAAGAGGGGAGAAGAGGGATTAGTTTAAGCGGGAAAGTTTGTTACAGAAGGGTTACCGGCGAGGCAACCGGCAAGAAAATCGGTTGTGGATCGGGAAGCATGAAGGTTACCGGAAGACCGGGCAGAAGTTCCTCGAAGCCGGTCGAGAGAGGAAGCCGGAGAAGGAAAAGGGGCGACCGGCTAGGGCTTGGGAAGGGGAAAGTGACCGGCGAAACCGGAAGGAAGTTTCGAGAAAATGGCGAAGTCGGCGTCCGGATCCGAGAGAGATGACCGGCTAGGGCAAGGAAGAAAAAAAAAACGCGTCCGTGAGTAGGGAGAGTGAATAGTGCGCGTGAGTGAGATAAGGTTATAAGGTTAGAATATAGATTTAATATATATTATTATATATAAAAAATATTTATTATTGTTATTATTTTATTTAAATTCGTCGATTTTGCACGCAAATCGAGTTGATTCGAACCCTATCGAACTATACGTCCTTCCCGCTAAAAATCGACGTTCGGACGCATCGACGCGATTCGCTTTCATTATCCGGGTCGTTCGGACAAGTTCGTCGACTGGCCGCATCAATTTAAATCAAATGCAAAAATGAATTTATTTCGAACCGATCGGAGCGCATTTATCGAACAGAATTAACGATCGGTGTTCGCCAAGCGAGAACTATACCGAAACATATCTGCTCGTGGCAAAAAGTCAACACGTCGCACGCAGCTGGGGTCCACCTATGACTTTCAAATACTTATAGGAACTCGACAAGAGTTTCAATACGTCGCTTATGATCGACTCAACCCAAGTTATTGAGGATTTAGAACCGTCCATACGAAACTTCGAGGAGCGAGGAAATGGCTCGAATTTCTAAACATAGCGGGTCCCACCTAATTCTCTAAGATAGTCCAAAATATGGAAGACCAAGAGTGCATCCAGTAGAATGGAGAAAAGAATGACCTCAAAATGAGGTCAACAAATGGACCCTCATAGGTGCAGGTGTCTATACAAGACGCCGCTCCTATCGTGCGTTGATCGAAATGATCAACCCAATCGCAAATGAATGTTCAAGTAACCATACTTAAAACAAATCGAAGGGTCGAACCGGGTTCGATAATCGAGTTCGAGTCGAGGTTCCCACTGAGGAAAACCCACTTCAAAAGGACTTAAGTGTAAAGTGTAGGAGTTTATGCTTGGATTAGCAAGTGTATTTTCAAATCGTAATCGCGAGCTTGTGCTTTCAAATTTGAATGTCGCTTCGACTTGGATTTGTGGTCGATGTTGTGTTGTGGAACTTGAAAGAGCTCGAATCCCCGCACCGACCCCGAATTCGAATTCGAGGATTCGAAGCCTTAACATCCATTATAGGGGACTTACTCTTATCCTCAAAGATTCGAATTTGAAGAAATCAAAGAAAGATTTGAATTTGAAGGAATCAGAAGCCTTAACATCCATATAGGGGGTCTCACACTGATCCAAGAGAAAAAAAATTGAATTTAAAGGAATCGAAAGCCTTAACATCCATATAGGGGGCCTTATATCGATCCAAGAGAAAATAATTTGAATTTAAAGGAATCGAAAGCCTTAACATCCATTATAGGGGGACTTATATCGATCCAAGAGAAAATTTGAATTTGAAGAAATCAAAGAAAGATTTGAATTTGAAGGAATCAGAAGCCTTAACATCCATATAGGGGGCCTCACACTGATCCAAGAGAAAAAAAATTTGAAGAACCACATTAGGAAGGAAAACCTTAACATCCACTCGTGGGTTTTACATCCAACCTAAGAGGCAAAGCGAGGAGTTGGAAGCCTTAACATCCATCAAGGGGGTCTTACTCCACTCCACAAAGATTGAATCGATCACATTAGGAAGGAAAACCTTAACATCCACTCGTGGGGCTTTACATCCAACCTAAGAGGCAATGAGGAGTTGGAAGCATTAACATCCATCAAGGTGGTCTTACTCCACTCCACAAAGATTTGAATCGACCAAATTAGGAAGGAAAACCTTAACATCCACTGGGGGTTTTACATCCAACCTAAGAGGCAAGGAGGAGTCGAAGCCCTTAACATCCATCAAGGGGTCTTACTCCACTCCACAAAGATTTGAATCGACCACATTAGGAAGAAAACCTTAACATCCACTGGGGGTTTTACATCCAACCTAAGAGACAAGGAGGAGTCTGAAGCCTTAACATCCATCAAGGGGTCTTACTCCACTCCACAAAGATTTGAATCGACCACATTAGGAAGGAAAACCTTAACATCCACTGGGTGTTTTACATCCAACCTAAGAGAGCGATAGGAGTTGGAAGCCTTAACATCCATCAAGGGGGTCTTACTCCACTCCGCAAAGATTTGAATTAACCACATTAGAAGGAAAACCTTAACATCCACTTGGGGGTTTTACATCCAACCTAAGAGGCAAGGAGGAGTCGGAAGCCTTAACATCCATCAAGCGGTCTTACTCCACTCCACAAAGATTTGAATCGACCACATTAGGCATGAAAACCTTAACATCCACTTCGGGTTTTACATCCAACCTAAGAGGCAAGGAGGAGCTGGAAACCTTAACATCCATCAGGGGGTCTTACTCCACTCCGCAAAGATTTGAATTTACCACATTAGGAAGGAAAACCTTAACATCCACTTGGGGGGGTTTTACATCCAACCTAAGAGGCGAGAAGGAATAGAACTAAGTCTATCCAACGAATATGAATGTATGCTGAGAAGGAATAGGACTAAGCCTATCTAAAGAATATGTATAAACAATATGTATAAAAATGTATAAATAATATGTATAAATCATATGTATGTTGGATGGAAATCGAATATAGGTATTGACTCTGAGATTGAGAACCTGAATATAGTATCATCTCAAAATGAGAATCGGAATATGGGTACCGATCTCGAAGATGGGAATCAGAATAGTGACCTCGGAATAAAATGTGATGTATTGTGTAAATTATGTAGGAATGTGGTGATTTGTGTGAAAATGTGTGGGAATTATGTGGAGATGTAATGTTGAATTTTGTAAGAATGGTGAAATTTTGTAGGATGTGAATATTTATGAAAATGTGAAGTTTAGTGGAAATTTGTATAATCGTGAAAATTTGTGTAATTTGTGAAAATTTAATGAAATGTGAAAATTTTGTGAAATTTTGTGAAGGGTGAAAATTTATAAAGATGTGGAAATTGTTAAATTTTATGAAAATTTATCATGATTATAGTGTGAAATTCTGTGAGAATGTGTGTGTAGTGATGTGCAACAGATTTTTTTTTTAAAAAAAAATATATATTTGTGAAGAATGTTGTGAATTTATTTGATTTTCTTTTTTTTTTCTTTTTTTTTAAGGATTCGGACCCAGTTTTAGACATACGCAACATCGGTGCTTCTAAGAACAATATTTTATTCCTAAAATTTGTTCTTTAAAACATCACGATGCATGCGTACTTCTTCAAGTAACATCTCGTTTATCAAGAACATCGCTCTTTTGCCTCGATAATTCAAGAACCGGTAGAATCTATTCTTTATCTTGCGGTATGCAAGAATAGGCTCCCCGAGAATAAAAATCGCATCATCGACTTTAAATATCTTTGGGAGAACCAGCTTATCGTGAGCTTGTATCATTTTTTTGCTCTGCTAAAGCTCCAATCTCGTTGTGCCGACATTTTTTTTCTTCGAGATTTTGTAATCCTTCAAGTTGAAGTTTCGGTATTGTCTTCTATCGTGAATTTGTTTCGCTATCGCCGCTCCGAAGGGAGGGAGTTGCATTTCACAGAGAAGAACGGTCTCTGATCCATACAAAAGGTAATAAGGTGTAGATCGAAATTGGAATTTTGAATGTCGTTCCATAGCCAATGAGGCTTCTAATAACCGCTCGTGCTAATTCATCTCTCCATTTTTTTTTCAAATTTTCTTTGAATTCGTACGAGAGTCTTATTAAAAGCTTCGCCAATCTATTTACTCCTGAGAAGTAAATAGTGGAGTATCTCCAATCAATATCGTATCTTCTGATGAAAATATTAATCATGATGCTTTTGAATGTGGACCTGTTCTCCGAAATGATTCTTTTATCGCACACCGAAATTCAAAAGGCAATCGGTATCTAATTGGTGAGCAGCACACAATCTTGAATACACTCCTTCGACGATTCTCTCGCGTTCATACTTGATTTTGAAGATTGTAAATTTATAGCTCCATGTAGTAGATGTCATTTCTTTTTCACCGATTTTCGCACAAATTATCCATGTTATCTTCGAAGGATATTCTGACGTTCTTTTATCAAGTTGGAGTAAAGTATTCTGGCATCGAAAAATATGACTTGTGTTCGAAATCCATTAATTATCGATAAAACAATCCATTCTTTAATTCTTTCTTTCCGGACTTAAGCAAATTTATGAATTTTGATCACGTAATTAAAATATTTTTCATTTTCCCAAAGATATTTCGGGTCAATTAATACCAACCAAGGAGATCATGATCACTTAACTCTTTTCCCGAATATAATATCTCGAAGAATTTTATTAAGATGGTTCTTCAAATTTTATTAATTAAGGTAGAATTCGTACACCAATTTTCGATTATACGCTCACCTCAAGCCTCTTCTCGTGAAACTTCTTTTCACATAATTTACTAGCTCTATATAAATTAACTCTCACATAATTTACTCAGCCTATATAAATTAACTCTCCATGTTTCCCTTTCGAGAATTAACATATCTCAGTAAGCATATCTTCGATTAAGGATTTCGAATGTCCGAACTCCCTTAATTAATAATTTTGAAATACTTCTTAATATGAATTTCGAGGTATTATAGCTCATTCAAAAGTCAGACCCAATCAATCGGCGGGATATTAAAAGACCCGTGATATCCTGGATCAATTACTCGTATTTTAAGAACAAAATATTATTCTGAAATTTACTTAGGAACCAAGTCCGAATTCCTTAAAGTGAAGGATTCAATTAGTAAAATATTAATTTCACTCTCCCTTTAGTCATGATTATTAAAACACCAGAACTTTTATAATGAAGTACTCCTTTTCTTGATTGAACATCGAAAATCAGAATGAAAATTGTGCATAGAATGAGCAACAAAACATCCCTCATCTCAGATGAAACTTGAATAACAACAAGGTTCTTCTTTCTTATTTTCATTGTGGTGGGAGAGTTGGGATGAAGTAACAATAGCTCTTGTTGATATCCCTTCTCATCAACGATAAGAACCAAAGTTGAAACCTCGCCATCCTTCAACAGGAAAGAGGTTTCGTACTATGTCTCGTATACTCGTGTCGAAGGAGTTCGACTCAAGTTTTCTTTAAAAGCTTTGCCAATATTTCATTCGTCAAAGTCAATTGGAACAACTAGACCAGCCGAAATCATATTGATCGAACCTATTTCAGGTTCTTTCAAATACTCTTTCGGGATCGTTATGTTCCCATTTTCTATGTTCTCCTCAAGCCAATCTTTGAAAGTGAAACAATCTTTTATGGTGTGTCCGATCGCCTCGTGATATGGCAAGATCTCGATGATCTTTTTCATCAACTTCGTATGGTTTCTTTGGTTCGTGGAGCTTCGAACTCCGGTTTCTTCATCGATTTTGGAACATTTGTTCTCATCGCTTCATCCCCGAAAGGATATATTTTGTTCAAACGATTCTTTATGTTCGGGGGTTTCCCCCCATCCGTTCGATAAGCACTTCGTCGAAATGATCGTCGACCATTCCGCCGAGGACGTTGGCAGATCCGTCGAGACTTTTCGACTTGTATCCGCAACGGTCGCTCGCCCTTACCAACCACCGTTCATCGTCCCGAATTTCTTTTCGATATCTTCGATGGTTCTAGCTTCCAAGCTTTCAAGAAAACCAAGTCGCTTAGCTTCTTCTGGAGATTCCCGACCTTGTTAGCAGCCTTCTCGAATGTTTTGATGGTGAATCCTCGAGTAAGAAGCTCTACCGGACCATGAATGCTCTTTAGAAGTATCTCAACCGCATGTTGCTCCCGGAGTTCGTGGTTCACATTTCATGCTCAAATTTCTCCATCGCGAATATAGTCCATCAATGTTTCGACCGCTTCGTCGCTCCACCACGAGATCACCGATGGTGATATGGTGTTTAACTCCGCCGAACCGCTTAACAAAGAGGTCTTCCACTCCCGCAAATGTTTTCACCGAGTCATCGGGTAGTTCGACGTACTCACCAAAAGCAATTCCCGAAAGATCGCTCACGAACCGGCGACACAACAATGCATCACTACCCCCGCGTTGTAAAGCAATCTGCTCTGAAGTGTGCAACATGTCGTCGGGGTTTCCCGTCCCATCAAATGTCTCGAACGACGGTGGTATGAAACCCTTAGGGTATCGGACGACATCAAATTCCTCCGGCAGGTCTACCCTTAGAATCAATGCCCTTCGCTTTCGATCGAGCTAGTGGCTTCTCTCACTCGTTGTTCAATCATTTGTTTAATGTTACTCTCCAAGATCGGACCCCGAACTAGATCCTTCTTCGGTTGTTCGTCGAAGGTGGATTCTTTTCTTTCATCCGTAATGTGAACAATTTCGGTTGGTTTGCCTCCAAAGTCGCTATTGGTAATGATCGCGACCGCCTCCGAATTGTACCCACGACGATCATTACTTCCTCCGGTTGTTTCTTCAATCGACTTATCCGCTCATCCCGCCGTCGAATGGCCATCCGAAACTCATCCGCGGTGTTCTCCTTAGTGGGTAAAGGAGCGTCGCACGAGGATGGTGTGGCCTCCATCTCGATGACGTTGATTTCTCGCAAAACCACCTTCCATGTAATTCGGTAGGCTGTAATCTCCATTTTCGACATATTCTTTCCGGTTTTCAAATAGTTGTGCAATGTCAACTCGTGAGCTTCTCTACGGCGGAATCAATCGAACTTCCTCTCGAGAACTTTAAGGTCAACTCGAAACTTTCCGAGAAACATCATTTATTTCCCCGAGCACCGGCGTCGTGTAGGAGCTCGGTTGAATTCTTCGAAACCATATTTACGTAACCTTCTTCGATGTTCTTTTTAAATATTCCTTCGGGATTATCACATTTCCATTTCTGAGATTATCTTCAAGCCAATCCTTGAAGACAAAGCACTTTTCTATTGTATGGCCAAGGCAACTGGTGGTATGGGCAGCATTGAGAATGATCTTTCATACTGGCCTCCTCTGGCTTTTTTGGCTTTGGAAGTCTGAATTCTGGTTTCATCAATAAGTTATGGAATATCTTCGACACAGTTTCCTCCTCGAAGGAATACACCACTTTCCGTCGCTCTTCAATGGACATCCGTTTATTTCTGGGCCGGTGTGATCCCCGGCCGATGTAGTTGTCGACTAGATCGGCCATATCGTTGTGTCCGTTGTTGGCGAGGTCGACGAGATCGTTTGATTTTCAAAATTTCCCGATCGCGCCTCCTTTCCCGTGCCTTCATCGCCTGCAAGGTATTTGAATCGGACCCAATCCCGAATCCGTAAAATGATGAGGTATAAACGTCAACCGACTTTTCCTCGTGTAGAATCTCTTTTCCTTTCGTCTAACAAAACAGCTTGGTGTGGTGACGGTGGTTCTAACTGTAGGAGCTGAAACAGTCCTCAGAGAAGTCTCAGCGCTTCTAGCGGCATACTTCACAACAATAGAAGAGTCCTTTTCAATCCACTCCTTCGTTGGCAGAGGGGGCTCTTCAACAATCTTTAAGTTAAACTCTACAATAGGCTCAACGGACTTTCTCATTTCGGGTTTCATCATTTCAACGTACACATTCCCGAACTTAGTTTCAACACTCGTCGAATCCTCGTCCAAACTTCGATGATCGCCGTGTCAGCAGCTTCCTCCCTATCGACGGCAAAATCCATTCCGCAGGCAAAAGAAAAGACCGCACTGGGTGAAGACATTGTCTCCTGTCATTCGAAGAATTTCCAAAAAGAATTTCCAAAAAGAATTAGTGACGTCATGTACCTTAAAATTTCAACAGAAGTACTAAAGTTAATGCACTTGTCTTATAAACTGGGCCTCCTTTGAAATTTATTCATATGAATTTCTTTTTTATTTCAAATTTTGGTGTTTTATTTTATTATCGTATATTTACAATGTTTTTTTTTAAAAATGTTTTGTTTTGTTTTGAAATTTTAACAAATTTTATTTGGTTCGAATTTTAAATGGAAGGTCATGAGAGTGAGATTCGGTGCAGGATCCCCGTCCAAGATCCGAAAGGGGTCGACCTCGCATCAAACTCGCTTCGATAAACCGCTCCTAACCTACCACACCTATTGGGGGTCCACCCCACTTTAAAGATTTCAAGATTCTGGAACCTCTCTGTTTAAGGATGATTAAGCAACGGCTCCAGAATCGAAAAGGAGTTGACAATACTTGCTCAAGGAAGAAATGTGCGAAGCACATCAACGGAAGAATGATAGTCTGGCCCACTAGGGATATGGGCACACTATCGATGTATGAAGACAAATCCTTATGATCCAAAATGGAGAGAAGAATTAATCCCCAGCGGAGTCGCCAGAAATTGTCGGCTAATTTTTTTTCTTTATTTTGAAAATAAATTTTAAAATTTAAATTTAATGTAATATGTAAAGTATTTTTTTTATTTTGAAAATGGTGATATATTATTTTATTTTGAAAATAACGAGACCGTATAGTATCTCATATCAAATAGTTTAAATAGTTGAGACGATACTACAAGTGACACATCATCCCGAAAGATGAGCGTACCACTTGTTAGTAGAGCTTAACTATCTAAACTTAAAAGCTTATGACTCTATTTTGGTCCGCGTATTTTATACCGACAAATTCCCCTGTCTAATACACAGATTAGGCAGGGCTTAGATCAATCCGGGTTCCTAATTCCCTATGAGGCAATGCCCCTATAGTTAATTACATCTTAAGCAATCGAAGTCACCTAAGAAAACTCTCGATAAGGATCATGGGCTTCGTCTTCAAGAATATCAACGTTTAGTGTTTCACGATCGCTCGTAGAAAAATCAAACGGAGATGGCTCAATGTGAACAAATTATTTTCAGAGTCCAAAGAAGTAAAGAGTAGGAGACGTCGAAGATACTGAAAGAGCTTCAGTGACATCTCAACCTAAACTATGGTTGGGCTTTATGTCTTTGAAAGTGAAGTTATATTTATGTTCCAATCTTGCAAATTATTTAGACGTTTTGGGATTTATATCTACATGCCATATGTAAATGACCCAAAGATATGAGAGGATTTATGTCGTGCCAAACGACAACCTCGGAATCCTAAACAGTTTAGGACTTATATCGTACGATACATAATCGTATTAAGTCCTAAAAGATAGTGTGAGGGTTTATGTCGTATCAAATGACAACCTCAACGCCCTATAGATGTTGTTTATATCTATGAATGTCCGATCGAAGATCTTTCATTCGTCCTCTGTCGTCTCGTCTCGAGAAAAGATAAAGATAGGAGAGAAAAGAGAAGACCATGCCTCGAACGGCCTATCCTAAGGGTATGTGCAGGTATGCAAGAGAAGCAATAATCAAAATAACCATGTGTAATAAAAAGAAACTAGCCATGCCCTAGATGGCTTATCCTAGGGCAAGCATAAAAGAAAAGCATGAATACAGTAAATGTATATACAAAAGTAAAGAGATGCATGTAATAAAGAAAGTAAATGAACTGTACAATAAACAAAATGTGTACTGCCAACTCCGTCGATGTCTCTGCAAGCAATAGCTTACAAGCAACTATACAATCAAGTTTAGCTATAAACATATAAAAGATCAAAGTGGGGGAATAAGAATTCTATTCGAGTATATGCTCGCTCCGTAGACTTCCTTTTTTTATCTCGATCTCACAAGTATCCCAAAGCATCAAGTCTCAGTATTAATCTCGGATAAGTCTACCAAGAAATCACCCTAGTAGTAAGCAATCCTAATCCCTACCACTTAATTAGTGAGTGAACCAGCTTAGTAGATTCGGATTTCGAGAGTGAAGTATTCGTTATCTTTACCAGCTGTAATATTCCGGTGCGTTGTAGTATCTCAGTCTCTATGATGTGTAATGTGTGTTAACTGGTGCATGGTGTGTAGTGTGTATTGGGTAGTGTGTAGTAGGGTAATGTGTAGTGTATGTGATTTGATAGGTGATATGTGTGTGTGTGTGATATTTAATATGTGATGTGTATGTGTAATAATTAATATATGGTGTTTGTGTGTGATGTTTAATGTGTAGGGTGTGTATGATAAGTTTGATAATTATATGTGTTGTGTTTGATGCGGTGTGTTTGATATGTCATATTTGATTTGAGGTACTAAATGCGTTGTGTATGATGTGCTATGGGTGATATTTGTGTGTGATATTTAATATGTTGTATGTGTTCGATGTGATATGTGTTTGTTGTGACATGTGTGTGAGGTGATATGTGTTGACGTAGTATTCGTTGTGCTAAGCGTGGTGTTTATTGTCGTGCGAGTGTAATGTAGTATCCGTCGTTGTAGTATCCGTTATTGTATCGGTGCGATATCCGACGTCGTAAAGATCCGTTATCTGGCTCACGGATTTCTTAAAAGTAGGGATTAGAACTACCTAACTCAAAGTAAATCGGCATCCATCTCTCGAGTATCGATTTTATTTTTTTATTTGTCTCGCTATAAAAGCACGATTATTCGAGTGTGCATCATCGTCTCGTACCCCGCATATCCGACTTATGCCCCCACTTTGAAATTTCATATGTTTATCCAAATAAAAGAACTCTTGCTATTTTTAAAAAAAGGTAGAAGTGTATAAATTCCCAAGATAAGTCATATGTTAACCTTCATTTTTTATTTCAGCCTCCCTATCAATTATAGCTTGTTACTAATTTCAAAGATGGTTTGTCGCAACTTCCAAAAGGATTCAAAACAATGAAGCTACCCAAAAGATAACATTATAAAAGAGAGAATAGACTTGTTATAAATTTCTCTTAAATCTGAAATTTGAAGCAAGGGCAAACTAGTCATAATTTTGAAATCGAAATTATATGAATGAAGAAAATATGCTACAACATTCCTCCCCAAATAAAGCCGTGAATTAAATAATTATAAATCTTTCCAAATCCAACACATAGAGCAAAATCAAAGCTGTTACAATCTGTATTACATAAGGAGTCAAGGAATCTTGCATATCTACACATACAGCATCCAGAAATTTAATTTACTTGCCTCTGTGAAAGCAATAAAGCATCAAAATATCATTCCAAATGTATTCTCTTTAAAGGGAACCACCCTTGAAATTATTGGGAATCCATATATATACAGCTGTTATCTAAAACAAAATCAAATGAGGGGAATAGATTTATATATTTGCCATATAATTTATATAAGCTCACAAATAATTCCCCATTTTCAATGTAATATGAACGATTTGGCTGGCATAAATATAAGAGGGGAGGTAGGTGTACTAGACAGGTAACTACATAAGAAGAAAGCTTTCTTGAATATTCAGATCTGAAAAGTTAAGTTCCAGCAAATCAAAGCAAAGGAAGTTCCCACAATCGAATCCAGTTACTAATAGGAAAATGAAAATTTACAAACATACCACCCAATTTTCTTGTATGCATATGTATATAACTCAATCCTCTTGGGATATCGTGAGAAACTTGTATAATATAGATGTAGAGAAGAAGATCTGAGGGGTTTGGTATGTGGTGATCCAATTCTTACCCATTAAGAGTATAAAAAGTTATCACAAAAACAATTATAAGTTTTACTAATTCATAACTGAGAACTAACACTTAATTCTCAATTATCAACATAAGGCTATTTGAAAATACCCCATTAAATGACTAGAGAAAGAGGAAGAAAGACTTACTTCCAGTAAAGTATAAGAACTCGAAAAGAAGAAAACCAGTGAAATTCTTGAATCGCAAGAACAGAAATATCAGCCCCAAAATCCTCTTAAAAAAACAAGAAATCCGAGCTCAAGAGAATCGAGCAAGCTCATCCACCCCAAACCATTCACTCGAGGGGGTATTTATAGCCGAAGAAGAGGGGAGAAGAGGGATTAGTTTAAGCGGGAAAGTTTGTTGCTATGTATGGGTCACCGGCGAGGCAACCGGCAAGAAAATCGGTTGTGGATCGGGAAGCATGAAGGTTACCGGAAGACCGGCAGGAAGTTCCTCGAAGCCGGTCGAGAGAGGAAGCCGGAGAAGGAAAAGGGGCGACCGGCTAGGGCTTGGGAAGGGGAAAGTGACCGGCGAAACCGGAAGGAAGTTTCGAGAAAATGGCGAAGTCGGCGTCCGGATCCGAGAGAGATGACCGGCTAGGGCAAGGAAGAAAAAACGCGTCCGTGAGTAGGGAGAGTGAATAGTGCGCGTGAGTGAGATAAGGTTATAAGGTTAGAATATAGATTTAATATATATTATTATATATAAAAAAATATTTATTATTGTTATTATTTTATTTAAATTCGTCGATTTTGCACGCAAATCGAGTTGATTCGAAACCCTATCGAACTATATGTCCTTCCCGGCTAAAATCGACGTTCTGGACGCATCGGCTTGGCCCGTTGTCGTCATCCGGCCGTTCGACAAGTGCCGACTGGCCGCATCAATTTAAATCAAATTGCAAAAATGAATTTATTTTGACCCGACCGAGCCATTTATCGAGCAAATTAACGACCGGTCTTCGCCAAGCCGAGAACCATAACAAACATATCGTTTCGTGCGCAAAAAGTCAAACGTCGCACGCAAAGGGGGTCCATCTATGGCTTTCAAATCCTTATAGCAGAACTCGACAAGAGTTTCAATACGCCGGCTTTTAATCGACTCAACTAAGTGTCGAGGATTTAGAGCCGTCCATATGAAACTTCGATGGAGCTTGAGGAAATCGGCCGAATTTCTAAACATACAGGTCCGCCTAGCCCTCTAAGATAGTCCAAAATGTGAAGACTCCTGCGCGTATCCTGGTGCTGTAAGTGAGAAAAGAATGACCTCAAAAATGAGGTCAACAACATTCAAAAATACATAAATATGAAAACGGAAGAACATAAAAAAAAGCAAATAAAGGCTGATAATAACTCTAGCATAATTTAAGCAAATAATTCTAATACTCCGCCTCAAGTTGAAGCATAGATGTCAATCTTATGTTTGAGTTGGATTTGAAGTTGTCAAACAACGACCAAGGAAGGTTCTTGATAAGGATATTTGGTAATTGACCATTGGATATGATAAATGGAATACAAATCTCCCCTAATCAAGTTTTTCCTTGATGAAGTATCGGTAAATCTCTACATGCTCAATGTGATCATGCTGGATCACATTATGTACAATGTTAATGACAACTTTGTTATCACAGAATAACTTGATCACATTATGGGCAATGTTAAAGACCCACAGATGTAATTCATGGAGTATGATGCTTTAACAGAGAGTTTCACAGATACCCAAAGACATTGAGCAAAACTCAGCTTCAGTACCGCTTCAGGCCACAACCGACTGTTTTTTGCTTTTCCAAATGACAAGTTTACCCAACACGAATGAACAAGATCCTAAAGTTGATTACCGATCATGGATGGACCCAGCCCAATCCGCGTCTGTATAAACAACAATGGAACGAGAGGTATAAAGTGGAAAAAAACAAACATGAGTCCGATATGCCCTTTAAGCAGTGAAGGATCCTGTGAACAGCTCTGAGATGGCGCTCATTGGGATTATGCATGAATTGACTCACAATACTTACTACGTGGCAAATTTCGGGGTATGAGTGAGGTAAATGAATTTCCCCACGCACGATTGTACGATTATCATTCACCAGAACCACATTGAGATCATCAGTTAATTTCTTATTGGGATTTATTGCAACCGTTACTAGTTTGCATGTAAGGCTATTATTTTTCGTCACGTATCGCTACTATAATCGTATTGAGACAGGCAAATGCTCCAAGATGATCGAACAACTTCCATGCCTAATAAGGGTACCTGAGCAATCTTAAGTCCTTCATTTCAAATGAAATAGCAAGAATGTCTTTCAGAGACTAATGCTCGTAGATGATCATCTGTGAGCTTAATATCGTTGACATAGACAATAGGATAACAATTTTGCCAATGGAGAAGTACCAAGAAAAGAGAGTATGATATGATTGGGACTGAGAAAAATCATAACCCATTACCACATTTTTGAACTAGCCGAACCAAGCCTTTAGGCTATACTTGTCCCAGGGAGAAAGTAGAGTCAAAGCCTGGAGGGAGGCACATGTACACCTCCTCTGTAAGTTCCCCATTTAGAGAAGCATTCTTGATATCTAATTAGAGCGAGGGTCATCCAAATTCACATGAAGATAAAGTAAAACTCGAATGGTGCTCAATTTAGCAATTGGAGCAAATGTCTCCTCATAACTAACCTTGTATGTTCTCGTAAGTAGCCTTAGGTGACCAACTGTTCCTTGTTGCGTTAAAAAATTCATCGGAGTTAAACTTGGTGCTAAAAATCCAGCAACACCCCACTGCTTTCTTACCCTAAGGAAGATCCACAATATCCCATGTATGATTCCGTTGAAGGGTATTCATCTCATTCATTACTACAGCTTTCCAGGAAAGGTCAACTAATGTTGCTTCAATGGTAGATGGGAGATGATCTGTCGGGGCTGTAGCAAACGCATCGTAGGTCGGTGATACAATTTGGCAAGAGATATATTTCCATAGAATAAATAGAGCTTGTCTAATTGCATACCTCAATAGAACTCACCTTCTCATTCAGAGTAGGGTTAGTTCCAGGGATGTCACTTGAAGTGAATTCCAAGTCTTGTAAGGAAGTAAATGGCTCCAAAGTAGAAACATCAGGACAAGTGTTCCAAGTATAGACACAGAGGATGGGAGGAGGTTCTGGTTGACTAGTAGGTGATGGATCCAGGGAGACAGATGGCTCTTTGTGTATAGTTGTTCGAGAAATATCCACGGGGATTGGATTAGGAATAATATCCAAGAAATCAAGCTCTACCTCACTTGAGGCAATGACGAAAAAATATGGAACACTTTCAAAGAAGGAGACATCGACACTCACATAGAGTTTATTTATGCTAAGATCAAGACACCAATAAACTTTTTCAGTAGTAGAATATCTGAGGAAGATGCATTTTATGGATGTGGGTTCGAGCTTACTATGATCCAAATAAAGGTCGTGCACCCAAATAATTTGGGTTCAAGATTGGTGAAGAACTGGTTGGTAGAGAAATATGACATTAACATGGCTAAAAGATTTCTGAAGCTATGAGTTTTCGTAGGGACTCTATTGATGAGATAGGTAGTATTGAGCACATCATTCCAAACCTTTTTGGGACATTAGACTGAAACATAATAGAGTGAGCCATTTCGAGAAGGTGTCGGTTTTTTCTCTCGACTAACTTATTTTGTTGAGGAGTATCCGTACACAAACTATGATGGAGAATGCCCTTACTCACCAAGAATTCACCTAAAATAGTTTAAAATTCATATCATATCGCCTACCAAGAACCCGAATCGACATTTTCAATCGTGAAAATGAAGTGAATAAAATTTTTCAGCTCGATGTTAGCCAGATTTGTCTTTTAAGATATATACCCACGTCATTTGAGTGTAACCATGAATTAAAGTAAGAAACTACCATTTATTACGTGCGTAGTGTCGCCGCTAAAGTCAATGTCGGATTTAATTTAATTTATATATACGCTTATATCGATTAAAATAAAATTTTAAGCTTTTGAAAATACGAGAAACGAGAAAGGACGGATCTCATTCGTTTAGTTAGCTGTGTGATTGAACGAGCCGTAATATCGCGAATAACGCATCTCGCTCCGACACGTACACCCTACTCGACAATATCGCTCGATCAAATAAACCACAAAATTCACGACATCCGTTCCGGTCCGCGAACCTTTATGCGACCGACAAATTCCCCTATTTAATACAAAAAAATTAAACAGGTTTATATTATCTCAGGTCTTTAAAACTCCCTACAGAGGCAGCTCTTATATTAATTACCCTCAAACGACCGAAGCTCACTCCGAGTAGAACCCTCGATTTAGACGCGAGTTTCTATCTTCATGAATTCAAAAGCGTAGTGTTTTCAACGAAATTGCGATAGTAAGAAATCCAACAGTGTGAAGCGCGCAATGCGAACACTATTTACGGAGTCAAAGCAAAAGATGCAGAGGATTGCCACCAGATCTCGAGGAGGACCTGAGACGTCCCGTACTATCCTATAGTCGGGTTTTAAGTTTCGGAAAGAGATTTATTTTAATTTCAATCCCGCAAATTAACTATGTGAATTACGTTCGCATAATCGGCCCGATTAGAGCAAACTACCCGAAAGATAGAAGAGGCTTACGTCGTATCGTACGACAACCTCGGAAACCTAGCAAGTTGGGCTTATATCGCACAAGAAGGCGCGCACAAAAGCCTAAAAGAGAAGGGGAGGGTTTATGCCGCGCTAGCGAACTACCTCGGCCTCTTGAGGCCTGCGTTATTTGCCAAGCATAGGGGTTCCTCCGCACTCAAAGTACCCGCATCAATTTCCAATTCCCGGAACACGACTCCCCAAAAAGCTCACCCACGGCTCCTGGACTCAAGTCGTGACAAAAGGAGCACTCCAGAAACTTCCAACATATAAGAAAGTGAATTGGACAAATCACATGCGCCACCAAAACAATTCCAATTCTATCAAATAAAACTTCCAAGCAAGTATTTCAAGTATCGTGCTCAATATATCTCCCACAAATAAGCTAGGAAGCTTCTCCAAATTAAATAAATCAATTCCATAGAGCAAGGGTAGCAAGGAACAAAGCCTCCATCACAAAAACCATCCAAATGAGGCTCCCTGGCCAAGGCTAAAAAACAGTGAGCAAAGGCCCATCAGTCCAAGCTACAACAAAGGCGGCAAGAATAAGTAAAGTTCCCACAATCCAAATCACCACAACGAGGCCCACGGCCAAGCCCCCAACAAACAATCCACATTGATCTAAATTCATCACAAATGCACCGGATAAATCCACCAGATTACCAAAATAATTCAGCATACCAACAGCTTGAAAGAAGCACAAACCCGAGCCCAAAGGAGATCTAAAGCCGAGCCATTAAAAGGCTGCACCGGGGGAGGCTGCAGGAACAACAGGAACAAAAAAAAACCGAGCCCCCTACATCAAACACAAAGGGGAGCAGTGACAGGAGCAAAGAAATGTAAACAAAAGAAACCGAGCCCCAAACATAGCAAGCAAAGAGGCAGCCATAAGGCATACGTAAACGAGAAAACCGAGTCCCCGCACATACACGCAAAGAGGCAACCATAAGGCATACGTAAAACAAAGAAAACCGAGCCCCAAATAGTAGGCAAAGGGCAGCATAAGGCACACAGTAAACGCAGAAAACCGAGCCCCACACATAAGTGCAAAGCGGTAGCCAAACTTTCCATAGTTCTCCGCCGAAAGAAAATAAGGAAGGGGGCTTAGAATACATGCCCCCACATGCCAAAAGAGGATCACCACTTCGCTTTAAATACATCCAACATGCCTCAAATGATACAAGAGAGAAAGAGAAGCTAAAGCCATGCCTCGTTTATATTCTTTTTAAGCCAATGACCAAAGATAAACATCAAAACATGCTCATATAGATGCCTTGCACAAGCTTCAATTGATAAAAACATCTCCAAACCCCTATATAGAGCCATACTAGCATGCTTTTAGAAAAAGGAAGTAGAGAACCACCATTTTAAGCATTTAAAGAAAGAAAACATTCCAAGCATATAAAGTGTACATGACCGTAGCATAGAGACAAAGAAAGGCCGACCCGACGGCGAGGCCGCAGTGGTCTCCCGGCCAAACCGAGAGAAGGAGAGGAGAAGGAGAAGTTACCAAGTAGCTTAAGACACCCCAAAGAACAAGAAGCCTAGCAGCCGCCTCTCCACCTTCACCAAAAGAATCGGCCGGCCCCTAGGAAAGCCCAAAACAGGGCTCTAAATAAGCGGGGAGAGGGAGGAGAGGGCCGAGACTTACCACGAGAACCCAACAAGATCGAGGAAGTGACGGGGGATGGGGGGAAGTGCCGCGAGAAGATCGGCAGGAGGCGGAGACGCGCGCGGAGATCACGCGAGGTGACTCTCGCGCAGGGATAACACTCGAGGAGGCATGGGGAGAACCACGCGGGGCTCGAGGGAGCAACGGTCACCGTGGAAAGGCGCACGCGAGCGCGGGAGAAGCAGTGGACCGAAGCTCGATCGAACGAGCCGTGGAGGAAGCCAAGGATCGAACGGGCAGATATTGTGGCCGAGTGTTTAGTTTAGGTTTAAAATATAATATATATATATATATATATTAATTTTATTAAAAAAGCCTAAAATTACAATTTCCGCTCCGTCATGCGATCGTCGCAAATTAAATATCAATTTTAGGCAGAAACGACGTTCCGGACGCAACGGCCCAGTCCGTTTCGTCATCCGAGGTCGTTCGGGCAACCTCGTCGACGATCGCGTCGAAAGTGCATCAAATCTGGCATCTTCTGAAATTCTGACTCGACGTTGATCGTCGCGGCGTTCTGGCTTCAATCTCGATCCGTCACGGAGTAACTCGAAGCGTCGAGGTCGTGGCTCGGCGAATTTGTGCTCTGTGGTGCGAGAGAATGTGTACAAGACTCGTCCTAAGGTCCCGTGCGGTCCCATAGTGAACTCAATTGGAATCCTAACGCTAATTCCAACCTACTCGTCGTGAGCTGTAGGTCGGAATTCAGATCCGGGGCTCCAAAAGAGTGTCGAAGTGGTTTCGAGCATTCTAAAGCGAGGTGGGCCCAACACTAGGAATCTAAGATCGTCGTGGAAGTTCCTAAAGCCAGAACCCTAAATCTTAGGAGGAAAACTAAACCTGAACAAAAACGAGGTCAACAAATGGACCTCTCAATAGTGTGTGGTGCGCCGGACGAGCACACCACGCGTATCGGTGTTCGACCGAAGGAGATCAACAAACCAATACAAAGCCGCCTAAGTAAAATACTTAGGACAGGCCGCGAGGAACGGAAAAAGAAAAGAGAGAGTAGTTTCTGCTGGGGGAAAAAGAGGGGGAACTCTCAATTAAGAGAGCCGCGAGTTAAAGTTCAGGTTTCAAATTTCAAACATAGATTTGATCTCAATTCCAGAGTAAAATTCGACTTTTTAGAAAAGTGAAGAGACTGGATTGAGATGGAAAGCGCAAGGACTCACATCCAACTCAAAGGCTGATTGAGGAAATTTAAGGCATTGAAAAGGAAAGCGCAAGGACTCACATCCAACCCAAGAATGACAGAAAAGGAAAGACAAAAAGGCATCGGACGACCCCTAAAGTGACGACAAGAGTGCAGTAGAGGGCGGCCTCTAAAGCACCAGAAAGGAATGTAAGAGGGGGACGGCCCCTAAAGTGACGACAAGAGTGCAGTAGAGGGCGGCGGCCGCTAAAGCACCAGAAAGGAATGTAAGAGGGCGGCCTCTAAAGCACCAGAAAGGAATGTAAGAGGGGGACGACCCCTAAAGCGACGACAAGAGTGCAGTAGAGGGCGGCCTCTAAAGCACCAGAAAGGAATGTAATAGGGGGACGGCCCCTAAAGCGACGACAAGAGTGCAGTAGAGGGCGGCCTCTAAAGCACCAGAAAGGAATGTAAGAGGGGGACGACCCCTAAAGCGACGACAAGAGTGCAGTAGAGGGCGGCCTCTAAAGCACCAGAAAGGAATGTAATAGGGGGACGACCCCTAAAGCGAATCGGATGTGGAATCCTCAACTTTCAGAATTTAATACCTGAAAGGTTGCGTAGGAGGAGATCCTAAAGCAACGAACAAATGACGCAATAGGGGGCAGCCCCTAAAGCGACAAAAAGAAATGCAATAGGGGGCGGCCCCTAAAGCGACAAAGGGTAATGCAAAAGGGAGTGAGGTACTCGGGATTGAGAAGGAAATGTTTTCTTTGCAAAGTTTTTTTTTTTATTATTGTATTGTATTTGCTTTAAGATTTGGACCCAGTCACAGACAAGGGCGACATCTGAGCTCTAAGAACGAGTCTTTGTCTTTGAAACAGAAGGCACAGTGCTTCCTGAAGTATTGTCCACCGGCTAAGGACCTCTAGGGACACCGTAGTCGAAGACGTTGTAAGTTCGTAGCTTTGTTTTTAGTAGTCACCATTTGATCTGTTTCAGATTCTGTAAAGGTTGTTGAAGTTGACTCTGAGAAGTATTTCTAGCGTTTTTCGAGTTGAAGTTGGAGTTGTATCTGAGAAAACTTTCTGACATTCTTCGAGTTGAAGTTGAAGTTGAAGTTGAGAAATCTTTCTGACATTCTTCGAGTTGAAGTTGGAGTTGTATCTGAGAAATCTTTCTGACATTCTTCGAATTGAAGTTGAAGTTGTATTTGCTGGGCGCTGAAAGACACGACTTCAGGGTCGAATTTCCATTAATTGCTAATAACGTCGTCGTTTCTTTAATTCTTTTTTTCTGGGCCTAAGCAGATCCCAAAATTTCTGTTCATGTGATCAAAATATTTTTCATTTTTTAAAGATATTTCTGAGCCAATTAATGACCGACCAAAAGGCATACAATCACTTGACTCTCTTCAAAGCATAATATCGAAGAAAACTTCTTAAGGTAACCTTCCAAGTTTCATTAATCAGGGGATGATTAAGACACCAATTTTTGATTATATGCTTGCCTCAAGCTTCTCCTCAGGGAGCATTCTTTTTTTTATTGAGTTTTTCGCTCTCCTTTTTTTTATTGAGGATTACTATATCTAAGTGAAGACGTATTAAAGATTTTGAATGTCTGGATTGTGACACTAATTTTTGATTGTGTGCTCACCTCAAGCTTCTCCTCAGGAACACCTCTTTTTTTTTCTTTTCTTTTTTTTTTTGCTCCTTTTGTTTTCTGAGAATTACTGTATCTGGTAAGACATTTTTCTGTTAATGATTTTGAATGTCAAAAACTCCCCCAACTAATTATTCTGAAATGTCCCTTAATATGAATCCTGTGATATTATAACTTTTTCGAAAGTCCGGACCCAGCCACATGGCAGAAAATTAAAAGGCTCGTGATATCCCGAGTCAATTACTCGTATTTCAAGCACACTGCTTCATTCTGAGATCCACTTAGGACTCGGTCCGAATTCCTTAAAGAAAACAATTCAGTTATTAGGGCATTAATCTGATTCTTCCCTGAAGTCGAAGTCTTAGTGAAATATCCAATTTTGAGCTTACCAAATATCGAGCAATTCTTGACAAAAACAAACTCCTTTTCTTCAATGCGAAGAGAAAACGTGTACGTACCATCAATGATCATACCGAGCAACAAAAGTAGTACTCATAAGTAACCAAAAAGTGTCCCGTCCGTTGTCAACGCGTAGAAATCAATCAAGCAAACACATCGCCCGAAATCATATCGATGAAACTTATTTCAAGTTTCTTTCAAATATTCATCGTAGGATCGTTACGCTTCCATTTCCGAAGTTCTCCTCGAGCTCGCTTCGAAGCCGCAAAGATTCATCTATGGTATGTCCAACGAACCTCGCGGTATGGACAATATCTCGGATGTCCTTTCCCGTCGACCTCCTCCGGTCTCTTTGCTACCGGCAACCCGAATTCGGGATTCTTAATCGACCGCGAACATCTTCCTTGTCGCTTCATCTTTAAAAGAGTATATCCCCGCTCGATCGATCAACCGTGGTTGGAACTTGCCTCCTCATCCGCCCGGTAAGACGTCCGCCGAACCGATCGCCGTGCATTCCCGACGAGGACGTTGGAAGGTCCGCCGAGGTTGTTCGGCCCGTATTTGTAACCGCCGCTTTCTTCCGTTAACCACCGCAACCGGCTCCGCATTTCCTTTCATATGTCTTGGTCGTCCTGAACTTCTCGGCATTCTCATATGAATCCATATGCTTGATTTCTTCCTGCAGATTGCTAGCCTTGCTGAGTAACTTCTCGAAAGACCTGATGGTGAGTCCCTTAAGCATGAAAGCTATTGGCCCATGGATGCTTGAGTAGAATCTCAATCGCATGATGTTCCTGTAGCTGAGGTTCGCACTTCATACTAAGGTTTCTCCACCGTAGGATGTACTCCACCAAAGTTTCATCTGGCTTTTGTTTCTCTTCCACAAGACTGCCTATAGTGACGTGGTGTTGAACCCCGGCAAAACGCTTGACAAAAAGATTCTCTATTTCTGCGAAAGTCTTCACTGAACCATTCAATAAGTCTCGCGTACTCGCCGAAGGCGATTCCCGAAAGATCGCTCACAAACCGTCGTGAGCAAGTAGCGCATCACTACCCCCGCGTCGCAAAGAATCTTGCTCGAAAGTGTGCAACGTGCCGTCGAGGGTTTCCGGCCCGTCGAAAGTCCCGAACAAAGGTGCTACGAAACCCCTTGGGTATGCGGACGACATCGAACTCCTCCGGTAAGGTCTACCCTTCGAAATCGACGCGTCCCCTTTCAATCGGGCTAAGGCTTCTTTTACTCGTTGTTCGACCAACTCGCTTAATATCTTTTCCCGGCACGATATTCCGAGTCGAATCTTCTTCGGCGGCACATCTCGGCTTGCGTAGCTGACTTCTTTTCTTTCGTCGATAACATAACCAATCTCTAGCTGGTTCATCTCTGGAGATGCCACTTGCTGTGAGTGTGACTGTCCTTGCATTGTAGTCATAGCAGTCGTCATTTCTTCGATTTTCTTCTCGAGGCGGTTAATAATTTCATCTTTTTGCTGGGAGGCCCTTTGCCACTCATCCGCTGCGTCCTCACGAAGAGGAGTGTCGCTTGTGGCTAACATGTCTCGGGTCTCGATGACGTTGATTTCTGCGAATTCGTCCTCCCTGTAGCTTGTTAGGTTGTAATCTTCATCTTCAAAGTCTTCTTTCCGATCTTCAGACAGTCGTGCAATTTCGCCGAAGCTTTTCCATAGCGGACTCAATCGACTTTCCTTTGATAGCTTTAAGATCGGCTGGAGGTCTTCGAGAAACATCATTTATTTTCTCGAGCATCGGCGTCGTGCAGGAGCTAATCGAATCACACAAAATCATATTTATAGAACCCTTTTCAGGTTCTTTTACAAACTCATTCGGGATCGTTAAGTTCCCGCTTCTGAAATTCTTCTCAAGCCAATCCTCGAGTCGAAGCAGCTTTTCATGGTGCGACCGAGCAACCGGCGGTATGGACGAGACAGCAGGATGATCTTTTCGCCGGCCTCCTCTCGGCTTCTTCGGCTCCGTAGTCCGACTCCGGCCTCTTTATCAAGTAACGGAACATCTCGCGACACCGACTCCTCTTCGAACGAGTACACCTCGCTTAATCGTCGATTCATCGTCGGACCCCGTCTCCCATCTATCCGGCATGGTCTCAATCTGGAACGACTCGCTCATCGACCGTTGTGGTCGTTGTCGCACCGATTGATCTTCGAATTCCCCGATTGCGTTTCCATTCTCGTGCCTTTGTCATCCGCACGGACTTCGAATCGACTCAATCCGAACTTAGGAGACGGTAGAACACAAGCCTTGACCGACTCTTCCTCATGTAGAATACCCTTTCCTTTGGTTAGCGGAGCGACCGGTACGACGGTAGCGAATCCGACGATAGGAGCGGAACTGGGCCTCGGAGTAGTCCCAACAAGCATCCGAGTTCTTTTCAATTCATTCCTTCTTTGGCATGGGGAGTTTCTCAACAGTCTTCGGGTCGAACATTACAATAAAGCTTACCGTACTTGCTCATTTCGAGCTTCGTCATCTCAATGCCCACATCTCCGAACTTAGCTTCAACATCGTCGAACCTCGCCCAAACTTAATGACCGACGGATCGACATACTCATCTCTATCGACGGCGAACTCTACTCCGGAGGCAAAAGAAAAGATCAACTTTGGCGAAGACATCGTTCCCGGCATTTAAAGAATTTCGGAAGTCGGCAACGTCCCGTGTCTTGCAGCTTCAACTGAAGTACTCGAGCTACCGCACTCGTACCGCAAACCGGGCAATCCTCAATCCGTTTGGTGTTTCCACCTTATTTTATCTTTATCGATCATTTAATTTCGTGATTTAAACTGAAGGTACAAGAGCAGAGATTTGGTTTAATTTGCCGATAAGAAATCAAACCCGGGAAACACGAAGTGAAAGGGAATTCGGGACCCGATCCCGAGCCGAACTCACGCCGCACCTCACGCACAACACACCTATCGGGGTCCGACCCCGCAAAATCAAAAGAAAACCCTAAGGATTCTCGAACCACGCCGTTTAAAGGTGATTTAAACAGACGGTTCCGAAATCCAAGAGAGTCGATCGTGCTTGCCCAAGAGAGAAATGAGCGAAGTAGCTCAACGGAAGAATGACAATCCGGATCATGAGGGACATGGACACATTGTCGATGTGCGAAGATAGAAGCCTTTGATTTAATGGAGAGTAGAGTTATTCCCCAGCGGAGTCGCCAAAAGTTGTCGGCCGCTTAAAGTTGAAGGGCTTGGAGATTTAATTTAATTTATATATATGCTTATATTGATTTTTGAAAATAAAATTTTAAGTTTTAAAATATGAGAATGAGAAAGGACGGATCTCACTCGTTTAGCAGTTTGGATGAACGAGCGTAATATCGTGAATAACGCATCTGCTCCGAAGAATAGACACCCTACTCGACAATATCGCTCGATCAAATAAACCACAAAATTCATGACATCCGTTCTGGTCTGCGAACCTTTATGTGGACCGACAAATTCCCTTATTTAATACAAAAGAATTAAATAGAGTTTATATTATCCGGTCTTTAAAACTCCCTATGTAGAGCAGTTCACTATAGTTAATTACCCCTCAAATGACCGAAGTCAACTGAGAGAACTCTCGATTTAGATCGCATGTTTCTATCTTCATGAATTCAAAAGGTAGGGTTTTCAACGAAATTTGGTAGTAGAAAATCCAATAGGTGAAAGGCGCAATGTGGAACAGTCATTTATGGAGTCAAAGGAAAGAAGGGTAGGGGATGTCACAGATCTCGAGGAGGACCTCGAGGACGTCCCAGACTATCCTATAGTTGGGTTTTAAGTTTTGGAAAGAGATTTATTTTAATTTCAATCCTGCAAATTAATTATAGGAATTACGTTTGCATAATGTCCTGATTATGCAAACTACCTGAAAGATAGGAGGGCTTACGTTGTATCAGAAGACAACCTCGGAAACCCAAGCAAGTTAGGGGCTATATCGCATAAAGAGCGCGAGACAATAGCCTAAAAGAGAAGGTGAGGGTTTATGCCGCGCTAGGCGAACTACCTCGAAGTCCTAGGGCTTGTTATTTAAGCTAAAGAAGGGGGGTTCCTCCAGACTCAAAGTACCCGCATCAATTTCCAATTCCTGGAACACAGACTCCCCCAGTAGTCTCACCCACGGGCTCGGGACTCAAGCTGTGACAAAAGGAGCATCGGTAAACTTCCAACATATAAGAAAGTGAATTGACAAGCTCACAAGCCACCAAAACAATTCCAATTCTATCAAATAAAACTTCCAAGCAAGTATTTCAAGTATCGTGCTCAATATATCTCCCACAAATAAGCTAGAAGCTTCTCCAAATTAAATAAATCAATTCCATAGCAAGGGTAGCAAGGAACAAAGCCTCCATCACAAAAACCATCCAAATGAGGCTCTCGACCAAGGCTAAAAAACGATGAGCAAAGGCCCACAGTCCAAGCTACAACAAAGGGGCAAGCAATAGGTAAAGTTCCCACAATCCAAATCACCACAACGAGGCCCACGGCTAAGCCCCCAACAAACAATCCACATTAATCTAAATTCATCACAAATGCACCGGGATAAATCCACCAGATTACCAAAATAATTCAGCATACCAACAGCTTGAAAGAAGCACAAACCCGAGCCCAAAGGAGATCTAAAGCCGAGCCATTAAAAGGCTGCACCGGGGAGGTCGCAGAACAACAGAACCAAAAACCGAGCCCCCTACATCAAACACAAAGGGGAGCAACTGGCAGAGCAAAGAAACGTAAACGTAAAAGAAACCGAGCCCCCAAACATAGCGCGAAAGAGGCAGCCATAAGGCATACGTAAACAGAGAAAATCGAGCCCCGGACATAACAAGAAAGAGGCAGCCTATAAGGCATACAGAAATGCAGAAAACCGAGCCCCAAATAGAGTGCAAAGGGCAGCCATAAGGCACACGAAACGAGAGAAAACCGAGCCCCACACATAGTGCAAAGTGGCAACCAAACTTTCCATAGTTCCCGCCGAAAAGAAAATAAGGAAGGGGGCTTAGAATACATGCCCCCACATGCCAAAAGAGGATCACCACTTTGCTTTAAATACATCCAACATGACTCAAATGATACAAGAGAGAAAGAGAAGCTAAAGCCATGCCTCGTTTATATTCTTTTTAAGCCAATGACCAAAGATAAACATCAAAACATGCTCATATAGATGCCTTGCACAAGCTTCAATCGATAAAAACATCTCCAAACCCCTAGATAGAGCCATACTAGCATGCTTTTAGAAAAAGGAAGTAGAGAACCACCATTTTAAGCATTTAAAGAAAGAAAACATTCCAAAGATATAAAGTGTACAACCGTAGCATAGAGACAAAGAAAGGCCGACCCGACGGCAAGGCCGCAGTGGTCTCCCGGGCTAAACCGAGAGAAGGAGAGAAGGAGAAGTTACCAAGTAGCTTAAGACACCCCAAAGAACAAGAAGCCAGACAGCCGCCTCTCCACCTTCACCAAAAGAATCGGCCAGCTACTAGAAAGCCCAAAACAGTGGCTCTAAATAGAGCGAGGAGAGGGAGGAGAGGGCTGAGACTTACCACAGAACCCAACAAGATCGAGGAAGTGACGGGGGGATGGGGGAAGTGCCGCAGAGAAGATCGACAGGGAGGCAGAGACGCGCGGGAGATCACGCGAGGTGACTCTCGCGCAGGGATAACATTTGAGGAGGCATGGGGAGAACCATGCGGGGCTCGAGGGAGCAACGGTCACCGAGGAAAGGCGCACGCGAGCGCGGGAGAAGCGAGGACGGAAGCTCGATCGAACGAGCCGTGGAGGAAGCCAAGGGATCGAACGGGTAGATATTAGGGCCGAGGGTTTAGTTTAGGTTTAAAATATAATATATATATATATATATATTATTAATTTTATTAAAAAAAGCCTAAAATTACAATTTCCGCTCCGTCATGCGATCGTCGCAAATTAAATATCAATTTTAGGCAGAAACGACGTTCCGGACGCAACGGCGCAGTCCGTTTCGTCATCCGAGGTCGTTCGGGCAACCTCGTCGATGATCGCGTCGAAAGTGCATCAAATCTGGCATCTTCTTAAATTCTGACTCGACGTTGATCGTCGCGGCGTTCGCGCTTCAATCTCGATCCGTCACGGAGTACCTCGAAGCGTCGAGGCCGCGGCTCGAGGAATTCTGTGCTCGTGGTGCGAGCAGAATGTTTACAAGGCCGTCCTAAGGTCCGGTGGTCCCATAGGAACTCAATTTGGAATCCTAACGCTAATTCCAACCTACCCGCCGTGAGCTGGAGGTCGAGATTCCGTCCGGGCTCCAAAAGAGTGTCGAAGTGGTTTCAAGCATTCTAAAGCGAGGTGGGCCCAGTGCTAGGAATCTAAGATCGTCGGGGAAGTTCTTAAAGCTAGAACCCTAAATCTTAGGAGGAAAACTAAACCTCGACAAAAACGAGGTCAACATGTAGCTGGGAGTGCAAGAGGGTCCTAACAAGCTGTGAATAAGTGAAAAATGAGGGAAAGGCGTGTAAGGGTGGGGTGAATATGAAACTCAATGATGTTTAGCTAATTAACAAACCTCAGATTTGAAACTAGCAAAATTTTTATTAGTAAATATCGACAAACACAAATGGTTTAAATATTGAAAACAGGAATGACCCAAATGATAATACAACAATATAATAAGACATTCAGTGGATTGAGAAAGACAAATTACTAAGAAATGTCCTCTTTCTTCGTGTCTTTCTCTTGGAAGAAATAGAGCCGAACTACTCGCTTAACGGTTCCAATCACCCTCCCCAAACGATGATCCTGAAAGACAAACATCCGGAGAAAAATAAGCAAATGCAATCTAAGTCATGTGTCAATTTACTAACAAATAATAGGTTATATTTCAACAGCGAAACATGCAACACAGGTCCCAAGGCATAAGGTATAAGGTTATTCAAATAGTGTAGCTACTGTTCATGATTCTGATATGGATAGTTTCTCAAATAGCTGCACTTTCTAAAAAAATAGATCAATATGGAATGATTTATTCTCAACCACCCCTAGTGTTAGAGGAAAATTCATTTGGGCGGATAACTGAATCTCATACACCTTATGAGACTTTAAATGTGATTATTAGACCTAATAACCCTTATTCAAATTATTATAACTCTGGTTAGAAGAATCACACAAATTTCAATTAGAATAATAATAATGCTAATGTGAACCCACAATGGGGGCACAATTCTATAAACCCAGTTGGAAACTCAAGCAACCAAGGAAATACTAACTTTAGACCATCTTATCCTCCTGGATTCAATAAGAACCCATAGTTTAAGGATAAGAAGTTGTCTACAGATGAAATGATTTTGAATATGGGAAACCAATTACAAGTTCAAGGTGTTGCGATCAAAAATATTGAAAATCAATTGAGACATGCGCTTAATAATAGACCTTCTGGAACGCTTCCTAGTAATGTGGAGATTAATCCAAAGGATCAAAACAAGGAGCAACTTAAGGCTATTCAATTAAGGAGTGGAAAAGAATTAGAAACTAGAGTGCAGAAAGAAGTTGAAGAAGAGAAGGAAAAGGTGAATATTGAAAAAAGTTCAAATAAGATTTATCCAGACCTAGAATATCCTCTTGAACTAATGAAGATTACTGTTGAGAAACCACCTGCTCCATTTCCTCAAAGATTGAAGTAGAAGAATAGGGATAACATATTTGGAAAATTTTTAGAAATCCTTTAGAAGTTAACAATAAATATACCTTTTGTTGAAGCATTAGAGTAGATTTCTGATTATGCGAAATTTATGAAGGATATTCTTAAAAAGAAGAGAAAGTTCACGGATCATGAGACTGTTGCACTTACCGGAGAGTGTAGTGCAATAATTCAGAAAAAGCTTCCTGAAAAACTTAAAGATCCTGGTACTTTCACTATCCCGTGTCTATATAGGTGAAAAGTTTTTTGGAAGAGCCTTATGTGATTCGGGAGCTAGTATTAACCTTATGCCTTTATCAACTTTCAAAAGATTATTAATACAACCGACCATTTACCAACCTCCACAATTTTAACAGTAACATTATCCTTTCCTATATGTCGAGAAAGCTTTAGAGCATCCAGTCATGTGATACGTGGCTCCTGAATCAATAATTCGTAGAATGGAATAGACAAAAAAAGTAAAATTCATAGGAATGGTATCTTGTTGGACTTGGGAGGTTGATGGATCGAAAGAGAATTGATTTGATTCAAGTAATTTGATTAATTGTTTCATTTACCTCTTATGAGAGTTGGATGATTCCAGAGTGTCAGAGTGGGAGTAGGTTGAGCTGTAGTAGATTTTTATGTCGTAGTGACCCCCAGCTGAGGAAGATTTGCCTAATGGTTTTTGTCCAAGTATTCCATGAAGTTTCCAACATTTATCTCTAGTATGGTTAGGTTTGGTGACAGTAATCACAAGTGGAGTCAGTGGCTCAGATGAGTGTTGTGTATAATTAGCGGCCATGGCAGTTGATTCAACCGAAATAGAAGTGCCGAGCATGAGAAGTCTTTGTCTCTCTTCATGTCGGACCTTTATGAAAGCAGCATAAGTGAAAGGAAGAGGATCCCGGGTAAGCATACGGCCTCGGATTTCATCAAGATCTTTAAGACCTATCAAAATTTGAAACATGCGATCTTTTTCTATAATTTTCTGAAAGGGGGAAAGGTCAGCCGAAGATTCCCACGTGTAATCATAGTAGAGATCACATTCTATCGATAAGGCCACCAAATCATTGTTGTATTGTATCATAATCCTCGATCCCTATTTTGGCTCGTGAATCTTCTTGAAAACCACATAAAGTTGGCTAGAGTTCCCTACAACTGAGTAGATATCCCGAACTGCAGTCCATAGAGCACTGGTAGAAGGAAGAAACATATACGAACGACCAGTTGTAGTCTCCATGGAGTTAATCAACCATGATATGACCATGAAATTATCTACTTCCCACGTTTCATATGTTGGATCAGTTTTGGGAGGTTCACGAATCATTCCGGTGAGATAACCAAATTTCCTGCGTCTCTTGACCAACAAAGACATGGCTTGAGACCAATGAAGAAAATTAAATCCGTTCAATTTATGAGTGGTGATTAGAAAGTTCATGTGGTTTTCCGATCTTCCGATCTGCAGAGAGTTGAGATCGATGTCGACCTTCCGGTGGACTCAAGTACACCATCGGGAGAAGGCTCAGTGGCGGAAGAGTATGCCATGGTTCTAACTGAGCCAAATGTGATTTTCGAGTATCACCAGTCAATCTAGTTGACCTCTACAGAGAAGCAACGCTAGCAGAGGTCCTATAGCAGGGTTGGCTGTGAGGTAAGTGTCGGCCGCTTAGAGTTGCGTCTCTTTTTTTTAAATTTAATTTAATTTAATGGATATATGTATATTAGTTTTGAAAATAAGATTTTTAAATTTTAAAATATTAGAATGAGAAAGGACGGATCTCATTCGTTGAGTAGTTTGGATGAACGAGCGTAATATCGCGAGTAACGCATCTATTCCGAAGAATAGACAACCTACTCGACAATATCGTTCGATCAAATAAACCACAAAATTCATGACATCCGTCCCTGTCTCGCGAACCTTTACGTGATCGATAAATTCCCCTATTTAATACAAAAGCATTAAATAGGGTTTATATTATCTCGGTCTTTAAAACTCCCTATAGAGGCAAGCCCCTATAGTTAATTACCCTCAAACGACCGAAGTCACTCGAGAACTCTCGATTTAGATCTCGGGTTTCTATCTTCACGAAGTCAAGAGGTAGGGTTTTCAACGAAATTTAGTAGTAGGAAATCCAATAGGTACGCAAGGAGGAACAGTTATTTCTGAAGTCAAAGGAAAGAAGGGTAGGGGATGTCACAGATCTCGAGGAGGACCTCGAGGACGTCCCAGACTATCCTATGTTTGGGCTTTAAATTTTGGAAAGGGATTTATTTTAATTTCAATCTCGCAAATTAATTATAGGAATTACGTTTACGATAATGTTATGATTATGCGAACTACTCGAAAGACAGAGGGCTTACGTCGTATCGGACGACAACCTCTGGAAACCTAAGCGAGTTAGGGCTTATATCGCATGGGAGAGCATGCAGAAGGCTTAAAAGAAAAGGTGAGGATTTATGTCGTACAGCGGACTACCTCGAAATCCCAAGGCTTGTTATTTAAACTAAAGAATGGTTTTCTTGGATGTCGACACTGTTTTTCAATAAGAAGATTGTCGTCTGCCCACCGTGCTCCAAGCTCCACGTCGTAACGAGGATCGCAGCTTAGATTTAAAGTCTTAAGTTAAAGTGAGTATGCGAGTCGTTTATTATTTTTATCGTAGTTGAGTGATGTCAGAACCGCGTACGAGTAGCAAAAAGTAATAACAGACAAGAACATGTTATAACAAGCTAAACGATAGACATGTCATGCTAAACAGAGTATACTAAGCTATACGAGAAGTAACTATAACGATGTAAAGAATGCCGAGCGGTGAGAAAGATATGAAATGTAAAACGTGCTATAGCAAAGTATATGACTCGAAAGTAAACAGCTTGGACTAACGAGAAAGATGTGTCGAAAAGTAAAATATGCGGCAGTTATAACGATAGAAGGAAAGTAAAGACCGTCACAGTAGTACCAGTATGCTTTGCTTATCCTCACAAGATCGTTACTCGTTTATTGTTATTTTTATATTTTTCTTATTTCCTAGCTGATTTATTAAGCACTAAAAGAAAGCAGAGTAGAAGTAGTAAGTGAAAACAACCTACGAAACAGAGATACTATGGTGTGTACAAAGAAAAGTAAAGTCCGAAAACTCAACAAGAAAAACGAATGAAAACAGCAGAAAGCTGAGAAAATCACGAGAAAAACCAAGAAAGTCGGAAAGAAAGAAAAGAAACGTCCGTAGAAAACTCCGAGAAAAGCCACAAACGAGAACAAAACAAAACCGTAGAAACCGCAAAAGCACTGCGAGAAACCCACGTGACGACACCGCTGAACTCATGGCGAACCATAAGAAAGCCATGGCCTCCGGAAAGAAAGACCCGTAAGCACGGTGGTGTTTCTGACCGTAGCCGTGCTAATGTCCGGACTCGAGTGTCGACTACTAGACCGACTTTCTGCAGAAAGCAGCTCTAATCCGACTCGAATAACTAACCGTGGACCTTTATAAATCTTCACACATTTCATTTTTTGTTTCATGCAAGCAAAGATCGTAGATAAGTAGACCGTAGTAGTAAGTGAGGTAATTTTGTATTTTTCAAACATACGTATTTTTTTGTTTTAAAACATTTCAATCCACGTGTCGATTATCCTAATGTGACTGGGCCTACGAACATTGCATCATCTGCGCAGAAAACCCCAGTGACGGCCGAATCGGCTCCGTGATTCCCGCTCTACTCTCTACGCAGTCTCCGAGTCAGTGCGGCCCCATCTCTATGATTCTCGTAATTTTTCTCGTTTTCGTAGCCTCATCCACGTCCCCACCGCACTTACAACTTGTTGATGGCCCCATATATAACCCAAGCGAGGTTATATATGCACACCTACACGTCCCCCGTAAGTGTGTGCTTGAGCTAAGAAACAAGGCGAAACTAGTGACGAGAGGTCAAGGAAAGGAGGACGGAAAGCGGCTCACTTAACACAATTTCGAAAAGAAGTGAGTCGATTTCCAATAATCAGAAAAACACGTAAGTCACCCTGGACTCCCGACCGACCTCACATGTCCTGTGAAAAGGATCTAAAGGCACATCGACGCTCTCGGATAGGGTGAGGACTAGACCCTCGAGAACGCACTCCTTTTCCCAAATAACTCGTAAAACCACGACCAAAAGATATCGACCAAGTCCCGACTCCGGACCACCGCTTCGGATTCCTCCAAACTCCAAGTACCCACATCGATTTTTAATTCCCGAAACACAAACTCCCCCGTACGTTCTCCCACGGGCTCGGGACTCAAGCTATAGCAATAGGAGAATCAATAAACTTTTAATACATAAGAAAGAGAATGGACAAGCCATAAGCCACCAAACTAGCATCAATTTCACCAAATAAATCCTCCAAAAAGTGTCTCAAGTATCGTGCTCAATTTATTTCCCACAAGTAAGCTAGGGAGCTCTTCCAAATTTCATTAAATCAATTTCATATA
This sequence comes from Papilionanthe hookeriana x Papilionanthe teres, assembly GCA_022702705.1. Taxonomy (NCBI): domain Eukaryota; kingdom Viridiplantae; phylum Streptophyta; class Magnoliopsida; order Asparagales; family Orchidaceae; genus Papilionanthe; species Papilionanthe hookeriana x Papilionanthe teres. Next base: position 24,686,043 of record CM040437.1, read on the forward strand.
CAAGTGAAGCAAAGAGCAAAGCCACTATCACAACAATCACCCCAATAAGGCTCTCGGCCAGGGCTAAAAACAGGAACAAAGGCTCACGGCCTAAGCTACAATAAAGGGGCAGCAAGGCCCCGACAATTCAAATCGCCACAATGAGGCTCACGACCAATCCCAATGAAAGGACAAGCCCCATCAAATTAATTCAATTCCAAGCTCATAACAACATGTATAAAGGTATTAACCAAATAGCCATGGGATTTGGATTCACATATAGCCACACTTAAGCCAATTCAAGACATAGACCCGAGCCACTATTAAGCACCCAGCCTACCACAAGGCCAAAACCCGAGCCCTCAAGGAGCTCCAAATAAGGGTGCAGCCGAGCCATCTATACCAGTTCAAACTCATCACCAATAAATAAGAATAGATCCACTAGGTAACCAAGCAATTCAGCCCACCCATAGCTTAAACAAAGCACAAAACCGGGCCCCGTGTAGACTTAACCCGAGCCATTCGAAGGCTGCACCGGGGGAGGTTGCAGGAACAGCAGGAACCAAAAACCGAACCCCAATGTGCCGTGGGGACAGCTGCTAGGCAGCAGCAAGACAAAACAACAAAAGGGTCCCCAATTCAAATGCTATAGAGGGTAACGGCTGCAGGAGCAGCAAAAACACAAAACCGAGCCCCTTTCAAGTGCAGTGAGGCTAGCTGCAGGAGCAGCAGAAAATAGAAACGAAAACCATTCCCCAAATCAAATGCCAAAGGGACAGCTGCAGGAGCAACAAGAATACAAAACCGAGCCAGATTAGGCCCCAACCCGAGCCACTATATGACTAGGATCAAGCCCAGCATCAAGCCAATAAAAAAAAGATCGAAAACCGAACCCCAAAAGCGCTAGGGGCAGCTGCTAGGCAGCAATAAACAGAAACAAAACAGTCCCCAAATCAAATGCTAAAGGGGACAGCCATAATACATCAAAAACAAACTCTCGGGTAGGGGCTAAACAAGCAAAACCGAGCCCCTCAAATGAAGCCAAAATGAATCTTTTAAAGCCTTAAAACAAGGGGGCAGCAATTATACATCAAGAAAGGGGCTCTTGGGTAGAGCTAGAATGAGCCAAATGAGATTTCACAAAACCCCCAAAATCCACCCCAATGTAAAGATAAATCCAGGCTACCAAATCAAGCATGAGGTTGAAACAAACATCTCCGCACATTCGATATAGCAAAGCATAGAACCATTATGTACTTAACATGAGAACGAATGTGAGAGCTTCCAAATTAAATTAAAATTTCTACCTAGCATGCCATTATGATGAAGAAAGCCATAAGGAGCAAAGCCAAGCCCCAAACATACATATAAAAAAAAGAAGCTGGACAAGCTCTTCCATAACTCATGACCAACAAGAGTAAGTAAAGGGGGCCTCATATTGCATAGCCCAAAATGCTAATAAGAGAGGCCGATACCTTGCCTCAAGAACATATTTTTCATGCTTTAGGGAATAGAAAAGAAAGAGAGAAAAGTTCCCAGCATGGCAAATCTGATTTCCTCAAGTAAATGACTAAAGTTTCACATTAGAACATGCTCAAAACCTATATCCCTATTCATGCTTCCATCAACAAAGTGCTCTCAAACAAGATCACACTAGCATGCCACTTTGTAGAGGAGGTAAGAAACCAACACTTAAGCAAATAAATAACACATTCCCTGGCATACAAATGATCAGCCGAAACAACAAGCAGGGAAGAAAACAAGCCAAAAGCCATAAACCGCAGTCATCTTAGGCCAAACCGAGAAGGAGAGAAAGGGAGGAAGGCATACCAGGTAACGTAGAGCACGTAAAAAAGAGGAAAGAAGACTAGGCTCCAATCCAACACCAATTTCTCAAGAGGAAGCAAGCAACCAAACAACCAACCAACCCTCAATCCATCCAAGAACAGGGCCTTTATAGGCAAAGGAGGGAAATGAAGGGCCGCCCCTTACCTGCAGAGCCGAGCGCAAGTGGGGAAGAGTCAGGAAGAAGGCGACAAAACGTCGCAGCCAAGAGCCGAAGCTCGGCAGTAAGGGCAAGAGTCGAGCGGGAGATAGGGCTGCGTGCGGGAGATCACGCGAGGTGACCCTCGCACAGGATAACACTCGAGCAAGTATGGGGAGAACCACGCGGGGCTCGAGAGGGCAACGACTACAAGGAAGAGAAGCGCTCGAGCGCGGGAGAAGGAGGGAACGGGAGCCCTCATCGAACGAGCGAGAGAGAGAGTCAGCCGATCAAACGGGTAAGGGTTAGGGCTTAAGATAGAAAAAAAGGTTTTAATATATATATATATATATATATATATATATATATAATTAATTTTATTAAAATAAGCCAAAAATCGCAATTTCCGCTCCGGCAGGCGATCGTCGCAAATTAAATATCAATTTTAGGCAGAAACGACGTTCCGGACGCAACGGCGCAGTCCGTTTCGTCATCCGAGGTCGTTCGGGCAACCTCGTCGACGATCGCGTCGAAAATGCATCAAATCTGACATTCTCTGAAACTCTGACTCGACGTCGCTCGTTCCGGCGTTCTGACCCTGATCTTGATCCGTAGCGGAGAATTTGAAGACCTCGAGGCCGTGGCTCGAGAAATTTGTGCTAGGTGGTGCGTAAAATGTGCACGAGCGCTATCCTACAGGTCCAGGTGGTCCCATAGGAACTCAATTTGGAGTCCTAACGCTAATTCCAACCTACCCGCCGTGAGCTAGAGGTCAGGAATTACGTCCTGGACTCCAAAAGAGTGTCGAAGTGGTTTCAAGCATTCTAAAGCGAGGTGGGCCCATTGCTAGGAATCTAAGATCGTCGGGGAAGCTCCTAAAGCTAGAACCCTAAATCCTAGGAGGAAAACTAAACCTCAACAAAAATGAGGTCAACAATAAGCACTGAGTATGGTGGCAGGAAGGGGGAAGCAGAGAGAACAAAAAGTGGTTAGTGGCAAAATCCTTGCAGGTGGTCGGTGGCTAGGTTGGAGGTTATAGGATTAAAACCATGTCTCTAATACCATGCTAACTTTTAAGGCTAGAGCTTCACGCTTTCATTGATGGGAAAAGTTGTATAAATAACCATTACAAGACCCAAGTAAAAGAAAAGACATAAATTTAGAAATATATAAATATGGAAACAAAAGAAAATAAAGAAAGCAAATAAATGCTAATAATAACTCCCAGCAAAAATTAGGTTAATAATTATAATAGATCTAACTGTGAAACAGATATATTTTTAATTGTGCTAAAAAAATCCATAGACTTGAAAGATGAATGATGACAAAAAAAATAAGACAATTTGATATAGTGACAATACAAGCTAAGGCAGGTTATAAACGAAATCATACGTACAAGCAAGAAAGGATATAGTAGAAAGACAAGCGAGTTGAAGATAACCAAACCACACAAAGAACCAAGGTGAAAATACGGAGCAAAAATGGTCATTCAAGTGAGGGATGGAAAGTAGAAAATATTTGACTAGAATCTCAAACAAAAGATCGATGCTTAACACAAATCTTCAAACTGAAATTCATGGCAATACAATTTTTTCATGGAATACAACCTTCATTCAGAACATAAACATGTAAAATGAATTGAACCATCCACACATATTTTTATGGTTTTAAAAACTTAAGACTTGTCCGGAATTAATTTTGTTTTTATTTTAGATTATGTTTATAAAAATTTTTTCATGTTTTTATTTTTTGTATTGAAAAATAAATTGTCTTATTTTTAAAAACAATTAAAAAACATCTAAAAATTATTTTGAGTATTTTTAAAAATAAATAAACATGTTCAACCTTCATTCAGAACATAAACATATAAAATAAATTGAACCATCCTGTTGACCTCACTTTTGGTTGAGGTTTAGTTTTTACTCTTTAGTAGTCTAGGGTCTAGCCGTATGATTTTCCTGTTGACTATTCCCAGAAAATTAGAAAAGGAACCATCACCATTAGAAATTCTAAACTCTTCTTTGCTCAACTTGAAGTTCCATATATTGGTCCTAACCTCTAGCACTTAGTAGGTGGGGTCAATATAGGGTAGCTCGAGATGAGTCCCCATAGGACCGCTTAGCCTTAGGGTTGACCCTGGGTGTTGGTCTGGAACTGTTTCACTCACTTGCACTCACTGTTCACTCACTTTCACCCCATTCACTCACAACCCCAAACCCAAACTTATTGACTTTCATCCCTTGATCCTTTGGGAGACTCATGTAGATGGTCTCCTAAACCCTCTAGCCCTAGACTGGGGTTTAGCTAGCACCAGTACATAGAGGACCCAAATGGAGATTTTATTGGTCCGAGGCCCAAATCAGGATGGTTGGCACCTCAATCCCACCGATTACCCAATTTGGTCCTTTTGTCCCCGAAACCAACTTAGAATCTTCAATTGACCTCAAAGCCCGAACCAATAAGCAAAGAAAGCAAACCAAAAAGCAAGAAATTAAAGAAAAGAAAGAAGGGTGACCCACCTCCAAAATTTATAAAAGAAAAGTCAAAACGGCAGGAGGGTTAGTCTAAAACATTCGACTAACGGGAGTTTCAAATAGGTAAAGAGGTGAGGTACACTCACCATGTTAGTCATAAAACATCTCCAAAAGACACAAATTAGAAGTGTCCCAAATCAATCCGGAACTTTTCTAACAACTTGCAAGATTTCACATATGCAATAGTAAAATAATGAAATAAATGAAAGATGGATTGCAATAGGAGCCTTCAAAACCTCATGCTAAACATGCCAACAAAGCATCAAAATCCTTCAAGCAAAGCATTAGATTCCTATGCATTTATATACATAACATTTGGATTTTTATGCATTTACATATACAACACCTAAACTTTATTTTCTGCATTTATAAAAATCGAGAAAATACCACTATTTCACCTTCTAAGAAGGGGAATTTACCCTCGCATGCATAAGTGACATACCACAAATGTAAAAATCAAAGTTTAGGTGCTAGATATGTAAATATAAAAGAATCGAAGTGGTGTATATGTAAATGCAAAAAAAATGACAAAGATAAGTGTTTGGATGAGCTTCGAGCGACCCACATGTAATTATCTCAATTCAAAAATAAATCTGAGTTTTATTTTTCAAATAATTTCACATTGCAAGCCTCCCTTGCATCTTTCATACTTTCCAGAAAATGTATTTTAAATTTGCGCAACCTGCTCATGTGTTCCAAGTCCCCAATTCCATAACCATTCCCATTCTTCACATTAAACTCATTTAGTGCTTAAAGGGAACTTAATTTTCCAATTCCAAGTACACTATAAAATGCATTTGGTGAGAGGTTCCAAGTTATGTAGATTTAGAAAGATTACTCACATTACCAAACAAGAAATCAAAAAAGCAAGCTCCCCAACCACATTTTATAGATTACGAGCCGCAAATGAGAAAGAATCGAAGCCGGGGAGCGCCGACTAGCACTTTTTTTTTTTTCAAACAAGGGCAGCAAGGAAACCATTTAAGCCAACACAAAAGATGCCCAATAATGCAGATTTTAGGTAAGGGCAGCAAAGAAATCAACTAAACCCTCACAAAAGATGCCCCAAAAGTGCAGATTTAAAAAAAAAAAATAACACATGCAAGATTTCAGATTGTTGTAAAAAAAAAAGCTGTGCAAAACTTCAGGTTTTGTAAAATGAGCCACCAAATCACTTGCATGTAAGCTTGCAAATGTCAAGCCTCAAAATACTATATATGTAGGACTAAAACAACCCTCAACTTCAAAGCTTCAAGCAACAAATGGATTTGCAAAACTAGAAGTGTTAAGCTAAAGAAACATACAACTATCACAATGTAGTACCAAGCTTATAACGATATTGGGATGAACAAAAATCAAACAATTAACACATGCAACATATCCCAAGCTTTTCTTTTCTCTAAAATAGTGAGTATGTTACATTCCTCTCTTTTTTTATGCTAGGACATCATTACAAGCATTAAATATAACAATAGAGATGAAAGCATGCATAAACTTTCCAAATCGATCCCATTAACACAAAGGAGCATTAGTGATGAGAGTAGAGCATGCTATTTAAAAACCTCCTTTCAAGATCTAGTGTTAAAGCCACATGCATTTGATATCATTGCAAACATGAAGTGTAAAAAGCATGCATATATAAGGCAAAGAACTAGTTAAAAGAGGGCCAAACAAACAAGTCATAGCAAATCCTTTCCTCCCCTTTTCCTTTTCTCTCCTTTTCTTCTTCTCTTAAAGCAAAAATGAGCCCAACATATGCCCCAAGCTAGGCGATACATCATATTTCAATAAATATTAGATCATGCATCAAAGAAGGAAAAAAAAAGGAAAGAAGAGTTACCCTCATATGCATGAACCTCACAAAGAGGTAAATCCCTAACACTTTCGAGTAGAACAAATTAAACCTAAAACAATGCTAATAGAAGAAGTAAAACATGCCATTTAAAGCCTCTACTCAATGCTTAGAACTCCAACCTCCAGATGAAACATTTAGTAAAAGAAAAGTGACATGTTATTTAGGGTCTCAACCACACATGCTATTGATTTTGAAAAGAGAGATCCATATACATTTTAAGCACACAAGAATCATGAATAGAAGGGGAACGACACACTACAAGGCCTACATGATGAACCCAAGCCTTTCAACAAACAAGCATGCTCTTTTTCCTAAATAAAGCATATCAAACTTAAAGAGAAGCATTAGTGAGGGGAGGATTCAAAACCTCTCCTTATCACCTAAAACCAAAGCCACATATGTTTGATACCATTCTCGAGAAAAGAAGAGGTGATAGAACTTGCAACAAGAAGCCGGGAAAAATACTAAGGAGCTAGCCAAATTAAACTTTGCCGCAAAAACCTTTAACCAAGCAAAATACCAAGCCATGAGGCAAGAAAGCATATACCTTAGTGGTTGGACAAGCAACCAAAGTCACGATGCTGAGAAAACAAGCAAGAAGATTAAGAAACTTAGCTAAGGTGTCGAGCAAGCAAAGGGAGTTCCGACAAAAATCTGGCAGCACCTCCACCCTTCCTCAAGATTTCGACCAGCACCTGAATCTCCCCCAAATGGGGTTTTATAGCCATGAAAAGAGGAGAAAGCCTAACTACACTCACCTGTGGTGAACAAAAGTAGAGGGAGGCGAGAAAAATGGCAACAAATGCGACAGAGAGGAGCAAGCTAGGGCTCGACGACTAAATCGCGTAGTTCGGCTACGGGAGAGAGTAGAGGAGATAAGATTGCAACAGGAGATGGGCGCAGACGTGCGGCTCGAGGAGGAGGCCGCAGGGAATAGGATCGCGTATAGGAGCGCAGAAGGATAAGTCGGGCGTACGAACGAGAGAGCAAAGGCTCGCTCGAGCGGCTGGACCGAAATCGGGAGAGGAGGCGAGGGTTCAACTCAGGCGAAAATGTCGAGCGCGAGGGTGGATTGCGATCAGGAAGAAGGCCTTGTGTGAGTGTGCGAGAGATTGAGTTAGGGGTGAAAATAAATGTCTCTTTTTATTACTTTTATGATATTTAAATATTAAATTTTTCTTATTCACACATTTTCACTCGTGTACGAAGTCGTACCAAAATGAATAATTTTCCTAGGCAAAGTCAACACTCCGGACGCAATAGTGCAGTCCGTTTCATCATCCGTGGTCGACCAGACAACTTCACCGATTATCGTGCCGAAAACGAGTCAAAATTCGATTTCCGTCAAAATTTTGGCTCGAGCTCGATGATCATGATGGCGTAGATGGTTGTCATGAGGGGTTTAGAAAATGTTTAAGTGATTTTGAGTTGGTTTGGGAGTTCAATTTGATGGATTTTGGCCGCTTAGTCAATTTTGGGGTGTTGGGTTAGGCTAAGGTTGGGTTAGGTTCAAATTGATGGTTCAAAATGGTCTGGAGGAATGTCATAAAAAATTTTTCAATATAAATCGGGTGCCAATTTTGAGACTTGGGCATTCAATTTAGTGAAATTCGGGGTCATTAGCCAATTTGGGGCAAATTTGGGGGTTTTGAATGTGGGTCAAAATTGAGTGAAATTGAGGCTTGACCAAGGCCAATTAAAGGTCAAATTTGACGTGTAGGATCGTTATGAAGGGTTTAAGATCGAAATTGGAGCAAATTGAGATCAAATTGAGGTCAATTGAAGAGTCTGAGTTGGTTTCGAGAACAAAAGGGCCAAATTGCGTAATCAGTGAGATTGAGGTGCCAACCATCCTGATTTGAGGTACGGACCAATGGAATCTCCATTTGGGTACTCTATGTACTGGTGCTAGCTAAACCCCAGTCTAGGGCTAGAGGGTCTAGGAGACCATCTACATGAGTCTCCTAAAGGATCAATGGATGAAAGTCAACAGGTTTGGGTTTGGGGTTGTGAGTGAATGGGGTGAAAGTGAGTGAACAGTGAGTTCAAGTGAGTGAAACAGTTCCAAACCAACACCCAGGGTCAACCCTAAGGCCAAACGGTCCAATGGGGACTCATCTCGAGCTACCCTATATTGACCTCACCTACTAAGTGTTAGAGGTTAGGACCAATATATGGAACTTCAAGTTGAGCAAAGAAGAGTTTAGAATTTCTAATGGTGAGGGTTCATTTTCTAGTTTTCTAGGAATAGTCAACAGGAAAGTCCTATGGTTAGATTCTAAGCTACAAAAGAGGAAAAACTAAACTTCGACCAAAAGTGGGGTCAACAAATGGACCCCCAATAGGTGTGGTGTGTTGGGCAAGCACACCGCGCGTATTGGCATTGACCGACGAGATCAACAAAACCAATATGAACCTCTAAGCCGACAGACCTAGAAAGAAGTGTAGAATGAAGTGCTAGTTGTTCCCGCTGGGGAACTAGTAAGTGGATATTCGATCAAAATCGATGACTAGAAACTCTCGCTGGGGATTGAGAGAGGGTTTTGAGTAATCAAGCTTCAGATGTTTACTGAGGATGGGAATCAGTATTTAGGTACTGACCCCGAGGTGGGAATTGAAATTTAGATATTAATCTCGGAAAGGAGAGTCATGAATTTAGGTACCGACCTCAAAAGATAAGAATCAAAATTTAGGTTTTGAGCCTGAAATGAGAATTGAAATTTAGGTATCAATCTCAGAAAGAGAGTCATACTAATTCCAAAATGAGAATTAAAATTTAGGTATCAATCTCAGAAAGAGTTAGAATTTAAGTACCGACCTCGAAAGATGAGAATCAAAATTTAGATACTGATTCAAAAATGAGAATTGAAATTTAGGTATCAATCTCAGATAAAAAGTTGGAATTTAGGTACCAACCTCAAAAGAAGAAAATCAGAATTTAGGTACTGATTCCGAAATGAGAATTGAAATTTATGGGAAAATTTGTGGTGTTGAATTCATAGGCATTTGTCATGTGATAAGGTTGACATTGGTTAGGAAGATATTTGAGATTTTATGAGGTTTTGTGCAGAATGTACGATTTCGCGGGGATGTGAAGAAAATTGGTGTGGATCAGAACAGTCGTGCTGCGCAAGCAAAGAGTAAGAAATCTCGAGCTCGAGATAAACAAACTCAATAAATTTATTTTCTTTTCTTGTTTTAATTAACAAAACATGTTTTTCAAAATTTAATTTTTGTTGGCTGATTTTTCAAAAGAGTATTTTATTTGAATTTTATTATTATCAAGTCTTTATTGTTTTGTTCTTTGTTCATTGTAGTTTAGAACCAACACATAGTTCGGTGGCTCTTTATCCATCGCACAAAAAGGGCAATTGAACAAACAAACAAATTTCTGAAAGAGATTTCATTAATATGCTTCAAACAGGAGTTACAGATCGAACATAGGCCGAAGCATCAAAAGGTACAATATGCTAAACGCATCAAAAGTACATCTGAAAATATCTTTTGCTGGGTACATATCACAAGCTGAGCATATTCGATACATATATCATCCCATTTTTTTTAGAAAAGCCCGTGGGCCAATTCATTGAAATAAAGCACTGATACAAGAGTTATGGGAAAACCCCGTAGTTGGGGCATCTCCAAAGAGCACAAAAAAACAAAAAAAAACATAGGCACTCTGAAACAGGGTACAAACAAGAAAACATACAAAGGTATTAGAAAGGAAAGTGGAAATGTAAGTCTTCCACTTTCACAAGTAGTAGCTAAAGACGTCTGAGCCTTCCTCTGCTAGAACGTGGATCGGTTTGAGCGAATAAATTTTTAAGTGCTTGACCCATTCCATGGGGAGCCAAAGTATCGTCAATTAAACCTTGAAACTTAGAGGTACCCCCTATCTTTCTCTTTCTCCGGGAAATGTAAACTTGCCATTGTCGTTCTTCTTCTTCCTTGTCTTGTTCTTCTTCTTCTTCTTCTTCTTCGGTCTCATCTTCTTCTTCTTCATCTTCGACGGTTTTTGAGGGCTGGGTAGCATTTATGTCACCTAGTTGTGTATTAGGAACTTTAGTTTCATCTCTCTCAATAGTCACTTCGCGCGAGAGGAGAGACATTAGTGATAACCGCGGCACTAGGAGCTACCTCCTCCCCCTGAAAATGTGTCTTCCGTAAGTGAGTGGAGAGCAAGAGGAGGAGAAGCAACATCAGTTGCATCAATAGGATCTGGGATGAAATGATCATCATGTGTATCAAGTACGAGTACCGGTGGGGCCTCTAGTATTTCAGACTGGATTTCAGTGTTCCGTGGGACATCAGCAGTAGAGTTAAGAGGCTTTGCAGTAACGACTAAATTCTCAGGCTGATGCTCAGAGGGCCGTGAGACGTCCGTGGTTACAAGAGGTGGCACTTCAGCAGGGACAGCAGGAGGAAAGGGGTGGGAGACAGACCCAAAATTGTTCCCCAACGAAGGAGCTTGCGGCTTTAAGTTTGGATGTAGCTTATAACAAGCAATAAGGCTATGACCAAACATGGAACAGTGCGAGCAATAAGGAGGGTGAGGACCCATCACCACTGGTTGCCAATACCCTGTATGCCCAGAACCAATCCAAACCTCATCGGGGTATGGCTTGGTAACATCACGTTCAACCAAGAAACAAGCATCAGATGGACGGGTGTTCTAAGGTTGTATTATCCACCTGTAGCGGTTTCCCAAATCCTTTGGCAAGTGAGAAGAGAATCTCGTAGTTGAAGTGATGATATTTAAGCCCAGAAAACTTAACCCATACTGGTATAATAGGAGATTCGGCATTTGAATCAAAATCCACTGTCCATTTGAGAACCTTCATAATCTGTTGTCAATTTTTATCACTTTACGGGAGAAAATAGAAGTGTAGTCCATATCAGTAGTGAGATGGATCAGAACGTGTCTACCGTCAAGGGAGCCAACTTTCCAGGATCCCGTAAGCTTTAAAGTGTCGAAGAAATGGCGTATAGTGTCCATCTTTGGACGCCCGTACAAAAATTTTCCCACCAGAACCAGACGGCACGATGAGGCTAGAATGTTCGTGTCCTCCTCCGTGAGAAAAAGAGCGGGTTTGCCATTCTTACGACCCATTTGTTGAGTCAAAATGCAGTACAAAAAGGTATCTCCTGAATGTCCATCTCTGGAGGGACGAGCACCCGTTCGAGCTGACCTACTAAGCCACACTTCAGGGCAAGAGTTCCCTTTGCATGTGCTTAGAGGTGCAAACTTCTCATAGCTCGTAAGGCAGTAGCATTTCTTACTCCGGATCCGAACGGAATCCATATGACATCTTGCTACTATCCATCCTTCTGAAAGTCACAGAAACCCTAGGGTATTCCACTCATGGACTGCAATGTTTACCGATGCCTGCTCCATTTCCTTTAAGAATCAACACTAAACCCACTGGTAGCGGAATCTTCACGGATCCTCTGAACTCGCCGGGGCCAACGACATCTATTCTTTCTCGAGTAGGATATTGCTTTTACTCATGAAGGAGACCATGCAAAAAGGTCTCACAAAATCATGATGGTCTATATGTGGGGAATGCAATCACCTTCATCATAGATATTGACGATGCAGCTGTTGGGAATACAGTCAACTGGATATATACTCCATCGAACCATCCTCTTGAGCATCCATTTTATCATAGGAGGTAACAAATCCACCTCATAATGTCTTAAAATCCCTAGGGGATTCCTTGTCTGTCCCTGGTGAAATTATAACAGCAACCACATTGGATGGTGATTCTACCTTTTCCACGCATCCATTCTTTGGTTCGGAATAGATCCTCTCCATCAAAAGACCTGCTCGACCCTTATCTTTTAGGTCGAATATGCAGTCGAGAATGCTCTTTTCGTCGCTTTCAGAGAAGAAGACTCTGGTGTACAGCTCCAAGCCTTCTAATATATTGATGAATCTTTCTTGAACTTCATAAAATTCAGAATCTATTTTCTTTACTTTAATCAACTTATCAAGTAATTATTGGTGGCTGTCGAGGACGCTCCCTCATTTCAATGTCAGTAGGGATCCAAGCTGATGCCGTCTCTGTATCCAGCGAAATAAATGATTCTCCCATTGGGTGATCGGTGATCTAAAATCCATCGTCGGTGGACATGTACTCCTCCAGAGTACTGTAACGTTCTAGGTGAAGGACGGTGCAGTCCGGGCATTCCACAAATGCCCCTGTAGCTGACGTACATGTGGGAATCTCGACGTTGCATGTCGGACAAACCGGACAAAGATCATCTGGAACCTCTTGTATCTCCGGCTCTGTAGCAAACTCGGACTCATCCTCTGTGGTAGGCAGACTGGAAGAAGTCTCTCTCATGCCTGGCTCGTAGATATTCCCTTCTGGAATAGGGTTAAGCAAGTTTTTTGTTTCCTGTTGGCGTCTTCTTTCTTCACCCCGGAAAGCTCTATGTTTTCGTTGGTTGGCGTTTCTGAGTTGAGTTCTTCGCAACGGTGCATCTAGCAGTCTCTCGTCATTAGCAGTGACTAGGCCTCCAGTCGGTGCAATTATCATAGACGGCAGGCGACTAGTCCGCTCCATCGGATCTTGCTTTACTGTCACTTTCTTCCCTTTCAGTGAGGAATCCTCCCTGGTGCTAATATTTAACAACGATGGTAGCCCTTCTTTCTCCTGATGGCTAATCACACCCATTAGGGGACCCACATAGTCCACATCGACTTGACTGAAGTCCATGTCGAAGTCTATGATGCCACCCTGCGGTGCCCTTTCTTCGTTAAGCATGAGATTCAAGCCACCCTTAAAAGCAAAGATCAGCCTTTGTCCTGACATTTCCTCTGCAGACGACAGAAAAACATCAATGAGTTGAAATTCAACAGAAATAAGAACAAAACAAAACGCCTACCAGAGGAGCTTTAATTTATGTCGGTAAGAAGATCATTTATTTATATATATATACATATATATATATATTATTTAGTAAAATACCAAACTTAAAAGTAAAAAAAACGTCGAAGTATGTAACTTCAAAAATTTTCATTTTATTGAGGTTAATTTTATTACAAAATTTTGGACCCGGTCAGACGTTTGGCTAAATAAATAACCCCAGAATAATCAAGATTTCAAAATTTCAATTCAAGCAATGTCAAGTTGCATAGTATGTCTTCAAGTATCTTCTGTTGATTGGCAACAGGGGTCTTTCGCCTCGAAAATCCACCAGCTGGTAGGCTCCTCCTGAATAGACTTTTTCTACGACAAATGGTCCCTCCCAAGTCGACCAGTTAAGTCACGTCTCGGTCCGGGAGTTCTACCGATTACCAGCCATAAAGATGTTCCTGAAGTTCCGAAGAAAAGGATAAATAAGTTGTCGATGTTTCTGTTGAGACACCCAGTCTCAAAGCATCATCGTCAAAGGAAAATGTGTCGATACCCAAGATCATCGTGCCAATACGATTCAGTGAGCTCGTAAGACGTTAGTATGGAATAAAACAGGGATCTGAAGTATCCGACAGGGTCACAACAATTGCAAGCAAATGGGAAGCGCAAGCAGAGGATGTCCAACAGAGGCCTCCGGATCTCAAAATGATACAAGGGTCAATAATTGAGGAAAAGGCCAAAAGGCTCAGGATCGAGATTTCAGAGTTAGCCCGAGAACGTGGAATTCTCGTTGATGATGAAAACGAAGACTTCGAAGACTACCTCGAGGAAGACTGCATGGATATTAATGTCATCGAAACCAGAGCCGCTACATCTGCACGCGACGCCCAACCTTTTACTGAAGGAAACGTCGTAGATGAGCTGCATAGGACTGTCTTCCTGAAGGATGAGCAAATCAGCCAAATGGAGAAAAAGGATGGAAGAGATGGCCGCTGCCATGACTGCTATGGCTGTAGCTCAAGGACAATCTCAACCACAACAGCTAGCCGTTTTAGAAGTCAACCAACCAGAAATTATACAAATCATAGATGAGAGGGAAGTTGCCTCGGCTAACAGAGATGATCAACAAAAGAAGAACTCCGCTCAAAGCGTCATACCAGAGAGGGAATTTAAACAAATAGTCGAACAAGTTCGGGAGGCCTTAGCCCAATCTAAGAGTGTGCATTGATTTTAAAGGGTAGACCCTACCCGAAGGAATTCGATGCCTTGCCCTACCCTAAAGGTTTTGTCACCGAGCTTTAAGATATTCAGCGGGACTGGAAATCCCAGACAACTCATAGCAAATTTCCGAGCCAGTTGTGGCAATACCGAAGGTAACGAAGCATTGCTTTACCGTCAATTCGTCAGCAGTTTATCAGGGATAGAATTTGATTGGTAGGCAAAAATTTGATCGGCTTTAAACTAACACTAGGGACTTCCTTGACCTCTAAACTCTCGACCTTTTGAGGAAAGACCGGAGTAAGGGTCATAGCGTTCACATAGTGGTTTATCCGATCATACATTGTCTCATATTCATTTTTCTCTGTATCTTCTAAGGATATCTCGTACTGAGGTTTCTTCGTTTTATCATTATTATTTCTTCTTCGGAACTCTCTTCTTCATCAATGTTGATGGTTGGCCTAGTCCGTTCAACAATTACATCGGCTCTTCTTCATCCACGTCCCCGACCTCAATCTCGGGTGTATGGGCTAAAAGAACCCTTATCACCTCGTTGTGAAGAGATAATAGTAGACTGTCGAAGCGGAGTTGAATGGCCCCTTCTCTGTGATTTTTCTGAATCCTTCGTCTTGTTTATCGTAACTTCACGGGAGAAAACGATCTTCTTCAGAGGCGAGTAGTAAGCAGTATCTTCGTAAATGCCAACTTCATGAATTGAAAATGATCGTAAATCCCCTTTGATGCAATATTCCTGTCCTTCTTTGTAATACTTAATGCATTGATGTAGAGAAGACGGAACCATATCATGCTAGTGAATCCACGGTCAACCAAGTAGAGCATTAAAAGAGGTCTCGACGTCGATGATATGAAATTTAGCGGTTGTTACTAGCTCTCCAACTTTCATAAGCAATGTAATTGATCCAAGGGCTCTCTCTCCCTTCTGGTTGAATCCTCTTAACATCATCTTATCGGCCGTAAGCTCCTGAGCTTCAATGTCCAAATAGGCCAATGTTCGTAGACTCATCAAGTTGAGGGATGCTCCAGGATGTACCAAAACTTTAGATAGTACGAATCTATCGATACTGACGGAGATGTAGAGCGGACGGTTGTGGTCGGAGGTAGCGAGTAGCAAATCTTCATCTGTAAAAGTTACCCCTGATTGTTCTTTTAACGAACAAACTTCATCCGAGGATGTGTTGGCCAACTGGGCTAAGCAAATATCTGGATCAAGCAGCGTTGAAACCAGAGATTCTCATTTCCTTCAATAAAATTAGAGCGTCGTAGATGCTTAGTTTGGTCGGCAACTTCCTAAGATGCGCTAGCACGTTATAATCCACTTTATTTGAGCTTCTGATTTCCTCTTGGGCACGTGTCTCTTCCACTGCTGGGGGTGGTTCTTCTTGTGTAACTGTTTGTTTTCCTTTATCCATCGGAGTCGTTCCCGATGGCAACACTCTCCCTCTTCTCAAGTAGACCTCTGTTATCTCTTCTAACGCTGTGGCTGATCTTTCTGGTATTGAATCTGAATCAGAAAAGTCCAAGTTTATGGTGATCGGCGTCCCTTTACATTCGAGGACTGGTTCGTCACTTCCTGAACTATCGTAGCCGGTGTCGTCAATGTCTTCTTCATTTTGGTTAACGGGTTTATCGGACTTAAGCACGATTTGAGGATCGGTTTGGGAATCGAGATCAAAGCTAGAGTGACCAAAATTAGTCACACTATCAGCAAAAACAGTTAAAACTTAGCCGAAATCATTATCATTATATTTATAATACCTCGCTAGGGCAAAAAGATATACATACAAGGTCAAAGGTTCGAGGATTTTCTCCCCCGAATCAGACAACTAAACGAACAGAGACAACCCCTATCCTACCCCTCACGCTATCAGTCTTCGTGACGTCGTTCTTATCTTTCTTCTCAGGTTGTGATGATCTTTCTGACGAAGCTTCTATCTCTGACTGGACAGGTTGTAGACTCTGAATGCTTGCCTGAACTGAAGCGGTCTGAATCTGATTCAATATCTTTCTGGATGACTTGTTCCAAACTGTAGTCCATTCGTCCCTTTCTGAGTATGGATCTATTGGCTCAGCCGAAATCATATTTATAAAACCTCTTTCGAGTTCTTTTAAATATTCTTTCGGGATTGTTATATTTCCTTCTTTGAGATTTCTCTCGAGCCAATTCTTGAAGACGAAACAATCCTCTATGGTGTGTCCAAGCATCCTGTGATACGGGCAATAATTCAGATGTTCTTTCTTATCGACCTCTTCTGGTCTCTTCGGATTTGGTAATTTGAACTCAGACTTCTTCATTAGGCTTCTGAACATCTTGGGTACCGCTTCATCTTTAAAGGAGTACACCACTTTCCTTCGTTCCGTCATGGTCATTTTCTTATTCTCTGTTCGGTACGATCCTTCTTGATGTGGTTGCTGGCTGGGCTGGCCATACCGTTACATTTGTTGCTGCTGATTATGCTGTGATGGTGGTTGAAAATTCTGACGAGAATCTTCTGCATAAATCTTCATCGGCTGTTTTCCTTTATCGACCGTTGCCACTGTCCCGGACTTCTTCTCGAATATCCTAGTTGTTCTGGACTTCTCGACCTTCTCCCGAGAATCCATATGCTTGACTTTTTCTTGCAGATTGTTGGCTTTGTTGAGTAATTTCTCGAAAGACTTGATAGTGAGTCCCTTGAGCATGAAAATTTATCGCTCTATAGATGCTTTTGAGTAAGATCTCAGTCGCATGATGTTCACTCGTAATTCGAGGTTATCATTTCATGCTAAGATTTCTCCACCTCAAGATGTAGTCCACTAGAGTCTCGTTAGGCTTTTGTCTTTCAATCACAAAATCTCCAATAGAAACATGGTGTTGCGCTCCGGCAAATCTCTTCACGAACTGCTCTAAATCAAAGAATGTCTTCACTACTCAACTAGACATTGCCCGCTACTCAACTAGAATGGTATCCTACTAAACCTAACGCAGGAGGGTGTTTCTTAACCCGGTACTGATGATCAACAAGTGGACAACCAAGTTTATAATATAGTTTTTAAAATTTATTTTTTTAGCATGCACGTGGATTTCAGACATACAAAAGAGTTTGTATCAATTTTGGTTGTAGTGAGAATATGTTATTGTGGTAAATATAGTATCCGTTCTTATCAATTTTTGCGAATTAGGGTTGTCCATGAGTCGATCATTTCGTCGGGTGTAGGGTTGCTAACAATCCTAAGAAGGTACGGGTGCCCCGCTTGCCTCATAGCGGTGAATGATACCGTCATCCTACGGTTCACCAGGGCTCTGGAGCGGGTCCTGGTGGCCTAGGATGGGATATCATTCCATTCTACCACCGGTGTGCCTTTATCATCAACACCCTATGCCCCAAAACAAAATGAAAACCAAAACGAAGGAAAACAAGTCAAAGAGCAAAAGGGGAAGGAAATGAGACTAAACCCTCCTCCGAATCCGATTTAAAATAGGAGGGGCCCAAACGATAGGAGGGTTAGTCTAAAACGCCCCAAAATAAGGTTTGAAAAGTTTTCCAAACCTCACACAGTAAGTCAAATAGTAGTAAGCTAAGAAAATCCGCACTAGTATTTCCAAACCCCTAGAGATATTAAAATTTTTCAATTCCCATGTAATTCACAACTCAATCATGCCTCACAAGTGTAAAATACTCCAAGAAATCCGAGTAGAAGGTCGCAACCAAGACGGGACAAGGCCAAAGAGGCTCACGGCCAAGGCAAAGAAAACAGGAAAAACCGTCTCAAAATAAAACTTTTAATACATAAGAAAGTGAATGGACAAGCTCACAAATCCTCCAAACTAACTCCAATTCTCTCAAGCAAGACATAGGAAAGTTTCCCCCAAAAAGGTACTCTCCAAACATATCTCCCCACAAGCAAGCTAAAAGGGACATCCAAACCATCACACAGTGCATAAAAAATATTCATCACATAGCCATAGGATTGAGTTAACATAGGGCTGAAATTGAGCCAACATAAGGCATAAACCCAGCCACCATGAGGCTAGAACCGAGCCAACACCAAGCTACAACCGGCCCAACACAAAGCCAAAGCAAGAAGTACCACAGGAGCAAAACCGAGCCCACATAGGGTCAAAACCCGAGCAATAGCAAGGCTGGAAACAAGCCAACACCAAGCTACAACAGTCCCAACACAAAGCCAAAGCAAGAGGTACCACAGAAGCAAAATCGAACCCTCATAGGACCAAAACCCGAGCCACAGCAAGGCTGGAAACAAGCTAACAACAGGCTACAACAGTCCCAACACAAAGCCAAAGCAAGAGGTATCACAGAAACAAAACCGAGCCCACATAGGACCAAAACCCAAGCCATGACATGGCTAAAGAACAAGTCTAGCACCAAGCTAAAACAAGGATACAATAGGAGTAAATAACCAAGCCAACATAAGGCTAAAAACCAAGCCCAACACTAAGTTATAGCAGAGAACACAGCAGGGCCAACAAAAACCGAGCCATCACATGGCTAAAACAAACCCAGCACAAAACTGAAGAAAGGGGCACAATAGGACTCAAAAAACCGAGCCACATCCAAGCTAAATCCAAGCTAAAGCAAGCTTTTCAAAAGCTTAATAAATGAAATATATATTTTTTGAAACATAGCCTTGGCTTGAAACTGAGAAAGAGACTAAACTTGAATCACAATAGCATCTTCATGCCTTTCATATATCTATCAAACTATAAAGTTACCACATGCTTGCAAGCAAGAATAAGCATAGGAACATTCCAAATCTGCATAACATGCTTTTATAAAGGGCTAAGATACAAGGAGCCCAAGAACTCAGCTTCCATATATTCGAAACATAGAGCCACCATATGCTTCACATGAGAACAAGCATAGAACTTTTCCAAATTAAATTAAATCTCTTCCTAGCATGCAATTGTTTTGTAAGGGAAAGCTACAAGGAGCAAAAACCAAGCCCCACATATGTATAAAAGAATCAAAAGGCTCCTCTATAATTCATAACAACAAGAGTAAGTGAAGAGCCTTATTCAAAACATTTGCTAGAGGAGCTAATAGCTTGCCATCAAAACAAAACTTATCACATGCTCATATTTCCATTTTTACACATGCTTCAAGTAATAAAATTCCCCCCAAATCCTAGTGCAACAATCATACTAGCATGCCACTAGAGAAAGAGAGCAAGAAAATATTACTTAAGCAAATGAATAACATATTCCATGGCACACAAGTGCTCAGCCGAAACAACAGGCAAGGAGAACCAAGCCGACTGCAGAAAACCGCAGCCACTACAGGGAAAACCGAGAAGAACAGAGGTAGGAGAAAGGTTACCAGCTAGTGTAGAGCACACAAGTAAAGCAAGAAGCTCAGGGTTCAATCCAGCAGCACCTCCCCACCTCCAAGAAAAATCGGCTAACCCCTACTTCACCCCAAATGGGGTTCTTATATGCAAGAGAGAGAAGGAAGCTGTCAAACCTTACCCGCAAGGTCGACGAGGATCGGAGAAGGCACGAGAAAGTGGTGACAAAATGTCCCAGGAAGGAGCAGACGGCTCGGCGACGGGGTGCGCAGGGATAGAAATCGAGCAGGAGATGGGGGGAGAACGACGTGCGGCTTGAGAAGGAGAGAAGCCCCGCAGAAGATACGATCGAGCATGGGCAAGAAGGATTCGGTCGTGGGACCTGCTCGAGCGCGGGAAGAGGATTGAACAGAGCCTCCCAATCGTGCGAACGGGAGAGGAGCCAAGCCGATCGAACGGGAAAGGGATTTAGGGCTTAGGATTTTAAGTAAGGGGGAAATATATATAAGTATATATATAATAATAATAATAATATTATAAGTATTATTATCATTATAAGAGTAAAAAAAATGTTTCACAGATTTCGTCCCCGACAGGCTATCATCGCAAATTGAATGTCAATTTTAGGTAAAGCCGACGTTCCGGACGCATCGGCGCAGTCAATTTCATCATCCGGGGTCGTTTAGACAACTTCGTTGACGGTCGCGTCGAAAGTGCGTCAAATCCGGCCTTTTCTAAAATTCTGAATTTGATGTCGATCATCCCGGTGTTCTGATTCCAGCTCCAGTCCATTGCGAAAAAATGGAAGGCGTCGAGGTCGCGAACTGAGAATTTGTGCGTCCAGGTGTGCAAGACGTGCACGAGACTGTCCTAATGTCCAGGGATCCTATAAAGACTCAATTTGAATTCCTGACGTCAACTTCGACCGGCTAGAGACTAGCGGTACGGAATCTCGTGCAAGATTTCAAAGAGTAATGAAGTGGCTCCAAACTCTCTAAAACGAGGTGGGTCCCATCACTAAGAATCTAGGATCGTCGGGGAAGCTTCTGAGGCTAGAATCCTAAATCTATGAGGAAAACTAAACCTCGAGAAAAACGAGGTCAACAATTGCCTGGTGTAATTCGACGCAGAAGAATGATTCTCACTTTTTTTTTAATAGTTTATGCATTGGGAACTGTTCTCACTCTTTTCGGGATACCTAATGATTTCACCCCCTACTTGATAGTATTCTCATCATAGATATGTTATTTATCAAAGAAAAAGCAAAGATGCCTTATATGTCCTCCTCTCGGTTCTTTCCAACATTTTGATTAAAAGGAGCTACAGAATTTTTCTTAACTCCAGCAATGAAGAAAAAAGAACTTGGATCAATACTTCATCTCAACTTCACTTTTGAACGGACTCTATCTTGATACTATGGTTATTTTCTTAACAAGCCTATGGATCCTTTTGGAATCATTATTGGATTTCCTTTTTTTCAATTTTTTTATTTCTATTTTAATATAACTTTCTTTCGATGAGATGTTTTCCCCAGCTTTTCCACCAAACAAGTGAAATAACAAACAATTAGATTCTCTTATTGCGCGCTATTCTTGAAATACAAATTTTTAAATTTAGAAGTTATGTACTTGCCAATACATGCATCTTTTGCATAATGGATCGAAGGTGCTTAAAGCATATCAATCTGGGTAAATTTTTTGATCTTCGAGCAATATTTATCAAATATTATAATACTTAATAAGCATAATTTTGTGTCTTTCTTTACCGTAATGAGAACATAAAAGATCTGCATATTAATACAGCTTCCGTAATGAAAAAGAAGTCGGTAAAATTCAGTTAAGAGGGGTTGTTTTCCATGAAGTCTGGTAATTTAAATTTTATAAATGTTCATAAATAAATGTTATCTTAAGAAAAAAGAAATATCCTGTAAAATAATACACTATGAGGGACATAATATTGAATTAGCATACCAAATTAGAAATACCTCCAAAATAAGATCTTCCTTGGTCCTCCTCCAACCACTTGGTGTGAACCACCTAAATTACAAAATTACAGAAGTAGATATGCTAATGAGAGTTAGTCACAGCGGCTGCTAGCCTACAATAATTTCGATAAAAGGAAGAAATCAAATGTGAAAAAAAGAATTTTGTACAAATTTAAGCAACGGATAATTCTCAGCCTCCAATCCAAATGTTGATCACCTACCTGTGCCAATCATCTCTTAAATCCCACACAAAGTAAAAGGCGATTAGAAAACCTCACACCAAACTAAACGCCATATGAAGCTTATTTAAATAAAGAGGAAAATTTATATATATACCGCACAATTTTTATGTATTACATGTCTAACACCTAAAATTTAATATGTACACTTGTAACACCTTGTTGTTATAAACATATGTGTGAAAAGGTGTACTTCACTTTAAAAAAAGGTAATGATGGTATTTTTTATGTGATGTTAAAGACTTTAGTGGTATGCATGTAAATATGAATGCTTAGGTGTTAAGATATGTAAATACAAAAGAATTATGTGGAATGTATATAAATGCCCCCAAACAAAAATGTATGCAAAGTGAAAAAATAAGATGATTATAGAAGAAATACTGTAGCATTTGATTTAAATACATAGGCTAGCGTACTAAGCTTTGTATTTTCTAGGAGGGGTCATATCATTAGATTTGGTAGCATGATGCTCTCTTCTTGTTGAATAACTACCTTTGAAAATTGCTCTCAAGTATGCCTCAAATTAAAGCATAATTACATTGAAAATAAGGTGTACAAAAAGATATCTCGAGGCTTATGCCTCAACTTTTGACGCTGAGATTTATACCTCTAGGCTTTATGTCTCCAGGTGTTTAAGAGGACCACTTCAAATTAAAAAGTATAAATAAAACATTTTGTTATATTATATTACAATATGCTGATGCTTTACTTAATAACTGATATAGCTTATCATGTACCAATATTCAATATAATTAGGATAGCTGGGCAACAAAGGGGATTAGGGAGCTGGAACGAGAGTGAGTAGTTGTGTCTATGAGCGGGGATCACATGTGCAAGGAAGACAACAAGCATAGAAGAAAAGAGCTTTTCTTTTATTTTCTTTCGGAAAAAATTATTTTCTTGATTTCAATTATACTATTTTTATTTCCTTTTGTACAATTTTTTAAAAATTTACTGTTCCTGGTTTTTATTTAAACAATTTCTTTCAGGTTTTAGATTTTTTTTCTTAATTTTATTTATATTTATTTTTGTTTTTATATATGTCAATGACATTTTTTTGTTTGTTTTAACTGATTTTCGTTTTCATTATTTTATTTTAAGTTTTAAGTTTTATTTATTTCTTATCTTTATTTCTTAAAATTCTTTCAAAATTTCTTTTTAATTTTATTTCTTTTAATATTTTTTTGTTACTATTTCTTTTATGGTTTTGATTTTGTTTTCATTTTTCATAGCTTTATTTCTTGATTTTCTTTTATCATTATCATTTATTATTATTATTATTATTATTATTATTATTATTATTATTATTATTATTATTATTATGGTTGGTAGTGCTAGAAAAATAGAACACAGTTAACAATATCATCATTGAGTCGAAGTACCTAATCAAAATGCAAAAAAGGTTATGTACTTGAATGTAAATTTTATAACAATATAATTTATGGAGGTTAAAGATACTGAATGATCACATAGATTACATACATCTTAATGTTGACATAATTAGTGCCTTCAAGCATTTGCATATGAAAGATTTTCTCCTACAGTATTTGTTCTTTTGTGATCAAAAGCCCTTCCCGGTTCTCCCTCTATTTTCCCTTTAATGATTTAAGACTACTGAGATTTGTCTTTGGACTGCTTCCAAGACGGTGTATTTTCATGGTTGTTCCTCTAGTTGACCTTCTCCGAACTACCTCCAAGCAAAGCACCTTGAGCCCGTCCTCCAGCAAGAGATAGAACAACAAAACAAAGGGCCTCGTTCACCATCTCCCATCCACATCACGTGACGCTATGGGTGGAACCCGCAACCTTTTAATTAAAACCTAAAGGCAAACACAACTAAACTAAAAATCGAATGAGAGTGTGTGAGAGAAAAGAGGGAATCCACTAGGAATGAGAGAATGAATTAGATTACACAAAACAAAAGTCGGGGTCTATTTATAGCCAAGCCCCAAGATATTTATGTAAATTGAAGTTGACATGAATAAAACTAAAATACAAAACAACTAAAAATAGCTAAGCAAAATTAACTATTTAAATTAAATGAACAATACAACAATCTCCACCTCGGTTCTTTAATTCAATAAGAACCAAGAAACCAATCTCAAGATTTCACTCTCATCATTCTCAATAACTCCAGGCAATTCTGAATTTTTTAAGTGAGAGCTTTTGTCAACATATATAAGGTTTGTCATCTATTGAAATATTTACAATATCCACAATCTTATTAGCAATTACCTCTTTAATGAAATGGGATTTCATCTCTATATGCCTAGTTGTTCCATGATGCATAGTGTTTTTGGAGAGAAATATTGCTCCTTTATTATTACAAAAAATAAGCACAAAAGCAATATACAAAATAGTTATAAATCCTAGCATTGTTCACGTTAAGCAATCTCCTGGGAGAATGTCACCCCCTATAGCTATAGAAGAAACTAAAAAGCTAGTCAAGATAAGATTCATGATGGAGATCTCGTATCCTTCTTGATTAGCAAGCCTCATGCCTGTCTGTAAGAAAAACGGGCAGATTTGAGTCAATATAGACTTTTGAGACTTGAACAAGGCATGCCCGATGGATGATTAAATAGTTAAGTAAGATTAACTATTTAAATTAAAGGACGATACAACAATCTCCAACTTGGATCTTTAATTCAATAAGATTCGAGAAACCAATCTCAAGATTTTACTCCTCTCATCATTCTCAACAACTCCAAGCAATTCTGAAATTTTTAAGCGAGAGCTTTCGTCAACAAATATAATGCTCTTCTATTGAAATATTTTCGATCTTCACAATCTTATTAGGAATTACCTACTTAATGAAATGGAATTTTATATCTATATGCCTCATTGTTCCATGATACATAGTATTTTTTTGAGAGAAATATTACTTTCTTATCACAAAAAATAAGCACAAAAGAAATCACAGGCCAAAAAAACTCAAAATCAACTCTTTCAACCATAAAGCTTCATTTATGGGTTCAAATACAACATCTTATTTAGCTTCAATTGTAGACAAAGCTACAAATGGCTGCAAATTTTTCTTCCAACTAATTGTCTCTCCAAACACCACAACCAATAAAGAATTTTTTAGTATCATAAATCCTACAAAAAACCAATAATAACATCATCCAATTATAGTACAAGGTGAAAAAGAAAATTTAATCTACAGCAAATAATAGCATACATGACACTACCCACAATCATTTGATAAAGATTCTTCTTTATATGCACTCTCACGTCCTCATCTCCTGGTGCTTTATCCTTTCTCAACTTAAAATGCAATGGCTAAAAGTGTATAAATTGGTTTAGGAGCTAACATCCCACATCTAATCACAACCTGTTGATGTATGAGCCTTGAGAAAAGAATAATTCTCGCCTCTTCATTTCCAATGAACTACCTTAAAGGAATTTTCAAGGCAAGACCAACATCCTTCCATCTCCAACTCCACCTTGAGCAAAGCCTTCAATCCTGTGATTTTTCTAAACTAGCACTTGCAAGTAGAATATCATTAACATGAAGTGAAAGATAGATAATACCATTACCCTCGTTACATTTTTAATATACACAAAAATAATAATAGCAACAAGTGAAGCCAATATACACCACATTCTTGGAAACTATTTTAAACCATACGAAGATTGTTTGGACAAACCTTATCTTATTTACAGTTCCAATTTTAGCAAATCTTTCGGATTGACTCATGTAAATAGTATTTACCTTACCACCAAAGAAAAAATTTCAGTATAGTGTACACACTTATTTTCTATAAATCCACTTGATACAAGCTTGCTTTCAAACATGGCTCTCCTATTCTAGGGATTCCATCCTTCTTGTTGAACAACCATCTGCAAATAAAAATCTTCTTATTTTTGGCTTGTCTGTCAGCTCGCAAATATTGTTCTTCTTGAGGGAGATTATCCCTTCATTCATAGCTAGATTGTATTTATTTCTTTATGCACTTTCCATGACTTCTTCATAGAAGTTTGGTTCATCACATCAGCCAAAAGTACATAAGAACTAATATCTGTACATCATACCCTTGTGGTGCTTGAACCATACGTTTAGGTCTCTCCTTTGCCAAACCAAATGTCCTTTGCACTTCTTCAACAGTTTCTTGCCTAAACTCTTTTGGTGCAACTTCAATTGATTCTTGATCATTTCCTTCAAGAATTTCATGATTCCAAGCTCAATTTGCAATTTATGAAATTAGTTTTCCTAAATTTCCGAGTGAATGATAGGGTATAACCAAGATCTGATTACAACAAATATTTTATAATTTTATGTTGTTTGATTTAATTAATAAATAACCGCCTGAAATTGTTCGGATAAAACCCAATATTCTGAGGTATTCATACCCCTTGAAATATATCACAACACTTGTTTCACCAATCACAAAGAAATTTTTTAGAGTTTCTTAGTAAAAATTTTCATTGAAGCCAGCATCAGCCAATTTTAGTACTTAATGATTGTAATCCATATAAGAGGATATTTCAATTAATCACTATATTCCTTATTTGATAGCATCCCACATTTGCCATTTTGGATAACAAAGTTTCGACGTCATTGTAGGTGATTTCTCCTGTCATTAATATCAATATTAGACAGATTCTATCATAAATTTGAATTTTATTTTTTTGCCTAATGATTGTGCTTTGTACTAGTATTGTTTGTAGTATATAAGTCATTCTAGAGGTGATACATCGCTTCCTTTGGAAATAAGGATCAAGACTTTTTTTGAGCAATTTGAGGGAGCTAAAGCAACCCATCAAATTCACCTCAAAAACTATATCAAACCATGAAGAAGCTGTTGTGAGCCTTACTATAAGGCCTGGGCAGTACAAGACCATACTTTGCTTATTACTCATGGCATCCCTCACGTAATTATCAAAGCCAAGAATTCAGAGGAACATTTTTAAGATCAAGCAAACCACATTGCAAATTATACAAAACTTCCAATTTAAGGGTTTGGAGATAGAAGACTTGAACTAAAAGTTAGCAATTTCATGGAGATCTATGAAGCTTTCAAATATAACAACATTTCAAACAACGCTATTCCCCTGCACCTCTTTCTCATTCTCATAGCAAGATAGTGCCAAGAGTTAATTCCTTAATTGCTGACTCCATCACTAATTGGCTTCTTGTCGTCAAAGGCTGCAAGGTCTCGACAGTTTAACTGCTTGGTTGGAGTCACTCAAACCCTGATTGATACCAAATTTGGTGGCATATTCATAAGCAAGGCAAGGGTAGCAGCATATGATCATCACGAGAAGATAGTCATAAACCAGGGTCATACCAATAAAGCGTTTGGCAGGAAGCCCGACTTTATTGCTTACTGTTCAGGTTGCTTCTATTGCAAAGCAACTAAGTTCCTTCATCATGGATGCCATTCACACTCAACTTTGTGAGTTGTAACTTCTATGAAGGAGGTCATCATAGCAGTAAATGTCAAGAGAACAATGCTTTTGCTCAGCAACACCTGGAGCAATCATATTTTATGGGGAAACAAAATTAGCCAATAGTCCCTAATATAACACTTAAAATTCATGCTGAAGAACTCACCCCATTTTTTCTTGGAAGAATCAAAATGATGCTTCTCAGCAACCTTCAAAATTTCAGCCTAAAGGATTTCATCAACACCAATTGGGCTAGTTCACCAAGGGATGTACATGCTTGGCTTACTCTTTCGCATCATAATTCATGACCAGGACCAATGCCACACTTAAGAAACCTATCTATCTAAAGGCAGGAGGCTTTCATGAAGAATATTAAGTCTAAATTGGTCAACTAACCCAACAACTATCATCAAGATAGCCAAGAACATTTCCAAGAAACACTGAGACTAATCCAAAAAAATGTCATAATTGTAACGGAGTGCAAAAAAAATGTTGAGCAAAAAAAAATAATAATAATAAAAAAGCTAAAAAAGAAAAAAGAGAGGCCCAAGTCAAAATTATTCCTGCCAATCCACTCCCAATGTTCTACCAGTTCAATGCTCATAGCACTTTCAAAAACAAAAATTAGACAAGTTGTTTTTGAAGTCTTTGGATGTACTCAAAAAGTTGAAGATCATCTCTTTTGTTGATGCTTTGGAGCAAATGGTTAGTTATAAGTTATGAAGATGATCCTCTCTAACAAAAAGTTGTTGAAATCGTATGAGATAACTGCACTCACTATAGCTCCATTCTGCAGAAAAAGCTTCCAATAAAATTGAATGACCCAGATAATTTCATCATTCCATGTAAAATTTAAATATGTAGCTTGATAAAGCATTGCTTGATCTTCGAGGAAACATAAATTTTATGCCCATATCAGTACAAGGAATAGGGCATTTGGGAAATGAAAACAAAAGTATCATTGCAATTGAGACAGTTCAATCACGTAACCTAGAGGGATTGTGGACGATAGATTGGTTAAAGTAAATATATTCTTTCAGTTGATCACTCATGTTAAATAGAAAGGGATCCAAAGGATCGCATCATTCTTCGTTGACTACTTCTAGCCGCTGAAAGAGTAATAATTGATAGGTTTATGATTACAGTGAGTCTCGCGATCAAAGAAAATTATTTTTCAATTGATGCATAAAATTTTGAACACCTCAACTATCATAAAAAACCTAAGGAAGCATGCATAATACAGCCTGAAGTCAAAGAACATGTGGTTGAAGCAATTGCTAAGAAGCACCATAAGCACAATATTTCACTTGATAAGGCATAAAATGAGAAAAACATGTTCAAGCTAACATTGAATCAAACGATCCTCGAAAGGCAGTCAAATATTTTAAACTTTCATTTAATTTGTTTTAGTCAGCATTTTATTTGAGTTGTTGCTTGTTCTGTTTTAAACAGGGTAGAAAAAAATGATTGAAAGCACTAGAGCCATAACACCTTTTTAAGCAACCAGAATTCAATAAACAAAATAATGACGAGTAAACCACTGTTTTTAGGGAAGCCCTCAATTTGTACTATAATATTTTTCTTAAATATCAAGGATGATGTTAAGTTTAAGTTTGAAGGAAAAAATTTTATAAAGTGACCCTAGTCTTATTTCCTCTAGTTAATAAAACTATGTTTTAATAGAAAATTTTTAATCCACTATTATTGCACTTCAATTTTTTCGCACATCCATAAATAATTACTATTCGTCAATTCGTGATAAACATATTCTTCTAACTATTATGTTAATATCACAGCAAGTTGTTGCTATCATACTAATTTGCATCACCATGAATTAAAATTTAATCAATTGTTCAGCTAGCACATACACGCCTAATCTGCGTAAAAATACAAAAAATATACTCGTATGTTTCCTAAATAAGTGAATACACCAACTATCTCTTGGACGGCCTTGTGCACAGAAATATCACATAGCAAATCGATTAAAATAACTGCAGGTTATTGCGCAGAGCAAGTTGGGCACATTAAATAAACAGAGTTCTCATTTATTAAGAGAATGATGAGAGTTATCATCCCCTCGAAAAAAACAAGAATAAAAATGAAAAAAAAAATTATCATTTGGCTAGTAAAATATTTTTTTCGAGTGTCATGGCATACCTTCACATCAACTTACATGTTTTGTATGATTTCTGTGAAAACAATTTTGAAAGCTAAGCAGCGCTCTCTTATTTTATAAAAAAAATTATGAGGTTACATGATTTAGTTGTTTCTGATTTTGTAAAAAATTAAAATTATTGTTGAGTTAGTTGATTCATGTATTATTGACCAATTGTGATACAAAATGTTATACATGAGCCATGAGTATCCTACTGTAATGTCCAATATAAATTTTTTAATACATAGCCTAGCATTTAGTGGAAGAAATAATTTTTCACAGCTATTCAAGCCTTTGGTTAAAAAAGCAGTTGTAGAGATTTCATTCACATGTTATATGTACAATTCTTTTATATGATTGTTTAGCTCGAAGATGTGCAAAGATTTCAAGCATCGGAGAACATGATAAGTCATATATTAGTAGATATTTTCCCAATCAAATCTTTAGATTGTTCATGTTATTTTCAATTAATATTAAAAAGCTACCTGCAGTAACCTGACCATATTTGTTGTAGGGATAAGGAGTAATTTTAAGCAGAACATCATTTGTGGACTTTATAAACTTTACACGAAGAAAATGTGAATCCAAAGCAATTCGAGTGACAGATAGAGCATATAACAAAGGTTGATACTTTCGAAGCCAAGGCTCCAAAACCTCAAGCCCACATCTAGAATTTTTGACAAAAGATCTAGACCTTAGGCAATAACTCAAAGCCAGCCTTCGAAGCGAGCCACGAACCCTGTACGAAGGGTCTTAAACAGTGCTGCCAACCAACAGGCCAACCGGTTCGCACAATCCCTTTTTATATATTTATCATTTCTAACAAGCGTTTTATTATTATTTTCATTCGAGCATAAACTAATGTGCCTTTCTACGAATTGGATGTACTTAAATTATTAGTTTCTTGTTAAAAGACATTCAACATTGATGCTCTTAATGATATGTATTTCAATCTATTCTTAGTGTTCTTGTGATTAAATAGCTACTAACCGTGAAATTTGAAGATTTGTTCTAAATTGAGAGAAGGAAACAAGTTCATGATGATTAAAATACCTTGACAAGTTAGGATAGATTTTTCTAAATTACATTTGTGAGATCATTTAGATTCTTGTGTTGTATAATGCAAATTTTCAAACATTGAATATATCTCAGAGATGACAATAAATTGAATTGCAAAATTTGCCATACTATATTTCTGAGAGAATGGTCAGGTGCAATTTAGATAGGATTACAACGAATAATTTTATTTCATTTCATGAACTTAATTTGTACCAAAATAATCCCAAAATCCTCATACTCATTAAAATTTACACTAGCATTCATTAGTCACTTAAAAACATTTTAGAATTTCTTAGTCTAGTTTTTTGTTCAACCCCTAAATCATTTTGACCCTTTAAATAATTAGAATCAGTCAATTTGATGCTACGTAATTGCAATCCCTATAGGACTATCTATGTACATCATTATATTTTTTGTTTGATTGCATACTCTTATGTGTTTTGTTTTATGGGACAGCCTAAAAGATCGAAATACACATATTCTAAATGTTTTTAGAGGTGTTCAAAAGTGGCAAACTTCAACATGTTGAATTTTTCTGCTGCATAATGTTAAAAAAAAATCCAAGTTTAAATGGTTCTCGTATCCCCCAAAAAAATCTTGCTTGTTCTTGAAGCCCATTTAGCTTATACATTTCTTAGTCTTTGGTGCCACAATTTAGTTTCATCAACAAGATTATAAAACATTTCAACATATCCTCCAATCATCAATTTACCTTGTAGTGTATACACTCCAGTCATAGAAATGCCCTTCATGATGAACAGAAAGCCTTTACTTCCACCATCTATGTACATTGCGATATATATCACCAAGAAAAATTCAATTTATTCCAAGTTCAAGAAAATACCATTCCTTAGCAGTTTCTTCGTACCATCACGGAGTTTGAGTCAAATGACTCCTTCACCCTGAACGTTGCAAGCCTTATTGTTTCCAAGAAATCAACTCTCGTTTGAGCACAAATGATACGAGTATGCAAAATCAAGGATCCACTTATTGCTTATACTAGAATCAAAGATTTTTAAGACACGGGTGTTGTCAAAATAATCCTCGATAGTTGCATCATCTCCTCCTCTAACCCTTCTTGGTTATAGGTCTTTCTCATGGAGTATTGCTTCCTGAAATGGACTTCTTTAAGAAAGAAAGCATTTACTTCTTACCTTTAACTTGGATCTCGGTTAGTTCTTTGCTTCTAGCTCCCACACTCATGATCTACTTCACATAGTTAGCCCATTAGTTGCACTATCAGTCGATTTGCAGTATAACTAAACTAACAATGCTACTCTCGATAAAATTTAACCCCTAGACATTCACTATCTGATTTACATTCCATAACAAATTCCATTCAATAGTTATTCATTCTATATTTTTCATTAATCAACAACTTGTTTTAATTGTTTGAATAACTTAAAATAAACACAGCTTTAATATTTAATACTTTCAATCGATACTTGTATCGCTTTATTAATTGCGTGACTGCATAATCTTGCATGTAATTCAACTGCAACAATGGTTATTTGAAATGTGAACCAAAAATATCAATACATCAAATGAAACAAGTAACGCCAACGGTACATTCTCCATGTCATGAATCATTAGATGGGCTTCTGAGTGGGTACGGATTTTCATTTTGTGTATCCCGCTCCAATCAAATCTATGGTAGGCAGGTTTTTAAAATGCAAAGAGAAGATGACATACCGAACAACAACGATTTTAAAATTTTAAAATAAACTAAACTATGATATCGCTTGTGTTATACCTCTTCCAGAAAGGAATTGGTCTTCGGGGCTCATATGGCTCATAAACAAAACCAGGGCTAAGCATGGTCACCTTTAATGATGTCTGCAAGCAATCATAAGAGATAAATTTTTAAAAGAAAAAAGTAAGAGCATAACAAAAAGAACTTAAAAGTACTAGTTCATACTTCATGTAAAAAAAAGAACGTCCACACCCCCAATAACATTAATGAAAAGAATGACCAACTAATCCCTCTGGCATATGACTTCAAAGAATCATGAAATTAGAGTAAAACTGGTTTCCGATGCACATACAATTCCTTTATAGTCTTATTTGAGACAAGGGATTATAGGACGGAAGATTAGTTAGTGTTAGCACCCCCACACATTCCTTCAAATAGCTTTAATGTGTAGCAATATAAAAGTTAGAAAACATATTTACAATAGATCAAGATACTATTAACAATAAAACCAAAATAGCAAACAGCACTTAACACTAACAATAAAGAGTAAAACACCATCAGGATACTGATCTCTGTCAAAATTCATGGGATATTACGCAAGGATTTCGAATCCAAGGAAAGAAATGGTTGATCAATTCCAGCTTGATCGGATAGAGGTTGACCTTAGCCACAAATCTATTTATTAGAGACCTATGCAGGCTTAGTATGAGAAATTCCACTTGAGCTGAAGATTAAAATAAAATTCCGAAACTATCACAATACTCATGAAAGTGACTACGAAACATGATGAATGCATGCATCATAAAATCTAGGAGACTAGACCTCTATTCTGGATATTTCGCCTGTCAACCAAGTGAACAAGAAGAATATTCAATTCTTTGTCAAAGTTAGTTCTTAACAGAGGTGAAGTACCAACAATATAACTAAGGTGAATTATGGAAGGCCATGCTTGGGCTATAATTCCCAAAAATAAGATAATTCCTTCATAACTTGGAACTATAATTCTTTAATTTTTAAATAACCTTCTCATGGATGGAACAAATCAAGCATGCAAGGATAATGTTTATAATTCCAGGAACTATATGTGGGCAACGGCACCAAGAGTTAATTGGATTAGGTTGACCTTAAGCCAAAACTTCATCCATTCTAATTAACAGTCCATAGAGATAGAATCAAACGAAAAAATAATTTCCATTATCTCAATGTCATGTAACCTTTCTGATGCTGAGATAGAGAACTTTCCAAATTAAAGATATCCATGAGTTATTACAGGATATTGTAATATTCTAACATGCTTCTCCTGATTTGTTTGCAATATGGACATTCACTGAGATGCAACAACAGCAATCTTTGTCCCACTAAGTGGGGCCGGCCTATGAATCCTTTTTCTCCTTATGTCCTATTGAGTGCATATTTTCATTTAATTTGAGTAAATTAAGACCATTTTTTTATACATGTTCAACTTTTTTAGGTTTACCTCTAACTTTCTAAAAATAAGTCAAATTTAAAACATCTCTCCTCAGATGGTCAATGATTAACGTGACCAAATCATCTAAGGCAACTCTCTAATCTTGTTTGCCACTGGAGCTACTCCAATTCTTTCACGGATATATTCATTTTGCATTTTATCTCTAAGTGTAAATCCACTCATCCACTTGAGCATTCTCATCTCAACAACACTTAAATTAATTTATGCTTCTCTTTTACAGGACCAATTCTGCAGTATAAAATATTGCAGGCCTCGCCACCATCTTCTAAAATTTTCCTTTAAGAGGTACTTTTCTATCACACAATAGCCCAATGCATTCCTCCAGTTCAACCATCCAACTTGAATTCTATTAATAACATCCCCAGCTATATCACCATCACTTTGAACAATAGACTCAAGATATCTAAAATGTTCACTCCTTTTAATGACTTGATCACCAATTATTACAACCCCACCATTAAATCCACTGCTACTAAAATTGCATTCAATGTATTCAATTTTAAACAAAAGCCTTTAGATCCTAAAGTTGACCTCCATAAATTATGTTTTTACTTGAACTCTCTCTCTTCCTACCCACAGGAAGGATATCATCAACAAAAAAACTTATGTACTCTCTCTCTTCTTATACTAGAGTTATATACTTAAAGGTTTTAAATTTGTGTATACTAGAGTTGTTACTTGTGTTCGAACACAAGGATGATTGATCAGGTATTTTTCTATTTCAATTGGATTACATTAGGGATTGACTTTAAGCCCTTATCTTTTTGATTTAGTTATGAATGTTCTTATTGGATATTTACAAGAGGATATGCCCTGGAATATATCAACTTAAGTTTGAAAACAATAGTAATTAAACATAAAACAACGAAAGATTTTATCATCTGGAGATTGTAGGTGTCACAAGGAAAGTGCAACCATTCAATGAAAGAGAAAGTAGTGTGACTCGGACTAAAAGAATTAACCACGAGATTCAAGTAGGAGAATATATAAATAAGTTTCTTAAATAGAACTATCAATAAAAGGCTTTGATGGAGGTATCAATGAAAAGTATTAATGAAAATTAATAACTGAGAGCATCAATGAAAAGGCCAACATTTCAAGGACACAAGATGCTTACACAATCAACGTTGGAGATTACATGCAGATTATAGAGATGTAGAGATTTGAGAGAAATGAATGAGGCGACCAAATGCCTCAATGGTCGATGATGAATATGAGGATCCCATGTAGATGATTAACTGTACATGGGTCACAGTCAAATGAAAGTGTGTTGTAGATAGGTCATAGTTAAATGAAAGTGTGATATCAGGTCAATGGAAATTAAAAATTTTAAGGGTGTCCTATAGGGCAGAAAAGTGGATCCCAGGCCATGGCTCGAATGCAATGTTAAAGGAGAGAGAATCAAAAGGACAACATATTTACTCAATTGTCTTTCTAATACAAGCATGTGTGTCTATATATATGTAAGAGAAGAGAACGATAAATAAAAATATAATAAGGAGAATATCATCAATAATGAAAAAATATAGCAATAAATAGTGTTGATTCCTACTACAAATAATTTAAGCAATGCGATAATTTGGATATGATGACACTAATAATTAAAGCATATCCCCAACATAATAGTATTCCATTGATTATCACAGAAACAAGATTTGTGTAAAGCACCTTGGGATCTATTATCAAGGTTTGGGATACACATAACACATTTTTATCTTACCTTATTTTCATGCCTTTCTTCCTCGTATTTGTGTCACATGTAGAGATTGAATTGGTGTGTTTTCCTTCTTAGGGAGAGGTCTCTTCTATCACATAGAAAAGGATTAGTTGTTATATTTTTGCATACGGATTAAAGATGTCTATCCTCTTATACCCTCTCAATTCTAGGGTCCTTGGAGGATTGATGGCTTCAAGATGCGCAGGAAATTTTCTATGTGAGGTGAAGTTGATTGTGATATTATCCTTGACTTTCTTCTTTGTGCATTTAGTTTTCACACCACAAAATATGACTTCTATGTTAATGGGTTGGACCCTCTCTCCTCTCCCATGAACTTAGAATTAGTTTAACTTAAACCACAAAAATATCAATGACTTATGTGGGGCGTTTCTCTTTCTCCTTTGTGATATCTTCAAGTATATTATTCTTGAAGCTTCCCCCTCAGTTGAATAAAATAAAAATTCAATCCATTGAAACATTCAAATAGATTGCAATATATATATAATGCATTTTAACTGACACTTAACCAACAGAGCCTGGGTTCAATTTTCTTAATGAAGAAAAACAAAACCCTAATAAGAATATGAAGACTTAAATGGGAACATGTGCTAACCTGTTGTGCTCCGCGAGGAACCTTCATCATTGACATCCATCGTGTTCCACCTATATGGATTGTGAATTCAGAGCCCTAGAATAAATAGATAACACCAAGTACATAATAAATGAAGTTGCCACAAATCATAAAGCTGCTCGAGAGGGATTAGCTTGAAACTACGTCCTCGCTAACTAAACACGCAAAGGAACTCACATTTTGGCCAAGAATGTTATTAACTGAGCAGGAGCAAGCTATGTTAGTTGAGTGAGCGATTCCTGGAAAAAAAAACGAGTTAAAACGAAGAAATCATTGGGATAAATAAGAATCATAATAATTTCAATCTTTGATATTCAATTATACTTGAAATTACCTTTATTTCTCGCATTAAGAAGGCTCCAGTAGCTCCCATGTCTGGAGAAAGACAGGTTGAGGGCAAATTTAGTGAAATAATACTTCATACATTTACAAAAATGAAAACTGTTTGTGATATAGAGGAATACAATGGAGAAAGGGACACAGATTGGAAAGCACGCTGGACGCGGTGAATTCCCTTCAACCGAGATAGAGCCATCGATCACTGAGTTTGAGAATGGAAAGTAGTTTTTTCAAGCGTAGTGATAGCAACGAGGGTTAGGGTTTAAGAAAGTTTGACGAGTTGTCCGTTCGCCAATGAACCACAGAATTTAAAACCCAAACCTTGCTCACATTTACTTTTCAGGTTTCGTCTCCCAACATTCGACAACTATCTGGCAATTTACTAAATTCTATAAATTTAATGGAACTGATTGGCTATTTTTATAAGGATTTAAGATGTCATTATGGCTGTTGGAGATACCGTAAAGATCAATCTTAAGCTCCGCGAAGTTAAGTGTCTGTTTGGGACAGCTTATAAGTGCGGCGGCGTTTTTGAAAACGCCGCAGCACTGTTTGTATTTAGCTTTTTCACAGCTTATTTGAAAACTTCATGTTCTAATTCCTACAGTAGGCGGATCACGGGGGGACCCCCGCGGTCGGATTAACGCTCGCGTTTTCTGTCTTTTGAATTACCCCCATACCCTTCGGCTCTCTCATTCGCATCTCACGCACACGGTCTCGTAAACCCTAGGCAGAGCCTCGCGTTCGCATCTCGCTCCAGCCCCCCTCTTCCGGTCCTTCCGATCCTCCTCCCGGTCTTCCGGTCCTTCGGCTCTTCCGGTCTTCTCCCTCCGATCCTTCCTCGCACATCGCCAGATACCGATCCTCCTCCCATTTCGACTCTTCTGATCCTCCTCCCATTTCGCATCGTCTTCTTCGGCTCTTCAGGTCATCTGTCTTCTTCGGCTCTTCTGGTGAGATCCTTTGCTCTTGGTTAAAGCATTATCTAGATTTGGACTGAGTTACAAGTAGTCCCTATTAGATATACTATTTTCCTTATAGTCTAGAAAATAAGCTACATTAGCTTAGCCTCATTGTTACCTAACGATTCCTTGCATCTGTTCACATTCACTATGAGTTGTGTTAATGCAAAAGATAGAAATTTCAGAGTTTACTATTTATATTTTCACGTCATTCTAAAGAAATGCGTCCATATGAGTAGCTTCTTTCTTACAATTTAGCCGCATTCTTCCGGGTTTGTTAATAATAGAGTTCGGTGATACAAAGATAAAAGAATTTATACATCTACACATATATTTTGGGGGCATTTACATGCATATCATACAATTATTTTATACTTACATATTGAGCACCTAAACTTTCACATGAACTTTCAGAGTATTTTTCTGATGACGATTCTATGCAAGCAAATATATGGCAGGAACATATTCATTTAAAGATTTGAGGACTTTGCATGAGGTTATTAAAATTTAGGTGTTTGATATGTAAATATATAGTAATTGTGTGATCTGTAAATAAATATTTGCATAGCTCTCATCTATACATGAGGAGGAAGTTGATGTATCTTTTAGAGATTGAAGTCTGGAAAGAAAGTTATTGTGTGAATGATTTGAGGAGATATACGGCTAGCTTTGTTTTATTGTTTGAATATTTGAGGGCAGTTGTGTATAGCTTAATAAAATTTTATTAATAAAGAGGAGCAAAAAATATATTTTTTCTACAAACAGCTGCATATAAGTTGTTTTCGAACCGCAAAAACCAAACAGCTTAACAGCTTATTCATTTCAGGGGCGTAATGGTCATTTATCCACAAATAGCTGCAAATAAGCTGTTCTGCAAACGCTCAAACCAAACAGACAAACGAATCATCCGGATCATTGCTATATCGACGAACTTTATCGTAATAGTTCGCTTATCCTGATAAGTTCTGGATAAGTTGCAGCTGTCCCAAAAAGACCCTAAATCTACTTGTTCGTGGGATTTAATATTTACATGATTCATAGCTGAAATCTGTGAAATCTGGATTTACGACATCCAGGGATTTGTTTTGTCCAAAATGACCATTTGGTAGGATTCTGCTTAAATCCTGTGTAAATCCTGGGTTAAATTCGTTGCTATAGAGCCCCTTGCATTGATATCACCCAATTATAAGGGATTTTTACACGCGCACACACATATATTTCATCATTTATATGTTTCACACTTCAAACTTCTTATTTACAAATAACAAACCAAAATTTTTACTTATTCATAGAATATGACACTACGTTACATATTTATCGTGTACAACGTTAAATCATCAAGGTGAGAACGACAAAACAAGGGACTGCTAGAGGTTTTCCTTTTAGTGAGAGGTTTTCCTTTTACTGAGAAAGATTTGGGATAAGTAGTCGAAGGAGAAGTCTGAGTAATGGTTAGTGAACTAGCAAATTCAAAGTGGTGTGGAGCTGTTTCAAGTCTTGTTGTATTGCTTGGATACAAATTACACTTGAGATTTGATCAAAAAGGAGATGCTCCTCTCCTTCTTTCTCTCTTCATTTGTGATCGTAGAACATCTTGATCGGAAGCCAATTTTCTACTAAACTAAACTGCTATAAACTTTATCTATGTTATTGTGGTAAGAAAATCAAAAGATTTATTGCTTGTTTTCAATTTGTTGAATTGTTGAAAGGTTATAATTTCCCCATACATTTCTTCTACAGCCTATGGTATATTATATATTCAAGAACATTTTTTAAATGTTTTTAGACCGAACACCACCTCTTTAAGGAAATCTTAGTAGTGTCACATATATTACACAATCTTTGGCTTTGATACGATATATGGCTTTGTTGACATAAAACTAGCATTGCCACTGAATAGTTAGTAACACATGGTAAAATACATCCACAATAAAAGTAACTGTTGCTTCAAATTCCTGCATTTTCATAGGTTTCATACTTACCATATCTTCAAAAAATTATGTAATTCATGAAATAATAAGATTCCCTAATCCTAGACTTCCTAAGCTCTTATGTCATCTACAGATTAGTGAATCCTTCAAGTATTTTCATCCCTTGATCTTAGACTTTCTAATATTAAGACAACTCCATCTATACGGAAACAAACTTCTACTCTAGTAAGTAAGATACTGATTAGATTATGAGAATATCAACTAGTCACATTACGTTAAAGACATATACAATGCAATTCTTCTTCCAACGAATTGAAATTTTCTTCTTCTTCTTCTTCTTCTTCTTCTTTTTTGTTTTTAGATGCTCTTATATAGATGTTGAGAATGCATGTCCTATGAACAAATTGTAATATATAGGAGGCAGGTTATTGTTATAAAGTCGTAAAGTTTATGATTAAATCAGTTTTCTATAATATGTATATTAAAAATATATTATTTTAATTTCTTTATTTGAAGGCTTCAATAAAATTTTTAATATGATCTTAAATTATATTTTGAAAGATGAGTTCGACTTATTCATCAATTTCAAGGATTGCCAAAGATGAATGGTGGGATTTTTCTTTTATATTGTTGGGGGTCACCATAGATCTTGAAATACTTCTATCAAAATGATCAGATACGACATTTGAAAATAATATACTATCCAAAAAGATATAAATATAACCTTAGAATATATCTAATCATCCAGATGAGAAAAATCTTTGGGATTTATGGATCTATAGAACTACGATTCTTCCCTTACCTTGAAGGTGTAAGATAAGGTTAATTTTAATTATGGGGTCTCGTTCCTACAAGCGCAAGCCTTCTTCGTTAATTACATCTTTAGAGCTGTAAGCCCTATACAAAACTTTTCGTTTAATGTGATTAATAAAGTTGCCAGAGATTGGGCTTTCATGATTGGAGTGTCCAAATTGGAAGAATTAAGTTCAAGAGATGAGATTACGATCTGGTGACATGTTATGGAAAAGGCCTATGATATTGAATAGGATTTGATTTAAGAGCATCAATTAAAAGAACTGATGATGAATTTGAATTCATTAGACGATGTCATAAGATAAATGATGGATATAGCATTTGACTGATAGAGACAATTAAAAACCCTAAACTAAGGATAGGTTTGGAAATTCTTTCAAATGAAAAATAAGACCTTAGGCTCTAAAAGGAGTTTTATAGGCGGACTAACCTAAAATTTGAGAATAACATCGCAGCTCAAGATGCTCTTGGCTTTCTATTGTCCCGGGAACATTGATATCCATCAATTATGACCAGCCTTATTACCAGAAATTCTCCTTGAATATCGGAGCATGGATGATTTGTAGTTTCAAAGAAATAAAATACGTTCATCAGTAATTATGGGTTACTTCATTCTATGGTATTCCCCCTAGTTCCAGGGGATATATTTGTTACTTTGCATGTGCTTTAGATGTTCATTTAAATTTCACTATTTGCATTAATGTTTTGTTTGATCTCTAGGTTTTGTCAGTCATTTTAGAAATCAGAGTTTTCTAAGTTTTGTATTTTTTTACTTTATTTGCTTTATTTGAGATTTGATTTATTTTGAGGTTTGCAGAGAAAACTAAAAAGTTCTCATCCTTATTTTTATTTTATTTTTAAAATTTTTTTAAACATTAAATAACAAATGAAATAACATTTAAAATAGATGATAACACACAAAACATGAAACAATATATGGAACATAAGATAATGTGAAATAACATAAAAAACACAAAATAACATGTATCTTTAGCTTTGAATTAGACTTAGGTTATGGTCAGTATGAGGTAAGATGATTTTCCAATTTTAATTAGCTTCAATTTCCGCTAAGGTATGATATGGGTTAGCTAACTTGGGTCTGGGTTGGACCTAGGCTGACTCAGGTAAAGTTCGATTTGATTTAGGTTAACTTGAGTTGAGCTGCATTGATTTGAGTTTAACCCGAGTTAAACTTGGTTGACCTAGGTAAGCTTAGGTTTGGTTTGGGTTTAACCCAGGTTAAGTTGGGTGTTGACCCAGGTTGGCTTAGGTCTGGTTTTGGTTTGACTCAGTTTAAGCTGTGTTGATCTAGGTTGGCTTAGGTTTGATTTGGGTTTGACCCAAGTTAGGTTAGGTTTGGTTTGGATTAGGTCTAAGGTTAAGTTTGACATCTGGTTTAGGTTCAAGTTTGGGCTAAATTCTAGTTTAGGTTTAGGGTTTAACTTAGGGTTAGGTTAGCTTTAAGTTAAGTTAAGGTTCGAGTCGGGTCTAATTTGAGTTAGAATTGAGTCAAGTTAGGATTGTATTGGGTTTATTTTGGCTCAGACATAAGTTAGTTAGGGTTTGTGTCAGGTCTAATTTGGGTCAAACCTTGGGTTTAGATTACGGTTTGGGTTAGATTGGGTCAAGTCTAAGGTTTAGGTTAAGGTTTGGGTTCGACCTTGGTAGGGTCACGTCTAAGGTTTAGGTTAGGGTTTAGGTTATATGTGGGCTAGGTCAAGTCTAGGGTTTGGGTTAGGCCTGGGTTGGGTCAGGTTTACAATTTAGGTTAGGGTTTGAGTTACCTGAGTTGGATCAGGTTTAGGCTTTAGATTAAGGTTGGGGTTAGACCTAGGTTGGGTTAGGTCTAAGGTTTAAGTTATTGTTTGAACTAGGTGAGCTAAGGTTAGGCTGGGTTTGGGTCGACCTGCATTGAGCTCAAACCTGAGCCTAATCCAGAGCCTTTGAGTTGATTGACCTAGTTTTCAACTCCCTCTACACTTAAATTAGTAAAATGCTTAAATTAATAAAAGAAGGAGAATTTAACGGGAGAAGAGGAGGCTAATCGGAGGAGGAGTAGACTTGCTAGAGAAATGCTTCCCTTCTTTATATCCCTCTACACTTCTTCTTCCTCTGCTAACAGTGCCAAGTCTAGTGTCAGAGACCCCTTTTTATTGGTGGGGAATGCCTTGGTAGAGCCTCTCGGAGCCATCCGATAAGGTGGTAAGTCGACGGTGACGATCAACCCGACATTTGAAGAGCCACGAATAGCCTCCAGTGAAAGGGCGAGGTGATTCGTGGCATAATCAATGGACAAATGCCATGGATCATTGACATGAGAAGTTGGTTTACCTAGGTGTGGTCACATCTAGGCATGGAGTGACCACACAGAGGTACTTTGGGGCATGGCCACACCTAGGTCAGACATGACCACATCGAGGTATATTATGGCCTGGTCACTCTTAGGCCTAATGTAATCACGCGAGGTAAACAAAGGACAGAGTCCCCATTTGTCCAATTTTTTTGTGTTAGATTATGGGGTTATGTCTGTGCAAGTCCTATGTGATAAAAAACGTGGTCAATAAATAAACCCCCAATATGTGTGGTGGACTGTTCAAAGTATGCCACACATATTGGCATTTACCAAAGTTATCGATGAAATTTGAAGGGTGTCGGAGATTTGGAGTTTTTTATTTTTAAAATTAAGATGTTTGGGATCCACTGGGGATTTCAGGTTTGCCTGGACACATTAGGACAAAAAACTGATGTGTATTACATCTACTCAACAGGTGAACATGTAGACTAGATCAGGAAGGACATCACTGAGACTTATTATTCATCCTGATAACTAGTCAGAGAACTGTTAACACTGTTTATACCATGAAGGAAAGCATTGGGTATAACATCCAACCTAGAAGATAGACGGAATGGCTAGATCAGAAAGGACAGTGCTGAAGCATATTATTCATTCTGACGACTAGTCAAGAAACTGAGAAAAAGTGTTTATACTAGGAAGATAAGTGTGAGGACTAACATCAAACTTGGAAGATGAATGGAATTACTAGAGCAAAAAAGACAGAACTAGATCATATCATTCATCCTGATGACAAGTTAGAGAATAAGATTTGGATGATTTGACTGATTATTGTTGGGGAGTTTGACTTAAGGAGTTGTGATGTTAATTTGTGTTGGGCATGTACACATTAGGAAAGACTGTGGGTGCACAAACTTATTCTCAACCTAAGAGGTGCGCAAGGGCAAATTCATCAGGACCAATGATACGGGGTTCTAAACTATAGACAACTCATGTGGTTAGTTTAAGGCAGATAGTTCATGGGCTGACACTTACCTTATACTTTGAACTTATTGTCTTAGGCGTTAACCATTGGGCTTTGGGCTCCTAAGTATCCTTCTGCGGTTTGCAATGACTATACAAGAGAGCTGCACCTACTCTACTGGATTTATAGAGTCAAGACATTGACTTATCATATTCTATGTGGGGACTGAGGTCAACAAAACG
This sequence comes from Papilionanthe hookeriana x Papilionanthe teres, assembly GCA_022702705.1. Taxonomy (NCBI): domain Eukaryota; kingdom Viridiplantae; phylum Streptophyta; class Magnoliopsida; order Asparagales; family Orchidaceae; genus Papilionanthe; species Papilionanthe hookeriana x Papilionanthe teres. Next base: position 24,729,682 of record CM040437.1, read on the forward strand.
AAGAGTAGGAATAATGGTGTGCTATGTTGATTTGACTTGATTTATGGTTTATTTTGATTTGATTTAGTTAGGTTGATTTATGGTTTATGTGTCCAATTAATAAAGGCTAAGAAAGTTTGTTTGCTTCAAACTTAGTTAAAATTAGTCAAGGAATTACTTTACTGACCCAAAAATACAATAAAAATAATGAACGAAGTTGCTCAGTGTAGCGGTCGTGTCAGGGCTTATTCCCGATGATGAAGGAGCCAATACCAGAACATTTCTCTTGTCCACACTAGATAGGCTAAGCGATCCTAACCCGTTAGTATGCAATGATTATACTAGGATTCATATTATATTTATAGGGCCAAGGCGTCAATCCATGTTAAGGCCGGTGTGTCAACATAACTAACGAACCTGCGAAAAGAAAGATGTACCTTCGGTGTCCAATGAGTTAGATTGAGTAAAAAGATTTATCTCAACTCAAAATTACTAACCTAAAGCATTAATCTATATCAGTAGTTATAATTATGACTAGATTAACGAATGATTACAGAAAAATTCATTAAGAAATTCATATCTATTTTTGATAAAATTGCACTTTAAAGAAAGGTATTTTCTTTATTTTATTGCAGGAATGAAGATTTATAAGTGATGGAAGCAAAAAGCATGAAATGGAGCGAATTTGGATAAAAAAGGAGGAAATTCATGCAAATATAACTACTTCGCCGACGACGACATCGAGGCCGCCGACGACGAGATCGTGAAGAGAATTTCTGAAGGAATTATAACTACCTCGCCGACAGCGAGCCAGTTCAAAATGCAAATACATTGAACCTGGACACTTTTTAAAGAAGTGTTTAAGCACCCTTTGGACCTTTGCTTAACTCTATAAATAGAGGCCGAATTCTAGTGTCTTGGTGTGTCTTTTGAGTCTTCAAAAAGTTTCCCTAGAGTCTTTTACGTGTCTATTTTAGTAAGTCTGAGTGTGTTTAGTGAGTTTCTTTAGTTTATTTGAGTGCTATTTAGAAGTTTGCTGTACTAGAAGGAAAAGTCAAAGGAACTTTAAGGAGTCTGCTTGGGAAGGAAATTAAGATAAGTATCTTTGTTTATTGTTGTTAACTTTAAATGAAATCCATGCTTTGTTTTATTCCCATGCATTCTGAGTAGTTTTCTTAGTCTTTCTTCTTGTTTATGAAAATTATGCGGATTGATGAAATTAAAGAGAAGCACCTAATATATTAAAATAAATTGTGATAATTTTTACTTAAAACTTAATTTACTTTCAATCTGGCCAATTGAGTTGTTAAAATATGTTGAATTATCAACTATAGTAAAAATTACATCCAATATTCAGGAAGTCAAAAGCCTTGGAAGGCGGGTGCAAATAAATAGGGAAATATTAATTATCGGACGTAGAATTGGACATTTTAGTGTGACAAACTAAAATATTTAATCCGGTCCTACAATTTGAGAGCTGAAGTGTAGATGTTAGCCCTCAGGTGAGGGGAACGTGGGAGCTCTGAAGTGGCAGCCAGTATCCTCCCGACCTGACCGTAGATTCGGCAATCAAACATAGGATTAGTCAATGTTCTTTGCACCTGGACCAAAGGGTAAAGAATAGGAATGCTCCTATTTGTCACAATACAGCTTTAAAAATTTATTTAAATTCATCATTCACTTAATTTTCTAAAAACAAGGAGAATGATACTTTTTCCGAATTATTTAAATCAACTTATTTCAAGCATTAGTTTACTTTAGTTTGCGATAGTTACTTTTAATTTCCGTTTACTATATTAGTAAGTAATTCCTTTTAATTTAGTCGATAACAAATCGTTAAAAACTTCCCGTGGGATCGATAACCAGGACTCCACTAGAGCCCTGTATTACTTGATACGATACATATACTTGCGTAGAATCCACATTATACATTAAATCATATATCTATATTTAAAGCGGGATCAAGTTTTTGGTGTCGTTGCTATAAACATAAATTACATACATATTAAAAGTGGGTCAAGTTTTTGGCGCCATTGCCGGGGAAGTAAAAAAATTATTTACTAGAGTAACGGACTATTTTATAAAATTATATGCGAAAATTTGGAAACGAAAATTTAATATCTTATGATTCAGAATTAGAGAGTACAATTAAAAGAATTAGAAAACAAAAAAGAGAAATTATAAATTTAACACAAATGGCAAATATTCCTGAAAATGAAAATATCAATCAACCAAGACCATTACGAGATTATGCCAACCCTGCATTAGATGAAATTCATTTAACTATTCAAAACCCTGATGTAGCTGCTAATTCATTCGAACTTAAACCCGCATTTATCCAAATGGTACAAAATAATCAATTTAGTGGTTCACCTACTGAAGATCCTAATTTACATGTTGCTAGTTTTTTAGAACTATGTGCTACTTTCAAATATGAAGGAGTATCTAACGATGCTATTAGACTTAGACTTTTTCCTTTTTCTTTAAGGGATAAGGCTAAAATGTGGTTAAATTCATTAGCACTTGGATCTATTAAAACTTGGGGAGAATTATCACAAAAATTTCTATCCAAATGTTTTCCACCATCTAAAACTGCTAAGCTTAGAAATGATATAACTTCTTTTAGTCGAGTTTGATGGAGAGTCTATATATGAAGCTTCGGGAGAGATTTAAAGAACTTCTTAGGAAATGCCCACATCATGCGTTACCGTATCGGTTAATTATCCAAACTTTCTATAATGGATTAGTAAGATCTTTAAGATCAATCATCGATGCTACTGCTGGAGGATCATTAATGTCAAAACCATTTGATGAAGCCTATGCACTAATCGAAGAAATGTCAACCAATAATTTTCAATGGCTCGTCGATAGAATGAATCCGAAAAAAATAGCTAGTATTCATGACAATGATGCAATATCTATGTTAGCCTCACAAATTGCTGCTGTATCTAAAAAATTAGATCATTTTGGAATGAATTACTCTACAAATATATCGAAGAAAATTCATCCGAACAACTTTTAGAATCCCAATCTCAATATGAAACTATTAATGCAATTAACAACAGACCCAATAATCCTTATGCAAATTATTACAATCCTGGATGGAAAAATCATCCTAACTTTAATTGGAATAATAACACAACTAATCAACCATGGATGAATAATATGACACAACCATTAGGAAATCCATCTAATCAAGGAAATCTTAATTATAAATCTAATTATCCACATGGATTTAATAACCCATAATTTAAAGATAAGAAATTATCTATAGAAGAATTAATATTAAATATGGGTCAATATTTACAAAATCAAGGAAATCAATTACAAATATAAGGAAACCAATTACAAAATCAAGGAACAGCTATCAAAAATATTGAAACTCAACTCGGACATATCGCTACTGCACTTAATAATAGAATACCTGGAACATTTCCTAGTAATGTAGAAATAAATCCTAAAGACAAGGGAAATGAACAAATTAAAGCGATACAATTACGAAGTGGAAAAGAATTAGAACCTCAAATTCAGAAATAACTTGAAAGTCAAAAAGAGGAAGTGGAAAATAAAAAGGAAAAGAATCAATAAGATCTGAACTTAGAAAATCCTTTAATACCTATGAAAATTTCTGTTGAAAAACCTCCACCACCATTTCCTCAACGACTAATTCAACATAAAAAAGATAAACAATTTGCTAAATTCCTTGAAATTTTAAAGAAATTAACAATAAATATTCCTTTCATAGAAGCTTTAGAACGTATGCCAAACTATGTAAAATTCATGAAAGATATTCTAAATAAAAAAAGAAAATTTACCGATAATGAAATGGTCGCACTTAGTGAAGAGTGTAGTGTTATTATTTAGAAAAAACTTCCTGAAAAATTAAAAGATCCCGGTAGTTTCAAGTATACCCTGCGCTATTGGAGAAAAATTCTATGGAAAAGCTTTGTGTGACTTAGGAGTAAGCATCAATCTAATGCCTCTATCAATTTTTAAAAGATTAGGATTGGGAGAAATTTCACCTACTTCAGTAACGCTTCAGTTAGCTGATCGTTCTTTTACATATCCTAAGAGAGTTATTGAAGATGTATTGGTAAAAGTGGACAAATTTATCTTCCCTGTAGATTTTATTGTTCTAGATATGGAAGAAGATAAAGAAATTCCTATCATTTTAAAAAGACCATTTTTAGCCATGGGAAAATCTATGATTGATGTTCAGAAAGGAGAATTAACTATGAGAGTAAATGATCAAAAAGTTACTTTTAATATTGCTAAATCAATGAAATATCCTGCGCTAGAAAAAGATGATGAGTGTTTTCAAATGGAAGTACTCGATCATTTACAGAAAGAACATTTTAAGGAATATTATGAAGAAAAAATAGAAAAAGAAAATATTGAATTAATTGAAAATTTTGAAATAAATGAAGAACTAGATTATATTCAAGAGAAATTTGAATTTTTGGATAACACATAAAATAATAAAAAAATATAGTTCCATCAATTATTAAACCTCCTGAACTTGAATTAAAAATGTTACCTAATCATTTAAAGTATGCTTACTTAGGTAATTCTTCAACTCTACCAGTTATTATTTCATCTGAATTAAATGAATCTCAAGAACAAAAACTCTTAGATATATTAAAAAAATATAAAAAAATTTTTGGTTGGACTTTAGCAGATATTAAAGGAATTAGTCCTTCAATTTGTATACACATAATTATTTTAGATAATGAACATAAACCTAAAGCAGATCCACAAAGGAGATTAAATCCAATAATGAAAGAAGTAGTCAAGAAAGAAATTTTAAAATGGTTAGATAATGATATTATATATCCTATTTCTGACAGTGCTTGGGTAAGCCCAATTCACTGTGTACCTAAAAAGAAGGGGTGATTGTCAAAGCTAATGAAAATAATGATCTTATCCCTATATGACAAGTTACTAGATGGCGAATATATATTGATTATAGGAAATTAAACACAACCATCAGGAAAGATCACTTCCCTTTACCATTTCTAGACCAGATGTTAGATAGATTAGATGGACATAAGTATTTTTGTTTCTTAGATGGATATACCGGTTATCATCAAATACAAATTGCTCCTGAGGATCAAGATAAAACTATATTTACTAGTCCTTATGGAACTTTCGCTTTTCGAAGAATGCTTTTTGGATTATGTAATGCACCTGCAACATTCCAGAGATGTATGATGTCTATATTTAGTAAATTAATTGATAATGGAATAGAAGTATTTATGGATGATTTCTCTGTATTTGGAACAACATTCGACACATGCTTAAATCATCTTGAAAAAGTATTTGAAGTATGTGAGAAAACTAATTTAGTTCTTAATTGGGAGAAATGTCAATTTATGGTTACAAGCGGCATTGTATTAGGGCATAAAATTTCGGAAAAAGGCATGGAAGTAGCACTTGCAAAAATTTAAGTTATAGCTAAATTACCACCTCCAACTATGGTGAAAGGGGTAAGAAGTTTTCTTAGACATGCTAGATTCTACAGACGTTATATTAAAGATTTTTCAAAAATTACTAAACCTCTATGCCAACTTCTTGAAAAGGACAAGAAATTTGAATTTACAACTGAATGCCTGAATGCTTTCGAATTATTAAAAGATAAATTAATTACATCACCTATAATCGTTTCACCTAACTGGGAGAAACCATTTGAGCTTATGTGTGATGCTAGTGATTATGCTATAGGAGCAGCTTCTTGGGCAAAGATATGATAAGATTTTCAAAGTTATATACTACGCTAGTAAAACTCTAAATGATGCCGAAATAAATTATACGATTATCGAAAGAGAATTATTAGCAATTGTATATGCTTTTAATAAATTTCGGCATTATCTAATAGGAACAAAATGTATTAGTACATACCGATCATTCTCGCTATTAAATATTTAATGCAAAAGAAAGATTCTAAACCAAGATTAATCGGATGGATATTATTAATGCAAGAATTTGATTTTGAGATCATTAACAAAAAAGGAACTGATAATCAAATTGCTGATCATTTATTAAGATTAGAAAATCATGAATTATCTAATATTGATAATGCAATTTTAGATAGTTTTCCTGATGAACAACTTTATAATATTAATGAGTTGAAAATACCTTGGTATGCTGATATAGTAAATTATATTGTAAGTGACATTATACCACCTATGTTAACTTTGCAATAACAGAAAAAATTCATTCACAATACTAAAACATATTTTTGGGATAAACCATACTTATATAAGCAATGTAAGGATCTAATCATTAGAAGATGTGTGCCTTATGAAGAAACTGAACCAATTATTCAAAAATGTCATGATTCTGATTTTGGAGGACATTTTGGGACAGATAAAACTAAATATAAAATTCTATAATCTAGATTCTACTGGCCTACTCTATTTAGAGATGTATATAGATATATAAAAACCTGTGATAAATGCCAAAGAGTAGGAAACATATCAAGGAAAAATGAAATGCCTCTGAATTTTATATTAGAAGTTGAAATTTTTGATGTTTGGGGATTAGATTTCATGGGACCTTTTATTCCTTCATTTGGAAACTCATATATATTAGTAGCTGTTGAATATGTTTCCAAATGGATTGAAGCACAAGCTTTACCTAGGTGTGATGCTAAAATTGTTTCGAAATTTTTAATGAAAAATATTTTTACTAGATTTGGAATGCCGAGAGTGATTATCACTGACGGAGGAACTCATTTTAGAAATAAATATATTCACAAACTAGTAGAAAAATATAATATTATGCATCAGATATCAACTGCTTATCATCCACAAACTAGTGGATTAACTTAAGTTTCTAATCGAGAGATTAAGCGTATATTAGAAAAATCTTTAAACCCTAATAGATTAGACTGGTCTATAAGACTAGATACTGCATTATGGGCATACAGGACTGCTTATAAAACTCCAATTGGGATGACTCCTTACAGGCTTATATATGGAAAAACTTGCCACTTACCAGTTGAATTAGAACATAAAGCATATTGGGCGATTAAAGAATTTAATTATAATATAAAAGAAGCTGGTGAAAAGAGATTGTTGCAATTAAATGAATTGGAAAAATTAAGAAACGAATCATATGATAATGACAGGATTTATAAAGAAAGAGTGAACTTATGGCATGATCGGAAGATTAATCAGAGAAATTTTGAATCAGGACAAGAAGTTTTGCTTTATAATACTAGATTGAAATTATTTCCTGGGAAATTGAAATCTCGATGGTTAGGACCTTTCACCATAACTCAAATATTTTCATATGGAACTATAGAAATTGAAGATCCAAAAACAGGACATAGATTTAAAGTAAACGGACATAGATTAAAACCATATTTCGAAGGTAGAAGACCAAAATTTAAAGAGGTTTTAATGCTTAGTCAACCTGAACACTAACTAAATTAGGTCGGGCTGACGACGTTAAACCAAGTGCTTTATGGGAGGAAACCCATAATAGTCTTTTATTTTAATTATCTGCAAATTAGTGAGTCTATATTATTAAAACAAATCTTACTACTCAATTTTTTTATTAGAATCATCACAAAGTTGAACTTATATGATGATATCAGAAAATATTCGGACCAGAGCGAAATTGGGCGATTTTTACGAATCTAGCCGACAGCGAGCCCGAGCCCGCTGACAGCGAGATCGTGTGTCATGACCTGAGTCAGTTTTATAACTAAGTCGCCGACGGTGAGGAACTTCCCGCCGACGGCGAGGCAGTTGAAAATTTGGTTTCTTAAAGATTTTTCGTGCGGTTTTTGACGGATCTAAGCCATTCCTTCGTAAGAAATTATTCCAAATCCGATTTTACACCATTTTCTTCCTTAGGAACGACTAGAGACCAATCCTTTCCATCCAAAATGGCCACCAAATTCTTAGAAACCACAAAAACTGAAGTTTTCAACCGAAGAAAATTCGTCAGTTCGGAGGCGCAGCGTATCTTCAACAAAGGCTTGATGAAGAAAAGACTTATTAAAGAAAGAGGATTTGTCAATAGAGGAGTAGAGAATTCTACTACAAAAATCGAAGAAATGATCGCACAGCGGCATTGGGAGGTATTTTGTTATACGACATCCGCTGTAGTTATTCCAGTAGTTAAAGAGTTTTACTCTAATTTACATGCGATCAACAATGGAAATGTGTACGTCAGAGGAAGATGGGTAACATTTACTCCTTCAAGGGTAAATGAAATGTTTTCTATAAAGAATACCTCTGTTTGTCATTATTCGAACTTTGTGCCTTCAAGATACAATATGAACGAGATCTACAGGTACCCGACCGACGAACCAGATGATTGGGAGTTACGAGAAGACGGGTATGTCAGTTTTTCTGCATCACTTCTAAACCATGTCTCGAAGCACTGTCATTTCTTTATATCATCAAAATTATTACCTACCATGAGTGTAAATAAAGTTTCAAAGGAATGCACTATTTTAAACTATTGTATTCAAATTGGATTACCTATCGATGTTGGATCAATAATAGTAAAGTCTGCGTTGGGATTAATTGTGCATGGGTCAGTGCATGGACTTGGATACCCATCTACTATATTTGCTTTATGCGATCAGTACCAAGTTTCTTATGAGGCTTGGGAAAAAGTACTTTTACCATGGAAACCACTGGATCCTACTGATATGTTTCCCACTTTGGATAACAATGATGAAATTACCATTATTTCTGACAGAGCATCACAGAACAATCCGTTAGCAAGGCCCTTTACTGATAAGGCTAATTTCATTCTGAAGAAGATTAAAGGATTGAAGAAAGAATTACAAAATGTGATGAATTCTATTGACAATATCTCTGATATGTTTGATCATATTGATTGGAGAATGAAGGAGCACTTTGATCATAATGGACATCTGGAGGCCAGTTTTATTCATCTACTAAGACAAAAAGGATGGATTAATGAAGAATCTACTGCAGAATTCCCTTTCAGGCCTTTCAACAATTTATTTGTGCACCTGCATCGCATCGAAAATATCAGAGAAGATGTTAGTACAGACACTGAGAGTAGGAAAGATTTCTATATTTATGTTATATTTGTATATATATATGTGTGTGTTTTGGAATTAGATTTTATTATGAGTCGAAGTTTGATTTGATCATCTTAGATTTGATGAGATTTTATGTAAATTGTTATGTCTCAGCATTTAGAGTGTTGTGGTGTGGATTGCGATGCTGAGTATTATGGATTTGAACATTTAAGTTAAGTATGTGTTAAAGTTGTTAGTGTGAAAATTATAAGTTTCATGGATTTCATATATAAAGTTATATTGTTTGTGTTGTGTGATTTTTTGTGAGTATAAGTATCTAATCTTGGTATTATTATTAAATTAAGTGATTGGAAGATTGATTAAAGGCAATTCGAGGTTTAAAATGATTGACAAATTTCAAAAATTTAAAATTTTTATAACCTCGCCGATGGCGAGAAAACCCGCTGACAGCGAGACCGAGCTCGCCGACGGCGGATTTTTCCCGAAACTTTTGCCTTATGAAATTAATTAGCTCACCGACGGTGAGAAAAACCTCGCCGACAGCGAGATCACGAAAAGACCTTGTTGACCTCATTTTTGATGAGGTCTACTCTTCTCTCTTTAGTACTTAGGATCTAGCCTTAGGCTTTTCCTTTGACTATCTTAGAGGGACTAGAAGTGGGACCCACCCTTTAGAAGTTTAAACACCTCTTGACTCCCTGCAAACCCCACAAGCTTGATTGAAGACCCCTAATCACCTAGAGGGTTGCAATCAAATGTGAAGGTTTAAAGGATGAGTTCCCTATAGGACTCTTTGGCCTTAGGACGACCCTGGGTGGCTTGGTCTGGTGAGGGTTGACTTACACACTCACTACACTCATACTCTACACTCTCACACACACAATCAAAATCCTAAAACCACACCCATACCCAACTTGACTCCCTGACTCATGTAGGTAATTCATATGGATGGACCTTAACCCCTAAGCCCCTGGTTAAGAGGGTTAGGAACAACATAGTGAATGCCTCAAATGAGTCCTCTCATGGCTCATATAGGCTTAATATGACTTCATGGCTCAACCAAAGTGCTTCCATTTCACTCATATTTGATCAATCTTCATTTTTCTAAAATTTCAATTTTTGAGCCCGGGGACCCTACACCTATCAAACCTACGAAAAGCTCTTAAAATTGCCCAAATCCTCTAAAATTTCCAAATCACCCAAAATTACCCAAAATTAACCTTGAACATTTCCTCACCAATCAAATTGATCATCCATAGCCAAAAATACTAAAAATTCCCAAAGTATCCCCCAATACCCTCCAAATTACCAAAATGCCCCTCTTGACCCAAAAATACAAAAATTCAGAAAATTCCCAGAAAATTCCAGAAAATCTCAAATATTCCCAATTTCATTTTTTCCAACTACACCATGAGCCAATTTTGTCAATTTACCCCACTTTTACCAAAACCCCCAATTTAGCCCATTCTTAACCCAAGTGAACCCAATGTCAAACCAAATCTACCCAATTGACCCCAATTTTGGTCAAATTCAATTCTGAACTTCAATTCAATATCCACAATATCAATCTAGACCAAATACAAGTCCAATTTGATTGACATTTGAATCCAATTTCACTTTTGACCTTAAAAGCCCAATTTTGACCTAAACCCAAACCTAACCCAAATAAGCCCAAGTCCCAAAACCAAAACCCAACCAAAGTTGAAACCTCTTTGAAACACTCCCATAAACATTTCCCAACATTAATTTTACATCAATTTCAACCCTAGCCCAACATTGGCCCAAATTAGCCAATTTGACCTACATTGGCCCATTTACCAAATGAACCCAAATTCAACCCAATTCAATTCCAAACTTCCTCAAATTTGCTTCAAATCATTCAAGACACATCCTTAAACTAAACTAAACATTTATTTGGCATGGTCCTTTACAAAATTTCCACTTAACAATTTGTTTTTAAACTTAAAAGCCCATCCCCTTAAACCATTCTAAAAGCCCACCTTTACCAAATTTTAAAAGCCCAAATCAATCTAAAGCCCACATGACACTTTCCCTCATCACACATTCAATTTTAAATCATTCCTAAAGTCCTAATTTATCATTAAACAATTCCAAATTAAGCCTCATGACAATTCTCACCAAAATAACAAAATTCCTAAAACCCATTTATATGAAACAAGCCAAGCCATCCTAAGCCATAGGCAAGCCATGAAGCCATGCATGAGCCACATGGAAGCCATGAGAGCCTCTTTACATGTCACCATGCCATTTTGGGCAAACAAAGGAGGCTCTTTCCATAATCTCCTAAAGTCATTAGCCTTAACCATGATTCCCCTTAACCCAAATTTAATCTAAATATTCTTAGAAAGAGACCTCACCACCTTTGACCAGCTAACCTAACTTATTCTCTCAGCCTAAAACTAGGTCATGGGGAGGTGAACCCAACCCAAACACATGGGTTGACCCAAACCAAGCCAAAATAGCCATGCCCCCATTCCATTTTGATCTAACCCCTTTACACATGACAAAGCTCAATTGCCTACACTAAACCCCGACCACGACTCACCCGAACCCGAGGGTGACCCTCGCCTCGCCGGCCACCACCCGGCGCACGCGAAAACACCATGGCCGAGACCATGGCAGGAGCCAAATTTTAAAATTTCACCTTGCTGAGCTGCCTCACTCCAAATGGCCATTGCAGCTGTTCTTCTTCTCACCAGAGCAGCTGATCCCAACCCCTAACTCCCCCTGGGAGGCCCTCCAGCCTCTTCTATTTAAACCCCACCTCTCTCGACCATGAAGGGGCTGAACAAAAAAACCTTACTGAAACTCTGCCAAAATCATCCCAAACCACTCTCTACACATAGATCACTTGATTCCCACTAGATTCCAGCCCTAATTCCCTCTAGCTGAGCTCAATTTTGAGTTCAAATTTTAGCATAAAAACCAGGACACTTCACTACAGTGAGCTAATCCCCAAATTGATTGGCTCTACACCTTCACCAGACCAAGAGAAGAAGTTTATCAACAAAAGCCCCCTCTCCAGGCCAGCCATTGCTTCTAGCCTCCAAGCTTTGTGATCGACCGCGGGCACTTTCATACCTGAGACGACCGACTGTGCCGAGGACTTCATCCGGAGCTTGCTTGGACCCAATCGAACGTGACACAACTCTCGCATCGAAGCTTCACTTCTCCGAGCAAAGGTATGGACTCACTCTTCCTCCCGAGCTTCCAGAGATTCTCCATTTAATTTGAATCAATTTGAATGCATGTTTACCGTATGGATGTGTTCGTCTCTTCAAGACGAATCCATAGAGCATAAGAACACAAAAATCCGTTGAGAATCGAGTGAGAAATTACGGTTAGAAGGTTGACGGTCACGGGTTCACACCAGTCGTAGAAGATGACCAGGAGCCGTCGGATCGCGCGTGTATCGAGCGGATGGATAGGATCACGCCGGACGGAGCAACGGGACATGAACCGCGGGCCGCGTGGCATCCCAGTCAGATGGCGGTGCCGAATCAAGAGGCGACGCATGGAGCTTCGGAGGCGTCGAGGTTGAGTCAGCGCCGCATGGATAAGTAGGAAAATAGGGTATTTTTCTATTTATTTAATTACCATAACTTCAAAAATTCATAACTTTTTGTAGAAAAATCATAAAAATAAAATAAAAATACACTCTTGCTCAGTGAACAGAGGTGAATAATGTGGAAAAGAAATCAAGTAATTTCATTAAGTATTTTATTTTTAATGATTTATTTACTATCTGCATTGTTTTAATTCTCCATTTGCATAGGAAATTCACCATAGCATGAGACCAAAGGGCTTTTGAAGCCTCTGAACTTGGGAACATTCCCTGAATTTTCCAAGGTCAGAGGCCATCCCTATAAGAAGTTATTGATTTTCCAAGTTCATGTTACTGTTTTGAGTATTTTAATTCCAATAATTAGCATGTTGAGAAATAAATTCTAGGAAAATTTGGTGATGTTTCTTATGACCAGAGGAACCTAGGAAAAATAAGTTTTGAGTTAATTCACTTGGAACAATCCTAATTGGCCTAAATACCCAAAATTGAACTTTAATTAATTAGGGTTAACCACACATCAAATCAACTTAAAAATAATTCTCCACTGTCCTCTAGGGATAGGAGAACACCACATAAAAATTTGAAACCAATTGGACTTGATTAACCTCACCAAATGGGTTGATTAAGCCTTTTAAGCAAAAGGGGTAAAATTAAACTTTTAAAATTCACAATTCACAAAATACTTTTCAAAAATTCACAAAAATGGTTTTGGAGCTTCTCTGATATCAGAGAAACTTAGGAAAATTAAAATTGTAATTTTCTAAAAAAGTTGATTTTTATCATTAGTTTAATATTTTTAATAATTAAAAAATAATAAAAATCATAAAAGTATTAAAAATCACCAAAATGTCACATTTTGAATTCTAATTATTTAGGAATAATCCAAATATTTTTCTTAAGTCCCTAGGGTAAGATATTGAATTTTAAAGGCTTAATGTAATTTTTAATATTAAAAAAATGTATTTTCCAATCTTTCACTAAAATAATTCTAATAAATCAAAGAAAAATCAGAAAAATACAAAATTTTTTTTCCCTGTACTCCTTGAGGTCAGAGAGATCTATGAAAAATATAAAATCCTTTTTTTAACTTTAATTTTATTTTAAAATTAATTAATGCTCCAAAAATCAAAATAATTCTAATAAATAAAATATAATTAAAAAAATCACCAAAATTGGTCCAAATGGTTCTCTAGTCATTAGGAACATCCTCAAATTTTCTTAAGGACAGAAACATCTCCTTGGTCATGTTATTGAATTTTCCTTGAAAACTCCTATTTTCCATTAAAAATAATTACATAAATAAATTAAATTCAGAAAAATCACATTTTCTCCTCTAATGTCTTAATTGACATGTGAGTAAGTTTGCATAAAAATTTCAAGTTCATTTGAGATTAATTTAGTGAGTTATAGAATTATTAAGCTTGAAGGGCAAAAAGGTAATTAAAAATTTCAACCCTTAATTAAAATTTTAGGATTAATCAAAAGGGAGGGTAAAATATTTGATTTTAAACTGATTTTTGGATGATTGAAACTTAAATGATTAAGGGTAGAAATCTACTAATCATTTCAAAAATAATTAAAGTAAAAATTTAATTAATTAATTAATTGAAATTTTGGAAGAATAATAGAAATTAGAATTATTAAAGTAGGGATATTATTTAAGAAGATATTTATTCTTTAATTTGAAAATCCCTAAATAAATCACTTCAATAATACTTAAGTCTTAATTAAAAAATTAAAAGAATAATCTCAATTAAATTAAAATTGAAATTAAATTAAATTAAAAGAAAAATAAATTGAGATCAAATTAAGTTAAATTAAACTAAATTAAATTGAATTAAATTAAATTAAAATTGAAATTAAATTAAATGAAATTAATTTAAATTAAATTAAACCAAGTTAAAAATTAAATTAAATCAAAATTAAATTAAATTAAAATTAAATTAAATTTAAGATTAAATTAAATTAAACTAAATCAAATTAAAATTAAGTTAAATTAAATTAAATTAAATTAAATCAAATTAAATTAAAATTAAATTAAATTAAATTAAATTAAATTAAATTAAAATCATTTAATAACAAATCTAAATGAAATCATTAAGAATTAAATCTAAAATGACTTGAACACTATTCCAAACTTAAACTAAATTTTTTTAAGTCAAAATTAAAATTAAATTATTAAGTTTAAATTATTAAAATATTTAACAATTTGATTTGCCCTTTTAAAGCTCTTATTGCTATAACTCTTAAATGAGGTATCAAGTGAAGTGTTACTTCACTTATAGGATATTCAAAAGTCCCAGTTCACTGTGCAAGAGAACAAAACTTAAACCCCTGGATGATTAATTCACTCGTACAATTAAATTCTCTTGGACTTAAAACAATCCTAGAAGTATTGAAAAGATGTTTAAGACTCGTCTTAAGCACTTCCTCAATATGATTGGATGTTTATAAGAACAATTGAATTTAATTGTTTATTTGATGAAGAAAATCGTCCTTAAACCAAAATACAAGAACCTAGACTTCATAGGAGATGACTAGCTATAGGATTAGGACTTTGGTAGACAACCAAAACCTCTCCCTTAGCTTTACCTAGATACTTGTTGAAATATTTAAATGCCTTAACATGTGTTTTAAGTGCAGCTTGGGATGACGGGAAGACCCTCTAGGTACGCTTTTATTTTATTGCAATTTACTTTATTGCAATTTACTTACATGCACTGTACTTTACTTTTCTTGCATGATAAACAACTGTTGCATGAAAACCAAAACCTTTAGGATAGTCCCTGAACTGAAACCAAAAATAAATTAAAAGTCACTGCAAGATAAAATTCACCGCCACATCATTTCAAAATATAAAACAACTCAAAATTTAATCACAAACAGAACAACAAAACTACAATTGCAACTAAATTAAAATGTCTCGCTGAATGATCGGGAATACCTCGGATGATGTAACCCACGTATTGCTAACGAGATTTCCCAAGGTCTAAATGAAAGTGTGGAACTCATTTAGTTGAGTTTATCAAATTCATCTGGACTAAGTGAATTCAATGAAAATAACGGTGCGTGGATGACGGAACCGTGGGATCTTAATCGGTTCTGTTTAATCAACTTTAAGATTTGTTTTAATTAAAACACTAAAAAGACATTTGGACTTTAAGATTTCTCTAAAACCAAAACACTTCTCTCATCTCTTGATTTATGACTTCTAAAACTAAACCTCTACAACAACAAGGAGCTTGGAGCACGGTGGGCAGCACAACCATCTTCGTCAGCAAAACTTGAATCTACTCCAGCAAAACCTTTCCTAGAATTAAAAAAACCAAACCATAGGACTTTGAGGTAGTTTGCCTAGTGCAACATAAATCCTCAACTCTTCGTTAGGCATTTTCATGATCATATCATGTAAATTAAGCCCTAACCGGTCTTAGGACTCCGAGGTGATCGTTCAGTACGACATAAACCCTCACATCTTCGAGGCTGTCTGTATGATTGTGTCATACGAATATAAGTCCTGATTAATTCAAACAGGCAAGATGAAACATTAAATGAATCCCCAAATTGAAGCCAAACAATAGGATAGTTTGAGAAGTTGCCAAGATTCTTCTTGTATCCTCAACTTCTCCTACTTTTCTTCCTTTGAACTCCTGAAATAAATTGTTCGAAATTTGATCCATTCCCTTTTGAATTTCCAAAATTCAATCATTTGAAAACCGTAAACTTTGAAATTCTTGAGAGCAAAACCATTGATCATTATCGAGAGTTTTCTTAAGTGATTCCCGTCATTTAAGATGTAATTAACTATAGGGCTTGCCCTTATAGGGAACTTTAAGAACCCAGGTAATATAAACCCTATTTAATTCCTTTATATTAAGCAGGGGAACTTGTCAGCTTATAAAATTGGTTTGTAGACCAAACGGATGTCACAAATCTTCTAGTTTATTTAACCAAGCCCCATCATCAAGTAGTGTGTCTACTCTCCGGGATAGATATACAGTTTGTGGTGCGGTGCTCGTTTATATAAACTATTCGGGATGTGAGATCAGTTTGATTTCATATCTTAAAATTTTCAAATTTAAAATTATTTTCAAAATCAAATACTACTTTTCAAATTATTTATTTAAATTAAATTAAAAATTCACCGACAATTTCTGTAGGCGACCTCTTTTTCAAAAATACAACACTCAACCTAAAAATATGCCGACAACTTCTGGCGACTCCACTGGGGATTGGTTCCTCTCTCCATTTTGGTCAGATGGTTTTGCTTTCATAAATCGGTAGTGAGCCCATGCCCCTAGTGGACCAAACTACCATTCTTCCGTTGGAATACCCTGTTCATTTCTGTCTTGAACGAGTATAACCAACTCCTCTCGGATTTAGGAGCCACTGTTTAGACACCCCTAAACGGAGAGGTTCCGAGATCCTTTTATCTCTTTTCTGAGGTGGGGTAGACCCCCAATAGGTGTTAGTTTAGGAGCGGTCCTTCGAGTCGAGAAGTCTTGCATAAGACTTTCTCTTCCTTTCCAATTCTGAATCGGATTCCTTACCTTCTCTACACCTTTGAACATTCCATTCCTAATAAAAAAATTCTCTAATGAACGACCCTTTTAACAAATAACTCCTCTTTATAAATACATGAACAAAAATGTGTTCAGACTCTTTTCGATTCCTTTCTTTTCGTCCCGATGAGAAGAAGCATAACTTGGGACCGACAATCGAATCTACCTTGCGGAAAATGTCCGCCTCAAAGCTGATTTTCTCCTTTACCAACGGACTCGACCTAGTCGTCTACAAGGAGGAGCTTCCTGACAATGGAATCATCCGTTTCGGGCAAGGATTCGAGAATACAAATCTCAAGATTACTGACGTCACCCTTTTCACACTTACGGACAAAGTGCCTGAAACTGAAAGACCTTTGATCGAGTTCAACCTCAAGTCAACTCAAGAGTTCCCTCCCCTACAAAGGGTTCCAGTTGAGAAGAGTACTGTTGTTCGCAGGAGGACTGTTGTTTCTACCCCCGCTGGTCTAGTCGTCTCTGCACCTACCCCGGCTTCCGCCAAACTGAAGGGGAAGGAAATTCAAATTTGTGACGAGCATGTTACCGTGGAGGGTACAGATCTCCATGCGAGACCTTCTGTTTTTGAAATTGGGTCCAACTCAAGGGTTCCACCCCTAACACGGACTCAGAAGAGAAACAAAAGTAGAAAGATTGCCAGAAAAGCCAGAGCTGCTGAAGTTGCTTTCTTGGAAGAACTGCCTGAGTACACACCACTACCTGAGTACATACCATTGCCTGAGTATACACCACTTTTGGAAGGAAGTAGATTCCATCCTCTCTCCGCCGTAGCTGACGAGGAAAATGTCCGCAAAATTGCTTCTACATTACCTCAACCCGCATACTATAATAACAACGCCGAAAGAAAAGGGCTAGGATTACACCATTCACTCGACTGCAGACTGTGATAGAGAAGTTAGCAAAGAAAGAGAAATGTCCTGTATCAGAGATTTTAAGAAGAATAGGGCGGGTGCCAGCCAAATCCCATCTTGGGTCGTGAGTAGAACCCGTTAGCGCCACAGAAAACCCGAATAAGAAGATGAAAGCTAGTCCACCTATTGTTGTTTCAGGTTTACAGATCAGGGAGGATACCACCTTCCATCATTCAGCCGACAGATCATCCGGTCCTAGGCCTTCTGCTGCTAGAAGGATGGTATGGCGTCCTACTACTGGCTAATTAAGACCGAAACAACTACCAGAAAAGGAAAGTCTCATCAGGAGACTCGAGTCCGAAGAGAGCGCCACTACGATGAAGGGGACTCCCAAGAAGGAAATCCAACGGTCATCGCATGATAACTGCAAAACCGTACGAAAAAGACCATTGGAGGACGCTATGGAAAAGCTAAGAACCGACATTCAACGATTAGCAAGAGAAAAAGAAGAAAAGTTTGGAGATGAAGTTGACTCGTCGGAATTCATGGATGACGAATATGTGGAGATCAACATGGTTGAGACACGAGCATCGTCAGCTTCGCAAGGTGCTCCGGCAGCTGCGGAAGAGATGAACCGAAATGTTAAGAGCACAACTTCGAGAAAAAGATGATACAATCTCTCGAATGGCGAAAAGGATGGAAGAGATGGGCTGCAGCCCTAGCCACTCTTCGGAGTCGGGTTCAACCCCCAAGTGAAACGCCTCCAGAAGTTATTCATATTACAGACGGAGGAAAAGAGATTACATCCGTTAACGGAGACGATCAGCCGAAGAAAGATTCTACTCGGAATATGATTCCGGAGAAAGACATCAAGAGCATGGTAGAACGACGGAGTGAGAGAAGCCTTGGCACGGTCTAAGAGCGGAGCATCTATTCGGACGGGTAGACCTTACCCCAAAGAATTTGATGCGGTACAATACCCAAAAGGCTTCGTACCACCTCTGTTCAAGACTTTTGATGGTACCGAAACCCTCGACGAGCATGTTGCACATTTTCACGCTAGTTGTTGCAATGCCGGTGGAAGTGACGCCTTACTCTTCCGACAATTCGTCGGCGACTCGTCGAGGATCGCCTTCGATTGGTACGCAGAGTTACCGAACGGTTCAGTAAAGACATTTTCAGAATTAGAAAACCTCTTCGTGAAACGGTTTGCCGGAGCTCAGCACCATTTCACCATCGGTGATCTAGTGGTCGAGAAATAGAAACCGAACGAAACTTTAGTGGACTACATACTTCGATGGAGAAATCTAAGCATGAAGTGTGAGCCACAGCTACAAGAGCAGCATGCAGTTGGTATCTTGCTTAAAAGCATTCACGGCCCGATAGCACTTCTCCTTAAGGGATTTACGATTAAGACTTTTGAGAAGTTGTTAAGTAAGGCCGGAAGCTTGCAAGAGGAAGCAAAACAGCTAAGTTTCGTCTACAAGATAGACAAACAGAAGCCTGTGAAGACATTTGAAAAGAAATCCGGGATCGTCGCGGCAGTCGATAAGGCAAGCAGCCAATGCAAATACTGCCGGAGCAGCCGCAGCCCAACTATCAACAACCTCAGCAGAACTACCAACAACCTCAACCTGGTTATTAGCCAACTCAACAACATGAGCAACCGCCTCGCCCGCAGCGCACGTTAAAGGAGCTCATAAACAGAGAATATCCATTCAAGAATGAAGCGGTGCCAAAGATGTTCCGCGAGTTTGATGAAGACTTCGATTTTCAACTGCCGAACCCAAGAAGCCGGAGGAAGTTAATAAGAAAGACCATCCCAACTACCGCCCTTACCACCGGATGCTTGGACATAAGATAGAGGATTGCATCACCTTCAAGAGTTGGCTTGACAACAATCTCCGAAAGGGGAACATAACGATCCCAAAGGAATACATGAAAGAACCCCAGAAAGGAGGTTCCGTTAATGTTATTTCAATGGATCCTATTGTTCCGATAGACCCGTACACGACTGATGATGGATGGAGTACTGTTTGGACAAAATCATCGAAGAAAATTTTGGACCACATCCAGGCCGCTTCGGAGCATGCTTCAACTCAGAGTTTGAAACCTGCCAAGCCGACACTATCACTAGCAATTGAAGAACCGCCCTAGGTGGAAAAGACTGTAGAAAAGAAAGAGATCGTAGAAGAAGAAAGGACCGAGGCTCCTAAGGCTAGACTAGGGGCTGCTTATCCTAGGATGGTTGTTTCCGATTCGGGGGAAAAATTCCTCGAACCTCTCGACTCGTATGATTATTTGCTCGCTCCGGCGGGATCTTATAATGATAAGAGTTATGGCGTTGACTACGTTTTCGATCGTTTCTAACGATTACGCAACTAACGACAACCAATCTAATCCGGATCTCGATTCCGATACAAATAACAATTCTCAAATCATACACAACCTAGACAATCACGATGACAAAGAAGACATTCACCAAGAAGGCTACGAAAGTTCAACAAGCAATGAATCTATTTGTGAATTTCAAGGAGCTCCAATCACAATAGAGTTAGAGCTTTCAGATTCCGAAGCGACTCCAGAAGAACCTGTCATGCCGATTCAAAAGGAGACACCAGTAAACTCAGTACCAGATTCGAAAGAAATCACAGAAGTCAACTTAAGGAGCGGAAGGGTTCTACCTCCGAGAATGGGTCCAAAAGACAAAGGAAAGCGTGTGGTTGTTCGGGAAGAATCAACCCCGACAGAAGAATCGCCCATTCGGGAAGAAACTGAGACACATGGTAACAAAGTGGACTATAACGTGCTAGCCCATCTTAGGAAACTACCAGCCAAACTGAGCATCTACGACGCTCTTATCTTATCAAAAGAGATGAGGGAAGCTCTGATCAAGGTCTTACTTGATCCAGAGATTTGTTTAGCTTAGATGGCCGGAGATTCCTTAGACGAGGTTTGCTCGTTAAAGGAACAACGAGGTGTTACCTTCATGGACAGTGATCTATTACTTGGGACAGCCGATCACAACCGACCGTTGTACATTTCAGTTATAATTGGAAAATTTACGCTCTCCAGAGTATTGGTGGATCTAGGAGCGTCAATCAACATAATGAATCTTCGGACGCTAACATACTTGGAAATTGGTGCTCGCGAGCTTGAAGCGGACAAGATGTTACTAAGAGGATTCAACCAGAAAGGAGAAAGAGCCCTTGGATCAATAACACTGTTGATGAAGACCGGTGACTTAGCAAAGACAACCGCAAAATTCCACATAATTGATTCCGAGACATCCTTCAACGCTCTACTGGGCCGGCCGTGGATCCATGAAAACCGGATGGTACCATCGTCTCTGCATCAGTGCATAAAATACTACGAAGGAGGAGAACAATGCATTAAAGGTGATTTGCAACCTTTCTCCGTACATGAGATTGGAATCCATGAAGATGCAGCATATTACGTAGCTTCGAAGAAGACAATCTTCTCCAGAAAGATCGTGCTAAATGAAGCAAAAGAAATTTGAGACGATGAAGAACCTGAAGTTCTAGTCCAACAGTCACTCACTACTCGCTTACGGCGAGATGGTGAAGGTTTCTCCAGAACTCGCATCCGAGGTCGAGGCCGGGGACGAGGTCGTGGAAGAGACACTGGGACAGTTGGACAGAAAAAGCCAGTGATCAACGTTGATTGGGAGAACAGCTCTGAGGAAGAATAGAAAGTGAAGAAAGAAGCAGCTACAATAAACCAGAAGAAACCACAATTCAAGATCTCCCTCGAAGATGAAAGGAATGAAGAATACAAATCGATGTACGAGAAGATTAACCACTATGTACACACTATGACCCTGACCCCGATCCGATCCTAATAAGATCGAGGGTATGGTGGTCAAAGAAGTACATAGCAACGAGCTGCAAAGCCAATCAAATTTTATCGTGGCACTTCTTCTTCCAATACTGAAAACGATGTACAATTTGAAGATGTCACTTTTTCCGAATTAATGGAATTATCTTTTGAGTGGTACTCTCCCTGTGTTCAAAATTTAATTCAGCGTGGTGTCTTACCTCGACAATGGACAAAAGGTCAATCACAACACTTCGAAAAATTATGGAATAATGCTGGTCAGCCTCCCAATGCAAAGCATGGTCTCAGATTCGGTACAGTAGGGTCAGTTGACGATACATAATTTTGCTTGGTTGTCACTTGCGAACCTAATGAAGATTGCTTGGAAACTACATAAGAGCTTGAAGATCTGCAAATTGGAGACGCTCCACCAGAGTTCGAAGAAGAAATCAAATCTACAATAGACGAGTTAATGAAAGTTAACTTAGGTACTAGCAAAGAGCCTAGGCCAACCTTTGTTAGCTCCTTACTCAATAAAGAAGATTCCGAGGAAATAATCAAGCTACTAATGGAATTCAAGGATTGTTTTGCTTGGAGTTATGATGGAATGCCAGGATTAGCTCCAGAAGTCGCAGTTGACAGGCTAGGAGTGGATCCTACTTCCGTTCCAGTCAGACAAGCTTCCAGAAGAATGCGTTTGCAAATTGAACAACAAGTCATAACTGAAGTTAAGAAGCTAATAGAAGCTAAATTTGTCCGTGAAAAACAATACCCGACTTGGCTAGCCAATGTGGTACCAGTTAGAAAGAAGAATGGTCGGATCAGAATCTACGTGGATTTCAGAGATTTGAACAAAGCATGTCCGAAGGATGAATTTCCACTACCAATCCCAGAATTGATGATCGACATTGCTTCAACACATGAAATATTCTCATTCATGGATGGATCATCAGGATACAACTAGATAAAGATGGCACCAAAAGACGAAAAGCTCACGACATTTAGAAGACTAATCGGAGTGTATTGCTACACAGTAATGCCATTCGGACTAAAGAACGCAGGGGCAACATACCAAAGAGCAATGACAAAGATTTTTGATGATCTCATTCACAACCAAGTTTAGTGCTACGTGGATGATGTGGTCATCAAAAGCAAACTGAAGGAAGATCACTTGTATGATTTGAGAATTATTTTCGAGCGACTAAGGCAATGCAACCTTAAGATGAATCCCTTAAAATGCGCCTTCGGCATCACCTCCTGGAAATTCTTAGGATTTGTTGTTCGACATCGTGGAATTGAAATTGATCCGGAAAAGATTAAAGCTATCTTAGAGATGCCGCCTCCCAAAACCTTAAAACAACTACGATCCTTTCAAGGGAAGCTGACATATCTTCGACGTTTTATTTCGAACTTGTTAGGTAGGTGTCAGCCCTTTTCGGCATTTGTTAAAAAGGACGCTAAATTCGTTTGGGAAGAGAAATGCCAACTGGCCTTCGAGGACATTAAGCAATATTTAATGACACCTCTTGTCTTAGCAGCCCCAGTCTCAGGTAGACCGCTGATACTTTATACCGCGACTCTAGACGACTCCCTTGGAGCCCTGCTAGCCCAGGTCAATGATGAGGGAAAAGAAAATGCTCTCTAATAACTTAAGCCGTCGTTTGATTCCGAGGGAAGTAAAGTATCCTCCAATTGAGAAGCATTGTTTGGCCCTGATCTTTGCCGCTCAAAAGCTCAGGCATTACATGCTCTCTCATAAGGTCAACCTTATCTCGAAAGTTAATCCGTTGCAATATGTGATGACCCGTCCAACACGTTCTGGAAGGCTTGCCAGGTGGTCGATGATACTTTGCAATTCGACATAACTTTCGTGCCTCTTCGTGCCGTAAAGGGATAAGTCCTAGCAGACTTCCTTGCAGCACACCCTTTGCCGGCAGAATCGCCTCTCAACGACGACTTGCCAGACGAGCGCGATAATGAGCCTAGAAGACACCGATGATCGACGTTGGGAACTATACTTCGACGGAGTCGGCACGTAAAGACAAAGAATTGCAAATGATAGTGCCTGTAAGGCGAGAATCGGACTAATCTTTATAACACCGGAGTTGGGGATGTTAAGATACTCCTACCACTTAACGTAGCCGTGCACAAACAACGAGGCAGTAATACAAAGCCCTCATAACGAGACTAGAACCGACCATTCAAATGGGAATAACGTGATATCAACATCTACGGAGATTCTCGTTGATCATTCAATAGATCGCCGGACAATACAGAATTTTAAAGCCAAGACTCGAGCAATACTTTCAGTATGCCATGAAACTGTTGGAACAAATTCCAAATGTAACAATCTACAAGATCCCCAGAAGACAAAATGCTCTCGCGGATGCGCTAGCTCGACTTGCAAAAGAATTTGTCAGCTTGCAAGATGAGTCAGTTGAAGTGTCAGTTCAAGGACGACAGGTCCTATCACAGCTCGACATAGACATGATACGTAAATCGGAAAAGCAGAGGAATCGGCTATGCAGCAGTGACGTAAAACACGTAAGATTGGCGTCAACCGCTAATCGACTACCCGTAAACAGGTAAATTACCAGACGATAAGTCATTAGCCCATTAAATCAAGAAAAGAACTCTGTCTTACGCATTAATAAGTAATACATTATACAGAAGGTATTTTGATCAGATGTGGTTAAGATGCCTGAGTGGGTCGGAGGCTCGTGAAATTGTCAAAGAAGTGCATTCAGGACTTTGTGGTGCTCATCAGTCGGGTCCGAAAATGAAAATTAAGAGACTAGGGTACTATCGGCCCTCAATGATGACCGACCGTATGAAAGTCGCCAAGAGCTGTCACCAGTGCCAAGTGCACAGAGTGGTTCTACACCAACCTCCAAATGTGCTACATCCGACAATTGCGTCGTGGCCATTTGAGTGCTGGGGCACAGATATAGTGGGTCCGATAGAACCGCCTTCTTCAAGAGAACATCACTTCATCCTTGCAGCTACATACTACTTTTCTAAATGGGCAGAAGTAGTTCCACTCGGAGAAGTAAAGGCACACAACGTGCTACAGTTTTTCAAAAATCAAGTTGTCTACCGTTTCGGAGTACCGCGCAGAATCATTTCGGATAATGGGTCCGCATTCAGAAGCACAAAAATCAACAATTTTTTTAGAAGACATGTAATCGATTGGCGATACTCAACAATCTACTACCCAAGAACAAATGGCTTGGCCGAGGCTTTTAATAAAACTCTCGTTCAAATTCTAAAGAAAACTTTGAACGAAAACAAGAGAAATTGGCACGAGAAGTTGTTAGAAGCCTTATGGGCCTACAGGACGACTTTTAGGACTCCTACTCAGTCTACGCCTTACACTTTAGTGTACGGGTCCGAGGCAGTTTTACCTTTGGAGGTTCAACTTCCATCACTCAGAATTGCAGTTGCAAATAAAATTACTACAGAAGAAAATGCCAGACTACGACTGGAAGAACTAGAAAACTTAGAAGGGAAAAGACTTGCAGCGCAACAAAATTTGGAACTGTACCAAGCTAAGATGATCCGAGCCCATGATAAACCGGGTCCGCCCAAGAACTTTCAAAGTTGGTGACTTAGTTCTTGTTCTCGGAAGACCTATTCTTGCACATCGCAAGATAGGAGACAAATTTGAACCGACTTGGGAAGGGCCGTTTGTGGTCGAGGCGATCTACTCGAGAGGCTCCTACCAACTTGTGAATTGCCAAGGAGAACGACAAATGCTTCCAATCAATGGAAGATATTTGAAGAAGTATTACGCAACCTGATGTTTCAAAGGAATGAATTCTCATCCCTAGAAACACGGGTGAAGTAACCACTTGTGACTGGGTCCAAACCCAAAAAAACATAAGAAAATGAATAAAAAAAAGAATCATTAACAAAAATATGTACTAAAAATAAAATATGTGGAATCATAATAAGTTTTACCCCTCCTTTCAAATCAAATCTTGTTCTTGGTCTTTCCTCATCTTTTCCTACCTTCCTTTAAATTAAAATAAGTGAATAAGAATCTTCAGTGATAAATATTTTCTTAATGTTCTTGTTCTTAGTATAGCCCCTGATCCTTTCCTTATCTTCTTCACAGGGAAATGTCGAACGGGCGGTTGGTCCTAAACTTTAAAAATGGCGTGAGTCTCGTACTCGATGAAAAGAGGGTGAAGGATGGAGCAGTGATAGAAATTGATTCTGACTTCACACCAGCCAGCCTACAGTATGAAGAAAATGATTGGGTCCCAGTGGACCGGGAAGAGCTTCATAGCCAGACAGTGATGAAAATGGGTGGCCCAAGCTACCAATCCAGCAACAAGAAAAGAAAGACAAACACCGAGGAAGCAAGAAAATCAAGTCAGTAGTTGCCATGGCAGAGGGCAGGCTCGTCAGCACCGCACCCGCAGAAATTCAAGAAGTGAGGAGAGCTACGCTCACTGCTACTCAAAGAAGGAATAATAATCGCTGTATCTGCAAGATGTTGACTAAACTAGCAGCAGATCAACACGAGGAAACAGCCACCTTCGCCGACACACACATTTCAAAGATACCAGTTCATCAGGAACCTGAAAAGAGAGAACAAGCTCCGAGAACAATAGAAAGGATAAGGGAAACTCTGAGAAGATCAGAGGCAGAGAGATCGCCTCGACGCCAGATAGAGATACCATATCTGAAGAACCTTGTTGTTGAAGCAACCCCGGAGGATGTCCCGACAGAGACAATCCCCGAGGAGCCAAGGTATGCAAGAGAACGTGACGGGATTGTGCCATACATCCCGCAATACGTTACTAGGCCTCGTCACTTACAGATCATCCCAGAATATGAACTAGAAAGAATGCAAAATGTTGAGAAGAAGACTTTCGAATACTTTGAAAGGATTAGAGGCAAAAGAATTAACATTTTGGAAGGCCTCGAGTTACACACGTGCGTATTCTCGCAGTACGAGCAACAGAAGATTGTGGATTGCATCTTAGAACTTCAGAAAATGGGTCGAGCAGGCCGTCTAAGAGAAAAGACTTATTCGGAACCCCGGAAATGGATGCCAGGGAAAGGAAGAGTCACAATACAATGCGAATGTTGCTATAACTTCATAGAGGACAGAAAAGGAAATCCACCAGGGATACTTTGTCACGATAAGGTGGATCCAATGCCGAGGATAATTAAAAGAATGGTGAAAAGAATGATAACGTGGAGGGTACTGCCAGCAGACTGCATACCCAACAGTTGCATCATCAATATTTATCAGAAGGGCGACTGCATACCTCCACACATAGACCACCATGACTTTGTCAGACCTTTCTGCACAGTTTCATTCGTCAACCAATGCAATATCATGTTCGGATCTGACCTCCGGATAGCAGGCCCGGGTAAGTTCTGAGGGCCGGTGGAGATACCACTTCCGGTAGGTTCCGTCATGATATTACAAGGAAATGGAGCAGACATCGCAAAACATTTTATACCGGGAGTACCAGTGGAGCGGATCTCCATCACTTTTAGAAGGATGGATGACAGAAAGGCACCTTACCACTTCCAGCCAGATCCAGAATTGGAGAGTCTTCGGCCTTACGAGCTGTGAGTTACACGGGAAAAATTCTATTATAGAAATCATTATTTTTATTTAGTATCAAAATTACTTGAGGACAAGTAATAATTAAGTTTGGGGGATTTTGATCACAGAAAAATTCATTAAGAAATTCATATCTATTTTTGATAAAATTGCACTTTAAAGAAAGATATTTTCTTTATTTTATTGCAAGAATGAAGATTTATAAGTGATGGAAGCAAAAAACATGAAATGGAGCGAATTTGGATCAAAAAGGAGGAAATTCATGCAAATATAACTACTTCGCCGACGGCGAGATCGAGGCCGCCGACGGCGAGATCGTGAAGAGAATTTCTGAAGGAATTATAACTACCTCGCCGACTGCGAGCCCGGCCCGCCGACGGCGAGATCGCGCGGTTTGAAGACCTTCTAGAAGCCCCGCTGACGGCGAGGTCATTTCCCGCCGACGGCGAGCCAGTTCAAAATGCAAATACATTGAACCTGGACACTTTTTAAAGAGGTGTTAAAGCACCCCTTGGACCTTTGCTTAACTCTATAAATAGAGGCCGAATTCTAGTGTCTTGGTGTGTCTTTTGATTCTTCAAAAAGTTTCGCTAGAGTCTTTTATGTGTCTATTTTAGTAAGTCTGAGTGTGTTTAGTGAGTTTCTTTAGTTTATTTGAGTGCTATTTAGAAGTTTTCTATACTAGAAGGAAAAGTCAAAGGAACTTCAAGGAGTTTGGTTGGGAAGGAAATTAAGATAAGTATCTTTGTTTATTGTTGTTAACTTTAAATGAAATCCATGCTTTGTTTTATTCCCATGCATTACGAGTAGTTTTCTTAGTCTTTCTCCTTGTTTATGAAAATTATGCGGATTGATGAAATTAAATAGAAGCACACTAATATATTAAAATAAATTGTGATAATTTTTACTTAAAACTTAATTTACTTTCAATTTGGCCGATTGAGTTGTTAAAATATGTTGAATTATCAACTATAGTAAAAATTACATCCAATATTCAGGGAAGTCAAAAGCCTTGGAAGGCGGGTGCAAATAAATAGGGAAATATTAATTATCGGACGTAGAATTGGACATTTTAGTGTGACAGACTAAAATATTCAATTCGGTCCTACTGTTTGAGAGCTGAAGTGTAGATGTTAGCCCTCAGGTGAGGGGAACGTGGGAGCTCTGAAGTGGCAGCCAGTATCCTCCCAGCCTAGTCGCAGATTCAGTAATCAAACATAGGATTAGTCAATGTTCTTTGCACTCGGACCAAAGGGTAAAGAATAGGAATGCTCCTATTTGTCACAATACAATTTAAAAATTCTATTTAAATTCATCATTCACTTAATTTTCTAAAAACAAGGAGAATGATACTTTTTATGAATTATTTAAATCAACTTATTTCAAGCATTAGTTTACTTTAGTTTGCGATAGTTACTTTTAATTTCCGTTTACTATATTAGTAAGTAATTCCTTTTAATTTAGGCGATAATAAATCCGTTAAAAACTTCCCCGTGGGATCGATAACCAGGACTCCACTAGAGCCTCGTATTACTTGATACGATACGTATACTTGCGTAGAATCCTCATTATACATTAAATCATATATCTATATTTAAAGCGGGATCAAGTTTTTGGTGCCGTTGCTATAAACATAAATTACATACATATTAAAAATGGGTCAACGAACCTGATCCTATCATGATGGTGCCATATGGCCCATGCTCCAACTTCCGATGAATCATCAGCTACCCCTGTTGAAAGGAATGGTCAAGCCCAAACTAAATCTAACTGCCTTATCCCAGTGTTTTCAATGGCTGTATTAAAGGATAATGGTTATATTATAGGTTTAATTAGCCAAGGCGTAGACTGAATGAACAACCTCTTTTTGATTAACATTCTACAAACCTGGAGAAAGGAAAAACGTATTTGTGTTGGCGTTCAATAGACTATATGACTTGGAAAGGTGCCAATTTACCAATATTAGATTTACAAGTCTAAATTGCTGAATTGATTGTACATGAAAATCCACTAACATCAGCTAGTTGTTCCGACTTCAACAAGTTAGTCTAGTCTAACTTCAAGTACGACATTTTGACATAGATTTGGACAATGAATGACTTTAAGGAGGGGTGTTAACCTCACTTTTGTGAGGATCATTTATAAATCATTTTGAGAAAGAAGGTTTACCAATATTGACCTCCTAAATCTTATCAATGGTCACTAAACCCTAATGTCTAGGGTAAAACCCTAATGAATTTTTTTAACCCAAATCTATATGACATCCTAAGAAGAAAAAAATGATCACATCAGCAATGACAAACCCTGATCTGGTCAACCATTGACCTAAATGGTCAAACTTTGGTCAAAATGGACCTATTGACTGCCATATTGACCCAAAGGTCAACCATTTACCTAAATGGTTAAGCTTTGGTCAAAATGGACCCAATTACCTCCACATTCACCAACAGGTCAACCTTTAACCTAACTGGTCAAACTTTGGTAAAAATGGGCCTATTAACCACCAGGTCAACCATTGACCTAAATGGTCAAACTTTTGTCAAAATGAACTCAATGACCACCACATTGACCAACAGGTCAACCTTTGACTTAACTGGTCAAATTTTGGTCAAAATGGACATATTGACCACCATATTGACCCAAAGGTCAACCATTGACCTAAATAGTCAAACTTTGGTCAAAATAGATCTATTAACCACCATATCCCAAAGGTCAACCATTGACCTAAATGGTCAAATTTTTGTCAAAATGGACCTAATGACCACTAAATTGACTAACAGGTTAACCTTTGACCTAATAGGTTAAACTTTGGTCAAAATGGACCTATTGACCACCATATTGACCTATAAGTCAACCATTGACCTATAAGTCAACCATTGACCTAACTGGTCAAACTTTGGTTACAATGGACTTATTGACCACCATATTGACCCAAAGGTCAACCATTGACCAAAATGGTCAAACTTTGGTCAAAATGGACCTATTGACCACCATATTGACTTAAAGGTCAACCATTAACCTAAATGGTCAAACTTTGGTCAAAATGGACCCAATGACCACCACATTGACCAACAGGTCAACCTTTGACCTAACTGGTCAAACTTTGATCAAAATGGGCCTATTGACCACCACATTAACCAAAAGGTCAACCTTTGACCTAACTGGTCAAACTTTGGTCAAAATGGACCTATTGACCACCACATTGACCAACAAGTCAACTCTAAACCTAAATGGTCAAACTTTGTTAAAAATGGACCTATTGACTACCACATTGACCAACAGGTCAACCCTTGACCTAAATGGTCAAACATGATCAAAATGGTCAATCCATAACCTAAAAGACCACCACCTTAACCCAAAGGTCAACCCCATGACCTAATTGGTCAAATTTGGTCAAAATGGTCAACCCATGACCTCATGATCACTTTAATGAACCATTTGATCAAACCAAAGACCAAATAGGTCAAACTTGATCAACTGGTCAACTCAAGACCATATGATCACCATAAAACCAACCATAGACCCTATGGAGACATTACCGTATATACAATTTGACCATCATGATCAACCATGGTCAACTATGGTCAGTTTTGGTCAACCTGACCAAACCAAGCCACAATATCATAACACATGGACCCTATGACTAGCCTAACTATGACAAAGCTAGGTAAGTCAAATTAGTCAACCCTCGACATGAATTGTTCTAAATTGGTCAACTTTGATCAACTATGATCAAAATTGGTCAATTTTGGTCAAAATATTTAATTTTGAACCAAATTGATAAAATTGATCAAATGGTCAACACCCAAAGTCATTTTTGACCAATATATGGGTTAAAATTATAATTTCCTACATTTTAATTAATTACATAATTAATTAAAATGAAATTATAAGCAAATAACTCTAAAATAAGTTTAAACCCATGATATCATATATGACATCAAAAACCCATAATTAATTTTAAAATTAAATATAATTTATGGGAAGTCACCAATGGGTCACGCATGACCCATTAGGCTCATCATGACATAATTAATACATTACCCAACCCATTAATCATGACCTTTAACCAAGGTTAAGATTAATCATGACACCATCATGAGTAGAATAAAGAGGTGTCATTCCTTCATGAACTCTTAAAGGAATATTTGGTGAATCATCATTCACCTTAATATCTATTTAATGAAAGAAAATCGTGGCTTATGCCATCATTTACATCATAATTGAGCTCACCATGAAAAAATTCATGATGATAAGGGAAGAAGGGATTATGTGTCATCCCTTCCTAAACTCAAAGTATGACTCACTTGGCCCCATGAAGTGAGTTGGCCGGCTAATCCATGTGACATCTCAAACACCTCATGGACTATCCAATAGAAGAAAAACATCACTTAAACCACCTCTTTTACCATGGTTGAAGACCATCATGACCAAACCATGTAATGGATAAAAATGGAGCTTAGGTGTCATGTTCTCTTGAAGTCCATTAAATAAGCTTGTGAGCTTACATGGGGGAGGCAAATTCAGCTCAACTTAGAGAAGCCAATCACCTCATGGACCATCCAATGAGGAGAAGCCAAACCTTGAGTTAAACCTTCACCTTAAATGGAACTAACATGGGTTGGCCTTGGGAGGATGACTTAAGCTTATCCTTGAACTGAAATTCTATCCTCAGCCATTATGGCATTGAGTAGCAACTCCCCCAAATGAATCCAAACCAGCCTAAGCTCACCCATGGCCTCCCCATGGCTATAAATAGAGGCTAACCCCCCGAGAGCACCCAAGGGAAAAATAGATAAGCCTATAGCCCCTATGCTCTAAACCACCCAAGATAAAAACTCTTTCCCATCCCTTAGGGAGTTGAGCCCACGCGAAATTGATTCTGAAACACATCAACCCTCTCCAATTTCTCCACCAAAAAACAGGACAAGTTTTTTGGGTTGACATGAAATCACTCAAGATTCAAAATTGACCATTCCAAATCCATACTAGACACATACGAAGATAAGTCCAATCGAAATTGGCCAGCCCCATAAGCTTTAACCTACCTTTTAACATTTTCTTTCAAATTCGTGACCCACTCTGACCAAATTCATACTTAGATCTGATCTCACCTCAAATTGATTGAGGTAAAGCTTGTTGAGCTCAAGGAAAAGCTTCTGAACTATTCAAATCGAGATTCCATCAATTCAGGATAATGTATGGTTCATTTGACCTCAATCGTGCTCGGTTCTGACCAATTGTGAAATGAACCATTTCACAACCCTATCATCACCGTATGGATCTATTCACCTCCTCCAAATGAAGCTTTAGAGCCAAAATTTGTAGAAATCCATTAAGAATCAACATAGATCCTAAGGTTTTTAAATGGATGGCTCACGGGTTAGGCTGGAGGAAGGAGACGCACACATGCCATCTGTTTCCGTGTTTTAAAACGAACGACTCTGATTTAATTAAACTTAATTAGCTGTAATGGACCTTATAGCGGATTAGATGCGTGCGTCTTTGACGCTTACGAAGACACGCGTCGTCCTCAGGTTTTTTCTGTTTAGTTAAGGAATTAATTAAAACAGAATAACCTTAAAAAAATAAATAATTCATATCTTGATAAATAATATCACAAAAGTATAATAAAAATATCCTTGAACTCAAGACATTGAAGAGAATAATGTGGAAACAAAATTTTGAGTTAATGAATTTTATTTAATAATTAATTAATAAATTATTCTATGGGATAATTTAATTATTAAAATTATTTATAAATCAAAATATGAAAATTTTAGGGATCAACATTTACCTTAATAACATCCCCTACTTTTCCTAAGGCTAGGAAAATTTTCTAGGACATGATTTCCTAATTTCTATGAGACTTTATAATTATTTTTAATAATAAATATAAAAAAATCAGAAAATAAGGGACTAAATTGAAAATTGGCTAAGTAATTTAGGGTGACATATTTAGCCCCTAAAATGATAAATCATAGACTATAGAAAACTTAGGATGACATTTTGATTTGTAGGGTTAATTTATAAATCATAAATTAATATTTAATTAACCCTAAAAATCCTTTAAACTCAAAGTTTACCAAACTTAGCCCATTTCACATTGGGTCAAGTCAAATTTTGAGTCTAACTCCAAATGGACACAAAACCCTAATTAGATCTAACCCATCATTAAACCTAATTAAACCCATTAAACCTTAATCAAATTAGGTTTAATACAAAATAAACCCTAGTTAGGTCTAACCAACCATTAGACCTAATTAACCTCATTAAACCTTAATCAAATTAGGTTCAATACAAATCAAACCCTAATTAGGTCTAACCTATCATCAGACCTAATTAATCAATTAAACCATACCCAAATTAGGTTTAATTAATCTTAAACCCTAATTAGACTTATCCCTAATTAATTCTAATTAATATATTAAACCTTAACTAAATTAGGTTTAATCAACCTTAAACCCTGATTAGACTTATCCCTAATTAAGTCTAATTGATGAATTAATCCTTATCCAAATTAGTTTTAATTAAGCTTAAATCCTAATTAGAATTATCCTTATTTAAGTCTAATTAATCAATTAAACCTTACCCAAATTAGGTTTAATTAACCATAAACCCTAATTAGACTTATCATTAATTAAGTTTAATTAATCAATTAAACCTTACCCAAATTAGGTTTAATTAACCTTAATTCTAATTAGACTTATCCCTAATTAAGTCTAATTAATCAATTAAACCTTACCCAAATTAGGTTTAATTAACCTTAAACTCTAATTAAGTCTAATTAATCAATTAAACCTTACCCAAATTAGTTTTAATTAATCTTAAACGCTAATTAGATTTATCCCTAATTAAGTCTAATTAATCAATTAAACCTTACCCAAATTAGGTTTAAGTAATCTTAAACCCTAATTAGACTTATCCCTAATTAAGTCTAATTGATTAATTAAACTTTACCCAAATTAGGTTTAATTAACCATAAATCCTATTTAGACTTATCCTAATTAAGTCTAATTGATCAATTAATCATTACCCAAATTAGGTTTAATTAACCATAAACCCTAATTAGACTTATCCCTAATTAAGTCTAATTAATCAATTAAACCTTACCCAAATTAGGTTTAAATAATCATAACCCTAGTTAGACTTATCCCTAGTTAAGTATAATTCATCAATTAAACCTTATCCAAATTATGTTTAATTAACCTTAAACCCTAATTAGACTTATCCTTATTTAAGTTTAATTAATCAATTAAACCTTCCAAATTAGGTTTAATTAACCATAAACCCTAATTAGACTTATCCCTAATTAGGTCTAATTAATTAATTAAACCTTACCCAAATTAGGTTTAATTAACCATAAACCCTAATTAGACTTATCCCTAAATAAGTCTAATTAAACAATTAAGGCTTACTTAAATTAGGCTTAATCAAGCTTAAACCCTAATTAAGTCTAACCCTAATTTGACTTAATTAACCTTAAGTCTTACTTATATCTAACCCTAATTAGACTTAATTAACCCTTAAGCCTTACTTAAATTAGGCTTAAGCAACCACAAACCCTAATTAAGTCTAACCCTAATTAGACTTAATTAACCCATAAGCCTTACTTACATTAGGCATAATCAACTTTAAACCCTAATTAAGTCTAACCCTAATTAGACTTAATTAGCCCTTAAGCCTTATGTTAGACTTAATTAACTTTAAACCCTAATTAAGTCTAACCCTAATTAGTCTTAATTAACCCTCAAGCTTTACTTAAATTAGGCTTAATCTACCTTAAACCCTAATTAAGTCTAACCTTAATTAGACTTAATTAATACTTAAGCCTTACTTAAATTAGGCTTAAGCAACCTTAAACCCTAATTAAGTCTAACCCTAATTAGACTTAATTAACCCTTAAACCTTATTTACATTAGGCTTAATCAACTTTAAACCCTATTTAAGTCTAAATGTGATAAGAATTAATTAACCCTTAAACCTTACTTAAATTAGGCTTAATCTACCTTAAAATCTAATTAAGTCCAACTCTAATTACACTTAATTAATCCTTAAACCCTATTTAATTAGGTCTAAACATGACTTTAATCCTAAATTCTAAGTCAAACCTCTAACTTAGGTTCAACCTAATCTGAACCCAAGTTAACCCAAACTTAAGTTCAACTCATATCAATTTAAGTCAAACCTATAAACATAAGTTCAACCCATATTGAGCTTAAGTCAAACCTCTAACTTAGGTTCAAGTTAACCTGAACCAAAGTTAACCCAAACTTATGTTCAACCCATATTGAACTTAAGTCAAACCTCTAACTTAGGTTTAACTTAACCTGAAACCAAGTTAACCAAAACTTAAGTTCAACCCATATTGAACTTAAGTCAATCCTCTAACTTAGGTTCGACTTAACCTGAACCCAAATTAACCCAAAATTAAGTTCAACCCATATTGAATTTAAGTCAAATCTCTAACTTAGGTTCAACCTAATATGAACCCAAGTTAACCCAAACTTAAGTTCAACCCATATTGAATTTAAGTCAAACCTCTAACTTAGGTTCAACCTAACCTGAACCCAAGTTAACCCAAACTTAAGTTCAGCCCATATTGAATTTAAGTCAAACTTCTAACTTAGGTTCAACCTAACCTAAACCTAAGTTAACCCAAACTCAAGTTCAACTCATATTGAACTTAAGTCAAACCTATAAACTTAAGTTCAACCGAAATTGAACTTAAGTCAAATCTCTAACTTAGGTTCAACTTAACTTGAACCCAAGTTAACCCAAACTTAAGTTCAACCCATATTGAACTTAAGTCAAACCTCTAACTTAGGCTCAACCTAACCTGAACCCAAGTTAACCCAAACTTAAGTTCAACCTATATTGAATTTAAGTCAAACTTCTAACTTAGGTTCAACCTAATTTGAACCTAAGTTAAACTAAACCCCTAGGTTCAATCTACATTGAACCTAACTCAACCAAACCTCTAGGTTCAACCTACATTGAACCTAATTCAATCGAATTTTAGGTTCAACCCAATTTAAACCTAACAAACCTTTAGGTTCAATCTACATTGAACCTAATTCAATCAAACTTTAGGATCAACTAAAAGTCAGTCTGAACCACAGCTAAAATTTAAGTCTAATTTGTATTAAACTTAATTAACACCTTTTAGATTCAAATGACATCGAATCTAAAAATCCTAAAGTCTAACTTATGTTAGATTTTACTCAATCTAAGTCTAAACTATATTAGAGTTATTTTTGGATTCAAATGAAATTTAATTTAAAATTATTAAAGTCTAAATTATGTTATATTTTATTTAAATTTAATCTATATTAGACTTAAAACCCTTAGATTCAAAATACATTGAATCTAAATTCCTAAATCTAATTCTTGTTAGATTTAACTTAAAATCATTAGATTCAAACGACACTGAATCTATAATGTTCAAATTAGATCTTATAAACATTAGATCTAAATAAACTGGATTCCTTTCTTCAGGTCTAAATTGCATTAGACTTAAATAAACAGTCAAAATGACACATAAACAATTTTAATTAATAAATCATAAACAACTTAAAATTTTCTAACCTAAAACTGACAAAAGATATTAAAATTTAAATAAAATATTAATCAACAAAGATCATTAAATGCTACTTTAACCTCAGTGTTTTTGATCCACGAAGATTTCCTGGATGATGCAATCCTGGTTGTTGACATGAATCTTGCGGTCCTGGTTTAAACACCTTTCGGACTAAGTATATCAAGTCCTCTGATGACCCTGAGACGACAAAGCCATAGACATCCTGACTAGGTTATCTAAAAATTAAGAGTTAACTAATTAAAATAATGATTTGAGAAATAAAACTGAAATTATTTCTTTTAAATCTAGCATTGTTTTCCTTGCAGGTTGAAGACAAGTTCCGTTTTAGATTTACTTTGCATGTTATTAGGGTTTGCTAACTCTGTTTTGCAGATACGATATTCTAAACATGGGAAGCAATAAATCAAAACCGAAACGACATCAAAACAATGAAATCCAAAATTAAATAAAACCAAAACAACATTAAAACAATGACTTCTAAAACAAAATAACAAAACAAAATAACAACAAAACAAAACAATAACAATAAAATGACATCAACTAAACCAAACGACATCAATAAGAAAATGACAACAAAAATAAAACAACATTACGACATGAAATAAATAAAATAAAATAAAACTAAACCTTTAGGGTAGTACATGACAATTAGAAAGTTGTTACCCCTAGGATTGAACATTGATGTTTCTTTCTTTAATCTTAGAATTTCTCAGAAAATGAATATTTGACATTAATCAGGAGTTTTCTTAAGTAATTTTAATTATCTAAGATGTAATTAACTATGAGAGCTTGCTGCTATATGAGAATTGAAGAACTCAAAATAGAATCTCTGGTTATAAAATTTCCTACATGATTCTCCCTATATGAAAACTTCAGTAATGATATATTCTGAAGATTTCCACTATAAGTTTATCATTTGATACTCTCTTCTCTCTATTTTTTTATCATTCTTAAGCCCTTCCCCTTAATTTTCTGAGTCTATTAGTTTCTAAGGATTCTTGACATAATCCAAATAGAACAAGTTACTTAGGAATTATGGCGATAGATAAATAAACAGAGTGACGACTCCTCAAACCGAAAAAACACCCTCTCTTCTCATCATAAAAAGAGCCAGTACCTTTGGTAGCGAAGTCGATGACTGGTCTGTACGCCACCAACGGGTGGGTTGTATAGATGATACACCTAAAATATATTGTGTTTTTTATACACTTTTTTATACCTATTTTTGATGATATTACACTTTAAGAGAAGGTATTTTCATAGTTTTCTTACATGTATGATTAAAATGAATTATTGTGGTGAAAGGAGCAAAAAAGGATCAAATTTGGAGCAAAAATAAAAAGTGTACAAAATTAGCCTCTGGCGGCTAAGCGCCAAGAGCTGGCGCATAGCCGCGACAGTTTACCTATGAAATTTGAATTAATTTTGGCGCAAATTTGAAAGAGTTTTTGAAGCACCCTTTGGTTTAAACTTCCATAAATTCTCATTGGCACCAAAATTCATTTAAAATTCAAAAGGATGGATGCATCTCTTGGTAGATTCGTTGAATCTAGACAAGATTTGATGAGACACCAAGGCACCCTTTGAAAAATTATTAAAAGAAGACTTGAAGATCAGAAGAAGAAGAAGAGTTTTGAAAGGAAGTATTAGTGGGATAAGTTGGAGAAAAGCTTGAGGTGGTTCAAGAGAGAGAGGAAGAAATAGAGACTTCTTCTTGCTATACTTTCTTTACTTTTCCATTTTACTTTATCATAGTTTGTATGAAATTTAGGAGAGTGAATCCTTAGAGTTGGGTGCCACCCCCTAATGAGTTTGTAAGGGAAAGTAATGTTTCAAAGCAACTTCAAGAGTCTTGTGGAGAGGATTTTCAGATAAGTTTTTATCTTTATTTTTACATTTGGTTTAAAGTAAGACTTATTATGTTTTCACTATGATCTCTACTTTCAAATCAAATTGTTTTTGTATTTTCTCCATATGTTATGAGTAGTTTTCTTTATCTTTTTCCTTTTAAATGATGAAGTAATTAAATTATGGATGGAAATTGTGTGAAGTATAGATGTTTAATATTGGAAGAAGTTGTGATGATTCAGGTACCTTGCACTTCATTTACCTCTTAATTTGGCCGATTAAGATGTTAAAATTTGTTGTGAGAACATGTAAGAACCAATGCACTATTTTCTCAATCAACAATTGGAGAGAATCACATGAAATTATATGGGTGAGAATTGTAGTCCATATAGTTGAGTGCAAATAAATAGGGAAATATGTTTTTGATTGGGTGTAGAATTAGAGGAATTTAAAGTAATAAGCCAAAGCACCAAATTTGGTTTGATGTTTTAAGTTTTGTTATGAGATGTTAGCCCCAGGTGGAGGGAGAAGAGGGAACTCTAGAGTGAGAGATAGTTTCTTCCCTACCTAACTCATCTTCAAGATTTCAAAACACCAGATTAACCTATGTTCTGTATAGAACAAAGTAAGGGTAAAGAATATAACTACTCATATTTGGCACAACACATTTAGATACTTCCACAACAAAATTCCATAATTATTACTGATTCATGAAGAGTGAAAAGATATTTTATTCTCATTTGCTTTTATATTAATTAATAGTCTTGATAATTTTAGTTGCTTACTTTACTTTTTCTTAAAAAATATCAAAAAGAATTTAAACTTTCTATTTATAAAACATAATTTACAAAATCATTTTGAAAAGTAAAAAGTTATTTTTCTGCTTTCTTTAAAATTTTAGAACATTTCTCTGTGTGTTCGATATCTCGAGGCTTAATCAGAAAGTCCTATATTAATTAATAAATGATACTTATACTTGTGTAGAATCTCATATTAAAAGTAATTAAAGTTGATCTCTTATTTACTTCGAAATCAAGTTTTTGGCATTATTGTAAAGAAAGATATATTATTGTTGAGAAGAAAGATAAAGTGTAATTTCATATATAAAACGTAAGCATAAATATTCGGGGATCCATAGACATAAGCCTAACCTAGTTTTACTCAGTTAAGTTATCTGTTCTGTCAGGGTAGATGTAGACCAACCAAAATTGACACTCTGAAAGAAGAAACAAAATATCTTGTTGGTGTGTGATAAGTTGTACTGAGAGAAAGTTTGTTTAACCTCAGAATTATCAACTTAAAGGATTAGTTCACAAGACCAATCTTGAACGGTCTGGAATTAATCAACCTGATCACATTGTGTTGATGTTGAGTAGAGCGTACGCCAACTCTCAATTGACTAAAGTTAAACTTGTGGAAGGTTTGAATATGATCAAATTAAGTTCACCAAACCTATTTCAGTGTGTATTTAGTATATTGAATGAGAGTAAGACATGCCTCATACCATATTTACTAACTCAACAGATTGATGATTGTAGGTAGGTCAATCAACCTAGTCACATTGTGTTGGTGTCGTGGGGGTGTGCTCCAACTCTCAATGGACC
Organism: Papilionanthe hookeriana x Papilionanthe teres; assembly: GCA_022702705.1. Taxonomy (NCBI): domain Eukaryota; kingdom Viridiplantae; phylum Streptophyta; class Magnoliopsida; order Asparagales; family Orchidaceae; genus Papilionanthe; species Papilionanthe hookeriana x Papilionanthe teres. The sequence goes on from CM040437.1 coordinate 24,770,186, forward strand.
TGAAGAAGGTTGAATTAAAAGTTTACGATGGGCTAAATTGAAAGGGATATGTGTGATTTGTTGCATCTTATATTTATTATTCCAAAGGATTGGCAACAAAAATCAGCCCTGGCTGATATGAAGTCAAAGAAATTGATCACATCGTGATGATGCCACGTGGAGCATGCTCCAACTTATGATTGATCAAAGATAAACTTTATTCAGTGTGCGATGAACTAAGATGAGAAGAAACTTAGTTTAAGGGATTGATTTCTAGAACCAATCCCGATTGGTCTGAAATTAATCAACCTGGTCTCATCATGTTGTGCTTTGTGAGGCATACTCCAACTTCTGACGGACCCGAAGAATTTTAAACTGGATTCGTTGTGCACCACATTTTGAGTTAAAATTTTGTTTCATTGATTTGTTTGTTTCAAAAATTTGGTTTTGTGAAAGTTGCTCCATTTTGAACAACCGTGAATTTTTCAATTATATATAGATATAGGAGACAACATGGGGCATTATACCTTATCCAAATAATGATTGGGCAATCTATGGATGATATCCTTAAGACTACAAAGGGTTTCAATATTATAAAATTTTGTTGGAGATTTTATTTGAAAATATTGTTATGGTATTGATTGATTTGTGAATTTTGTAATTTTGATTATCTTTATTTTTATTATTTTTGTTTTTTATTGTTTTTATTTTGATTGTTTGTGATTTTGATTGTTTTGATTTTGATTATTTTAATTTTGATTATTTTTTATTTTGATTATTTTAATTTTTATTGTTGTGAATGTTTTGATTTTGAAGGATTTTAGCATCAACATTTTAGGATGAAAAACACTTGTCGGCATATTTTTAGGTTTTAATTTAAATATATATAATTTAGAAAGTAGCATTTGATTTTGAAAATAATTTTAAATTTAAAAAATTATAAGATGTGAAATTAAACCGATCTCACATCCCAAATATTTTATATAAACGAGCACCACACCATAAACCGTGTATCTATTCCGAAGAATAGACACACTGCTTGATGATGAGGCTCGATTAAATAAACTAGAAGATTTGTGACATCCGTTTGGTCTGCGAACTAATTTTATAAGCCGACAAGTTCCCCTGCTTAATATAAATGAATTAAGCAGGGTTTATATTACCTGGGTTCTTAAAGTTCCCTATAAAGGCAAACCCCTATAGTTAATTACATCCTAAGTGACAGGAATCACTTAAGAAAACTCTCGATAATGATCAGTGGTTTTGCTCTCAAGAATTTCAAAGTTTAGGTTTCCAAGGAATTGAATTTTGGAATTTCAAAAGGATTGGATCAGATTTGGAATAGTTTATTTTGGGAATCAAATAGAAGAGAAGTAGGGGATGCCATGGACTCGAAGTGAACTTCGGTGACTTCCCAAACTATCCTATTGTTTGGCTCGAATTTAAGAAAATCCTAATATTATCTGATATTTCAATCTTTCCAATTTTAGTTAATTAGGAGTTATATTCATATGACATAATCATACAAATAGCCTCGAGGATGTGAGGGTTTATGTCGTACTTAAACGACTACCTCAGAATCCTAAGACCGGTTAGGGCTTAATTTACATAACATGATCATGAAAATGCCCAACGAAGAAGTTGAGGATTTATATTACACTAGGCAAATGTTGACCTCATTTTTGATGAGGTCTTCTCTTCTCTCTTTAGTACTTAGGATCTAGCCTTAGGCTTTTCCTTTGACTATCTTAGAGGACTAGAATTGGGATCCACCATCTAGAATTTCAAGCCACTTCTTAACTCCCCGCAAACTCCACAAACTCGACCGTAGACCCCTAATCACCTGGAGGGTCGAAATCAAATGTGGAAGTTTAAAGGATGAGTTCCCATAGGACTCTTCGGCCTTAGGATCGCCCTGGGTGTCCCGGTCCAGTGAAGGGGCCGACTTACACACACACTACACTCATACACTACACTTTCACACTCCTCCTAAAACTACACCCATACCTAACTTCGACCTCCCGACTCATGTAGGCGATTCACATGGATGGTCCTTAACCCCTAAACCCTTGGCTAAGAGGGTTAGGAACAACATAGTGAATGCCTCAAATGAGTCCCTTCATGGCTCATGTGGGCTTGGTATGGCTTCATGGCTCAACCAAAATGATTTCATTCCACTCAAATTTACCCAATCTTCAATTTTCCAAATCTTCAATTTTCCAAATTTTCAATTTTCCAAATTTTCAATTTTCCAAATTTTCAATTTTCCAAATTTTCAATTTTCCAAATTTTCAATTTTCGACCCCCGGGACCCTACACCCGCCTAACCTACCCAAAGCCCTTGAAATTACCCAAAATTTTCAAAATTTCCAAATCACCCAAAATCCCCCAAAATCAATCCCTAACATTTCCACATCACTCAAATTGACCATCCATACCCAAAAATATCAAAAATTCCAAGAATACCTCCCAATACCCTCCAAATACCCAAAATACCCCTCTTGACCCAAAAATCCAAAAATTCGAAAAATTCCCAGAAAATTCCAAAAATCCCAAATATTCCCAATTTCATTTTGTTCAACTACACCATGGGCCAATTTTTTCAATTTACCCTACTTTTGTCAAAACCCCCAATTTGGCCCATTTTAATCCTAAGTGAAGCCAATGTCAAACCAAACCTACTCAATTGACCCAAATTCTGGTCCAATTCAATTCTAAACTTATATTAAACATTCCCAACACCAATCTAGACCAAACTCAAGTCCAATTTGATTGACATTTGGATCCAATTTCACTTTTGGCCTTAAAGCCCAATTTGGACCCATAACCCAAACCTAACCTAAACTCACCCAATTCAACTCCAATTAACCCCAAATCTTTTCTAAATCTTCCTTAGCATCCCCACAAGCTAAACACTAACATGATTTTCCCAAAATCTAGACCCAAACCCCACTCAAATTCAACCCAAAGCTAAAAGGCCCAATTTTGACCTAAACCCAAACCTAACCCAAATGAGCCCAAACCCCAAAATCAAAGCCCAACCAAAGTCAAAACCTCTTTGAAACACTCCCATAAACATTTTTCAACATTAATTTTACATCAATTTCAACCCTAGCCCAACATTGGCCCAACTTGGCCCACTTTGACTTATATTGGCCCATTCACCAAAAGAGCCCAAATTCAACCCAATTCAAACCCAAATCACCCCCAATTTGCTTCAAGTCACTCATGACACATCCATGAGCTAAACCCAACAATTATTTGGCCCAACCTCTTTACAAAATTCCCATCCATAAATTCATTTTTTAAACTTAAAGGCCCATTCCTTAAACCATTTTAAAAGCCCATCTTTTACCACATCCAAAGGCCCAAAAATTGGTCTCAAAGCCCATATGACATTTCCCCTCATCATACTTTCAATTAAACTCAATACCTAAGTCCTAAATTCATCATCAAATCATTCCAAATCAAGTTTCATACAAATTTCCATCAAATTACCAAAAATTTCTAAAACCCATTTTTATGAAATTGACCAAACTTTTACCAAGCCAAATGTGAGCCATTGAGCCATGTACAAGCCACATGGAAGCCATGGAGACCACTTTCCACCTCACCAAGCCATTAATGGCAAGAAGAGGGGATCCTTTCCTAATCTTTCTTAAGCCTTTTTTTACCTTAAGCATGTCACACTCTAAACCATGCTTTGCCACCTAATCCTCGATGGAGACTCCACCACACATGGGAGATTAACCCACTCGACCTCCTCAGCCCAAAACCAGGTCTTGGGAGGTGCACCCAACCCATTTGCATGGGTTGACCAAAATAAGCTAAAATGGCCCCTTCCCCTTTCTACTTTGATTCAACCACTTTACACATGTCAAACCTCAATTGCTTGCACCAAGTCCCAGCCCTGACCCACCGAACAAGATGGTGACCGACGCTCAGCGGCCGGCCCACTGTGTCGCCGGAAAACACCATGGCCGAGAGCTCACATGTGAGCCAACTTTGGGATTCTACCTCGTTGAGCCGCCCCATGCCTAATGGCCACCATGGCTGTTCGCCCTCGACCTAAGCAGTCGATCCCAAGCCCTAAATCTCCCCGAGAGGCCCTCCACCCTCTCCTATTTAAACACCACCCCTCTCGGCCATGAGAGCGTGCTCGAAACAAACCTTAAGGAAACTCTGCCAAAATTGTTCCGCACTACTCCCCATACATAGAGCACTTGATCCCCACCGAAATCCCCCTGCCATTTCCTCTCGCGAGCTCAATTTCAGAGTCGAAATCCAAGCCCAAAACCAGGACACTTCTCCACAGTGAGCCAATCCCCAAATTGATTGGTCCTACACCTTCACTCGTACCAAGAGAAGGTGTCCACCAAGCAAAAGCCCCATCTCCGAGCCACTCGGCTTGCTCCAGCCTCCAAGCTTTGTGATCGGCCGTGGTCGAAATCCTACCTGGCAATTCACTGCACCGGGAGACTTCATCCGGAGCTTGCGGGATCCAATCGAAGGTGAAACAACCCTCGCATCGAAGCCACACTTCTCTGAGCAAAGGTATGGCCTCACTCTTCTTCCCGAGCTTCTGAACATTCTCCATTTTTATTGAGTAAATTTCATTCCACATAAACCATATGGATGTGTTCGTCTTCTCAAGACGAATCCATAGAGAGTAAGAACACCAAAATCCATCGAGTATCGAGTGAGATATTAGGGATTTAGTGTGGACGGCTCTCGGGTGAGGACGCAAGGGGACGATGAACGGATGCCGTCCATTTAATACACGCACGGACGGACGGCTCGGATGGCGTCGGACCAGGAGATGGTACGAGAACCGCTGGACCCGGAGTGCTGAGTCAGATGGCGGCGTCGAATGGGAGCGCGACGCGTGTGCATTCGGAGTCGCCGAGGGTCGACGCGGCGCCGCGTGGTTAAATAGAAAATTAGGGTATTTTTCTATTTATTTAATTCCCTAAACTTCAAAAATTCATAACTCTGTGTAGGAAAATCATAAAAATAAAATAAAAATACCATCTTGCTCAGTGAACAGAGGAGAATAATGTGGAAAAGAAAATATTTAATTTCATCAAGTATTTTATTTTTAATAATTTATTTACTGTCTGCACTACTTTAATTCTCCATGCATGTAGGAAATTCACCATGGCATGAGACCATAGGGCTTTTGAAGCCTCTGAATTTGGGAACATTCCCCGAATTTTCCAAAGTCGGAGGCCATCCCTATGAGAAGTTATTGATTTTTCAAACTCATGTTATTGTTTTGAGTATTTTAATTCTAATAATTAGCATGTTGTGAAATAAATTCTAGGAAAATTTGGTGATGTCCCTTATGACCGAAGACCCTAGGAAAAATAGGTTTTGAGTTAGTTCATTTAAAATAACCCTAATTCGCTTAAACACCCAAAATAGATCCCTAATTAATTAGAGTTAACCATACATCAAATTGACTTGAAATCAATTCTCCACTGACCTTTAGGATCAGAGAAACCCACCATAAAAATTTGAAGTCAATTGGACTTGGTTAGCTCCTACTAAATGGGTTGATTAAGCCATTTAGTCAACTTCAACTTTAAAAATTCATAACTTTCAAAATACCTTTCAAAAATTCACCAAATTGGTTTTGGAGCCTCTCTGATATTAGGGGAATTTAAGAAAATTAAAATTTCAATTTTTTAAAAAAGTTGATTTTTAATATTATTTTAATATTTTTAATAATTAAAAAATAATAAAAATCACAAAAATAATAAAATTCACCAAAATGTCACATTTTGAATTTTAATCACTTAGGAACAAACCCCATATTTTTCTTAGGTCTATTTAATGAGATATTAAATTTTAAAGCTCTAGGGTAATTTTAAAATTAAAAAAATGTATTTTTCTAGCATTTTCACTAAAATAATTATAATAAATCATAGGAAAATCAGAAAATTGCAAAAATTGATTCTCTGATTTCCTTGATGTCAGAGAGATTTTTGAAAAATATAAAATTCATTTTTCAACCTTTATTTTATTTTTAAATTAATTAACACTCTAAAACTTAGAATAATTATAATAAAAATAATATAATTCAAAAAATCACCAAAATTGGTCCAAGTGGTCCTCTAGTCATTAGGAATGTCCCCTAATTTTCTTGAGGGTAGAAACTTTCCCTTGATCATGTTATTAAATTTTCCTTGGAAATCTCTATTTTCTACCAAAAATAATTATATAAATAAATTAAATACAGAAAAATCACATTTTCTCCTCTCATGTCTTTATTGACATATGAGTGAAGTCACATAAAAATTTCAAGTTCATTTAAGCTCAATTTAGTAAATTATGAAATTATTAAGCTTAAAGGGCAAAATGGTAATTAAAATTTTAACCCTTAATTAAAACTTTAGGTTTAATAAAATTAACATGTAAAATATTTGATCTTAATCTGATTTGGATGATTGAAATTTAAATAATTAAAGGGTAGAAACCCATTAAACAATTTAAAATAATTAAACCTTAATTAAATAATTGATTAAATTTGGGAAGAATAATAAAATTGGAATTATTAAAATAGGGATATTGTTAGGAAGAGATTTATTCTTTAATTTAAAAATCCCTAAATTAATCATCTCATTAATATTTAATTCTTAATTAAAATGATAACTCAAATTTAAAATATCAAAATACTTAATCATTAAACTAAAATTAAATTATTAAACTCTTTTAAAAATTTCAATTAAAATTAAATAAATTAATTAAATTAAATTAAATTAAAAAATTAAATTAAATAATTAAATTAAATTAAATTAAATTAAATTAAATTAAATAAACAAATTAAATTAAATTAAATGAATAAATTAAATTAAATTAAATTAAATGAATAAATTAAATTAAATTAAATTAGACTTAATTAAATTAAAACAAATTAAATTAAATTAAATTAAATTAAATCAAACATATTAAATTAAATTAAATTAAATTAAATTAAATCAAATTAAATTAAAATTAAATCAAATTAAATTAAATTAAAGGAAATTAAATCAAATTAAACTAAATTAAATTAACATCAAATCAAACTAAATTGAATTAAATTAAATTAAATTAAAATTAAAATTAAATTAAATTAAAGTTAAAATTAAATTGAATTAAATAACATCACCTAAAACAGAAAGAAAATTAAATATAAAGCAACTTGAACACTATTCCAAATTTAAACCCATTAATTGAAGTTAAACTAAATCACAAATTATTGGAACACCAATTTGCCCTCGAAAACTTTGATTATCATAACTCCTAAACGGAACATTAAATGAAATGTTACTTCACTTATAGGACATTCAAATATCCTCGTTCATCGAGTAAGATAATAACAAAACTTAACTAAACCTCGGACGATTAATTCATTTGTGTAATTGAATTCATTTGGACTTAAAACAATCCTAGAAATATTGAAAAGATGTTTAAGATTTGCCTTAAGCACTTCCTCGATATGATAGGATGTTCATAAGAACAATTGAACTTAATTGTTCTTTGATGAAGAAAATCGTCCTCAAACCAAATACAAGGAACCTAGACGTCATAGGAAATGACTAGCTATAGGATTAGGAATTTGGTAGAAAACCATAACCCTTCCTTTAGTTTTACCTAGGAACTTGCTTAAATATTCTAATTGTGTTTTAAGTGCACCTTGGGATGACGGGAAGACCCTCCAGGTACACTATTATTTTATTGCAATTTACTTTCTTGCAATTTACATTATTGCAATTTATTTAATCGCATCGCACTTACTTTTTCTTGCATGATAAACAACTGTTGCATGAAAACCCACACCTTTAGGATAGTCCCTAAAACCGAAACCAAAATTAAACTAAAAGTCATTGCAAGATAAAATTCACCGCCACAACACTTCAAAATATAAAACAACTCAAAATTTAATCACAAAACGAACACAAAACTACAATTACAACTAAATTAAAACGTCCTCTTGGATGATCGGGAATACCTCGGATGATGTAACCTACGTGTTGCTAACGGGATTTCCCACGGTCTAAATGAAAGTGTGGAACTCATTCAGTTGAGTTTAGCAAATTCATCTGGACTAAGTGAATCCGATAAAAATAATGATGCCGGAAGGATGGAACCGAGAGATCTTAACCGGTGTCGTTATAATCAACTTTAAGATTTATTTTAATTAAAACACAAAAAAAACACTTGGAAATTAAGATTTTCTCTAAACCAAAACACTTTTCTCATCCCCTGATTTATGACTTCTAAAACTAAACCCCTGCAACAACAAGGAGCTCGGAGCATGGTGGGCAGCACGGCCATCGTCATCAGCAAAACTGTCTTAGAATTAAACAACAAAGACATAGGATTTCGAGGTAGTTTGTCTAGTGCAACATAAATCCTCAACTCTTCGTTAGGCATTTGCATTGCAAATTAAGCCCTAACCGGTCTTAGGATTCCGAGGCAGTCGTTTGATACGACATAAACCCTCACATCTTCGAGGCTGTTTGTATGATTCTATCATATAAATATAAGCCCTAATTAATTAAAATTGACAAAATCAAAACATTAAATTGACATTAGGACTTTCCTAAATTCAAGCTAAACAATAGGATAGTCGGGAGATTACCGAAGTTCACTTCGAATCCGTAATTTCTCCTACCTTTCTTCCTTTGAAATCCCAAAATAAAATCTTCTAAATTTGATCCATTCCCTATTAAAATTCCAAAATTCAATCCTTTGAAAACTTAAACTTTGAACTTCTTGAGAGCAGAATTACCGATTATCATCGAGAGTTTTCTTAGGTGATTCCCGTCACTTAAGATGTAATTAACTATAGGGGCTTGCCCTTATAGGGAATTTTAAAGAACCTGTGTAATATAAACCCCGTTTAATACTTTCATATTAAGCGGGGAATTTGTCGGCTTATAAAATTGGTTCGCGGACCAAACGGATGTCACAAATCTTTTAGTTTGTTTAATCGAGCCCCACCATCGAGCGGTGTGTCTATCCTTAGGGATAGATACACGGCTTGTGGTGCGGTGCTCGTTTATTTAAACTATTTGGGATGTGAGGTCGGTTTGATTTCATATCTTAAAATCTTCAAATTTAAAAATTATTTTTAAAATCAAATACTACTTTTCAAATTATTTATTTAAATTAAATTAAAAATTCTCCGACAACTTCTGTTAGGCGACCCCTTTTCAAAATACCACACAACCCTAAAAAATAGTGCCGACAGCAAACTACCTCGAAGTCCTATGGTTTGGTTGTTTAATTCTAGGAATGTTTAGTTGATGTAGATCCGAGTTCTGCTGACGAAGATGGCCGTGCTGCCCACTATGCTCCAAGCTCCTTGTTGTTAGCAGAGGTTTAGTTTTAGAAGTCATAAATCAGAAGATGGGAGAAGTGTTTTGGTTTAGAGAAAATCTTAAAATCTAAGTGTTTTTAATATTTTAATTAAAACAAATCTTAAAGTTGTTTAAACAGAACCAATTAAGATCTCACGGTTTCGTCATCCCGGCACCGTAATTTTCATCCAATTCACTTAGTCCAGATGAATTTGCTAAACTCAACTGAATGAGTTCCACACTTTCATTTAGACCATGGGAAATCCCGTTAGCAACACGTGGGTTACATCATCCGAGGTATTCTCGATCATTCAACGAGACGTTTTAATTTAGTTGCAATTGTAGTTTTGTTGTTCTGTTTGTGATTAAATTTTGAGTTGTTTTATATTTTGAAATGTTGTGACGGTGGTTTTTATCTTGTAATGACTTTTAATTTAGTTTTGGTTTCAGTTCAGGGACTATCCTAAAGGTTTTGATTTTCATGCAACATTTTTATTTAACATGTAAGAAAAGTAAAGTGCATTGCAATAAAGTAAATTACAATAAAATAAAAGCGTACCTGGAGGGTCTTCCCGTCATCCCAAACTGTACTTAAAACACATGTTAAGACATTTAAATATTTCAACAAGTACCTGGGTAAAGCTAAGGGAAAGGTTTTGGTTGTCTACCTAAGTCCTAATCCTATAGCTAATCATCTCCTATGACGTCTAGGTTCTTGTGTTTTGGTTTAAGGATGACTTTCTTCACCCAAGAACAATTAAATTTAGTTGTTCTTATAAACATCCTATCATATTGAGGAAGTGCTTAAGACGAGTCTTAAACATCTTTTCAATACCTCTAGGATTGTTTTAAGTCCAAGAGAATTTAATTATACAAGTGAATTAATCATCCAGGAGTTTAAGTTTTGTTCTCTTGCTCAGTGAACTAGGACATTTGAATATCCTATAAGTAACGCTTCACTTGATGCCTCATTTAAGAGTTATAATAATAAGAGCTTTAAAAGGGCAAATCAAATTATTAAGTATTTTAATGATTTAAACTTAAAGATTTAATTTTAATTTTGACTTAATTATAAAAAGTTAGTTTAAGTTTGGAATAGTGTTCAAGTTATTTTAGATTTAATTCTTAATGATTTCATTTAGGTTTGCTCTTAAATGATTTCAATTTAATCTAATTCAATTTAATTTTAATTTAATTTGATTTGATTTTAATTTAATTTAATTTAATTTAACTTGATTTGATTTAATTTAAATTTAATTTAATTTAATTTAATTTTAATTTAATTTAGTTTTAATTTAACTTTAATTTTAATTTAATTTAATTTTAGTTTAATTTTAATCTTAATTTGATCTAATTTTAGTTTAATTTTAATTTGGATTATTATTTTAATTTTTTTAATTAATAATTAAGTATTATTGAAGTGATTTATTTAGGGATTTTTAAATTAAAGAATAAATATCCTCTTAATAATGTCCCTACTTTAATAATTCCAATTTCTATTATTCTCCCAAAATTTCAATTAATTAATTAATTGAAGTTTTATTTTAATTATTTTTGAAATGGTTAGTAGGTTTCTAACCTCAATCATTTAAGTTTAAATCATCCAAAATCAGTTTAAAATCAAATATTTTACCCCCTCCTTTTTAATTAATCCTAAAATTAAAAAAAAAGAGGTATTTTTTATTACCATTTTGCCCTTCAAGCTTAATAATTCTATAACTCACTAAATTAAGCTCAAATGAACTTGAAGTTTTTATGTAACCTCACTCACATGTCAATTAAGACATTAGAGGAGAAAATGTGATTTTTATGTATTTAATTTATTTATGTAATTATTTTTAATGGAAAATAGTGTTTTTCAAGGAAAATTCAAGAACATGACTAAGGAAATGTTTCTGTTCTTTAGAAAATTATGAGATGTTTCTAATAATCAAAGGACCATTTGGACCAATTTTCGTAATTTTTTGAATTATATTTTATTTATTAGAATTATTTTGAGTTTTGGAGTATTAATTAATTTATAAATAAAATTAAAGTTGAAAAATGGATTTTATATTTTTCTTAAATCTCTCTGACCTCAAGGAGTTCAGAGAAACAAATTTTGTATTTTTTTGATTTTTCTTTAATTTATTATAATTATTTTAGTGAAATGGTTGGAAAATACATTTTTTTAATATTAAAATTACATTAAGCCTTTAACATTCAATATCTTATCCTAGAGACTTAAGAAAATTATTTGGTTTGTTCCTATGTGATTAGAATTCAAAATGTGACATTTTGGTAATTTTTAATATTTTTATTATTTTTATTATTTTTAATTATTAAAAATATTGAAATAATGATAAAAATCAACTTTTTTTAGAAAATTACAATTTTAGTTTTCCTAAGTTCCTCTAATATCAGAGAAGCTCCAAAACTATTTTTGTGAATTTTTGAAAAGTATTTTGTGAGTTATGAGTTTTTAAAGTTTAATTTTATCCATTTTGCTTAAGAGGCTTAATCAACCCATTTGGTGGGGTTAATCAAGTCCAATTGATTTCAAATTTTTATGAGATGTTCCTCTAATCCCAAAGATCAGTGGAGAATTGTTTTTAAGTTAATTTGATGTGTAGTTAACCCTAATTAATTAAAATTCAATTTTGGGCATTTAAACCAATTAGGGTTATTCCAAGTGAATCAACTCAAAACTTATTTTTCCTAGGTTCCTCTAGTCATAAGAAACATCACCAAATTTTTCTAGAATTTATTTCTCAATATGCTAATTATTGGAATTAAAATATTCAAAACAGTAACATGCAATTGAAAAATCAATAACTTCTCATAGGGATGGCCTCTGACCTTGGAAAATTCAGGGAATGTTCCCAAGTTCAGAGGCTTTAAAAGCCCTATGGTCTCATGCCATGGTGAATTGTCTATGTGCATGGAGAATTAAAATAGTGCAGAGAGTAAATAAATTATTAAAAATAAAATACTTGATAAAATTAATTGGTTTCTTTTCCACATTATTCTCCTCTGTTCACTGAGCAAGAGGGTATTTTTATTTTATTTTTGTGATTTTTCTACACAAAGTTATGGATTTTCTAAGTTCTGGTAATTTAATAAATAGGAAAATAACCCTATTTATCTACTTATCCACGCGGTGCCGCATCAACCTCGGTGGCTCCGAAGGGGTGCGTGTCGCCCTGTGATTGGGCGCCGCCATCTGAGTCAGCCGTCCCGGGACCCGCCTTTCACGTAACATCTTCTGGTCCGACGAGATCCGAGCCATCCATCCGATACTCGCGCTATCCAACGGCTCCTGGTCATCGTCTATGACTGGTGTGCACCCGTGACCGTCCACACTAAAGCCCTAAGAACTCACTCGATTCTCAACAGATTTTTGTGTTCTTATGCTCTATGGATTTGTCTTGAAGAGACGAACACATCCATACTGTAAACATGCATTGAAATCGATTCATATCAAATGGAGAATCTCCAGAAGCTCGGGAAGAAGAGAGAGTTCATACCTTTGCTCAGATAAGTGAAGCTTCAATCTGAGAGTTGTGTCACGTTAGATTGGGTCCAAGCAAGCTTCAGATGAAGTCCCTTGGTCTGGTGAATTGCCTAGGTACAAAAGTGACCACAGTCGATCACAAAGCTTGGAGGCTGGACGCAATGGCTGACCTGGTGAAAGGGCTTTTACTGGGAAACTTCTCCTCTTGGTCTGGTGAAGGTGTAGAGTCAATCGATTTGAGGATCGACTCACCGTGGTGAAGTGTTCGGTTTTGGGCTTGAATTTCAACTCCGAAATCGAGCTTACGGAGAGGAAATGGCAGGGGGATTTCGGTGGGGATCAAGTTCTCCGGGTGTGGAGGAGAGTCCGGAATGATTTTGGCGAGTTTCGTATGGTTTTTGTTTCGAGCACTATCCATGGCCGAGAGAGGTGGGGTTTAAATAGGAGAGGCCGGAGGGCCTCCGGGGGGTTTGAAGGCTTGGATCGAGCCTGCTCGGGGAAGAGAAGAACGGCCATGGTGGCCATTGGGCATGGGGCGGCTCGGTAGGGGAGAATTTCAATGTTAGGCTCACATGGTGCTCTCGGGTGTGGTGTTTTCCGGCGATCCAGAGAGGCCGGCCGTGAGCATGGGTCACCCTTAGGTTCAGGTGAGTCAGGGCTGGGTTTTTGTGTATTTAATTGGTAATTGCCAAGTGTAAAGTGGTTGGATCAAAATGGAATGGGGCATGGCTAATTTTGGCTCAATTTGGTCAACTCATGTATTTGGGTTGGGTTCACCTTACCATGACTTGGTTTTAGGTTGAGGGAATGAGTTAGGTTAGCAGGTCAAAGGTGGTGAAGTCCCTTTCTAAGAATATTTAAATTAGATTTGGGTTTAAGGGAGACATGATTAAGGCTAATGACTTTTAGGAATCATGGAAAGAGCCTCCCTCCTTTCCTATCTTGGGTATGGTGAGGTGCCCAAAGCCCTCATGGCTCCTCCCATGTGGCTCATGCATGGCTTCATGGCTCACCTTTGGCTTGGAAGAAGCTAAGTCAAATTTCATGAAAGTGGATTTTAGGAATTTTAGTAATTTAGGGGTGATTTGATAGGATTTGGCATATGGCTTAATTTAGAAAAATTTGATGGCTTAATTAGAACTTAGGGATGATTTCAATTAAAGGTATGATGAGAAGAATTTGTCATATGGGCTTTAGCATGAAGTTTGGACTTTTGGAATCATTTTGGAGTGGGGTAAGGCCTAAGGAAGTGGGTCTTAGGTTTTAAAATAAATTTATGGATGGGAATTTTGTAAAAGGTTGGGCCAAATAATTGTTGGGTTTGGTTTAAAGATGTGTCATGAGTAATTTGAAATAAATTTGGGGTGGTTTGGGTTTGAATTGGGTTGGATTTAGGCTTCTTTGGTAAAGGCGCCAATATAGGTCAAATTGGGCTAATTTGGGCCAATGTTGGGCTAGGGTTGAAATTGATGTAAAATTAATGTTGGGAAATGTTTATGGGGGTACTACAAAGAGTTTTCAACTTTGGTTGGGCTTTAATTTTGGGATTTGGGCCCATTTGGGTTAGGTTTGGGTTTAGGTCAAAAGTGGGAATTTTGGCTTTGGGTTGGATTTGGGTGGAGTTTAGGTTCAAATTTTGGGCAAATCATGTTAGATTTTTGTTTGTGGGGATGTTAGGGAAAGTTTAGAAAAGGTTTGGGGTTAATTGGAGTTAAATTGGGTTCACTTTAGGTTAAAAATGAGTCAAATTGGGGGTTTTGCTAAAAGTGGGCTAAATTGGCAAAATTGGCCCATGGTGTAGTTGAACAAAATGAAATTGAGATTATTTGGGATTTTCTGGAATTTTCTGGGAAATTTTGGAATTTATAAAAGTTTGGCCAAAAGTGTATTTTTAGTGTATTTGGAGTGTATTTTTGGAAATTTTGGTATATTTGGCTATGGATGATCAATTTGAGTGATGTGGAAATGTTTGGGATTGGTTCTGAGGAATTTTGGGTGATTTGGAGATTTTGGAGAATTTGGGCAATTTCAAGGGCTTTTGGTAGGTTTGATGGGTGTAGGGTCCCCGGGGTCAAAAATTGAAATTTTGGAAGAATGAAGATTGATCAAATGTGAGTGAAATGGAATCACTTTGGTTGAGCCATGAAGCCATATTAAGTCCATATGAGCCATGAGAGGACTCATTAGAGGCATTTACTATGTTGTTCCTAACCCTCTTAGCCAGGGGCTTAGGGGTTAATGTCCATCCATATGAATTACCTACGTGAGTCAGGGAGTCAAGTTGGGCATAGGTGTGGTTTTAGGATTTGGATTGTGTGTGTGAGAGTGTAGTTGTGAGTGTAGTGAGTGTGTAAGTCAACCTTCACCAGACCAGGCCACCTAGGGTAGTCCTAAGGCCAAAGAGTCCTATAGGGAACTCATCCTTTAAACCTCCACATTTGATCTTAACCCTCTAGGTGATTAGGGGTCTACAATCAAGCTTGTTGGGTTTGCAGGGAGACAAGAAGTGGTTTAAATTTCTAAGGGATGGGTCCCAATTCTAGTCCTCTAAGATAGTCAAAGGAAAAGCCTAAGGCTAGATCCTAAACGCTAAAGAGGGAAGAGAAGACCTCATCAAAAAATGAGGTCAACAAACACAATGTTTAACATTCTAGGAGACGACATGGGGCATTACACCTTATCCAATTAATAGCTGGGGCAGTCTAAGGATGACATCCTGAAGAATTCAATTTTTGAAAATTTTGTTGGAGTTTCTCTTTGAAACTTTTGTTATGGTTTTGATTGATTTATGATTTTGATTATCCTGATTTCGAATATCTTGTTTTTTAGATTTTGATTTTTTTGATTTTGATTGCTTTCAATTTTGATTGTTTTAATTTTGATTGTTGTGATTGTTTTAATTTTGATTATTCTAATTTTGACTTTTTAAATTTTGATTTTTAAAATTTTGATTGTTGTGAATGTTTTGATTTTGAAGGATTTTATCATGAACATTATAGGACGGAATGCAGGGACTGATATCCTAAGAAGCAAAATGAATGAATATATCAAGTTAGAAAGTGCATGGACTTGTAACTAACTTGAGAGCTATCAGGAAAATATTTGGTTTTACTAACCTGAACACATTTGGTGTAAAGCACAGGGACTCACATCTAACCTATGGGATGAACATAGTGACCAGATTAAGTAGAAATCATAGTGAATTACAAATAACTCTAGAGGTAATTAAAGGGAAGGAAATCCAAGTGTGTGAGGTTTTCTTGAGGAGGATCTTGACAAATGAAGAAGCAAAGATTCTTCTCTCATACGGTGATAGAGAGCTTCTTCATACTTAAGGGAAGCATGGCCGAAGCTTCGTCGGAACTTCACCGGAGCTCGAAACTTTACCAAAATCTCACTGTACTTTTCTTGTAAGGATAGCTTCTTCGTTCTTTGAAGAATGAGTGGTGTAAACCTCACCAGTGCTTCTGCAAAAATTTGTCTGAGCTTAGACAATGAAAGTGAATGGGTCCTCAACCTTCGCGATGGTCATAATTCTTATAAACTCTTGTGATTTCATTCTTTGGAGCCCCTTGTTCTAGGTGTTAGAGAAGATTGGTCAGGATATTGGTGTTCCTAGAGGAGAACCCATAGGTTAGCAATATTGTGTTCTCCTCGTGAATAATATTAGTAAAACCTATTTGTCTTTTTGTTTCTAGCACGAACTCCTAATTCCCGGGGTAGTTGTAACCCTTGTCTGTGCTGGTAATCCATTCCCATGACAGAAGGGAACGAATTTATTTGGGCGTGATGAATGGAAAGTTACACAACTTTGATGTTCCCTACACAGCGAATACTTTCCACACAGAATTTATTTATGTGGACAAACAAAGGCGGCCACCCATCACTTTGTGGCGACGCCCGCTTTGCTCTGTTAACTAATCTTTATGTGACCCTGTTGACCTCATTTTTGATGAGGTCTTCTCTTCTTCTTTTTAGTACTTAGGATCTAGCCTTAGGCTTTTCCTTTGACTATCTTAGAGGACTAGAATTGGGATCCACCATCTAGAATTTCAAACCACTTCTTAACTCCCCGCAAACTCCACAAACTTGACCGTAGACCCCTAATCACCTACGAGGTTGAAATCAAATGTGGAAGTTTAAAGGATGAGTTTCTATAGGACTCTTCGGCCTTAGGACTACCCCAGGTGGCTCTGTTCTAGTGAGGGCCGACTTACACACACACTACACTTATACACTACACTTTCACACATCTCCTAAAACCACACCCATACCCAACTTGACCTTCCTGACTCATGAAGGTGATTCACATGGATGATCCTTAACCCCTAAGCCCTTGGCTAAGAGGGTTAGGAACAACATAATGAATACACAAAATGAGTCCTCTCATGGCTCATATGGGCTTAATATGGCTTCATGGCTCAACCTAAACGATTCCATGTCACTTAAATTTGATTAATCTTCATTTTTTCAAAATTTCAATTTTTCAAAATTTCAATTTTTCAAAATTTCAATTTTTCAAAATTTCAATTTTTGGCCCCCGGGACCCGGACCCGTCTAGCCTACCCAAAATTTGCAAAATCACCTAAATTACCCAAAATTCCTCAAAATCAATCCCAAACATTTCCACATCACTCAAATTGATCATCCATACCCAAAAATACCAAAAATTCCAAAAATACCTCCCAATACCCTCCAAATACCCAAAATACCCCTCTTGACCCAAAAATCCAAAAATTCAGAAAATTCCCAGAAAATTCTAGAAAATCCCAAATATTCCTAATTTCATTTTGTTCAACTACACCATGGCGCAATTTTGTCAATTTACCCCACTTTTGTCAAAACCCCCAATTTGACCCATTTTAACCCAAAGTGAACCCAATGTCAAACCAAACCTATCCAATTGACCCAAACTCTGGTCCAATTCAATTCTAAACTTCAATTCAACATTCCCAACACCAATCTAGACCAAATCCAAGTCCAATTTGATTGACATTTGAATCCAATTCCACTTTTGGCCTTAAAGCCCAATTTGGACCCATAACCCAAACCTAACCCAAACTCACCCAATTCAACTCCAATTAACCCCAAATATTTTCTAAATCTTCCTTAGCATCCCCACAAGCAAAACACTAACATGATTTGCCCAAAATTTGGACCCAAACTCCACTCAAATTCAACCCAAAGCTAAAAGACCCAATTTTGACCTAAACCCAAACCTAACCCAAATGAGCCCAAACCCCAAAATCAAAGCCCAATCAAAGTCAAAACTTCTTTGAAACACCCCCAAAAACATTTTTTCAACATTAATTTTACGTCAATTTCAACCTTAACCCAACATTTATTTGGCATGGCCCTTTGCAAAATTTTTTATCTAAAAGCCCACATTTACCAAATTTTAAAAGCCCAAAGTCCATTACCAAGCCCACATGAAACCTTTTCTTCATCATTCCTTTGATAATCCTATTTGACCAAAGTCTTAAACCATCATGAAATCAACCCATTTGTAGCATCATGACAAATCCCATCAATGGAATCCAAAGTTTTCAAAATTCAAAATAACCCTTTTCCATGCAAGTGAGCCAACCTTTTCCCAAGCCATGAGGAAGGCCAAATGAAGTCATGGAGCCATGAATAAGCCATATGCAAGCTATGGGGAGCCCTTTCCACCTCACCATGCCACTTATGGCAAGAAGAGGGGAGTCTTCCTAAGCCTTCACTAAACCTTTTTAACCCCATTCATGATACACTTTAACCAAAATTGGCCACCTCACCTTGGATGGGGACTTCACCACACATATGAGGTTGACCCAAATAATCTCACATCAGCCCAAATCAAGCCTTGGTGAGTGAACCAAGCCAAAACCATGAATTGACCCAAATTGGACCAAAAATGCTCCTTACACCCATGCCATTTAAATCCTTGACTTTACACATGGCATAACCCAATTGATTGCACCAAGATCAAGCTCAATCATGTGAGTTTTTCTCAACAAAAAAACCTTGGTGAATGAACCAAGCCAACCCTCATGGCCACCCAAGCTCCACCATAACCTTCCTTATTTAAACCCCACCTCCATGACCAAGGGGAAGAGATGCAAGATTTACCTTGGGGAGACTATGCCAAATTGTTCCCAAAGCTTCTCCAAGCATTTCTAAGTTCAATCAAATCATTTCAAATTGAGGCCTCACCTCTTGGACAAAGGTATCAATTTTTTTCTCCTCCAACCGAGCATGTTTTAATTTTCTGTACTTATTCAAATGTTTTAAGTATATCATCACCGTATAGATGTGTGCTACTCAATTAGACGATCATTTTAAAAAAAATTCATTAAATTTCGTAGAGAATCGAAGGAGATATCAAGGTTTGAAGTTGGACGGTTTTGAGTGAATAGAACAAAGAAAGAGGAGCAGCAGCCTTCCGATCAGGCATGTATCCCACGGACGGCGCTGATGGAGTTGGACGGCAGCTTTATCCGTGAACGAGCAACCACGCCAGCCGGTAGCAGCGCGACACGTGTCATTTGAGCGGGAAATGCATTTTTTTGATTTATTTTTGAACCTAAACTTCAAAAACTCATAACTTTTCATAGAAAACTCAAAAAAATAAAATAAAAATACTCTCTTTCTCACTGAAATGAGGAGAATAATGTGGAAGTGATTTTATATTTATTTGATGCATATTTTATTTTTAATTAATTAAATAGTGTTTTCAATCATTCAATTCTCCATGCATGTATACAACTCATCATAGCATGAGACCATAGGGCTTTTAAAGCCTTTGATCTTGGGAACATTCCCTGAATTTTTCAAGATCATAGGCCATCTCTATAAAGAGTTATGTATTTTCCAAGTTTATGTCACTGTTTGTGGTATTTTAATTCCAATAATTATCATGTTGTGAAATAAATTCTAAGAAAATTTGGTAATGTTCCTTAGGACCAGAGGACCCTATGAAAAATATATTTTGAGTTAACTCACTTGGAATGACCCTAATTGGCTTAAACACCCAAAATAGATCCCTAATTAATTAGAGCTAACCATACATCAAATTCACTTGAAATCAATTCTCCACTGACCTTTAGGATCAGAGGAACCCACCATAAAAATTTGAGGCCAATTGGACTTGGTTAGCCCTACTAAATGACTTGATTAATCCATTTAGTCAATTTAAACTTTAAAAATTCATAACTTTCAAAATACTTTTTAAAAATTCACCAAATTGGTTTTGGAGCCTCTCTGATATTAGGGGAATTTAAGAAAATTAAAATTTCAATTTTCTAAAAAAGTTGATTTTTTAATATTATTTTAATATTTTAATAATTAAAAAATAATAAAAATCACAAAAATAATAAAATTCACCAAAATGTCAAATTTTGAATTTTAATCACTTAGGAACAAACCCCATATTTTTCTTAGGTCTATTTAGTGAGATATTAAATTTTAAAGCTCTAGGGTAATTTTAAAATTAAAAAAATGTATTTTCTAGCATTTTCACTAAAATAATTATAATAAATCATAGAAAAATTAGAAAATTGTAAAATTTGATTCCCTGATTTCTTTGATATCAGAGAGATTTTTGAAAAATATAAAATTCATTTTTCAACATATATTTTATTTTTAAATTAATTAACACTCCAAAACTTAAAATAATTATAATAAAAATAATATAATTCAAAAAATCACCAAAATTGGTCCCAGTGGTCCTCTAGTCATTAGAAATGTCTCCTAATTTTCTTAAGGACAGAAACTTTCCATTGGTCATGTTATTAAATTTTCCTTGGAAATCTCTATTTTCTACCAAAAATAATTATATAAATAAATTAAATACAGAAAAATCACATTTTCTCCTCTCATGTCTTTATTGACATATGAGTGAAGTCACATAAAAATTTCAAGTTCATTTGAGTTCAATTTAGTGAGTTATGAAATTATTAAGCTTAAAGGGTAAAGTGGTAATTAAAATTTTTAATCCTTAATTAAAACTTTAGGTTTAATAAAAAATTAACAAGTAAAATATTTGATCCTAATCTGATTTGGATGATTGAAATTTAAATAATTAAAGGGTAGAAACCCATTAAGCAATTTAAAATGATTAAACCTTAATTAAATAATTGATTAAATTTGGAAGAATAATAAAATTGGAATTATTAAAATAGTGGATATTATTAGGAAGAGATTTATTCTTTAATTTAAAAATCCCTAAATTAATTATCTCATTAATATTCAATTCTTAATTAAAATGATAACTCAAATTCAAAACATTAAAAGACTTAATCATTAAACTAAAATTAAATTATTAAACTCTTTTAAAAATTTCAATTAAAATTAAAAAATAAAATTAAATTAAAAATTAAATTAAATTAAGTAAATTAAATTGGATTAAATTAAATTAAATTAAATTAAAATTAAAAGTTGAATTAAATTAAATTAAATTAAATTAACAAATTAAATTAAATTAAATGAATTAAATTAAATTAAATTAAATAAATAAAACCAAATTAAATTAAGTTAAACCAAATTAAAAATTAAATTAAATGAATTAAAATTAAATTAAATTAAATTAAATTAAATTAAATCAAATTAAATTAAAATTAAATCAAATCAAATTAATTTAATGTAACATCAAATCAAACTAAATTGAATTAAATTGAATTAAATTAAATTAAAACTCAATTAAATCAAATTAAATTAAATTAAGTTGAATTAAATATAACATCACCAAAGACATAAAGAATTCAAAATAAATCTAAAATAACTTGAACACTAATCCAAATTTAAACCCATTAATGGAAATTAAACTAAATCACAAACCATTTGAACACCAATTTACCCTCAAAAGCTTTAGTTATCATAACTCCTAAACGAATATTAAATGAAATGTTACTTCACCTATAGGATATTCAAACATCCTAGTTCATCGAGCAAGATAACAAAACTTGAGATTCTTGGACGATTAATTCATTTGTGTAATCGAATCCATTTGGACTTAAAACAATTCAAGCAATATTGAAAAGATGTTTAAGATTCTTCTTAAACACTTTCTCAATATGATAGGATATTTATAAGAACAATTGAACCCAATTGTTCTTTGATGAAGAAAATCGTCCTCAAACCAAAACACAAAGACCTAGACGTCATAGGAAATGACTAGCCATAGGATTAGGAATTTGGTAGAAAACCATAACCCTTACCTTAGCTTTACCTAGGGACTTGCTTAAATATTCTAATTGTGTTTTAAGTGCAGCTTGGGATGACGGGAAGACCCTCCGAGTACGCTTTTATTTTATTGCAATTTACTTTCTTGCAATTTACATTATTGCAATTTATTTAACTGCATTGCACTTACTTTACTTGCATGATAAACAACTGTTGCATGAAAACCCACACCTATAGGATAGTCCCTAAAACTGAAACCAAAACTAAGTTAAAAGTCATTGCAAGATAAAATTCACCGCCACAACATTTCAAAATATAAAACAACTCAAAATTTAATCACAAACAGAACACAAAACTACAATTACAACTAAATTAAAACGTCCTGTTGGATGATCGGGAATACCTCGGATGATGCAACCTACCTGTTGCTAACGGGATTTCCCACGGTCTAAATGAAAGTGTGGAACTCATTTAGTTGAGTTTAGCAAATTCATCTGGACTAAGTGAATCCGATAAAAATAAAGATGCCGGAAGGATGGAACCGTGGGATCTTAACCGGTGTCTTTATAATCAACTTTAAGATTTGTTTTAATTAAAATATTGAAAACACTTGGAAATTAAGATTTTCTCTAAACCAAAACACTTTTCTCATCCCCAGATTTATGACTTCTAAAATTGAACCTCTGCAACAACAAGGAGCTCGTAGCATGGTGGGCAGCACGGCCATCGTCATCAGCAAAACCTGAGTCTACTTCAGGAAAACTTTCCTAGAATTAAAAAACAAAGCCATAGGACTTCGAGGTAGTTTGCCTAGTGCAACATAAATCCTCAACTCTTCGTTAGGCACTTGCATTGCAAATTAAGCCCTAACCGGTCTTAGGATTCCGAGGTAGTCGTCCGGTACGACAATAAACCCTCACATCTTCGAGGCTATTTGTTTGATTTTATCATACAAATATAAGCCCTAATTAATTAAAATTGGCAAGATCAAAACATTTAAATAAATATTAGGACTTTCCTAAACTCAAGCCAAACAATAGGATAGTCGGGAAATTACCGAAGTTCGCTTTGAATCTGTGATTTCTCCTACTTTTCTTCCTTTGGATTCCCAAAACAAAATGTTCCAAATTTGATCTATTCCCTATTGAAATTCCAAAATTCAATCCTCGAAAACTTAAACTTTGAAATCCTCGAGAGCGTAATTATTGATTATTATCGAGAGTTTTCTTAGGTGATTCCCATCACTTAAGATGTAATTAACTATAGGGCTTGCCCTTATAGGGAATTTTAAAAGAACCCGAGTAATATAAACCCCGTTTAATGCTTTCATATTAAGCGAGGGAATTTGTCGGCTTATAAAATTGGTTCGCGGACCAAACGGATGTCACAAATCTTCTAGTTTATTTAATCGAGCCCCATCGTCAAGCGATGTGTCTATCCTTAGGGATAGATACACGGTTTGTGGTGCGGTGCTCGTTTATATAAACTATTTGGGATGTGAGATCGGTTTAATCTCATATCTTAAAACCTTAAAATTTAAAATTATTTTCAAAATCAAATACTACTTTTCAAAATTATTTATTTAAATTAAATTAAAAATTCGCCGACAACTTCGTTAGGCGACCCCTTTTCAAAATAAAACACACAACCTAAAAATATGCCGACAACTTCGGCGACTCTGTGAGGACAATTTCTCTCTCCATTATAATCGATAATTCGCTTTCAAAAAAATCGGTAGTGTATCCATGTCCTTAATGGGTCAAACTACCCTTCTTTCCGTTGGAATATTATGTTCATTTCTACCTTGGACAAGTATAGCCAACATTCTCTCGGATTTAGGAGCCACTGTTTAGACACCCATAAACAGAGAGGTTCCAAGATCCTTTTACCTCATTTTTGAGGTGGGGTGGACCCCCAATAGGTGTTATTTTAGGAGTGATCCTTCGAGACAAGAAGTCTTGCATAAGACCTTTTCCTTTCCGACTCGAATCGATTCCTTACCTTCTCTACACCTTTGAACATTCCGTTCTAAATAAACGAACCCTCTAATAAATGATTCTTTTAACAAATGATTCCTTCTTATAAATACTTGAACAAGAATGAGTTCGGACTCTTTTTCAATTCCTTTCTTTTCGTCCTAAAGAAAAGAAGCATAACTTGGGACTGACAACCAGAATCTACCCTGCAGAAATGGAAGCCCCAAAGCCGATTTTCTCCTTCACCAACGGACCGGACTTCGCCGTCTATAAGGATGAGTCGCCCGACAATGGGATCATCCGATTTGGACAAGGATTTGAAAACACGAATGTCAAGATCACCGACGTCTCCTCTTCGCACCGACGAACAAGGTATCCGAAGCCGAGAAGCCGCCGCTCGAGTTCAACCTTAGGTCGACCCAAGAGTTTCCTCCCCTGCAAAGGATCCCGACCGAGAGGAGTACTCGTCGTCCGCAGGAGGACCTGTTCTTACTACCCCCACTTGGTCTAGTTGTTTCGCACCTACCCCGACTTCGCCAAATTAAAGGGGAAAGAAATCCGGAATTATGGTAAACCCGTTACCGTGGAGGGTACGGATCTTCTCGTGAGACCTTCCGTTTTCGAAATCGGGTCCAGCTCAAAATTCCATCACCGACAAGGACCCAAAGAAGAAACGAAGTAGAAGGATCGCCGGAGAAGCCGTAGCCGCCGAAATTGCTTTCCCGGAGGAAATCCCGTAACCGCCCGAATATAAACCGCCGCTCGAATACATACCACTTTTGGGAGGAAGCGAGTTCCATCCCCTCTCCGCCGCAGAGGACGAGGAAAATGTTCGCAAGATTGTCTGCCGCATTGCCTCGACCCGCATACTACAACGATAGCTCGCAAGAAAAGGACTAGAACTACGCCGTTTGCTCGACCGCAAACTTTGGTAGAAAAGTTAGCAAAGAAGGAAAACTCGCCCAGTATCGGAGATTCTACGAAGGATAGTGGCGGGTGCCGATCAAATCCCGTCTTGGGCCCCGAGTAGAACCCGCCATCATGACGGAAAAGCCAAGTAAAAGAATGAAGGCTAGTCCGCCCGTCGTCATCTCGGGATTACAGATTAGGGAGGATACCACCTTCCAAGCATTTGGCCGACGGACCATCCGGTCCTAGCACCTTCGCCGCTAGAAGGATGGTATGGCGTCCCACTCTCGGGCGATTGAGATTGAAACAACAGACCTCAAGAAAGAAAGTCTCACCGAGGAGACTTGAATCCGAAGAAAGTGCTACCGCGATAAAGGGGACCCGACGGCCTATCGCATGACAACCGCGAAGACACACGAAAAGCCCCGCTAGAAGATGCCATGGAAAAGTTGAGAACCGATATCCGACGATTGGCAAAAGAAAGAGAAGAAAAGTTCGGAGACGAGATTGATTCATCCGAATTCATGGACGACGAATATGCGGAAATCAACATGGTCGAAACACGAGCTTCATCGGCCTCGCAAGGTGCTCCCGCGACCGCGAGAAGAGAGGAGCCGGGACCGATGAGAAGGCGGCTTCGGGAGAAAGACGACACGATCGCTCAAATGGCGAAAAGGATGGAAGAGATGGCCGTAGCTCCGGCCACTCTCCGCAGTCAAGTGCAACCACAAAGAGAGACACCCCGCGAGGTCATTCACATTGTAGACGGAGGGAAGGAGATTACATCCGTCAATGGGGATGATCAATGAAAAAGGATACAACACAAAGTATGATCCCCGAAAAGGATATCAAGAACTTGGTGGAACAAGCAGGTGCGAGAAGCCTTAGCACAATCGAAGAGCGGGACATCCATTCGGACGGGTAGACCTTATCCAGAAGAATTCGTCGCTGTCCAATACCCGAAAGGCTTCGTACCACCTCTGTTCAAGACCTTCGACGGAACCGGGAACCCCCGACAGCATGTTGCACTCTTTCGTGCCAGTTGTTGCAATGCCGGCGGGAGCGATGCATTACTCTTCCAACGAGTTCGTCGGCGGTCCGTCGAGAATCGCCTTCGGCCGGTATGCGAGTTACCAAATGGTTCGGTGAAGACGTTCTCGGAACTAGAGAACCTCTTCATCAAGCGATTCATCGGAGCTCGGCACCACATCACTATAGGTGATTTAGTGGTAGAGAAACAAAGGCCGAACGAAACTTTGGTGGATTACATACTTCGATGGAGGAACTTAAGCATGAAGTGTGAACCACAACTACAAGAACAACATGCGATCGGCATCTTACTTAAAAGCATTCACGGCCCGATAGCACTTCTCCTCAAAGGATTCACTATTAAGACTTTCGAGAAGTTGTTAAGCAAGGCCGGAAGCTTGCAAGAAGAGGCGAAGCAATTAAGTTTCGCCGACAAGACGGACAAGCAAAAGCCCAGTGAAGACTTTTGAAAAGAAATCCGGGATCGTTGCGAGCGATTGACAAAGGCAAGAAACCGATGCAAATACCACCGAACGGCCGCAGCAACCACAACAGAATTACCAGCAACCCCGGCCCAGCTATCAGTCATCTCCACAGTATGAACAACCGCCTCGTCCGCAACGTACATTAAGGGAGCTTCTGAGCAGAGAATATCCGTTCAAGAATGAAGCAGTGCCGAAAATGTTCCGTAGTCTGATGAAGACTCCAGATTTCCAGCTGCCAGAGCCTAAAAGACCAGAGGAAGTCAACAAGAAAGGTGATCCCAACTTTTGCCCCTACCACCGGATGCTTGGGCACAAGATGAAGATTGCATTACCTTCAAAAGTTGGCTCAACGACAACCTTCGGAAAGGGAATATAACGATCCCGAAGGAGTACATGAAGGAACCCCGAAAGGAGGTTCCGTCAATGTTATCTCAACCGATCCCATCATTCCGATAGATCCCTACACGACCGACGATGGATGGACTACCGCCTGGACGAGGTCTTCGAAAAGATTTTAGACGAGCATCCAAACCGCCTCGGTGCGAGCCTTAATTCGGAGTTCGAGACCCGTTAAGCCGGTACTTATCACTTGCGATAGAAGAACCACCTCAACGAGAGACGATCGAAGAGAAGAAGAAAATCGACGAAGAAGAGAGGACCGAGACTCCTAAGGCTAGACTAGGGCCGCTTATCCTAGGATAGTTATTTCCGATTCGGGGGAGAAATCACTCGAACCTCTCGATTTTGTATGATTATCTGCTCACTTCGGTGGGATCATATAATGATAAGGGTGATGGCGTTGGCTACGTTTTGACTGTTTCTAACGATTACGTAACTAGCGACAATCCGAATATCGATTTCGACATCAACGACAATTCTCAAATCATACACGATCTCGACGAGCAAAATAACGAAGAAGGCATCCATAAAGGAGGCTACGCGAGTTCAACGAAGCAACGAATCTATCTGCGAGTTTCGAGGAGCTCCAGTCACGATAGAGTTAGAGCCTTCGGATTCTGAGGATAATCCGGAAGAGCCTGTCATTCTGATTCAGAAGGAGACACCGACAAGCTCAACACTAGATTCAGAAGAAATTACAGAAGTCAACTTAAGAAGTGGAAGAGTTCTACCTCCGAGAATGGGTCCAAAAGACAAAGGAAGCGGGTGGTTGTTCGAGAAGAACCAACCCAGCGGAAGAAATACCCATTCGAGAAGAAGCCGAGACGCATGAAAATAAAGTGGACTACAACGTGCTAGCCCATCTTAGGAAACTACCGACCAAGTCGAGCATTTACGATGCTCTCATCTTATCAAAGGAGATGAGAGAAGCTCGATCAAAGCCTTACTTGATCCGGAAATTTGCTTAGCTCAAATGGCTGGAGATTCCTTAGATGAGGTTTGTTCGTTAAAGGAACGACGAGGTGTTACCTTCACGGACAATGACCTACTACTTGGGACGACGGATCACAACCGACCATTGTACATTTCGAGTTACAATCGGGAAGTTTACACTCTCCAGCAGTATTGGTGGATCCGGGAGCGTCAATCAATATAATGAGTCTTCGAACACTAGCATACTTGGAAATTGATGCTCGCGAGCTCGAGGCCGACAAAATGTTATTAAGAGGATTCAACCGAAAGGAGAAAGAGCCCTCGGGTCAATAACGCTATCGATGAAGACCGGTGACTTAGCAAAGACAACCGCGAAATTTCACATAATTGATTCGAAACATCGTTCAACGCTCTACTTGGGCCGACCATGGATACATGAAAACGGGATGGTACCATCATCTCCGCATCGGTGCATCAAATATTACGATGGAGGGGAACGAGTGCATCAAAGGTGACTTGCAACCATTCTCCGTACATGAGATTGGAATCCACGAAGACGCGACTTATTATGCACCGCCAAAGAAAACAATCTTCTCCGGAGATACCGTAACAAATGAAGCAAAGAAAGTTCGGGACAACGAAGAACCCGAAGTTCTAGTCCAACGCTCACTCACCACTCCCTTCCGGCGAGATGGTGAAGGTTTCTCCACAACTCGCATCCGAGGTCGAGGCCGGGGACGAGGCCGTGGTAGAGACGCTAGGATAATTGGACGGAGGAAACCAACCATCAATGTTGATTGGGAAGATAGTTCGAAGAAGAAAAAGAAATCAAACAAGAAGCGACGACAATAAGTCGAAGAAGCCGCAATTCAAGATCTCTCTCGAAGATGAGAAGAAACGAAGAATACAAATCAATGTACGAAAAGATTAACCACTACGTACATACTATGACCCTAACCCCGATCCATTCTAACAAGATCGAGGGTATGGAGGTCAAAGAGGTACGTAACGGTGGTGCAAGGCCAATCAAATTCTACCGTGGTGCTACTTCCTCCAAAAGCGAAAATAATGTACAATTCGAAGATGTCTACTTCATCGAATTAATGGAATTGCCTTTTGAGTGGTACTCTCCCTGTGTTCAAAATTTAATTCAACGTGGTTTCTTACCTCGACGATGGACAAAAGGTCAATCTCAACGTTTTGAAAATTTATGGAATAACTCCGGTCGTCCACCCAACTCAAAGCATGGTCTCGGATTCGGCACGGTAGGATCGGTTGATGATGCCGAATTTTGCTTGGTTGTCACTGCGAATCTAATGAAAACTGCATGGAAACTACGGACGAACTCGAAGATTTACAAATTGGAGACGCTCCACCGAATTCGAAGAAGAAATCAAATCTACGATAGATGAGTTAATAGAAGTTAACTTAGGTACTAGCGAAGAGCCTAGACCTACCTTTGTTAGCTCTTTACTCGATAAAGAAGACTCCGAAGAAATAATCGAGTTATTAATGGAATTCAAAGATCTGTTTTGCTTGGAGCTACGATGAGATGCCGAGTTTAGCTCCGGAGGTCGCGGTCCATAAACTAGGAGTGGACCTACTTCGTTCCGGTCGGACGAGGTCCCGGAAGAATGCGTCTAGAAATCGAACAACAAGTCATAGCTGAAGTTAAAAAGCTAATAGACGCTAAATTTGTCCGTGAAGAACAATACCCGACTTGGTTAGCCAACGTGGTACCGGTCGGGAAGAAGAATGGTCGGATCGGAATTTGTGTGGATTTCGAGAGATTTAAACAAGGCATGTCCAAAAGATGAATTTCCTCTACCGATCCCGAATTAATGATCGACATCGCTTCGACACACGAAATATTCTCATTCATGGATGGATCTTCGAGGATACAACCAAATAAAAATGGCTCCGGAAGATGAAAAGCTTACGGCATTCGAACGCCGATCGGAGTATTTTGCTACACGGTGATGCCATTCGGATTGAAGAACGCGAGAGCGACCTACCGAAAGACAATGACAAGAATTTTTGATGATCTCATCCACAATCAAGTCGAATGCTACGTGGACGATGTGGTCATCAAAAGCAAAGTAAAGGACAACCACTTGTATGATTTGAGAATTGTTTTCGAACGATTAAGACAATTTAACCTTAAGATGAATCCCTTAAAATGCGCCTTCGGCGTCACCTCCGGGAAATTCTTAGGATTCGTTGTCCGAGCATCGTGGAATTGAAATCGATCCGGAAAAGATTAAAGCTATCTTAGAAATGCCGCCTCCCAAAACCTTAAAACAACTACGATCTTTTCAAGGGAAGGCTGGCATATCTTCGACGCTTTATCTCGAAGCATGTCGGGTAGGTGTCGGCCTTTCTCGGCACTAGTTAAAAAGGACGCCAAATTTATTTGGGAAGAGAAATGCCGAGAGGGCCTTCGAGGACATTAAACAATATTTAATGACACCTCTGTCTTAGCGGCCAGGTCTCGGGTAGACCGCTAATACTTTATACCGCGGCTTTAGACGACTCTCTCGGAGCCACTGTTAGCCGGGTCGATGATGAGGGTAAAGAAAATGCTCTTTATTACTTAAGCCGTCGTTCTGCTGCCGACGGAAATAAGGTATCCCGCAATTGAAAAGCATTGTTTGGCCACGATCTTCGCCGCTCAAAAGCTCGGGCATTACATGCTTTCTCATAAGGTCGACCTGATCTCGAAGTTTAATCCATTGCAATACTTGATGACTCGTCCAACGCTTTCCGGCAGACTTGCCAGATGGTCGATGATATTATTGCAATTCGATATAACTTTCGTGCCTCTTCGTGCCGTAAAGGGACAAGCCTTAGCAGACTTCCTCGCGGCACACCCTTTGCGGCGAATCTCCTCTCGATGACGATTGCCGGATGAACAAATAATGAATCTAGAAGACCTTGATGATCGACGTTGGGAATTATATTTCGACGGAGCATCTTCAGCGCACAAAGACGAAGAATCGCAAGTGATAGTGCCCGGTAAGGCAGGAATCGGGCTAATCTTTATAACACCGGAGCGGGGGATGTTAAGATACTCCTACCACTTGACGGAACCATGTACGAACAACGAAGCGGAATACGAAGCCCTCATAACGGGACCGGAATTAACCATTCGAATGGGGATAACGAGACATCAACATCTACGGGGATTCACGGTTAATCATTCAACGGATCGCCGGACAATACGAAATTTTAAAACCAAGACTCGAGCAATACTTCCGAGTATGCCGTACGAGTTGTTGGAACAGATTCCGAATGTGACGATCTACAAAATTCCCGAAAAGAAAACGCTCTAGCGGATGCGCTAGCTCGTCTCGCAAAAGAATTTGCACGTTTGCAAGATGAATCGATGGAAGTGTCGGTTCACGGACGCCGGGTCCTATCACGGCTTGACATTGACACGATACGCGAAATCGGATAAGGAAAAAGAATCGATTGCGACGGTGACGGAAAACACGGAAGATTGGCGACGGCCATTGATGGATTACCTACAAACGGGAAAACTACCGGACGATAGGTCGTTAGCTCATCGGATCGAAAAGAACTGCGTCCTACGCATTAATAAACAACACATTATACGGAAGGTCTTTTGATCGAATGTGGCTAAGGTGCCTAAGCGGGTCCGAAGCTCGTGAAATTGTTAAGGAGGTGCATTCGGGACTACGTGGCGCTCACCGGTCGGGTCCGAAGATGAAAATGAAAATTAAAAGACTAGGGTACTACGGCCCTCGATGATGACCGATTGCATGAAAATCGCCGAGAGCTGTCACCGGTGCCGAGTGCGCGGGTGGTTCTACACCGACCTCCAAATGTGCTTACATCCAGACAATTGCATCGTGGCCATTTGAATGTTGGGGCACGGATATAGTGGGTCCGATAGAACCGCCGTCGTCGAAAGGACATCGCTTCATTCTTGCGGCTACAGAT
This sequence comes from Papilionanthe hookeriana x Papilionanthe teres, assembly GCA_022702705.1. Classification (NCBI taxonomy): domain Eukaryota; kingdom Viridiplantae; phylum Streptophyta; class Magnoliopsida; order Asparagales; family Orchidaceae; genus Papilionanthe; species Papilionanthe hookeriana x Papilionanthe teres. The sequence continues at coordinate 24,801,858 of CM040437.1, forward strand.
TACTTTTCCAAGTGGGCGGAGGCAGTTCCACTCAGAGAAGTGAAAGCACATCACGTGCTACAATTTTTCAAGAACCAAGTTGTCTACCGTTTCGGAGTGCCGCGCAGGATCATCTCAGATAATGGGTCAGCATTCGGAAGCACACAAATCAACAATTTTGTCAGGAGACACGGAATCGACTGGCGATATTCAACAATTTACTACCCAAGAGCAAACGGCCTAGCTAGAGCTTTTAATAAAACTCTCGTTCAAATTTTAAAGAAGACTTTAGACGACAATAAGAGAAATTGGCACGAGAAGTTGTTAGAAGCCTTATGGGCCTCTCGGACAACCTTCGAACTCCTACGCAAGCTACACCTTACGCTGCGGTGTATGGGTCCGAGCGAGTGTTACCTTTAGAGGTTCGGCTCCCTTCACTCGGAATTGCGAGTTGCAAATAAAATCACAACGAAGAGAACGCCAAATTACGACTCGAAGAATTAGAGAGCACTGGAAGGAAAAGACTTGCGGCGCAACGGAATTTAGAATTATACCGAGCTAAGATGATTCGGGCTCATGATAAAGCTGGTCAGCCGAGAACCTTGAAGTTGGTGATTTAGTTCTCGTTCTCGAAAGACTCATTCTTGCACACCGCGAGATAGGAGGAAAATTTGAACCCACTTGGGAAGGACCGTTTGTGGTTGAGGCGGTATACTCGGGAGGTTCCTACCGGCTAGTGAATTGCCGAGGAGAACGACATATGCTTCAGATCAATGGACGATACTTGAAAAAGTATTACTGCTACTGATGTTTCGAAGGAATGAACTTTCCATCCACTAGAAGCACGGGTGAAGTGATTACTTATGGTTGGGTCCGAACCCAAAAATAATAAAAATGTGCTAAAATAAATAAAATCACGATAATAAAATTTTCCTTGTTTTCTTTTCAAATCAAAATCTCTTACACGATCTTATCCCACTTCATTCACTGTTAAGTTTGAAAATATAAAAATAATAATAAAACAAGATGTCTTTAATAAACATTTTCTTGATGTTCTTGTTCTTAGTACGGCCCACGATCCTTTTCCTTGTCTCTTCGCGGGGAAATGTCGAGCGGGCGGTTGGTCTTGAACTTTAAGAATGGCGTAAGCCTTGCACTTGATGAAAAGAGGGTGAAAGATGGAGCGATAATCGAGATTGACTCGGATTTCGCACCGGCGGGCCTACGATACGAGGAAAGTGGCGGGTCCCGGTTAGCGAGAAGAATTGCCGGACATACGGTGATGAAAGTGGGTGGCCCAAGTCACCGATCCGGCTAACAAGAAAGAAAGACAAATATTGAAGAAGATAAGAAAATGAAGTACGTCAGTCGCTACGGCGGAGGGCGAGCTTGTCGGCGCCGCGCCCGCGAGATTCGAAGTTCGGAGAGCTACTCTCACGGCAACGCAACGAAGAAATAAGAATCGCCGTATCCGTAAGATGTTGACAAAACTAGGCGCGGATCGGCACGACGAGGCGGTTGCTAATGTCGGTGCATACACTTCGAGGACACCGGTTCACCGGGAACCGGAAGAAAGGAGGCCGGCTCACTAGGATGACGAAAGAACCGGAGAAATCTCACGAAGACCGGAAGAAGAAGGCTACCACGCCACCGGATAGAACCACCAGGTGATGCATGACCTTGTTGCGGAAGCAACCCGGGGGATGTCCCGACGGACATCATCACGAGGAGCCGAGGTATGCGGGGAGAACGTGAAGGGATCGAACCTTATATCCCGCAATATGTCACGAGGCCTCGCCATCTGCGAGATCATTCGGAATACGAAGTTGGAGAGAATGCGAAATGTTGAAAAGAAAACCTTTGAATACTTTGAAAGGATTAGAGCGAGAAGAATCGATATCTTGGAGGGCCTCGAATTACATACGGACGTATTCTCGGAGTATGAGCGGCGGCAAATCGTGGATTGCATCCGGGATTTGAAAAGAGCTGAGCCGAGCGAGGCCGCCTGAGGAAAACACATACTCGAGCCCGGAGATGGATGCCTGGGGAAAGGAAGAATCACGATACGATGTGGATGCTTGTTACAACTTGCTGAGGACGGGAAGGGAAACCCGCAGGGAATACTCGCGTCATGGGCGAGTGGACCCGATGCCATTAGTCATCGAGAGAATGGTAAAGAGATTGATAACATGGAGGGTGCGCCAGTGAGCTACATGCCAATAGTTGCATCATCGATATCTACGAACGGGGTGTTGTATACCCCCGCACATTGATCACCATGACTTTGTCGGAGCCTTTACTGCACGGTCTCTTTTCGAGCGAGTGTAACATCATGTTCGGATCGACCTCCGGATAGCGGGCCCGGAGTGAGTTCAGAGGGCCGGTGAAGATACCGCTACCGGTGGGTTCCGTCATGATGCGAAGGGTAACGGAGCGAGATATCGCCAAGCATTGCATACCGGGAGTACCGGTGAAGAGGATTTCGGTTACGTTCGGGAGGATGGACGACGAGAAAGATACCTTACCATTTCCGGCGAGACCGGAGCTAGAGAGCCTCCGGCCTTACGAGGTTGTGAGTTACATGGAAAATATCACACCTCCGATGTACATCCATACGGCATCCTTGCCGAGGATGGCTTGGAAGGTGATGTTATTGACCATGTATCTCACTATTCGGACATGGACTTTTGACGGATGCTTCTTTAGATGGATCGACAAAGATCATACACGATCCGTTTTGAGTCTACATGGATTGTATGAAATATATTCCGGATCGAGTTGTACGATGTATCTTCGGTATGATTGGAATAAAAGTGACCATGTCGCATTTTTGGCCTTCACCTCTTTTGTGCAAATTGATTGGGAAACGCCGTTAAAGTTAAATGAACTTCGAACAAAGAACGAGAAAAGAAATAAAAAAAAGATAAAAGAAAACTTTCTAAAAAAAAATCTAAAAAATGACAAACACAAATTCACATGAACATTAAATAAACAACAAAATAAAATTTGAATCATTAAAGGATAAACAAAATCAACAAGAATGTTAAATCGAATTCTCGATCAATTTCGAATCGATCTCGATCAAACAATTTCATCTTCAAATTTCAAATCGAATCTTAAATCAAATTTCAATCGAGGTTCGAACTCATCATTTCAAATTAATCAAATTGAATCTTTCCCGATTCGAATCTCTATCAAAATCTCGAATTCGATCTTTCCAGATTTCAAATCTCGGTCGAATTTCAAATCTCAGAATTCGATCTTTCCGGATCTCATGTCAAACATCACATCGAATTCGAACTCTTTGGGTCGAGGATTTTACATCCAAGTGCCTTTGCTAGGATTCTCTTCCTATTGCCTTTGAAATACATCAATTCGAACTTTTGGGTCGAGGATTTTACATCAATTGCCTTACTTTAGGATTCTCTTCCTGCTTGCAGTGAAATACATCAAATTCAAACTTTTGGGTCGAGGATTTTACATCCAGTACTGCTTTGCTTTAGGATTCTCTTCCTACTTGCCTTGAAATACATCAATTCGAACTTTTGGGTCGAGGATTTTACATCCGAAGGCTTGCCTTACTTAGGATTCTCTTCTCGTTGCTTGAAATACATCAATTCGAACTTTTGGGTCGAGGATTTTACATCGAAGCTGCCTTTGCCCCAGGATTCTCTTCCTCTGCTACTCGAAATACATCAAATTCAAACTTTTGGGTCGAGGATTTTACATCCAAGGCCCTTACTGCTAGGATTCTCTTCCCATTGCCTTTGAAATACATCAATTCGCCTACGAAATTGTCGGTGAATTTTCATATTTTAAATTTAATTTAAATATATATAGAGTTTAAAAGATAACATTTGATTTTAGTAATTTTAAGTTTAAAAGTTTTAAGATATGAAATCAAACCGATCACATTCGAATAGTTTATATAAACGAACACCGCACCACAAGCGAGTGTATCTATCCGAAGAATAGACACACGGCTTGATGATGGGGCTCGATTAAATAAACTAGGAGATTTGTGACATCTACATTTGGTCTGCGAACATAATTTTATAAGCCGACAAGTTCCACCTTAATATAAATGAATTAAGCGGGGGTTTATATTGCGTTCTTAAAAGTTCTTTATAAGGGCAAGCCCACATAGTTAATTACATCTAAGTGACGGGAATCACTTAAGAAAACTCTCGATAATGATCGGTGGTTTTGCTCTCGGGAATTTCAAAGTTTAAAATTAAATCGAACAATTAGATTTTGGAAATTTCAATAGGGAATGGCTCGAATTTGGAACGAGTTATTTTCGGGGAGTCAACGATAGAAGAAAAGTAGGAGAAAGTGAGGATCCGAGAAGACTCTTGGAACCTTCCCAAACTTTCCTATTATTTGGCTCAAATTTAACAAAATCCTAATATTATTTGATATTTCAATCTTGCCAATTTTAGTTAATTAGGACTTATATTCGTATGACATAATCATACGAATAGCCTCGAAGATGTGAGGGTTTATGTCGTACTTAAGCATTTGCAACGGAATCTTTAAGACCGGTTAGGGCTTAATTTACATAACATGATCATGCGGATACCTAACGAAGAAGTTAAGGATTTATATTGCACTAGAGCGGAGACTACCTCGAAGTCGTATGGTTTGGTTGTTTAATTCTAGGGAATGTTTAGTTGATGTAGGTAAGAGTTTCTTTGACGAAGATGGTCGTCTTGCCCACTATGCTCCAAGCTCCTTGTTGTTGCGGAGTTTTAGTTTTAGAAGTCATAAATCGGGAGATGGGAGAAGTGTTTTGGTTTAGAGAAAATCTTAAAATCTAAATGTTTTTAATATTTTATTAAAACAAATCTTAAAGTTGTTTAAACAGAACCGATTATGATCCGCGGTTCCGTCATCCCGGCCTTTGTTATTTTCATCCCGAATTCACTTAGTCCATATTAATTTGCTAAACTCAACTGAATGAGTTCCACACTTTCATTTGAAGCGGTAGGAAATCTCGTTAGCGACACGTGCGTTACATCATCAGAGGTATTCCGTCGTTACGACGAAACGTTTTAGTTGCACTTGTAGTTTTGTTGTTCGTTGTGATTAAATTTTGAGTTGTTTTATATTTTGAAATGTTGTGGCGGTGGTTTTTATCTTGTAATGACTTTTAATTTAGTTTTGGTTCCCGGTTAGGGACTATCTAAAGGTTTTTATTTTCATGCAACGGTTTTATTTAACATGAAAGAAAAGTAAAGTGCATTGCAATAAAGTAAATTAACGATAAAATAAGCGTGCACGGAGGGTCTTCAGTCATCCCAAACTACACTTAAAACCCATGTTAAGGCATTTAAATATTTGACAAGTACCTAGGTAAAGCTAAGGGAAAGGTTTGGTTGTCTGCCAAAGTCACAATCACATGGTTAATCATCTCCTATGACGTCTAAGTTCTTGTGTTTTGGTTTAAGGATGACTTTCTTCACCCAAGAACAATTAAATTCAGTTGTTCTTATAAACATCCTATCATATTGAGGAAGTGCTTAAGGCAGTGTAAACATCTTTTTGATACCTGCAGGATTGTTTAAGTCGAGAGAATTTAGTGCACAAGTGAATTAATCATCAAGGGAATTTAAGTTTTGTTCTCTTGCTTAGTGAACTAGGACATTTGAATATCCTATAAGTGAAGTAATGCTTCACTTGATGCCTCATTTAAGGTTATAATAATAAGAGCTTTAAAAGGGAAAATAAAATTATTAAGTATTTTAATGATTTAAACTTAATGATTTAATTTTAATTTTGACTTAATTATAAAAGTTAGTTTAAGTTTGGAATAGTGTTCAAGTTATTTTAGATTTAATTCTTAATGTTTTCATTTAGGTTTGTTGTTAAATATTTCAATTTAATTTAATTCAATTTAATTTAATTCAATTCAATTTAATTTTAATTTAATTTGATTTGATTTTTAATTTCATTTAATTTAATTTAACTTGATTTGATTTAATTTTAATTTAATTTAATTTAATTTAATTTAATTTAATTTTAATTTAATTTAATTTAATTTTAATTTAATTTAGTTTAATTTAACTTTAATTTAATTGAATTTAATTTTAGTTTAATTTAATTTGGATTATTATTTTAATTTTTTTTAATTAAGAATTAAGTATTATTGAAGTGATTTATTTGAGTTTTTGGATTAAAGAATAAATATCATCTTAATAATATCCCTACTTTAATAATTACAATTTCTATTATTTAAAAATTTCAATTAATTAATTAATTGAAGTTTTATTTTAATTATTTTTGAAATGGTTAGTAGGTTTCTACCCTGGTAATTTAAGTTTCAATCATCCTAAATCAGTTTAAAATCAAATATTTTACCCCCCTTTTTTAATTAATCCTAAAATTTTAAAAAAAGAGGTATTTTATTACCATTTTGCCCTTTGAGCTTAATAATTCTATAACTCGCCTAAATTAAGCTCAAATGAACTTGAAATTGTTATGTAACCCACTCACATGTCAATTAAGACATTAGAGGAGAAAATGTGATTTTTCTATATTTAATTTATTTATTTCATTATTTTTAATGGAAAATGAGTTTCAAGAAAGATTGATAACATGACGAAAATGTTTCTATCCTTAAGAAAATTATGAGATGTTCCTAATAATCAGAGGACCATTTAGACCAATTTTAGTGATTTTTTGAATTAAATTTTATTTATTAGAATTATTTTGATTTTTGGTGTATTAATTAATTTTTAAAAAAATTAAAGTTGAAAAATAAATTTTATATTTTTCTTAAATCTCTCTGACCTCAAGGAGTTCAGAGAAACAACTTTTGTATTTTTCTGATTTTTTCTTTAATTTATTAGAATTATTTTAGTGAAAAGGTTGAGAAATACATTTGTTAATATTAAAAATTACATTAAGCCTTTAAAATTCGATATCTTATCCACGAGACTTAAGAAAAATATTTGGTTTTGTTCTAAGTGATTAGAATTAAAAATGTGACATTTTGGTAATTTTTAATATTTTTATGATTTTTATTATTTTTTAATTATTAAAAATATTAAAATAATGATAAAAATCAATTTTTTAGAAAATTACAATTTTAATTTTCCTAAGTTCCTACGATATCGAGAAGCTCCAAAACCATTTTTGTGAATTTTTGAAAAGTATTTTGTGAGTTATGAGTTTTTAAAGTTTAATTTTACCCATTTTGCTTAGAGGCTTAATCAACCCATTTGGTGGGATTAATCAAGTCAAATTGATTTCAAATTTTTTATGAGATGTTCCTCTAATCCCAAGATCGATGGAGAATTGTTTTTAAGTTAATTTAATATGTAGTTAACCCTAATTAATTAAAATTCGATTTTGGGCATTTAGACCAATTAGGGTTATTCCAAATTGGAATTAACTCAAAATTTATTTTTCCTAGAGTTCCTGCGGTCCTAAGAAACATCACTAAATTTTCCTAGAATTTATTTCTACGTATGCTAATTATTGGAATTAAAATATTCAAAATAGTAACATGCAATTGAAAAATCAATAACTTCTCATAGGGATGGCCTCTGACCTTAGAAAATTCAGGGAATGTTCCTACGTTCGGAAGGAGCTTTAAAAGCCACATGGTCTCATGCCATGGTGGTGTGTATGTGCGTGGAGAATTAAAATAGTGCGAGAGAGTAAATAAATTATTAAAAATAAAATATTTAATGAAATTAATCGATTTCTTTAAGTAATTTTTCTACAAAGTTATGGATTTTTCTAAGTTAAGTAATTTAATAAATAGGAAAATAACCCTATTTATCTACTTATCCATGCGGCGCGCGACGACCTCGGCGGCTACGAAGGTGCGTGTCGCGGCGCGGTTAGGCGGCTGGGCGGGTCGGCCGTCCCCAGGTCCGACGTAGTGCGAGCCGTCCATCCGATACACGCGCGATCCAACGTCTCTGGTCATCGTCTACGAGCGGGTGTGCACCCGTGACCGACCACACTAAAGCCACTAAGAACTCACTCGATTCTTAAATGAAGCTATTGTGTTCTTATGCTGCATGGATTCATTTTGAAGAGACGAACACATCCTTACGGTAATCATGCATTGAAATCGATTCTTATCAAATGGAGAATCTCCGGAAGCTCGGGAAGAAGAGAGAGTTCATACCTTTGCTCGAGAGAAGTGAAGCTTCGATCGAGAGTTGTGTCGCGTTCGATTGGGTCCCGAGCGAGCTCAGGATGAAGTCCCTTGGCACAGTGAATTACCTAAGTACAAAAGTGACCACGGCCGATCACAAAGCTTGGAGGCCGGACGCAATGGCTGGCCTGGTGAAGGGGCTTTTACTGGCAAACTTCTCCTGCGATGCAGTGGAGGTGAGGATTGACTCGGCTGTAGTGAAGTGTCACGGTTTTGGGCTTGAATTTCAACTGCGGGAATTGAGCTTACGAGAGGAAATGGCGGGGGGGATTTCGGTGGGGATCAAGTTCTCCGGGTGTGGAGGAGATTTTGGAATGATTTCGGCAGAGTTTACGGCATGGTTTTTTTGTTTCTACCTTTTCATGGCCGAGAGAGGTGGGGTTTAAATAGGAGAGGTGGAGGGCACCCGGGGGTTTGAAGGCTTGGATCGAGTTTGCTCGGGGGAAGAAGAACAGCCGCTGGTGGCCATTGGGCATGGGGCGGCTCGGCGGGGAGAATTTCAATGTTAGGCTCACATGGTGCTCTCGGGTGTGGTGTTTTCCGGCGATCCGGGTGGCTGGCGGGGCATGGGTTACCCTCGAGGTTCGGAGTGAGTCGAGTACAGGGTTTTGTGTATTTAATTGGTAGTTGCCAGTGTAAAGTGGTTGGATCAAAATGGAATGGGGGCATGGCTAATTTTGGCTCAATTTGGTCAGCTCATGTATTTTGGTTGAGTTCGCCTTCCCGCTGACTTGCTTTTAGGTGAGGGAATGAGTTAGGTTAGTAAGAGTCGAAAAGGTGGAGAGGTCCCTTTCTAAGAATATTTAAATTAGATTTGGGTTTAAGGGAGACATGATTAAGGCCAATGACTTTTAGGAATCATGGAAAGAAGCCTCCCTCCTTTTTCACACATCTTGGGTATGGTGAAGTGCACCACGAAATACCGTAGCTCATGTGGCTCGTACATGTGTGGCTCGCCATTGGCTTGGAAGAAGGTAAGTCGACTTTCATGAAAGAGGATTTTAGGAATTTTTAGTAATTTAGGAGTGATTTGATAGGATTAGGCATATGGCTTAATTTAGAAAAATTTGATGGCTTAATTAGAACTTAGGGATGATTTCGATTAAGGTATGATGAGAGAAAGAATTTGTCATGTGGGCTTTAGCATGAAGTTTGGCCTTTTGGAAATCATTTTGGAGTGGGCTTTTTACGAAGGCACAGGAAGTGGGCCTTAGGTTTAAATAAATTTATGGATGGGAATTTTGTAAAGGTTGAGGCCAAATAATTGTTGGGTTTGGTTTAAAGATGTGTCGTGAGTAATTTGAAATAAATTTGAGGTGGTTTGGGTTTGAATTGGGTTGGATTTGGGCTTCTATGGTAAAGGGGCCAATATAGGTCAAATTGGGCTAATTTTGGCCAATGTTGGGCTAGGGTTGAAATTGATGTAAAATTAACGTTGAGAAATGCTTATGGGGGTACTCTGAAGATTTTTCGAAGCTTTTGGTTGGGCTTTTAATTTTGGGATTTGGGCCCATTTAGGTTAGGTTTGGGTTTAGGTCAAAGTGAGAATTTTTGGCTTTGGGATGGATTTGGGTAGAGTTTAGGTTGAATTTTGGGAAAATCATGTTAGTGTTTGTTTGTGGGGATGTTAGGGAAAGTTTAGAAAAGGTTTGGGGTCGGTGGAGTTAAATTGGGTTAGTTTGGGTAAGTTTGGGTCATGGTCAAATTGGGCTTTGGAGTCAAAAGTGAAATTGGATTCAAATTTCAATCAAATCAGGCTTGGATTTGGTCCCCAGATTGACATTAAAGATATTTAATTGAAGTTTAAATTGTATTGGACCAAAATTGGGGTCGGTGGGTTGATTTGGTTTGACATTGGGTTCGAACTTTAGGTTAAAAATGGGTGTAATTGGGGGTTTTTTGATAAAAGTGGGGTAAATTGGTAAAATTGTTACATGGTGTAGTTGAACAAATGAAATTGAGAATATTTGGGATTTTACCGGAATTTTTTTGGGAATTTTTGGAATTTATAAAAGTTTGGCCGAAAGTGTATTTTTAGTGTAGTTGGAGTGTATTTTTGGAAATTTTGGTATATTTGGCTATGGATGATCAATTTGAGTGATGTGGAAATTTTTTGGGATTGGTTCTGAGGAATTGTTGGTGATTTGGAGATTTTAGAAAATTTGGGCGATTTGAGGGCTTTTGGTAGGTTTGATGGGTGTAGGGTCAGGGTCGAAAATTGAAATTTTGAAGAATGAAGATTGATCGAATGTGGTGAAATGGAATCACTTTGGTTGAGCCATGGTATATTAAGCCCATATGAGCCATGAAGCCATAATAAGCCCATATGAGCCATGAGAGGACTCATTGGAGGCATTCAACATGTTGTTCCTAACCCTGCTGCAGGGGCTTAGGGGTTAGGTCCATCCACATGGTACCTACATGAGTCAGGAAGTCAAGTTGGGCATAGGTGTGGTTTTAGGATTTGGATTGTGTGTGAGAGAGTGTAGTGTGTGAGTGTAGTGAGTGTGTAAGTCGGCCCTCACCGAGACCGGGCCACCCCAGGGTAGTCCCCAAGGCGAAGAGTCACATGGGGAAACTCATCCTTTAAACCTCCACATTTGATCTCGACCCTCTAGGTGATTAGGGGTCACTACAAATGAAGCTTATTGGGGTTGCAGGGGAGACAAGAAGTGGTTTAAATTCTAAGGGATGGGTCCCAATTCTAGTCCTCTAAGATAGTCGAAGAAAAAACTGGCTAGATCCACAACACTAAGAGAAGAGAAGACCTCATCGAAAATATAAGGAGTCGACATGGAGTCATCTATTATATTAAGCTTTCATAGATTATTTACAAAGAAAAAGATCTTCTTCAAAAATATTTTCTAAATAAATATTTATGTATAAAAATTAAGTAAAGTATGTAACTAGTTTTCTTCTTTATAAGATAATTCGAGTAAAGCGATTTTTTATTAGGCATTTCCTCGAAGCTTCTCCTCTCTATCTCTTTTTCTTTTCTTTTTTTTATTTTTTTCTTTTATATTTAGAGAGGATTACTATATCTGGATAACCTGTTAATAATTTTTTGAACTTCACTATCCTTAACTTATATTTTCAAAACTTATACATTTCCGCTTAATTATTATAACATAAATAAAATTCAAAAAGATTTCCAATTTTTCTTTTTCAAGTGATAATTTTTTATTACTTAATAATTCTAAAATTCTATTATTTCTACCATGAATAGAAAAATTCTTTATCTTATTTTTCTTTAAGCTAAATAATTCTATTCTTAAAATCGATTAAAGTTAGTAAAATTTTTGTTTATTTCACTAAATTGTTTATAATTTCAAAAATAAAAAGTATTGATCTCAAATAAATTCTTCATTCCTTAAGTTATGTTAAATAGTTTTTATTTTTATGAAAATATTAGCTCTTTAAGGACAAATAAAATTTAATTTTGAATGGATTTTCCCTTCCCCAGACTTTAAGTTTTGGTATACTATGATAATTTGAAGAAAGTATAGAGAAAAGAAAATCATAAGAATTTTTAATAAGTATGTAAAAAAATCTTAAAAAAGAAAAATTAACTTCTAATCATGCTTTTGCATGAATAATTAAGATAAAATTTAAGCATGTATATAAAAAGTAAACGGTAATTTTATGATGATATTAAATTTGAAACGGAATTAAAACGAGCAAAATAATTAATTACTAAACATTAAACTAAAATAACATATAAACTAATTCTAACTTCGGTCTCAACACAACAGAATTCTATGTAATCGATTGACATACATCGGGCACGAACTAACGAAGCAGTCGAATAAAACGAGCTAACGAGTAACACATCATGGGGTCTATCAGCTACTAGTCACTAGTGTAGCCTCATCGTCATCATCATCACTAAAGGAAAATTCTACGTCCTTAGGTTGACAAATGGTGTGAAACTAGGAAAAGTAGGGAAATAACATCATGTTCACCAATCATTGGGGCTTCGTCGTACTCGGTATCATGTAAGTACTCTTCCTGCGGGTATAATCGGATAAATGATCCGGTTCTTATCAATAGTATCGATCTGCCCGGTGAGTTTGAAATAAACTCCTACTGTTGCTACGGTGATCATGCATTGATTCCTTCGTCTGATGGTGGCTCGGCGAAGTAGAGATGCAGAAGTGAAGGTGCACGAAGTATGTGCGAAGTAGAAGGAGCGGTTGATCTCTTCTACAGAAGACGATCATAGATACTAACACTCTCTGCCCCGATTGGCTTGGTAGACTTTAACTTCTCCTCGAAATATTAGCAATGACTCCATTCAACACATAGTGAGTAGATCGAGATGGAAATCCCCGATCGAACGGAAGTCTTTGGACCTCGCGGTAGAATCCGCGATCATAAATAATGCTCACGACATCAATGAGAACTTCTCTCACCGAATGCGATGTAGTTTAAGATCGCTGTATCTCTATTCACTTCCCTTTCAATTGGTTGGAAGGTAACAATCTTGCGAAATAAAATAGTACCATCCTTTAGATATCTCATTTAATTCGAGAGGATTTGAAGTTTTTACCCTTTTTCATTCCTGATCTTCCAAGATACGAATCGTCGATCGGATAAGCAATAATCATATCCGAATCTTCCTCGAGATGGTGATAATCGAGAATAATAGCACTCGATAGTCGGTGGCGAGGCCATAAAATATGTTGATTCTTTGGACTAAATCTGCTACGATTCCTCGACAAAGACTTCATAATCCTCGACGTGGAAAAATTTGCATAAAATTCTCGAACAATCGGGATAACCTTGACGGTAAAATAACGAAATCGTTGCCGAGTTGTGATAACGACAATATTGTTCAAAATCATTTCTCCGGGAAGATAGAAACTTCGTTCGGAAATGAACTTTATGGACATACGCAATTAAATGGAAGCGAAAATGCGCGGCCGCTTGATGAAAATTCTTTACTATCAAAGTTATCTCGTGCCTTCAGCGTTTAGATTTTGGAGCCGTCTAAACGTGAAAGAAAACAAAAATAAATTTAGGAATCAAAGATTTAAACTCTTTTTAAGTTTATAAAACTTAAAATAAGTTTGAAATCCGAATAAATCACTAAAAATCGAATATTTTTTTTAAAATTTTCGATTCTTAGCAAAACTTAAAAAAGTATGGTGAAAAATGAAAATAAATGGTTTAAAGTGTAGATGCGACGAGACGAAGAAATCGATTGATTTCGCGCTCAAATCCTTGATGTTTGACCTCAAAATGGATCTAGGGATGTATTTTTACGAAAATGGGGAAGAAGATGAAGCTTAAACGTCAAAAATGGCTTTTTGGGGGTTGTTACAAGTAAATTAACGGGTACCAGGCCGAACTAGCGCTTAGGCGGCAGAGATGCAGCGCTGGGCGCCGATTCCGCCTTTCACAAAAAAAATTTTTAAAATTTAATTTTTCCACCAAAGTCATAAATTGACTTCCCGATTACTCGTATCGAGTAGAGCCGGTTTCTAACTTCCCTGACAATTTTTCGAAATTTATAAAAATTAAATATTAAAATCACGATCGAACATAAGGTTTGATCAAACTCACTAATCTCCATTTAAAACCTTCGATATTGACTCGATACATTCCCGGATATAGAGATGTATATTTGATTCGAGTTCCTAATGCACACTCAAACATAACAATTTCTAAGCAAAAGCAACACATGTGTGAACATGAAAGCAAATACACAAAAAAAACACAATCAATTCTCTAAATCGATACAACGACTCGACGAACCATAATAACTATCTCATTACCGAATATTCTAATCATCACGAGGTAAATTGTGTATTCCGCTTCGAGAAAAGAACACTAACGCTCTCGGGAAATGCTGTGGCGAGTCTTTTCGTCGATCCACTTGTTCTTCTTATACATTTCGAAAGCTTGAGCATCTTGATAAAAGGCTATGAGAATGATCGAATTGAAGTTTCATTTGCCATTAGATGTTAAACTTGATGAAACATCTCATGAAGGTGATCTGCGATGCTTTTAAAATCCGCTTGAGCTTATCCAAACTACTAGAAATTTTCTGCGAACTTACCTCGAAGAAACCATTGAAGTAGGGTTGAGGATACCTTGAGACCTTGTTGTCGGCATATTTTTAGGTTGTGTGTTTTATTCTAAAAATTCGCTAGCAGTTGTTAGCGGTACAATTTAATTTAAATAAATAATTTGAAAAGTAGTATTTGATTTTGAAAATATTTTTAAATTTGAAGATTTTAAGATATGAGATTAAATAGATCTACCGCATCCCGAATAGTTTTTATATAGCGAGCACCGCACCACGAATAGTGTATCTATCCTGAGATAGACATAGCACTTGACGGTGGGGCTTGATTAAATAAACTAGAAGATTTGTGACATCCGTTTGGTACGCGAACCAATTTTATAAGCCGACGAAATTCCCACCTTGATATGAAAGCATTAAACGGGGTTTATATTACACAGGTTCTTTTAAAATTCCACATAGGGCAAGCCCACATAGTTAATTACATCTTAAGTGATGGGAATCACCTAGAAAATACCGATAATAATCGAAGTAATTCTGCTCTCGAGGATTTCAAAGTTTAAGTTTTCGAGAGTTGAATTTTGGAATTTCAATAGGGAATGGATCAAATTTGGAACATTTTGTTTTGGGAATCCAAAGGAAGAAAAGTAAGAGAAATCACGGATTCGAGAGCGAACTTCGGTAATTTTCCGGACTATCCTATTGTTTAGCTTGAGTTTAGGAAAGTCCTAATATTTATTTAAATGTTTTTGATCTTGTCGATTTAATTAGTGGGGAGCATATTTGTATGATAAAATCAAACAAATAGCCTCGAAGATGTGAGGGTTTATTGTCGTACCGGACGACCACCTCGGAATCCCAAAGACGGAGTTGAGGCCAATTTGCGGTGCCAAATGCCTAATGAAGAGTTGAGGATTTATGTTGCAGCGAGCGAACTACCTCGAAGTCATGGCTTTGTTATTTAATTCTAGGAAAGTTTTGCGAAGTAGACTCGAGGTTTCTTGATGACGATGGCCGTGCGCCTGTGCTCGAGCTCCTTGTTGTTGTAGGTTTAGTTTAGAAGTCATAAATCGGGGGGATGAGAAAAGTGTTTTGGTTTAGAGAAAATCTTAATTTCAGTGTTTTCAATACTTTAATTAAAACAAATCTTAAAGTTGATTATAACGACACGGTTAAGATCCGGTTCCATCCTTCCGGCATCATTATTTTTATCGGATTCACTTAGTCCGGATGAATTTGCTAAACTCATTGAATGAGTTCCACACTTTCATTTAGACCGTGGGAAATCCGGGTCATGACACGTAAGTTACATCATCGAGGTATTCCGTCCTTCCGACGGGACGTTTTTAATTTAATTGTAATTGTAGTTTTGTGTTGTTTGTGATTAAATTTTGAATTGTTTTATATTTTGAAATGTTGTGGCGGTGAATTTTATCTTTGTGATGGCTTTTAATTTAGTTTTGGTTTTAGTTTGAGAGTTATCCTAAAGGTGTGAGTTTTCATCATGATTGTTTATCATACGAGAAAAGTAAGTGCGATGCGATTAAATAAATTGCAACAATGTAAATTGCAAGAAAGTAAATTGCAATAAAATAAAAGCGTCACTTGGAGGGTCTTCTAGTCATCTGTTGCACTTAAGACACAATTAGAATATTTAAGCAAGTTCTTTAGGTAAAGGTAAGGTAAGGGTTATGGTTTTGCCAAGTTACGAAATCACATGGCTAGTCGTTTTTCTATGACGTCTAGATTCCTTGTGTTTTAGGTTTGAAGACGATTTTCTTCATCAAAGAACAATTAAATTCAATTGTTCTTATAAACATCTGTCTATTATTGAGAAAGTGTTTAAGAAGAATCTTAAACATCTTTCGATATTGCTAGAATTGTTTTAAGTCCAAATGAATTTAATTATACAAATGAATTAATCGTCCAAGAATCTCGAGTTTTGTTATCTTGCTCGATGAACTAGGACATTTGAACATCATAGGTGAAGTAACATTTCATTTAATATTGTTTAGGAGTTATGATAGTAAAGCTTTTTGAAGCTGAAATTGGTGTTGAATAGTTTATGATTTAGTTTAATTTCCATTAATGGGTTTAAATTTGGAATAGTGTTCAAGTTATTTTAGATTTATTTTGAATTCTTTATGCCACAGGTGATGTTATATAATTTAATTTAATTTAATTTAATTTAATTGAGTTTTAATTTAATTTTTATTCAATTTAATTCAATTTAGTTGATTTGATGTTACATTAAATTAATTTGATTTGATTTAATTTTAATTTGATTTGATTTAATTTAATTTTAATTCATTTAATTTAATTTTTAATTTGGTTTAACTTAATTTAATTTGGTTTTATTTATTTAATTTAATTTAATTTAATTCATTTAATTTAATTTAATTTGTTTATTTAATTTAATTTAATTTAATTTAATTTAATTCAACTTTTAATTTTAATTTAATTTAATTTAATTTAATTCAATTTAATTACTTAATTTAATTTAATTTTTAATTTTATTTTATTTTTAATTTTAATTGAAATTTTAAAAGAGTTTAATAATTTAATTTTAGTTTAATGATTAAGTCTTTTAATGTTTTTTGAATTTGAGTTATCATTTTAATTAAGAATTGAATATTAATGAGAAAATTAATTTAGGGATTTTCAAATTAAAGAATAAATCTCTTCACAATAATATCTACATTTTAATAACTCGATTTTATTATTCTTCCAAGTTTAATCAATTATTTAATTAAGGTTTAATCATTTTAAATTGCTTAATGGGTTTCTACCCTTTAATTATTTAAATTTCAATCATCCAAATCAGATTAGGATCAAATATTTTACTTGTTAATTTTTTATTAAACCTAAAGTTTTAATTAAGGTTAAAATTTTAATTACCATTTTACCCTTTAAGCTTAATAATTTCATAACTCGCTAAATTGAACTCGAATGAACTTAAAATTTTTATGTGACTTCACTCATATATCAATAAAGACATGAGAGGAGAAAATGTGATTTTTCTGTATTTAATTTATTTATATAATTATTTTTGGTAGAAAATAGAGATTTCCAAAGGAAAATTTAATAACGCTGACCAAGGGAAAGTTTCTGTCCTTAAGAAAATTAGGGGACATTCCTAATGACCAGAGGACCACTTGGACCAATTTTGGTGATTTTTTTGAATTATATTATTTTTTATTATAATTATTTTAATTTTTGGAGTGTTAATTAATTTAAAAATAAAATAAATGTTGAAAAATGAATTTTATATTTTTAATCTACTCAAATATCCAAGGAAATCAGAGAATTAAATTTTACAATTTTCTGATTTTTCTATGATTTATTATAATTATTTTAGTGAAAATGCTAGAAAATACATTTTTTTTTAATTTTAAAATTACCCTAGAGCTTTAAAATTTAATATCTCACTAAATAGACCTAAGAAAAATATGGGATTTGTTCCTAAGTGATTAAAATTCAAAATGTGACATTTTGGTGAATTTTATTATTTTTGTGATTTTTATTATTTTTTAATTATTAAAATATTAAAATAATATTAAAAATCAACTTTTTAGAAAGTGAAATTTTAATTTTCTTAAATTCCCTAATATCAGAGAGGCTCCAAAACCAATTTGGTGAATTTTTAAAAGTATTTCAAAGTTATGAATTTTAAAGTTTAAAATGACTAAATGGCTTAATCAACCCAATTAGTAGGGCTAACCAAGTCCAATTGACCTCAGGAAATTTTATGGTGGGTTCCTCTGATCCTAAAGATCAGTGGAGAATTGATTTCAAGTCAATTTGATGTATGGTTAGCTCTAATTAATTAGAGATCCATTTTGGGTGTTTGACCAATTAGGGTTATTTTAAATGAGTTAACTCAAAACCTATTTTTCCTAGGGTCCTCTGGTCATAAGGAACATCACCAAATTTTCCTAAATTTATTTAATAACATGCTATTTATTTGAATTAAAATACTCAAAACGGTAACATGAATTTGAAAAATCAATAACTTTTCATAGGGATGGCCTCTGACTTTGGAAAATTCAGGGAATGTTCCCAAATTCAGAGGCTTCAAAAGCCCCTATGGTCTCATCCTCATGGTGAATTGTATACATGCATGGAGAATTAAAATATGCAGAGAGTAAATAAATTATTAAAAATAAAATACTTGATGAAATTAAATAATTTCTTTTCCACATTATTCTCCTGCGATTTCAGGCAAGTGGGTATTTTACTTTATTTTAGAGTTTTCTACACAAAGTTATGAATTTTGAAGTTTAGGGAATTAAATAAATCAGAAAAATCCCTAATTTTTTTATTTATCGACGCGGCGCCGCGTCAACCTCGGCAGCTCGGTAACGCCGCGTGGCGCGCTCCCATTCGGTCGCCATCGAGCTCCAGCGCTCCGGGTCCCGGCGGTTCGCGTACCATCTCTGATCAAGCCTCAATCATTTGTCCGTCCGCGTGTATTGAATAGACGGCATCCGCCCATCGTCCGAGCGTCCTCACTAGAGCCGTCCACACTAAATCACAAGATCTCGCTCGATACTCAATGGATTTTTTTTCATGTTCTTGTCTTTCTGTCGTTCGTCTTGAGAAGACGAACACATGCATACGGTTTATGTGGGATGAAATTTACGCGATAAAAATGGAGAATGTTCGAAGCTTGGGAAGAAGAGTGAGGCCATACCTTTTCTCAGAAGTGTGGCTTCGGTAAAGGGATTGTTGCACCTTCGATTGGATTCCGGCAAGCTCCGGATGAAGTCTCCGGATGCAGTGGGTGTCCCAGGTGTGATTTCGTAGAGCCGATCCTGAAAGCTTGGAGAAATTTGGAGCAATTGGGTGGCTGGAGATGGGGCTTTTCTTGGTGGACACCTTCCCTTGGTACGGTGAAGGTGTAGAACCAATCAGTTTTGGGATTGACTCCTTTGTGGAGAAGTATCTGGTTTTGGGTCTAGATTTCAACTCTGAAATTGAGCTCGCGAGAGAAGAAATGGCGGGGAATCTCGGTGGGGATCGAGAGCTCTGTGCATGGGGAGGAGTACGGAACAATTTTTGGCGAGGAGTTTCGCCAAGGTTGTTCAGCACTTCTCATGGCCGAGAGGGGTGGTGTTAAATAGGAGAGGTGGAGGGCCTCCCCCGGGGGAGTTAGGGCTTGGGATCGAGTGGCTGCGCGAGAGAAGAACGGCTCGATGACGCGGGGATGGGCGACTCGGCAAGGGAGAATTCCTAGGTTGGCTCGCATGTGAGCTCTCGGCCATGGTGTTTTCGGCGGCTTTGGTGGGCATTTGGCGGCCGGGCATTGGTCACCATCTTGTTCGGGTGGGTGGTGGGGTTTGGTGCAATTTAATTGAGGTTTGACATGTGTAAAGTGATTGAATCGAAGTAGAAAGGGGAAGGGGTCATTTTGGCTTATTTTGGTTAACGTACGGGGTGGGTTGGGTGCACCTCCCCGAGACTGGTTTTGGTTGAAGAGGTGGTGGGTCGACCTCATTATTGAGTGGAGTCTCATCGAGTTGGGTGGCAAAGCATGGTTTAGAGTGTGACATGAGTATGGTTAAAAAGTCTTAATGAAGGGTTAGGAAAGGGTCCCCTCTTCTTGCCATTAATGGCATGGTGACATGTAAAGAGGGCTCTCATGGCTTCCATGTGGCTCGTAAATGGCTTCATGGCTCACCTTTGGCTTAGGAAAAGTCGAGTTAATTTCATAAAAAAGGGTTTTAAGAATTTTGGATATTTTGGTGAAAATTTGGATGAAGATTCATTTAGAGGTATTTGATCATTGGTTTATGACTTAGGGATGATTTTAATTGAATGGATGATGTAGAGAAATATCATGTAAGCTTTGGGACGATTTTTGGGCCTTTGGATGTGGTGAAGGATGGGCTTTTAAAATGGTTTAGGAAAAGTGGGCTTTTGAATTTTAAAATGGATTTTGGGATGAAATTTTGTAAAGAGGTTGGGCCAAATAATTGTTGGGTTTAGCTCATGGATGTATCATGAGTGACTTGAAGCAAATTGGGGTGATTTGAGTTGAATTGGGTTGAATTTAGGTTCTTTTGGTGAATGGGCCAATGGGTACAAGTGGGCCAAGTTGGGCCAATGTTGGGCTAAGGTTGAAATTGATGTAAAATTAATGTTGAGAAATGTTTATGGGAGTGTTTAAAAGAGGTTTTGGCTTTGGTTGGGCTTTGATTTTGGGGTTTGGGCTCATTTGGGTTAGGTTTGGGTTTGGAGTCGAAATTGGGCCTTTTAGCTTTGGGTTGAATTTGGTGGGGTTTGGGTCTAAATTTTGGGCAAATCATGTTAGTGTTTTGCTTGTGGGGATGTTAAGGAAGATTTAGAAAAGATTTGGGGTTAATTGGAGTTGAATTGGGTGAGTTTGAGCTAAGTTTGGGTCATGGGTCCAAATTGGGCTTTAAGGCCAAAAGTGAAATTGAATCCAAATGTCAATCAAATTGGACTTGGATTTGGTCTAAATTGGTGTTGTTGTGTGTTGAATTAAAGTTTAGAATTGAATTGGACCAGAATTTGGGTCAATTGGATAGGTTGGTTTGACATTGGGTTCGCTTAGGGTTAAAATGGGTCGAATTAGGGGTTTTGACAAAGTAGGGTAAATTGACAAAATTGGCCCATAGTGTAGTTGGACAAAATGAAATTGGGAATATTTGGGATTTTTGAAATTTTCTGGGGAATTTTCTGAATTTTTGGATTTTGGAGTCGAAATTATTTTGGGTATTGGGAGGTATTTTGGAATTTTGGTATTTTTGAGTGTGGATGATCAATTTGAGTGATGTGGAAATGTTTGGGATTGATTTTGAGGAATTTTGGGTACTTTAGGTGATTTTGAAAAATTTGGGTAATTTCGAGGCTTTGGGTAAATTTAGCGGGTGTAGGGTCTGAGTCAAAAAATTAAAATTTGGGAAATTGAAGATTGGGTAAACTTGAGTGGAATGAAATCATTTGGTTGAGCAATGAAGCCACATCAAGCCCACATGAGCTATGAAGGGACTCATTTGAGGCATTCGGTATGTTGTTTGTAACCCTCTTAGCCCGAGGGGCAGGGGTTAAAGACCATCCATGTGAATCACACATGAGTCGGGAGGTCGAGTTGGGTATGGGTGTGGTTTTAGGAGGTGTGTGAAAGTGTAGTGTATGAGTGTAGTGTGTGTGTAAGTCGGCCCTTCACCGAGACCGGGTCACGGGCGATCCTAAGACGAAAAGTCCCCATAGGAACCCCGTCACTAAACTTCCGCATTTGATTTGACCCTGCACAGGTGATTAGGGGTCTACAGTCGAGGGATTTGTGGGTTGCGGGGAGTTAAGAAGTGGTTTGAAATTCTAGATGGTGGATCCAAATTCTAGTCCTCTAAGATGAGTCGAAGGAAAAGCTAAGGCTAGATCCACAAGTACTAAAAGAAGAAGAGAAGACCTCATGAAAAATGAGGTCGACAAATGGACTGATAGGTGTGGTGAGTGACGGAGCACACCGCGCGTGTGTGTTGACCGACGATCAACAAAACCAACACGGATGTCCGAGTGACAAACTTAGGACGAAATAGAAGTTTACGGTAGGGGAGTGTCGAAGCATATCCTCTTTGAAGCCAGGAGATTCTTTGAACTCTCGCTAGGAAAGGAAAAGGAGGTGAATTCCAAATCACATGATGCGGGAAAATTCAATTTAGATTTTATTTTGTTTCAATTTAAATTTCGATGTGTGAGTTTAGATTTCAATTTGGAATTTCAATTTAGATTGAAGTTTGTCGAAATTAATTTGAAGGGATTTGATTTGAAATCGAAATGGAATTTTGAGGTTTTAGATGTAACATCTTGACCTCGAAAAGAAAATTGAATCGATTGGATTGGATCGTTACAATGAGAAGAGGTCTCGGAAGTAATGCGGTATTGGATGTAAAATCCTTAACCTCGAAGAGTTTGATTTTGGTGTATTTCATTGTAATAGGGAAAAGAATCTTAAACAAATGCGGTCTCGGATGTAAAATCCTTAACACGAATTTGATTTTGATGTATTTCATTGCGATAGGAAAGAATTCTAAAGCAATGCAATCTCGGATATAAAATCCTCAACCCCGAGAATTTGATTTTGATGTAACATTGCAGTAGGAAAGAATCCTAAGGAAATGCGGTCTCGGATATAAAATCCTCGGCCCCGAATTTGATTTTGATGTATTTCATTGCAATGAGGAAAGAATCCTAAAACGATGCAGTCTTGGATGTAAAATCCTCGACGAAAAGTTTGAATTTGATGTACTTCATTGTGATAGAAATGATCCTAAAACGATACGGTCTTGGATGTAAAATCCTCGACCCGAAAATTTGAATTTGATGTACTTCATTGCGATAGGGAAAGAATCCTAAGCAATGCGATCTTCAGATGTAAAATCCTCGACCCCAGTTTGAATTTGATGTACTTCATTGCGATAGGGAAAGGATCATGATGTAGTCTTGGATGTAAAATCCTCGACCCCAGCTTGAATTTGATGTACTTCATTTCTGATAGGAAATGATTCCTAAGCCGATGCAGTCTTGGATGTAAAATCCTCGACCCAAAAGTTTGAATTTGATGTATTTGATTTACGATAGGAAATGATCCTAAAGCGATACGATCTTGGATGTAAAATCCTCATCCCAAAGTTTGAATTTGATGTATTTCATTGCGATAGGGAAATAGTTCCTAAAGAAATGCAGTCTTGGATGTAAAATCCTCGACCCAAAAGTTTGAATTTGATGTACTTCATTGCGATAGGGAAATGATCCTAAAACGATACGGTCTTGGATGTAAAAATCCTCGACCCAGCTTGAATTTGATGTACGTCATTGCGATAGGGAAGTAATCCTAAAGCAATGCGATCTTGGATGTAAAATCCTCGACCCAAAAGTTTGAATTTGATGTACTTCATTACGATGAGGAAATGATCCTAAAACGATGCAGGTCTTGGATGTAAAAATCCTCGACCCCAAAAGTTTGAATTTGATGTAGATTTGATTTGAGATGGAAAGATTCAATTTGAAATTTGGAAGGATGAATTTGAACTCGATTGAAATTTGATTTAAGATTTGATTTGAAATTTGGAAGATCAGAATTTGAAATTTGATAAGTTGGATTTGAAATTTGATTGAGAATTTGAAAAGATTGAATTTGAGATTTGATTTAGATTTGATCGATTTGAATTTATGTTCATTTGATTTGTCTTTTAATGATTCAAATTTTATTTTATCGTTTATTTAATGTTCATGTGAATTTGGTGTTCGTCATTTTTAGATTTTTACGGAAAGTTTTCTTTTATTCTTCTTTCTTTTTATTTCTTTTCGTTTCTTTGTTCGAAGTTTATTTAACTTTAATGGCGTTTCCCGATCGGTGCACAAAATAGGTGAAGGCCAAAAATGTGACATGGTCACTTTCATTCCAATCATGTCGAAGATACATCATACAACTTGATACGGAATGTATTTCATACAATCCATGTAGACTCGAAACGGGTATATATGATCCATTATCTGAATAGTGGGGTACATAATTCGATAACATCACCTTTCGAAGCCATCCTTGGCAAGGATGCCGTATAGATTTACATTGGAGGTGTGATATTTTCCATGTAACTACGAGCTCGTAAATGGGAGCTCTCACAGCTCACGAATACCGAAGACGGAAATAGTAAGGTGTCTTCCTGTCGTCCATCCTTAGAAATGCTTGAGATCGCTTCGCTGATGCTCACAGTATACAATGCTTAGCGATATACGCTCCGTTGCCTTTAGTATCATGACGGAACCTACGACGAAGGTATCTTCCTTTGTCCCTCGGAACTCACGGAGCTGTCACGGTCGAGATCAGAACATGATGTTACACTCGTTCGGGAAAAGAGATTGTGCGAGAAGGTCGACAAAGTCGTGGTGATCTATGTGTTGGGGTATGTAGTCGCCACAACGTAGATGTTAATAATGCGGTATTGGGTATCTGATACGCGACGTACCATACATGTTATCAATCTCTTTAACATTCTCTTGATGATAATGGCATCGGATCCACTTACGCATGTGGATATTCCGGTGGGTTTCCTTTACGTCTTCCGCGAGTTGCTAGCTGACATCACTTACATTGTATTGTGATTCTTCCCTTCACAGCATCCATCTCAAGGTTAAGTATATGTATTCCCTCGGGCGGCTGCTCGTACATTCTTTTCAAATCCCGGATGCAATCCACGATGCATTGTTGTTCATACTGCGGGGAATGCGTACGCTATGCGGCCTCGAGGCCCTACAGTATATTGATCAGCACGCCTCACAATTCTTTCGAAGTATTCGAAAGGTTTTCTTTTCAACACTTTGCATTCTCTCCGGCTCGTCGGGAATGATGCACGGATGGCGAGGCCTGGTGACATATTGTGGGATATACGGCTCGATCCAGCCCGAGTTCTCACCGCCTCGGCTCCTCGGGGATGATACTGTCGGGACATCCCACAGGGTTGCTTCGCAATGGTCGTGCATTGCGGTGGTTTATCGGTGGCGTGGTAGCCTTCTTTCTTGGTCTTTGTGAGATTTCCCCAGTCCTTTACGACATCACAGGAGCGGCCTCCCTTTCTTCGGGTTACGGTGAGCACGGTGTCCTTGAAGTGTATGTGCGGCATTAGCAATTGTCTCGTCGCGGCGGGTCCGCGGCTAGTTTTGTTAATCTTACGGATATGGCGATTCTTATTTCTTCGTTGCAATGCTGTCGGTAACTCTTCAAACTTCTTGAATCTACGTAGGCGCGGCGGCGGCGAGCCTTCCCTGCTGTTTGTAGCGACTACGGACTTCATTTTTCTTGTCTTCTTCGGTGTTTGCTTTTCTTTTCTTAGCTGTGGATTGGTGGCTTGGGCCACCCACTTTCATCCTTCATCACATCCGGGCGGTTCTTCTCGGATGGCGGGACCGGAGTCGCTTTCCTCGTGCGCGCCAGGCTGTGAGTGCCGAAATCCGAGTCGATCTCGATTATCGCTCCATCTTTCACCCCTCTTTTCGCCAGGGAGTGCAAGGCTTACGCCATTCTTAAAGTTCGGGACCAACCGCCGTTCGACATTTCTGTGAAAAGACAAGGAAAAGGATGGGGGCATGCCCAGAACAAGAACATTAAGAAAATGTTTATTTAAGGCCATATTTTTTTTCTTCTTTTTTTTTATATTTTTTAAATTTAACGGGAATGAAGTAGGATAAGATCGGGGAAGAGATTATGATTTGGAAAGAAAACAAAGGAAAACTTTATTATCATGATTTTATTTATTTTAGCACATTTTATTATTTTTTGGGTTCGGACCGTCTAGCGTAATTGCTTAGTGTTTCTTAGGGATGAAAGATTCATTCCTTCGAAACATCGGGTAGCGTAATACTTTTCAAGTATCGTCAGTTGATCGGAAGCATGTCGTTCTCTAGCGATTCACTAGGCGGTAGGAACATACGAGTATCTTGCTTGACCTGACGGTCCTTCCCAGTGGGTTCAATTTTCCTCATCTTGCGATGTGCAAGAATAGGTCTCTTGAAAACAAAGGCCAAGTCACCAACTTTGAAGGTTCTTGGGCGGACCGGTTTGTCATGGGCTTGAACCATCTTAGCACCGGGTATAGTTCTAAATTTTGTTGCGGCTGAAATCTTTTCCCTTCAGAACTTTCTAATTCTTCGAGTCGTAATTTGGCGTTCTCTTGTCATGATCTTATTTGCAACTGCAATTACGAGTGAAGGAAGGCTGAACCTGCAAAATAACCTTGCCTCGGACCCATACACCCCGGGCGTAAGGTGTAGCTTGAGTAGGAGTTCGAAGGTTGTCAGGGTAGGCATTAAGGCTTCTAACAACTTCTCGTACGATTTCTCTTATTATGCGTCCGAGTTTTTCTTTAAGATTTGAACGAGAGTTTATTAAAAGCCTCGGCGAGGCCGTTTGCTCTTGGGTAGTAAATTGTGGAATATCGCCGATCGATTAGTGTCTCCCCGACAAAATTGTTGATTTGCGTGCTTCGAATGCGGCCGTTATCAAAATGATCTGCTTGGCGGCACTCGAAACGGTAGACTAGCTTGGTTCTTGAGCGCGCACGTGGTGTGCTTTCTGCTTCTCTAAGTGGGCCCCGCCTACTTGCTTGGAAAAGTAATGCATGTAAGGAGAATGAAGCGATGTCCTTTTGAAGATGGTGGTTATCGGACCTTGTATATGCAATGTGACATTCGAATGGCCGCGCGCGATTGTCGGATGTAGCACATTGGAGGTTGAGGTGTAGAACCACTCCGTGCACTTGGCATTGGTGGCCGGCTCTTGGCGATTTTCATGCGGTCGGTCATCATGAGGGGCTAGTAGTACCTAGTGCTTTTATTTTCATTTTCATCTTCGGACCGTGGTGGCAGCGTACGAGTCTGAATGCACCTCCTTAACAATTTCACGGGCCTTGGACCCGTGATACCTTAGCCACATTTGATGCGCCAACCACATCCTGATGTGTTGTTTTATTAATGAGTAAGACGAGTTCTTTTCTTAATCTTGTAGGTTGCTTGACACATGCGTCAAGTGGCTCTGTTTGCGGGTAGTCATCCGTGGTATGTGATCTTTTAATTTTAAATCCTTTCTTCATGACTGATTCTTTTTCTTTTTCGGTTGTGTATTGTGTATCATTGTGATGGGTTGTGATAAGGTAGACGACATATAACACGATTCATCTTATGACTTCTAAAAATTCTTTTGCGAACAGTGCAAAGCATCTCTTCAAACATTTTTTCTAGGAATTTTGTAGATTGTCACATTTGAATCTGTTCAAAAATTTGTATGCTTATCTTGGAAGTATTGCTCGAGTCTTAGCTTTAAAGTCTGTCTTATCAGAGACGTCTGTTGAATGATTAACTGCGAATCCCGTAGATGTTGATGTACGTTATCCTCGTTTAGATAGTTAATTCCGGAATCCAGATTATGGGGCTTCGTGTCTGCTTCATTGTTTGTACAAGTAATTCAGGGTTCTAGCAGATTCCTGGTTATTGATCCCACAAGGAGGAAGCAAACCTTAAAGCGTAGCACAGAAATTCAATATTCAAATTTGTAATGAACTTAAAGTAAACACTAAAGTTACTAAAGTTTAACGATGCTAGAGATTTTTAAATCGCTAGAGTACTTTCTATACTTTACATTAATGTCAACTACTACTACAAGAAGTTTTGTATTGCAAGGTTCAAATTTAGAGAAAGTGTCCTCTCCCTTACAATGATGTTATGGTGAGTGAATGATAAATATTAGAAAGATTCTTATATTGTGCTAAATAGGAGCATACATATTCTTTACCCTCTTCCAAGTGCTAGAAAGAACATTGGCTAATCCTAGGTTTAGTCCCTAAATCCTTGGTTAGGCTGGGAGGATATTGGCTCATACCTCTATGATTTAAGTAATGTGGTGTTTCATGATTTTCCTATACTTTCCCCAACATGATTATTGTCAAAATGGATAGAAAGTCTTTCTTATGCCTATGTCTAGGTCAAAAGAAGGTTAGAATCCATAAAGCTAAGGCTTCCTTAATCCCCATGACACCACATGAATTTGTCTCAGTTCCCTTTTTAGGTTATAAAACCCAGATAAAATATGTCTATTGTTACTGAATTATTTGGTTAACCATTTCGTTCCTCTGTGCAACAGGTAGGAGTCACAGACCATGAACTATGTTAACCTGCTAGTTGATTAGATCAAGAGGAGTAAATGAAACTCTATGGTTAAGAAAACAACACAAAAACCTTGATGTCTTAGGGAAACGATACAATGAAAGAAATTATCTGAGAAAAACACAAAACCACATCACATAAATAGAAGCGTGAAAGAAAGTTTAGCTACGTATGATAGAAAAAATAACATAAAAACATCCCATCGAAATCATTGTTACAAGGAAAACTAGAAAGTAAGAACTTACAAAAACATTTGTTCCCTCTTCCATGAGAGCCAACTCATCTCTCATACAATAACCTCTCAAAATAAATAAGAATAACACAAAATAAGGTAGAAGAAACCCTTAGGACCTCAACCCCAAGATAAGAAGAGGAAACCTAAGAAAAACTCTCAGAAAACTTCTTCTCCAGCAGTCTCCAACTCTTTTCTCCAATAATGGATCCTTCTATTCATGCCTTAGCTTCCCTTTTAAAGAACAAGAAAAAATTGGCATGAAATAACCTTCCAAAATGAGATCTGGTGATCTATAGGCATGACAATTCCTCAAACAGGTGTGTTCACACCTGAAATTGGCGTCTTTACACCTAGAGCTTGCATGATCATGCCTCGATCTGGCATGATCATACCCAGATTGGGCATGGTCATGTCCAACAACACTTTTTTGTGTATTTTGACTCTGTTGTACGTACTTGACATCTTTAACCTGCAAAATAACACAAATAAACTTCTAAAAGAATAAAATCATAATAAATTAGGTTAAATAAAAGATAAAATACAGGAATAAAAGTCAGTAAGGTCATGTAAAATTGGCGCATATCAATGCTCTCAAAGAAAAATTAGCTTATCTTTAAAGAGTATTAATATCGTTTCTTTAAAATTTTGGAACTTCTACTGATTTTCAGGGGAAAGGATACTCTGGATATCAACATCGCAGTAGCATGAAAAATTTTCTCCATAAAGCATGATAAAAGAACAAAAAATTTCTCTGTAAAGAGTGGCAACATTGCAAAAAAGGTTGCTCAAGAAAGCACAATAGCAGAAAAAAGAATCCCTTTTAGAATATATAGAATATACAATGGAGAAACTCTAACTTTTCCTCATTAAAGGGTCCTCTTTGAAATGCATGGTAGAAAGAATTCATTTCTTACATCTTCTTTTGAGCTCCAAATGGCTTAAACGTCCTCTCTAGAATGCACGGTGGGGAGAACAACACAAAAGTTTCCTTTGAAAGTGGGATAATAAATTGAAATGTTTGCTCAAGAAAGTGCGATGACATAAGTAAATAATTCCTTCCACATTGTGTGGCGGGTAAACTCCAAAATTTTCTTCAAATATTCTATCATTGAATGAATGATGGGGAAACTGTAAATCTTTTCTCCATGAATAATCCAATCTTTCTTCATGAAAAAATCCCCTTAAAGAATGTACGGCGGGGTAACTCAAAATTTTTCTTCAAAAGAATCCCATTAGAAATACACAACAAGGAAACTTCAGTTTTCTTTCACTAAGAAACCTTCCAAAACACATGAGGAGGAACTTCACTTTCTTTCCTCTTTCTCTCCCTCCCCCTCCCCCTCCCCCTCCCCCTCCCCCATTTTATAGGTTCAAAAGGCCAACAAAATTCCTAAAAAGTTCAAAATCTATGTATATCATCCCACCCCATGGAATTCAATTTAACTTGTCAAACCTAAGCTTCTACACCACCTTTGAGTCCCATGATCATCTCCACGTTCAGATCCCACATTCTACACATCAAATCTGAACAATGGATCCCAATCCATGATTTGTGTGTTGAATTGCATGTCAAAAATTCCATGATTTACACATCATATTTCATCTTCCGACTTGACTTCAACAAGGCCCACTTTGACTCGATAATCCTCCATCTCCGGTCACCACCACTACAATCAAAATTAAAACAATTATTATGTGCTAGGCATGGAACAGTACCTCGAAGCCAAATGAAAAGAAATACCCCCTCTACCATATGAGCTAAGCTTCATATATATATATATATATATATATATATATATATATATATATATATATATATATATAGTTTAATCAACATTCAAAGACTGCCGATCAAACTCTATAGGTTGAACGGACTTAGGAGCGGACCCACCTTCCAGTCCGGTATGTTATTCAAATCCTTCCATAATGGGTGGGATTCGAACCCTTGACCCGACAGATTTACACCAAATGCCGAAATTAATGAGCAAAGGCTCGTGCACACACACTCACATATGGGATCTCTCATTTTTTTCTGGCATTGAAACTTGTCTCATCCAAAATAAGGGAGCAACTAATACGTCATCAACAAATTTTCATCATCTGGCACAAAAATTAAGGCAATTAACATGAACCTTGAAGCATATTTTGAGCAAAAAACATTCAAACTCAAATTAAAATTCATTTAGAACTTTTTAGTAAACTTATAGTCAAACCATCTAGGTCAATGAGATGGGACCAATGACACCAAAGTTTGTTCAATCTGAGTTAAATGAGACCTGTATTAAGCCATTCATCCATTTTTGGAAGCTTTTGGTTCTCAAGTAGAAGGTTATATAGATTCTAAATTCGATAAGTTTATAGTCAAAGTGAGCATCTCAATAAGACAAATCCAATGAGCTTAATATCAATCACTCAATTATGACATCGTTAAGATACTATTTTGTATGTTTTTTTGGTGATATTACACTTTGAAATGAAGATATTTTATATGTTTTTTTTTGTTTTAGGTACAAGAATTGAATTTTGGAGAAAAAGAAACAAAAACGGTGCAATTTGGAGCAAAAACGAGCAAGAAATGAAATTTTGACTTGACACCTTTCAATAAGTCTTTCTATGTTTAATCTCTTTTATACTTCTTGCATATTTTTTAATGAGATTACACTTTAAAGAAAGGTTTTTTTTATGCTTATATTGTACGGCTATCTCTTAGAAACACAACGGAACTGAAATGGGGCGAATCATAGCTGAAACGGAGCCAAACAGAGTGAAACGGTGGAGCTGCGCAGCTTGCTCGCCAAAGCTCCCTCGGGGGCGCCGACGGCGAGACTTTCCCGAGAAGGCCGAAAATGACAGAAAAGCTCGCCGATAGCGCCCTCGAGCCCGCCGACAGCACCTGAGACGACTATGAACCGATTTTTGGCGGTTATGGGCTGAAATTCAATGTATTTGGATGCTTTTGAAGGGGCTCTTGTGGTAACTCTTCAAACTGGTCCCGAAACTTTAAAAGAAAAAATTTAGGTTAGAAAGAGAGATGAATGTTAGAAAAAACTTGGAGAATGTTTAGGGTTCTTAGATTAGGAGTATAAATATAGATTTCTACCCTTTTGGAGAGATTGGAGAGGAGATTTTGAGAGAATTTGTAAGGGATTACACTAGCATTGCATGGATCAACAGGAGAATTTGTGGGAGAGATCTTCATCTTTCTTTCAAAGGGAAAAAACTAAGTATTGTTCTTCATTATCTTATGATTTTTTAAACACTTACCTTGTGGATTTGCTTTGGTTAAATGGAGTTTCCATTGTGTTTTCTTTGTGCTTTGTGACGTATCTCTCTTACTCTTTCTTCTTCTTTGGAAATAGTGGCATGAGAAGATTATGCCATTCTTTTCCTTTTACTTTTCTTTTGTAATGAGTAGAATTCATGTGTAGGATGTTGAGATACATCTTAAAAGAAGTTTTATATATAAATGTGATGGTTTTTACATGCACTTCATTTACATTGCAATTAAGGCCTGTTGTAATGTTAAAATTTGTTGTGAAAACATATGATCCGAGAGGGTTATGCTTTCTACAACAAAGTACGAACCACATTCAAATTCCATGGATGGTGAAGTTCATGGGGAATGAATGCAAATAAATAGGGAAATATAAATATTGGACGTAGAAGTGGAGATTTTAGAGTGACAGACTAAAATCCTCAATTCGGTCCTATCATTTGGATGCTGAAGTGTAGATGTTAGCCCTCAGGCTAGGGGAACATAGGAGCTCCGAAGTGAGAGTCAGTATCCTCCCAGCCTAGCCACGGATTCAGTAAACAAGTATAGGATTAGTCAATGTTCTTTATGTCTGGACCATAGAGTAAAGAATCAGATTGCTCCTATTTGGCACATACAATATTTAATGCATCTCATTCCTATATATTATCCATTTCATTACATAAGAATAGTAGTTTTTAGTATCTCAAAATACTCCAAACCAATTCATCCAAAAAGGGTTATCTTTAGAATTAATATTTGCATTTAGTTATAGTTAATATCTTTACATTTATCACTTGCATTTAAGAGTAGTTGCTAGATAAAACATCATTTTAATCGACATTCCATACTAAGGAGTAATTGTAATAGACTAGAATTTGACTAAGGACCTTTTATCTCGCTTCCCTATGGGATCGATAACCAGGAATCTACTAGAGCCCTGCATTACTTGAGCGATATGTATACTTATGTTGATATAAGTGACTTTATTATTAATTAATTACACTTATTTTTATCACCTCAAAAAGTCACGGTCAAGTTTTTGGCGCCGTTGTCGGGGAAGCTTCAGTAAGAACTTTAGGAGAATTGTAGTTGAAGTAATTAGGTTTAGACTTGGAAAACTGTAGTGTCGTAAAATTGTGTTTGTATGAGAAAGTGTTGTGAAAAAAAAACAGCTTGTGTGAAAAATAAGGTGTTTGTGAAAATGTTTTATTGTGTTGATTATATTTCATCTATTATTTGTTTAATTGTTAATGTATTATTTGTTGTGTTACGTATGCAAAACAAAGGATCTGCAGGATTTGTGCCTTATGATCCCGAGTTTGAAAAAAATAAAAAAAAATACATAAAGGACTCGAAAAACTAGAAATGGAAAACTTTTAAGTTAATAACTTAGAAAATCATTGTACTTCATTGAGGGATTACATAAATCCTACGATAGGTGAAATTCACTCAAGTATATAAAATCTTGTCGTAGAAGCTGATTCGTTTAAAATAAATCCTGAGATTATCCAACTGATGCAGAATAATCAGTTTAGGGGAACTCCTTTGGAGGATCCCTATTTAGACTTATTAAATTTCTAGAACTTTGTGCTACATTTCGTTATAACGGTATGTCAGATAATCTTTGTTAGACTAAGGCTTTTTCCTTTCTCACTAAGGGATAAGGCTAAAATGTGGTTATAATCATTAGCACCTGGTTCTATTAAAAATTGGGAGGAGTTAACTCATAAATTCTTAGCTAAGTATTTTCTACCTTCAAGGATTACTAAACTTAGAAACAATATTATCTCATTTTGTCATTATGAGGAGAAACAATATACGAAGCCTGGAAAGATTTAAGGAACTTCTAAGAAAGTGTCTACATCATGCTCTGTCAGATTGGTTAATCATTCAAACTTTTTGTAATGGGTTAGTAGGATCCCTTAGGTCTATAATTGATGCTGTCGATGGTGGATCATTAATGTCAAAACCATTTGATGAAGCGTATGAGTTAATTGAAAAAATGGCTACAAATGAATTTCAATGGCCATCTGCAATGGTAAATCCTAAGAAGGTAGCCAGTGTTCATATTACGGATGTGATTACAATTCTTGCATCTCAGGTTGCTGTAATATCAAGGAAGTTGGACCAATTTGGAATGAACCAGCCTCAATTTACTCCTGTAAGTGAGGAAAGTTCATTAAGGCATATAATTGATTCTAACTTATCATATGATGCTTTAAATACCATAAACAACCTGTAGTCTAACTTTTACAACCCAGGTTGGGAGAACCATCCTAAATTTAACTAGAATCATACTACTTATGGTGGAAACCAAAAATGGGAAAATAATCATGAAAATCCTAATGGAAGTTGGAATAATCAGGGGAACTCAAATTATAGACCTTCATATCCACCGGACTCTAATAATGATCAACAATGTGAGGATAAGAAGGTGTCTATGGAAGAAGTGATATTGCAAATGAGAAACCAGTTGCAAAGTCAAAATGTTGCGTTTAGAAACATAGATAATCAACTGAGACAAATTGCTAATTAACTTAGCAATAGACCCCAAGGAACACTTCCTAGTAACATTAAGATCGACTTTAAAGAGAACACTAATGAACAAGTAGAAGCCGTCCAATTAAAAAGTGGAAGAGAGATTGAGGATGTGGTTAGAAAAGAGAAAGATGTTGTGAGAGAAACAAAGGAAACTAAAAGACCTAAAAAATATGTTTCTAAGGATTTGAAAAATTAATATCTCCAACTAAAATCAGTTTGGAAAGACCACCACTTCCATTTCCTTAAAGACTTGGACAGCATGAGTTAGATAAAAAATTTTCAAAGTTCATGAAAGTACTTAAGAAGTTAACGATAAATATTCCTTTCACTGAAGCTTTGGAACAGATGCCAAGTTATGCAAAGTTTATGAAGGAGATATAAAACAAGAAAAGGAAATATGAGGATTACGAGACAGTTGCACTAAGTGAGGAGTGCAGCGCTATACTTCAGAAAAATTTTCCTCGAAAACTTAAAGATCCTTGTAGCTTTACAATTCCTTGTGCAATTGGAAAAAGATTATGTGGAAAAGCATTATGTGATTTAGGAGTCAGCATTAATGTAATGCCTCTATCTATATTTAGAAGGTTAGGTTTAGTCGATATTTGTCTCACTACTATAACCCTTCTGTTAGCTGATCGATCTATTATTTATCCAAAAGGAGTTATAGAAGACATGCTTGTTAAAGTTGATAAATTTATCTTTCCTTCGGACTTTATTGTATTAGATATGTGACCCGACCGCAAATAACGCAGTAATGTTTGCTTCCATAAGATAGCGAAAAACTTTGACTCAATTTATAAATGGCGACTAGTGTATAAAATTAATATGATGTAAATTTAGAAAATATATTTACACACTAAAGGTACTACGCAAGTATACGTATCGTTTCAAGTAATATAGTGTTTTAAAACAAAGACCCCAATATCGATCCCACGGAGAAGAATTATAGTGATAAATTTTCTAAATAAAAAAATAAAATAAAATAAAATATAATAAAATAAATAAATAAATAAAATATTTTTATTTTATCTTTTAATTTAATTATAAATTACTATTAATTTACTTGATGCAAATAAAGAAAACAATAATAAGAAAATGATTTTATGAAATCTATATAAAATAAACAACTTTCTTTCCTTAAATTAATCTAAGATTTTTAAGATAATTTAATATTTGTTGGAGAATTTGATTTATAGTATTGTGCAAATAGAAGCATCCCTATTCTTTACCCTTTGATCCAGTGCGCAAAGAATATTGGCTAATTTACGTAATAGTCCGGATGTATTGTTAGTAGAATGGGTTAATCTAGGCTCACACTTCTAGATGTCCAAGGGTGGCTATGGTTAGCCTCTACTAGTGACCCTTTCCTAATCTATAAATCAAATTATAAGAATTTAGTCTGTCACTCTAAAAACTTATCAATTCTACGCCCTTTAAATCTTATCTTCCTATTTATTTGCACTTCACTTTGAATAGCCCGCACATGGCCTTCGACTACCCAAGGATTCATGTGACATTTACAAGTTAAGAGTTCTTCTCCTTCAAGGTCTCAAAACTCTTCAACTGAGTTTTAACAATTCAAATGACCAATTTAAAAGTAAAGTAAGATCGAGTATTAATGTCATCACAATGTTTTGAAAATATTTTGAATTTCAATTCTCCATCGAATCTTTATATTATCATATCTATCTCTTCATAATTGAAGGAAGAAACTAAACTAACTACTTAGAACACATTGAAAATAAATAGCAAAACATGATAATTAAACTTTGAATCAAATATAAAAATACTTATCTCAAATATTTTTTCTACAGATCTTCTGATTCCTACTGACTCCACAGTGTAATGAACTCCAGATGCAACAGCTTGAAAATAAACTCACTAAACCAAAACAAAAGTGGCCCTAAATTTCTCTCTCTATTTCTCTCTCTAAGGATGAGAGATCCTAAAGTGGATAAGAGAAAGGGTTACAATGGGAGGGGCACGTTTTCTGAAAAAATGGACCCCTATTTATAGGCTTCAAGGGTTGCCTTGAGGCACCTCTTCAAAACATGTCCACATTCAATGAATCTTCTAGAAGGTCAGTCTGGGGCCTAGGCGCCGGACACCGCGTCCAGTTCTTTGCACCTCTTCACTTTGGCTCGCAGCTCTTCACGTTTAAAACCATTTTAGAGCGTCCAAATGCAATGTATCACATGTCTTATTATCAAGGAACAACTGCAGTCTTCTAGAATGTCTAATAACCGCTCACTCCGTCAAAATAACTGATCAAACATTGTCAAAAAGTTGACAGTTTTTGTATCGAGTAATTTTTTATACTTTTTGTATTTTGCTCCATTTTTGCTCTTTTTTCCTTTTAAGACCTTTTTACATTACCTACATCCAAAAACACAAAAAATACCTTTCATTAAAGCATAATATCCTTAGAAATTAATAAGAATAAAGACATGAAGAAATAGGTATTTTTTTATAGATCAAAATCCCCCAAACTTAAATGTTAATTGTCCTCAAGTAACTCTTTCTACTATATAAAATACGTAACCTTTGGAATAAAAGATGAATATTTAGGATTCCTTATAATTTTTTATTTTATAAAGTCTTTAGTAAATTGTTAACCCAATTTCACTAACTAGGTTTAATTTTAAGAATTTAAAGAATATTTAACTACCAAATCATAAGATTTCAAACTTTTCCATCCATTTTGAAAATAATAGAAATATATTATGTTAAGCTTTCATAGATTATTTACAACAAAAGATCTTCTTGAAAAATCTTTTCTAAATAAATATTTATGTATAAAAATTAAGTAAAGTATGTAACTAGTTTTCTCCCTATAAGATAATTCAAGTAAAACCAATTTTTGATTAGGCATTTCCTCAAGCTTCTCCCCTCTTATTTTTTTTTTTAATATATATATATAGAGAGGATTACTATATCTGGATAGCCTGTTAATGGTTTTGAACTTCACTATCCTTAACATATATTTTCAAAACTTATACATTTCCACTTAAATATTATAACATAAATAAGAATTCAAAAAGATTTCCAATCTTTTCTTTTTCAAGTGATAATTTTTTATTACTTAATATTTCTAAAATCTATTATTTCTATCATGAATAGAAAAAATTCTTTATCTTATTCTTCTTTAAGTTAAATAATTCTATTATTAAAATAAATCAAAGTTAGTAAACTTTAGGTTAATTTTTACTAAATTGTTTATAATTTCAAAAATAAAAGTGATCTCAAATAAATTCTTCATTCCTTAAGTTATGTTAAAAAGTTTTTTTTATGAAAATATTAATTCTTTAAGGACAAATAAAATTTAATTTTGAATGAATTTTCCCTTCCCCCAAACTTAAGTTTTGGTATACTATGATAATTTGAAAGTATGAGAGAAAGAAAATCATAAGAATTTAAAATTTTTTTTAATAAGTATGTAAAAACAATCTTAAAAAGAAAGATTAACTTCTATCATGCTTTTATGAATAATTAAGATAAAATTAAGCATGTATAAAAAGTAAGCAGGCTAATTTTATGATGATACTAAATTTGAAACAGAATTAAAATAGAGCAAAATAATTAATTACTAAACATTAAACTAAAATAATATATAAATTAATTCTAACTTCAGTCTCAACTAATCAGTTAACATACATCAAACACAAAACTAAACAGACAAAACAAACAAAACAAACTGACTGAGTAGCTCAACTTAAAGATCTATAACTACTAGTCACTAGTTGTAGCCTCATCATCATCATCATCATCACCAAAGGAAAATTCTACGTCCTTAGGATCAACAAATGGTGTGAATCTAGGAAAAGTAGGAAAACTAACATCATGTTCACCCTTCAAAAATCTGACTAGAGTTCATCATACTCATCATCATAACTACTCTTCCTCTAGGTATAATCAGATAAATGATCTAGTTTTCTATCAATAGTATCAATCCTGCAGTGAGTTTGAAATAATTCATGCTCGCTCGCTCTAAAACCGATCATGCATCGATTCCCGGAAATCTCATGGTGGCTCGGCAGGAGTAGAGGGACTAGAAGTAGAAGATCTACCCGAAGTATGTGCGAAGTAGAAGGAGCGGTCGATCTCTTCCCTCGAAGACGATCATAGATACTAACACTCTCCCGCCCAATTGGCTTGGTAGACTTTAACTTCTCCTCGTAAATATCGCAGATGACTCCATTACTAACACATAGTGAGTAGATCAGAGATGGAAATCCCAATCCAACAGAAGTGCTGGACCTCATAGTAGAATCCACATAATCATAAATAATGCTCCCGACATTAATATGCTTCCTCTCCTGAATGCAGTAGTTTAAGATCGCTCGATCTCTAGTCACTACACTCAGGTGGTTGGAAGGTAACAATCTTGCATAAATAAAATAGTGCCATGCTTTAGATATACCATTTAATTCGGAGGATTTGAAGTTTACCCTTTTTACGTTCCTGAACTTCCAAGATCCAGTACCGTCAGTCAGATAAGCAATAATCATATCCAAATTTCCCTCAGATGGTGATAATCCAGAATAATAACACTCAATAGTCGGTGGCAGGCCATAAAATATGTTGATTCTTTATTGAAAAAATCCTACTCCGATTCCTCTGACATAGACTTCATAATCCTCGGCATCCAGAAAATTTGCATAAAATTCTCGAACAATCGGGATAACAGCAACAACAGTAAAATAACAAAATCGTTTCCAGTTGTGGGCAACAATAGTGTTTTCGATCATTTCTCCAGGATGATAGAAACTTTGTTCAGAAATGAACTTTCTGGACGTCGCAAATTCATGGAAGCGAAAATGCGCAGCTGCAGTAGAAAATTTGCTGCTATCAAAGTTATCTCGTGCCTTCCCGCGTTTAGATTTTGGAGCCATCTAAATGTGAAAGAAAACAAGAACAAATTTAGGAATCAAAGATTTAAACTCTTTTTAAGTTTATAAAACTTAAAATAAGTTTAGAAATCCAAAGAAATCACTAAAAATCGAATATTTTTTCAAAAATTTTGGTTCTTAGCAAAACCTAGGGAAATCTATGGTGAAAATCGAAAATAAATAGTTTAAAGTATAGATCTGACCTTGAGACGAAGAAATCAAGTGGTTTCGCGCTCAAATCCTTGATGTTTTGACCTCAAAATGGATCTAGAGGATGTATTTTAGCGAAAATGGGGAAGAAGATGAAGCTTAGGCGTCAAAAATGGCTTTTGGGGGTTATTTAAGTAAATTCAAGGGTACAGGCCGAACTAGCGCTTAGGCGCCGAATTCTGGCGCCTAGACGCCAGACTCGCCTTTCACAAAATTTTTTTTAAAAATTTAATTTTTCACCAAAATTCATATATTCAACTTCCAATTACTCATATCAGAGTAGAGCTTCAGTTTCTAACTTCCACAACATTTTTCAAAAATTTATAAAAATTAAATATTAAATCCACCAATCAAACATAAGGTTTCAATCAAACTCACTAATTTCCATTTAAAACCTTCAACATTAACTCAATACATTCCAGATAAGTACTATATTTGATTCAAGTTCCTAATACACACTTAAACATAACAATTTCCACACATTGAACATGAAAGCAAATACACAAACAAACACAATCAATTCTCTAAATCGATACAACGACTCAACAAACCATAATAACTATCT
This sequence comes from Papilionanthe hookeriana x Papilionanthe teres, assembly GCA_022702705.1. NCBI lineage: Eukaryota > Viridiplantae > Streptophyta > Magnoliopsida > Asparagales > Orchidaceae > Papilionanthe > Papilionanthe hookeriana x Papilionanthe teres. Next base: position 24,841,417 of record CM040437.1, read on the forward strand.
CATTACCAGAATATTCTAATCTTCACAAGGGAAATTGTGTATTCCACTTGGAAAGAACATGACCAGACCGCCGCGCATAATGCAGTGATGTTGCTTTCAAAAGATAGCCAAAAAGCTTTGACTCGATTTATAATTAGCGGCTAGTGTATAAAATTAATATTATATAAGTAATATTTTTACACACTAGGGGTACTACGCAAGTATACGTATCGTTTCAAGTAATATAGGGTTTTTAAACAAAGACCCCGAGTATTGATCCCACGAGGAAGATTTATAGAAATAAATTTTCTATAAAGCGAAAGAGAAATATAATAGTAAAAATATTTTTTATTTTGATTATAATTACTATTTAATTTACTATATGCAATTTAAAGAAAACAATAATAAGAAAATGACTTTATAAACTCTATAAAAAATAAACAACTTTCTTTCCTTCAATTAATCTAAGATTTTTAAGATAATTTAATATTCGTTGGAGAATTTAATTTATGGTATTGTGCCAAATAGAAGCATTCCTATTCTTTACCCTTTGATCCAGGTGCAAAGAACATTGACTAATTTACAGAATAGGTTCGGATGTATTGTTAGTAGTAATGGGTTAATCTAGGCTCACACTTCTAGATTTCTAAGGGTGGCTATGGTCGGCCCTACTAGTGACCCTTTCCTAGTCTATAAATCAAATTATAAGAATTTAGTCTGTCACTCTAAAAACTTATCAATTCTACGCCCTTTAAATATTATCTTCCTATTTATTTGCACTTCACCATGAATAGCCCGCACATGGCCTTCGACTACCCAAGGATTCATGTGACATTTACAAGTTAAGAGTTCTTCTCCTACAAGGTTTTTAAACTCTTCAATAGGTTTTAACAATTCAAACGGCCAATTTAAAAAGTAAAGTAAGATCAGGTATTAATGTCATCACAATGTTTTGAAAATATTTTGAATTTTAATTCTCCATCGAATCTTTATATTATCTTATTTATCTCTTCATAATTGAATTAAGAAAGTAACTAACTACTCAGAACACATTGAAAATAAATAACAAAACATGATAATTAAACTTTGAATCAAATATAAAATATACTTATCTCAAATATTTCTTCTACAGATCTTTTGATTCCTACTGACTCCACAGTGTAATGAACTCCTGATGCAATAGCTTGAAAATAAACTCACTAAACTAAACAAAAGTGGCCCAAAATTTCTATCTTTAATTCTCTCTCTAAGGATGAGAGATCTTAAAGTAGATAACATAAGGGGGTACAATGGGAGGGGCACGTTTTCTGAAGAATTGGACCTCTATTTATAGGCTCCAATAGTTGCCTTGATGCACCTCTTCAAAACATGTCCACATTCAATGAATCTTCTAGAAGGTCGGTCTGGCGCCTAGGCACCGGACACCGCGTCCAGTTCTTCGCACCGCTTCACTTTGGTTTGCACCTCTTCACGATTAAAACCGTTTTGGAGCATCCAAATGCAATGTATCACATGTCCTATTATCAAGGAACAACTGTCAGCCTTCTAGAATGTCCAATAACCGCTCACTCCGTCTAAATAACTGATCAAACGTTGTCAAAAACTTGACAGTTTTCGTATCGAGTCTGGCGCTTAGGCGGCAGAAACTGGCGCCTAGATGCCCGGCCATAATTTTTTTATACTTTTGGTATTTTTCTCCAATTTTGCTCCTTTTTGCTCCTTTTTCCTTCTTAGATCTTTTTACATTACCTACATCCAAAAATACAAAAAATACCTTTCATTAAAGCATAATATCCTTAGAAATTAATAAGAATTAAGACATAAAGAAATAGGAATTTTTTTATAGATCAGAACACTAACGCTGTGAGGAAATCCGTAGCCGTTTTTTCGTCAATCCACTTATTCTTCGCATACATTTTAACTTGAGCATCTTGATAAGCCGCAAAATGACAATGCTTTTAAAATCCACTTCAAACTTATCCAAACGACTAGAAATTTTCTCTAAACTTACAGCGATAAAACCATTGAAGTAGGGTTGAGGATCTTTTGAAACCTTGTCCCTAGCTTCTTCTCCATGATTTCTTCCTTCCATTTCCTTAAAAATTTCTCAAATCTCTCAAGAATAAAGTGCAAGGGACGTAATTTTGAGTGCTTGATGGTTAGGGAAGAAGATAGGTTGATTTAAAGGGGAAAATCGTGTGAAGAACTGAAATTTTTTAGTTTTTGCACGACCCAGTAACTGTGGCGCTTAGGCGCAAAATCTGACGCCTAGGCGCAGGAACTATGTTCAACTCCATTTCTCCTAATCGTCAAATTTTCAAAATTTCGTTCTCCAAGATAGGTAAATTATACTGGTAAGAGTAATTTAGACTCGATAACTCACATTGAAACTATCATAAAGAAGGTTAACTTGATCTCCTTTTTACTCATATTCAGAGTAGAGTGAGCCTATTTTTAAATTTTAAATACTTCAAAATAATTTTTAGCCTAAGTCATCAAAGACTTATAAGCATCAAATTTTTCTAAAGTAATATAAAATTAATTAAGATCGAGGCATAACCTTATATCAAATTACAAAAACACTCCAAACACAAGATAATTATGGGTTGCCTCCCACAAAGCGCTTGGTTTAACGTCGTCAGCCCGACTTAAGTAAATCTTTAATTAGGTTGACTCAATTCATAAGCCTCTTTATAAATCTTCTTAATATCTCCCAAATAAGGCTTCAATCTTACTCCATTTACTTTAAAATTTTTTCTTGTTTTGGGATCTTTAATATCCACAGCTCCATAATGGTATACTTTCTCAACTAAATAGGGTCCAATCCATTTAGATCTTAATTTTCCAGAAAAAAGTCTTAAATGAGAATTAAACAATAATAATTTTTGTCCAGGCTCAAAAATTTTTCCTAAAATTTTCTTATCATGCAACATCTTCATTTTCTCTTTATAAATTCTCGAATTTTCCTATGATTCGTTTCTAATTTCTTCCATCTCATTTAGTTGCAATAATTGTTTTTCTCTTGCTTTATTCAAATTAAAATTAAACTCCTTTATCGCCCAATAAGCTTTATGTTCAAGTTCTATAGGTAAGTGACAGTGTTTACCATAAATTAACCGGTAAGGTGACATTCCGATTGGTGTCTTATAAGCTGTTATATAAGCCCATAATGCAGAATCAAGTCTATCAACCCAATCAGTTCTTTTAGGATTAACATTCTTTTCTAAAATTCTTTTAATTTCTCTATTTGATACTTCAGCCATTCCACTAGTGTGTGGGTGATAAGCAATGACAATTCTATGTTTGATTCCAAATTTTTGTAGTAATGATTGAATTCTTATATTCCTGAAATGACTTCCACCATCAGTGATAATTACCTTACGCATTCTAAATCTTGAAAATATCATTTTCTTTAAAAATTTTAAAACACTTTTGGAATCACAGTTTGCTAAAGCAACATCTTCAATCCACTTTGAAACATAATCAACTGCTAATAAAATATAAATTTTTCAGATGATGGAACAAATGGTCCCATAAAGTCTAAACCCCATATATCAAAAATTTCAACTTCTAATATATAGTTTAAAGGCTTTTCATCTTTCCTAGATATATTCCCCATCCTTTGACATCTATCACATGTTTTCACATATTGTCTCAAATCTTTAAATAAGGTAGGCCAATAAAATCCAGAATTTAAAATTTTAAATGCAGTTTTATCTATGTCAAAGTGTCCTCCAAAATCGAATCATGACATTTTCGAATAATAGTAAAAGTTTCCTCATAAGGTACACATCTTCGAATCATAGAATCTTTACCAATTTTAAATAAATGAGGTTCTTCTCAAATATAAGATTTAACATCATATTTAAATTTCTTAAAAAATTTATTATCCAAGTCATAAGGCAAAATATTGCTAACTAAATAATTAACAATATCAGCATACCAAGGTGTTTTGCATCTTTGAATAACATATAAAGATTCCTCAGGGAATTTCTCATTTATATTTTCTTCCGAAATAATATCATTTTTAATTCTAGACAAATGATCAGCAATTTGGTTTTCAGTTCCTTTTCTATCTACTATTCGAAAATCAAATTCTCGTAGAAGTAAAACCCATCTTATAAGTCTAGGTTTAGAATCCTTCTTAGATAATAGATATTTAATAGCGAGAATGATCGGTATGAACTATGCATTTAGTACCAAGAAGATAAGGTCTAAATTTATCAAAGGCATATACTATAGCTAGAAGCTCTTTCTCGATGGTAGTGTAATTTCTTTATGTTTCGAATGAGATTTTTACTAAGCATAATATACAACTTTGAAAACTTTTTCATATTTTTGCCCTAATACGAGCTCCAATTGCAAAATCACTTGCATCACACATTAATTCAAAAGATGTATTCCAATCGAGTGCAACAATGATAAGGTGCAGTTATTAATTTTTCTTTTAGAATATTAAAAGCATTAATACATTCTTTATTAAATTCAAATTTTGCATCTTTTTCTAATAAATGACAAAGAGGTTTAGCAATTTTATAAAAATCCTTTATGTATCTTCTATAAAATCCAGCATGACTTAGAAAACTTCTCACATCAGTAACAGTAGTAGGTGGTTGCAATTCAACGAATAATTTTCACTTTTGCTTCGATCTACTTCCATCCCTTTTTGTGATACTTTGTGACCAAGTACAATGCCTTCTATGACTATGAATCGACATTTTTCCAGTTAAGAACTAAATTTGTTTCTTCAAATCTTTTCGAACTTTGGCTATGTTTTCCAAATAAGATTCAAAAGAAGTTCCAAAGACTGAAAAATCGTCCATGAATATTTCAATTCCTTTGTCAATCAAATCACAAAATATTGACATCATACATCTTTGAAAAGTTGCAGGTGCATTACATAAACCAAAAGGCATTCTTTTAAAAGCAAATGTTCCATAAGGACTTGTAAATGTTTTCTTTTCTTGGTCCTCAGGAGCAATAAGTAATTGATGATAATCAGAATATCCATCCAGAAAATTGAAATATGAGTGTCCAGCTAATTTATCGAGCATTTGATCCAAGAAAGGTAAAGGAAAATGATCCTTTCTAGTGGCTTTATTTAGTTTCCTATAGTCAATAAAAATTTGCCATCCAATAACTTGTCTTGTACGAATAAGTTCATTTTTATCATTAACAATGACAGTTACACCTCCTTTCTTCGGAACACAATGAATAGGACTTACCCATTGACTATCCAAAATAGGATAAATAATACCAGCATCTAACTAGTTAATAATTTCTTTTTTAACAACCTCTTTCATAATCGGATTTAATCTTCTTTTTGATTCTATAATAGATTTAAAATTTTCTTCCATTAAGATTCTATGCATGCAAATGGAAGGGCTTATTCCTCTTATATCAGCAATAGTCCAACCAAAAGCTTTCTTATAAATCTTTAACACATCTAGTAATTTTTCTTCTTGATCTTTACTCAGTTCAGAAGAAATAATAACAGGTAAAGTTAACGAATTTCCAAGAAACACATACTTTAAATGGGAAAGTAACATTTTTAATTCCAGTTCAGGTGCTTTTTTAATTGAGGGTAAAAGTATATCATTTTGAGTTATGTCTAAAGTTTTCCAATTATCTTTAATAAAATGAGTCTCTTCTTGTTCTACTACTTCATCTTCATCAGTTAAAAATTCAAATTTTTCTTCAAAAATAACTTTGCATTTTTCTTGATAATGTTTTTCAATTAAATAATCAATTATATTCATTCGATAACATTTCTCTTTATCAGGGTACTTCATTGATTTAAGAACATAGAATTTAATTTCTTGATCATTCACTCTCATGGTTAATTCTTATTTTTGCACATCAATCATAGCTCGTCTTGTAGCTAGAAAAGGTCTTTCTAAAATAATAGGTATCTCTTTATCTTCTTCCATATCAGGTACTATGAAATCTACAGGGAAGATAAATTTATCCACTTTAATAAAGACATCCTCTATAACTCCTTTAGGATAAGTGATAGATCTATCAGCTAACTGAAGAGTTACAGTGGTGGGAGTAATATCTCCTAAATCCAATCTTCAAAAGATAGAAAATGGCATCAAATTAATACTTGCTCCTAAATCACATAAAGCTTTTTCGCAAAATTTTTCTCCAATAGCACAGGGTATAGTGAAACTTCCAGGATCCTTAAGCTTTTCAAGTAATTTCTTTTGAATTATTGCACTGCATTCTTCACTTAATGCAACAGTTTCAAAAGCTTCAAATTTTCATTTTTTGCTTAAAATATCCTTCGAAAATTTTGCGTACGTTGGCATTTGTTCCAAAGCTTCAGCAAAAGGTATGTTAATAGTAAGTTTCTTAAAAATTTCAAAGAACTTAGAAAATTGATGATCTAATTTCTGCTGTTTAAGACTTTGAGGAAAAGGTGGTGGTGATTTTTCAACTTCCACATTAACAGGTATAACAGTCTGATCTTGACTAGGAGAGAGAGTTTCTTTAAGTTTTTCAATCTCTTCAACCTCAATCTCTTTTTTCAATTTCATTCTGCAATCTTTCTTTTAATTCCTTTCCACTTCTAAGTTGCACAGCTTTAACTTGTTCATGTTCTTTTCCAGTTTCCTTTGGATGGATTTCAACATTACTAGGAAGTGTTCCTACTGGTCTGTTATTAATTAAAGTAGCAATTTGCCCCCATTTGATTTTCAATATTACGAATAGCAGTATTTTGATTTTGTAATTGATTATTCATTTGTATAATTAATTCTTCTAATGATAACTTTTTCTGTTGATTATTAAATCCAGGAGGTTTATAATTTAAATTAACTTGATTATTCTAATTTCCAGTGGGATGAGATTGATTATTACCCCATTATTGTTGTGAATTATTCCAGTTAAAATTAGGATGATTTTTCCACCCAGGATTATAATAATTTGAATAAGGATTATTTTTACTAGGAATATCTTGTAAAGTTTCAATAGTTTGAGAATCTTCAATATTAGTAGAGTTATTATGCGAAATATTAATTGCAAAATTATCTAATTTCTTAGACATTGCCGCAACTTGTGAAGCTAAGATAGAAAAGGCTTCATTATCGTGAATACTGGCCATCTTTTTAGGATTAATCGTTTCGGAAGGCCATTGAAAATTATTATTAGTCATTTCTTCAATTAAAGTGTAAGCTTCTTCAAATGATTTAGACATTAAAGAACCTCCAACAATAATATCAATAATTGATTTTAAAGATCCAATTAATCCATTATAAAATGTTTGAATTATCAACCAATCAGGTAAAGCATGATGAGGACATTTTCTTAATAGTTCTTTAAATCTTTCCCAAGTTTCATATATTGTCTCCCCGTCGAATTGACTAAACGAAGTAATATCATTTCTTAATTTAGTAGTTTTAGAAGGAGGAAAATATTTAGCAAGGAATTTTTGTGTCATTTCAGACCCATGTTTTAATAGTAACCGCTCGCTAATGAGTTTAACCACAACTTTGTTTTATCTCTTAAAGAGAAAGGAAAGAGTCTAAGTCTAATAGCATCATCAGAAACATTGTTATATTTAAAGGTAGCACAAAGTTCTAAAAAACTAACAAGATGTAAATTTGGATCCTCATTTGGTGATCCACCAAATTAATTGTTTTGCACCATTTGAATAATAGACGGTTTCAGTTCCAAAGAATTAGCATCTACAGTGGGTATTTGAATACTACTATGAAGTTCATCAATTGTAGGGTTAGCATAATCCCTTAATGGTTTATAAACATTTTGATCATTAAGTTCAATTGGATTTTGTAAAGTAGCCATTTCTTGAAATTTTTGAATTTGTTTTCCCTTTTAATTTTTCTAATTGTTCTTTCCAATTTAGAATCTAAAGGTATTAATCCTTCGAGAACCAAATCTTCGCATAAAACAAGGAATAAAATATATATCTTTTTCTTTTTTATAATAATTTATTTATATATATATTTTTTATTATTTATATTATTATTATTATATATATATATATATATATATATATTTATAAGAAAATTTATACTATTCTATTTTTTTCTTCCCTGACAGCAGCGCCAAAAACTTGACCTGACCGCAAATAACGCAGTAATGTTTCCTTCTAAACGATAGCAAAAAACTTTTACTCTATTTATAAATGGCGGCTAGTGTATAAAATTAATATGATGTAAATTTAGAAAATATTTTTACACACTAGGGGTACTACGCAAGTATACGTATCGTTTCAAGTAATATAGGGTTTTAAAACAAAGACCCCAGTATCGATCCCACGGAGAAGAATTATAGTGATAAATTATCTAAATAAAAAAATAAAATAAAATATAATATAATAAAATAAATAAATAAAATATTTTTATTTTATCTTTTAATTTAATTATAAATTACTATTAATTTACTAGATGCAAATAAAGATAACAATAACAAGAAAATGATTTTATGAAATATATATAAAATAAACAACTTTCTTTCCTTCAATTAATCTAAGATTTTTAAGATAATTTAATATTCGTTGGAGAATTTGATTTATATTATTGTGCCAAATAGAAGCATTCTTATTCTTTACCCTTTGATCCAAGCGCAAAGAAAATGAGCTAATTTACAGAATAGGTCCGGATGTATTGTTAGTAGAATGGGTTAATCTAGGCTCACACTTCTAGATGTCCAAGGGTGGCTATGGTCGACCCTACTAGTGACCATTTCTTAATCTATAAATCAAATTATAAGAATTTACTCTGTCACTCTAAAAACTTATCAATTCTACGCCCTTTAAATCTTATCTTCCTATTTATTTGCACTTCACCTTGAATAGCCCGCACATGGACTTCGACTACCCAAGGATTCATATGACATTTACAAGTTAAGAGTTCTTCTCCTTCAAGGTCTCAAAACTCTTCGATAGGTTTTAACAATTTAAATGGCCAATTTAAAAAGTAAAGTAAGATCGAGTATTAATGTCATCACATTGTTTTGAAAATATTTTGAATTTCAATTCTCCATCGAATCTTTATATTATCATATCTATCTCTTCATAATTGAAGGAAGAAAGTAAACTAACTACTCAGAACACATTGAAAATAAATAGCAAAACATGATAATTAAACTTTGAATAAAATATAAAAATACTTATCTCAAATATTTCTTGTATAGATCTTCTGATTCCTACTGACTCCACAGTGTAATGAACTCCAGATGCAACAACTTAAAAATAAACTCACTAAACTAAACAAAGTGGCCCTAAATTTCTCTCTCTATTTCTCTTTCTAAGGATGAGAGATCCTAAAGTGGATAAGAGAAAGGGTTACAATGGGAGGGGCACGTTTTCTGAAGAAATGGACCCCTATTTATAGGCTTCAAGGGTTGCCTTGAGGCACCTCTTCAAAACATGTCCACATTCAATGAATCTTATAGAAGGTCGGGCTGGCGCCTAGGTGCCGGAATCAGGCTTGTAGGTGCTTGACACCGCGTCCAGTTCTTCGCACCTCTTTACCTTGGCTCGCACCTCTTCACGTTTAAAACCGTTTTGGAGCGTCCAAATGCAATGTATCACATGTCCTATTAGCAAGGAACAACTGTCAGTCTTCTAGAATGTCCAATAACCGCACACGCCTTCAAAATAACTGATCAAATATTGTCAAAAACTTGACAGTTTTTGTATCGAGTCTGGCGCTTAGGCGCCAGCTTCTGGCGCCTAGGCGCCAGGCCATAATTTTTTATACTTTTTGTATTTTGCTCCATTTTTTCTCCTTTTTGCTCCTTTTTCCTTTTTAGACCTTTTTACATTACCTACATCCAAAAACACAAAAAATACCTTTCATTAGAGCATAATATCCTTAGAAATTAATAAGAATTAAGACATAAAGAAATAGGTATTTTTTTATAGATCAATATGGAGGAAGATAAATAAATTCTAATTATTTTAGGGAGACTTTTCCTTGTTACTGGACAAGCTATGAAAGATGTACAAAAAGGAGAGTTGACTATGAATATTAATGACCAGGAAGTCACTTTTAATGTGTTAGAGACTATGATATATCGAGCTAAAAGAAAAGATGATGATTGTTTTTGGATGGATGAAATTGATTATCTAAGTAAAGACCATTTCCAAGATAGTTTTAAGAGTAAGTTAAGAGATGAGATTGAAATAGACTTTCATGATGATTCAAAAATTTTATTTAAAGAAGACTGTATGTATGATCTGGAGACGTGTGAAATGATGGACGCTACCAAAAATAGTAAACTTTTAATTCCATCTGTCGAAAAATCTCATGAATTTATGATGGATGTACCCCATACAATTTTACAGCCTATCTATTTAGGGAATTCATCTACACAACTAGTCTTTATATCTTCATATTCAACTCAATAATAAGAAAAAACTGAATTGAATGATTAATAAGATAAAGTTATTGAACTAGGACTTGGAAGAGAATTTGAGGATATATTTAAAAAGAACTTTGAGTTGACAAAAGAGGATAAGGATATTGGAAGACCAATGGAAGAAATTCCCAAGGAATTAGAAAAATCTATTTCCTCAACTAAGATAGCTTCTCCATCATTTAAAAATTATAAAGGGGAAAAATTGGAAGATAACTTGAAACAGAAGAGTGACAGATGAATTTGATCCCGAATCTGAATTATCTAGAGAAATTTGATTCAAAATTTAGGAGAGCTTGAATTATCTTATAGAGATCCATTTCTTATCATTTTCAAGGATGATATTAATATGTAGTTTCAAAAAATCAATAGAAGAATATTGGATCTAGAAAGAAATATGAGGAATTATGATATAAATCAAACTGAAAATGAAGAGCTGAATGAAAAATTAAAATTTGAGGATTTTATAGAAATCCCTAGATCTAGAAATGATTGGGTGACTGATCGAGGATTACTTAATTGGAATTTTGATCCAGGAGGAATCATTTGTCGGGCCCGCGATGTTAAAACCAAGTGCTTTATGGAAGGCAACCCATAGTTATAAGTGTGCTTTGATTTAGTGTGCTTGAGAGTCATGATTGTTAGTGTTGTATTGTATTTGCTTTATAGTGGATTTATCAGTTTGATTGATGATTGGTAGATGTTTGAATTATTAGTGCTTTGATTTGATCTCGGTCTATGTCTTGAGGGAGGTGATTCCTTAACTTCTTATTATAGCTAGACTTGATCTCTTGTAGTAGTTGGATTAACGAGTCCACTATGACTTGGGTCTCACCCAGACTTGAGTTTTACAAGAGAAATCATGAATTTTGAACATTGATAGTTCCATCTTAATTTGTTACTTCCTTTCTGCAACTTTATTTTCATTAGGTATGAGTCGCGAACCTATTTGATGAATACCATGTGGATGATCTTACACTATCTTTATAACTGTTAGTGGTGTTTTATTATAAGGATTAGATGATGCCTGAGATTGGTGCCTAGGAGCCAATATATCAGGGGTAATCTTATCTTTCGGATTATAATCTATAAAGCCATTTAAAATGCACCTTATTTATATGTGTAGTGATTTCGACAGAAATTAGAAGTAAGTTAGTAAGATGTGATGAGTTTATGGAAGAATTGACCTCATTTATCATGTGTGTTTTTATTTAAATTGTGTGTTTATGTTTGTGTTACAATTTTATATAATAATTGAAGAACATTTTTATATTCCCTTGCTGATACCTGCTATGCTAGTTAAACTTTTATTTAGTGAATTTCATTCTGGCATGATTAGTTTAGATTTACTTTCTGCTGCATATTGTTCTGTCCTAATGAATACTTGTAAATGGTTTTGATAGACATTTGTGGTAGATAGAATTTCTAAATTTTTTTCTTCCTGCTTATATTTTCTATATTGAATGCTATACATGCTAAAAATTAAGTTTGGGGGTAGGAAGAAAAATAAAATTTTAATGTGAAAATACTTCCTTTAGTGTAATTTTATTACAAGCATGTTTTAGGTTAGATTTACTTTCTCCTACAGTCATTCTATCATGATTATGCATGTATATAAAGTTGATAGGATGTTGTAGAAGTAAGTAGATTCAACCTTTACTTTTTCTTCCTGCAACATTTTATGGAATTAATTGTAAAATATTTTAAAATTTAAGTTTGCGGGGAAGAAAAATTTTTAAAATGTAATTTTATTTGTCCTCAGTAGCCTGTATTTAATTTGATATCACTTTTAAAATGACTTGTGGTACGTGGTATTACCTTTAGGTTACTATAATTTCGATTTAAGGAATGTTAAAAAAATAATCTAGTTGAAATCATTAGTGAAGAAACTGTTCTAAAGTTAAGATATTTTGTAAAAACATTGGGAAAATGATTTTTCTATTTATGGTAGAAAGGAGTTGAATATTTGAAAAGTTAAAATTCTTAGATTTATACTTAATGAGAATTGAACCTTTATTGAAAACCTTTTTCAAACTAATACTTACACTTATATAAAGTGAGGGAAAGTTTTGAGTTTTGGATTTTAGAGAGCGGATAGTGAGATTCAAAATTATTAAAGGCCTATCCAGATATAGTAATCCTCACATAAAAAAAGAGTGAAAAAAGGGGATTAAAAATGATCTTGAAAGAAAAAAAAATGAAAAACAAAAGGGATTGAAAATGGTCCCGAAAGAAAAAAAAGAAAAGAAAATAAGTGAGGAGAAGCTTGAGGAGAAGCCTAATAAAAAATTGGTTTCACTTAAATATTTTTAAATGAAAAGACTTAAAAAAAATCCTAACCTTATTCTTATTTCAAAAGGTATTCGTTAAATTGGAATAGATAAGGTGCTTAAATTCTGTTTTTATACTATCTATGAATCTTTAGTTTGACAGTTTTCAATTACTTTTGAAGTAAATAGAAAATCATGATTCCTAAGTTGAATATGATATATTCTTACGCTCTAGTCCTAGGTTGATTTGCTAGAATTTCTCCTATGTTATACTATAATATTTTTGAGATGAAATTATAGAAAATCTATTGAAATCCACAAGCACAAGTCAACATATTTGGTTTTTAAAGTTATAGTGCTACTTGAGGACAAGTAACAGTTAAGTTTGGGGGATTTTGACACGCCTAAAATATATACTGTTTTTACTATATGATTTTACTCATTTTTTGTGATATTACACTTTAAAAGGAAGGTATTTTGTATGTTTTTTGGTTTTAGGTACAAGAAATGACTTTTGGAGAAAAAGAAACAAAAATGGTGCAATTTAGAGCAAAAACGAGCAAGAATTTAAATTTTGACTTGACACCTTTCGATAAGTTTTTCTATGCTTAATCACTTTTACACTTCTTGAATATTTTTGAATGATATTACACTTTAAAGAAAGGTTATTTTTATGCTTATTTTGTAGGACTATCTGTTAGAAACGCAACCAACTGAAACGGGGCGAATCAGAGTCAAACGAAGCGAAACAGTGGAGCTGCGCAGTTTGTTCGCCGAAAGCATCCTCGAGGGCGCTGACGGTGAGATTTTCCCGAGAAGGCCGAAAATGACAGAAAAGCTCGCCGATAGCGCCCTTGAGCCCACCGACAGTGCCTGGGACGACAATGAACCAACTTTTGGTGGTTATGAGCCAAAATTCAACGTATTTGGACGCTTTTTGAAGGGGTTCTTGTGGCAACTCTTCAAACTCGTTCCTACACTTTAAAAGAACAAATTTAGGTTAGAAAAGAGAGAGGAATGTTAGGAAAAACTTGGAGAATGTTTAGAGTTCTTAGATTAGGAGTAGAAATGTAGATTTCTACCCTTTTGGAGAGATTGGAGAGAAGATTTTGAGAGAATTTGTAAGGGATTGCACTAGCATTGCATGGATTGATGAGAGACTTTGTAGGAGAGATCTTCATCTTTCTTTCAAAGGGAAAAAGCTAAGTATTGTTCTTCATTATCTTATAATTTTGTAAACACTTACCTAGTGGATTTGCTTTGGTTAAATGAAGTTTCCATTGTGTTTTCTTCGTGCTTTGTGACGTATCTCTCTTACTCTTTCTTCTTCTTTGAAAATAGTGGCATTATAAGATCATGCCATTCTTTTCCTTTTACTTTTCTTTTGTAATAAGTAGAATTCATTTTCTTTTCCTTTTACTTTACTTTTGTAATAAATAGAATTCTTGTGTAGGACTTTGAGAAACATGTTAGAAGAAGTTTTATATATAAATGTGATGGTTTTTACTTGCACTTCATTTACATTACAATTAAGGCCTGGTGTAGTGTTAAGCTTCGTTGTGAAAACATACGATCCGAAAGGGTTATGCTTTCTACAACTAAGTACGAACCAAATTCAAATTCCATGGATGGTGAAGTTCATGGGGAATGAATGCAAATAAATAGGGAAATATAATTATTGGACGTAGAAGTGGAGATTTTAGAGTGACAGACTAAAATCCTCAATTCAGTCATATCGTTTGGGTGCTGAAGTGTAGATGTTAGTCTTCTGGCGAGGGGAATATGGGAGCTCCGAAGTGAGAGCCGGTATCCTCCCAGCCCAGACACGGATTCAGTAAATAAGCATTGGATTAGTCAATATTCTTTATTCCTGACTAAAGAGTAAAGAATAGGATTGCTCCTATTTTGTACATACAATATTTAATGCATCTCATTCCTATATATTATCCATTTCATTACATAAGAATAGTAGTTTTTAGTATCTCAAAATTCTCCAAACCAATTCATCCAAAAAAGGTTATCTTTAGAGTTAATATTTGCATTTAGTTATAGTTACTATCTTTACATTTAACACTTGCATTTATGAGTAGTTGCTAGATAAAACATCAATTTAATCGACATTCCAAACTAAGGAGTAATTGTAGTAGACTAGAATTTGACTAAGGACCTTTTATCTCGCTTCCCTGTGGGATCGATAACCAGGGCTCCACTAGAGACATGTATTACTTGAGTGATACGTATACTTGCGTTGATATAAGTGACTTTATTATTAATTAATTGCACTTATTTTTATCACCTCAAAAAGTCGCGGTCAAATAGCTCTACCCCTTCTTAAGAGGGGACATAGACTTTGAACCATAGGAAGATCAGAGATTGGAGGAGAAGGAGCTAAACTCTATTTTATACACTGAAGGCCCAAGGAGAGCTGCCCACTATTGCAGCATCAGACTACCATCGACCGCCACCCTCAAGTTATTTTTGACCAACGTCGGCTGCTAACCGCTCCTTGTAGTAAAATCAATTATAGAGTCACAACATGCATTGCAGTATCCTACCATATGTTGTGGAATAGGGAAGCACATAATGAAGCTATACATTAACCAGTACATCGTGTAATGGCATGATTCGAAAACTATGTATCAATGCACATCAAATACAATGCATCAAAGTGCCCTGTATATGATGCAACAACGTACCTTGAAGTGGGGCAACGACGCATCCAAAAGATGATGTAATAATGCACCTAAAAATGATGTAACAATGTATCCCAAGTATAGTGTAACAACGCACCCCAGATAATGTGGATCAGTAAACCTTGCAACAAGTGCTTACAATCATCGTAATTAGGATAATGTGACTTGCTAAAAACTTCTAAAGATCTCTCCTCATAGCTCACTACTAAGGCTTATGTGACCAACTATGGTCTACATGGTTCGGAGCTCACATAGCTCCCAACTCCAGCCTCTATGTCTTATGCAATCCATAGCTCATACAACTCCTAATTTCAGCCTATCATAGTTCATGAAGCTCCCAACTCTAGTCTCTATGGCCAAAGAAAATTATCTTAGCTCATGCAGCTCCCAAATCCACCCTCTGTTCACTATAGATGTTATCACAGCTCATTCAACTCCCAACTCCAGCCACTATGGCATACAAACATTCTCACAGCTGATGTAGCTACCAACTCCAATCTCTATGACCTATGGATGTTGTCTCAGCTCATGCAGCTCCCAACTTCAGCTTATATGACCTATAGATGTTATCACAACTCATACATCATCCAACTCTAGCCTATGCAGCCTAGAATTTGTTATCTTAGCTCATGTAGCTCCCAACTTCGGCCTCTCTAACATACGAACATTATCATCACTCATGTAGCTCCCAAACTCTAACCTCTGTGGTCTACTTATGTTATCTCAACTCATGCAACTTCCAACTCTAACCCAGACAGCCTGCAGATGTTCTCATAGCTCATGTAGATCCCAAATTTTGCCTCTATGGCCAAACAACATTATCTCAGCTCTTATAGCTCCCAACTCCAGCATGCATGGCATGCAAATACTCTCATAGTTCATGCAGCTTCCAAATATGACCTTTGTGGCCTATGTTATCTTAGCTCATGTAGCTCCCACCTCCAACCTCTGCTGTCTACAGAAATTCTCACAACTCATTTAGCTCCCAACTTTTGTCTTTGTGTCTTGTATTTATCTCATCTGATGCACCTCCAAACTTCAACCTCTGCGGCTTACAATGTACTCACAGCTCATGAAGCTCCCAACTCCAGCCTCTACGGCCTACATACATTATCTCAACTTATGAAGCTCCCAACTCTAACCTCTGCAACCTACATACATTATTGCAGCTCCCTAATGCGGTTTTTGTGGCCATCTAGCACTTATGAAGCAACCATTACGACGCATAGAGCATCCAACTACTCCCATGGTTTCAATTACGATCTATATGACAAGCTGGGGCTATAACCATTGTCTATAACATTCACGACGGTCTACTCTCTCCATAGCAATCGACTACAGCTTTCACAGCCCGTTACAGATATTATTACATATATTATTATGAAATATCATTGAAAAATAAGTTTATAATTCAATCTTTTTAACACAAAATAAAATTTGTTTGTATACTCACCATTATATTGTGGATTATTTCATCAGAGCCAAACTCTGTGGTTTTCCCCTTTCCAAGAATTTTCATATAAAAAGCTGAGATGTTGTTGACCTCACTTTTGTGAAGATCATTTAAAAATCATCTTGAGAAAGGAATTCTACCAATATTGACCTCATAAACCTTACCAATTGTCACTAAACCCTAATGTCTAGGGTAAAACCCTAATGAAGCCTTTTTAACCCAAATCTTAATGACAACCTAAAATGATCAAATCAGCAATGACAGACCCTGATCTGATCAACCATTGACCTAAATGGTCAAACTTTTGTCAAGATAGACTTATTGACTACCACATTGACCAAACTAGTCAAACCTTGACCCAAATGGTCAAATTAGAACAAAATTGTCAATTCATGACCCAAAGACCAACACATTAACCAAACTGGTCAACCCTTTAAATGGTTAAATTTGGTCAAAATGGTTAATTCATAATCTAATGACCATTGCATTAACCCAATGCCAATCCCATTAATCACCAAGTTAACCTAGACACCAAAGTGGTCAAATCTGACTAATTGGATCAATTTATGAAATTAAAATGATCAAACATGATCATTTGGTCAGCTCTGGTCAAACCTAGTTACCATTACCAAAATTAATAACCCCATGATTAAATTAACCATAACAAGTTTAAGTAAATCACCTAGGTCAACCCTGGACCTGGACTGGTCAACCATGGTCCACCCTGGTTAACCATGGTCAACCCTGATCAACTATGGTCAACTTTGGTCTACTTGTATCAAAATACACAATTTTGGACCAAATTAATGAAATTAGTCAAATAGTTAACATCCAAAATTACTTTGACCAATTTTTGGGTTAATATTATATTTTCACACATTTTAATTAATTACATAATTAATTGAAAATGAAATTATGGTTAAATAATCCTAAAATAAATTTAAACCCATGACATTATTCATGACACAAAAAATCAATAATTGATTTTTAAAAATCAAATTTAAATTATGGGGTGTTACTAATGGGTTACCCATGACCCATAAGTCTCTTCGTAGCATGGTTAACACATTAACCAACCCATAAATCATCACCTTTATCTAAGGTTAAGGGTTATCATGAAACCATCATGATGGTGAGGTATATGTGTCATTCCCTCCAAAAATTGAGGTGTGACTTAGATGCATAGGTGGAGAGCACCTCAACCCTTGGCCAATGGAGAGAAGAACTTATCCAAGTCAATTTCTTCCATGATTTAATCCATCATGAGAAGCCATGCGAAATAGAGGAGTATGGAGCTTATGTGTCATTCTCCATTGAGCTTATGGAATGAACTAATAAATTTACATGGGGAAGGTTGATTCAAGTCATACTTAGGCAGCCTTATCCACCTCCTAGACCTTCCAATGGAGGGAGGCCAAGGCATGAAACCAAACCATCATCATAGTTGAGTTCAACATGGAATAACCTTAGGAACTTCAACCATGGATGTCGCTAGCTAGGAAGTTTATCCTTATGCCATTATGAGGCTGTTAGCCTCATTCCCAAGCAAATTCCATACTCATCCAAGCTCCTTCAAAGCCTCATCCATGGATTTTAAAACGGCTAACCCGAGAGCTCCAAGGGAGAAGAGAGACACATATACAATCCCTAAAATCTGAAACATTCCAAATCAAAATTGCTCCATATACCCTGAGCAATTGATTCCCCATAGAATCAAGCCTTCAAACCCACTATCCTCTCTCAATTTAACAACCTCGAAACACCCCAAAACCGGACACATTTCGAATCCTACAAAAACCTAACTCAATCTTTGAATTAACAGTTCATACACCTTCCCTGAGGTGTAAGAAGAAGATCCCAATCAAAATTGGATCTTCCCGAAAGCTCCAACCTAGTTCCCCATCAAGCCGTGAACCCATTTTGGTGAGTTCATATCTCTACCCAATTTCATTCCAAATTGAGCATACAAGGAGCTTCACAAGGAATTGGCCATCGTTCCAGACAAACTTTATTGAAGCTTCACATTGTCAAGCTAAGGTATGGTCCATTTAACCTCAATCATGCTCGATTCTGATCAATTATAAAACAAACCATTTCATAACTTAATCATCACCGCATGAATGTCTTCGTCTCCCTCAGATGAAGTTTTAGAGCCAAAAATCATGAAAATCCATTAAAAATCCACTGAGATTTTAAGGTTTTTAAATGGATGATTAACGGGTTAGGGCAAATGAGGAAGACGCGCAGATGTCATCTGTTTTCGTGTTTTGAAACATACGGTTATGATTTAATTAAACCTGATTCGCTGTGATGGATCAGACGCGTTTTTGACAAGTATGAGGAAACGCGTCGTCCTCAGGCTTTTTTGTTTGGTTAAGGATTTAATCAAATAAGATTAACCTTAAACTCTTAAAAAACTCATATTTTAATATAGAAAAATCATAAAAATATCCTCGAACTCAGAACAGTAAAGAGAATAATGTAGAAACAAAACTATGAATTAATGACTAATATTAATTTTTAATTAATTAATTACTCTCGGAGTAATTTAATTATTAAAAATTATTTATAAATCAAAAAAATATGAAAGATTTTGAGATCAACCTTCAAGTCCTTAGGAATATCCTATAATTTTTATAGGGCTAGGAAAATTCTCTAGCATAAGATTTCCTAATTTATATGTAACTTTGTAATTATTTTTAATAATAATTATAAAAAAATAGAAAAAAAGTAAATTAAATTGGAAATTGGTCAAGTAATTTAGGTTGACAGATTTAAACCTTAAAATGACAAATCTCAACCTTTGGAAAATTTAATGACATCTTAATTCTTAGGGTTAAAAATTATAAATCATAAATCTATATTTAATTAACCCTAAAATCTTTTAAAACCTAAGTTATTACCTTAGCTTACCAAACTTAGCCCATTTCACATTAGAGTCAAGCCAATTTTTTAGTCTAACTTCAAATAGACTCAAACCAAACTCTAATTAGTGTCTAACCCATCATTAGACATAATTAACACCACTAAACCTTAATCAAATTAGGTTTAATACAAATCAAACCCTAATTAGGTGTAACCCATCATTAGACCTAATTAAGCCTATTAAACCTTGATCAAATTAGGTTTAATACAAACCAAACCCTAATAAGGTCTAACCCATCATTAGACCTAATTAACCCTATTAAACCTTAATTAAATTAGGTTTAATACAAACCAAACCCTAATTAGGTCTAACCCATCATTGGACCTAATTAAACTTATTAAACCTTAATAAAATTATGTTTAATACAAACCAAACCCAAATTACGTCTAACCCATCACTAAACCTAATTAACCCAATTAAACCTTAATCAAATTAGGTTTCATAAAAATCAAACCCTAATTAGGATTGACCCATCATTAGACATAATTAACCCATATTAAGCCTTACCAAATTAGGTTAATTAACCTTAACTTAATTAGACTTAACCTTAATTAAGTCTAATTAATCAATTAAATCATACCAAAATTACGTTTAATTAATCCTAAACCCTAATTATACCTAACCCTGATTACATTTAATTAACTCAATTAAACCTTATCTAAATTAGGTTTAATTAATCGTAAACCCTAATTAGATCTAATTAACTCATTAAATTTTACCTAAATTAGGTTTAATTAATCCTAAACCCTAATTAGACTTAACCCTATTTAGCTCTAATTAATTCAATTAAACCTTACCTAAATTAGGTTTAATTAACCACAATCCCTAATTAGACCTAATCCTAATGAGGTCTAATTAACCAATTAAAGCTTACCCAAATTAGGTTAAATTAATCATAAACTCTAATCAAACTTAACTCTAATTAGGTTTAATTAATCAATTAAACCTTATCCAAATTAGGTTTAATTAACCTTAACCTAATTAGACTAAACCGCAACTAAGTCTAATTAATCAATTAAACCTTACCTAAATTAGGTTTAATTAACATTAACATAATCAGACTTAACCACAACTAAGTCTAATTAATCAATTAAACCTTACCCAAATTAGGTTTAATTAAACTTAACCTAATGAGACTTAACCGCAACTAAGTCTAATTAATCAAATAAACCTTATCCAAATTAGGTTTAATTAACCTTGACCTAAATAGACTTAACCACAACTAAGTCTAATTAATCAATTAAACCTTACCCAAATTAGATTTAATTAACCTTAACCTAATTAGACTTAACCACAACTAAGTCTAATTAATCATATAAATCTTATCCAAATTAGGTTTAACTAACCTTAACCTAATTAGACTTAACCACAACTAAGTCTAATTAATCAACGAAATCTTATCCAAATTAGGTTTAATTTACCTTAACCTAATTAGACTTAACCACAACTAAGTCTAATTAATCAACTAAACCTTATCCAATTTAGATTTAATTAACCTTAATCTAATTAGACTTAACTACAATTAAGTCTAATTAATCAACTAAACCTTTTAGGTTCAACATACACCTATACTTAGGTTTAAATCAACTTGAACCTAAGTCAAACTTAAACCATTCAGGTTCAACATAAAATGAACATAACCTTAACCTATACTTATGTTCAACCCAATTTAAACCTAAGACAAACTTAAACCTTTTAGGTTTAACATACATTGAACTTAACATTAACCTATACTTAGGTTCAACCCAACTTGAACCTAAGTCAAACTTAAACCTTTTATGTCAATATACGTTGAACCTAACTTTAACTTATACTTAAGTTCAACCTAATTTGAACCTAAGTTAAACTTAAATCTTTTAGGTTCAAACTACAATTAACTTAATCTAAACTTAGGTTCAATCTACATTGAACCTAACTCAAACCAAAATTAGGTTAAACCTAATTTGAGCCTAATCCAAACTTAACTTAGGTTCAACCTACATTGGACCTAACTCAAACTTAACTTAGGTTCAACCATTATCGAACCTAACTCAAACTTAACTTAGGTTCAAACTACATCAAACCTAACTCAAAATTAACTTAGGTTCAACCTACATTTAACTTAACCCAAACTTAACATAGGTTCAACCTACATCGAACCTAACTCAAACTTAACTTAGGTGCAAATTACATTGGAGCTAACTCAAACTTAGCTTAGGTTCAACCTACATTGAACCTAACTCAAACTTAACTTATGTTAAACCTACATCGAACCTAACTCAAACTTAACTTAGTTTCAACCTACATCGAACCTAAATTAAACTTAACTCAGGTTCAACCTACATTGAACCTGATCCAAAATTAAATTAAATTCAACCTACTTTGAACTTAATTCAAATCTAACTTAGGTCCAATATACCTAACTCAAAATCTTTAAGTTCAACCTATATTGAATCTAAACTCAATCCAATTTTTAGATTTAAACAACATTGAATCTAAAATAATTTATGTTGGATTTTATCTAAATGACATGTCTAATTCATATTAGAATTAAAAAATTAAATACATTTAGATTCAAAAGACATCGAATCTACAATCTTAAAGTCTAATTTATGTTAGACTTCACTTGACATTAAGTCTAATCTATGTTAGACTTAACACTTTTAGATTCAAAAGACATCGAATCTAAAAAGTCTAACTTACATTAGACTTTAAGATTTAATTCGTACCCATAACCGGATTGTCTAAAAATCAATTAAATTAACAGTTTAAGAAATAAAATTAACATTATATCTTTTGTAAGAATCACTCTAACACTATTTTCTTGCAGGTTGAAGATGAGTTCACTTTAGATTTACTTTACATGTTATTAAGGTGTGCTAAATCTTTTTTGCAGGCCGACAATCTGAAGACGGGACATACAACGAAATAAAAAAAAATGACATAAATGACATTAAAAACAAAACTAAAATGATATAATCAAGACAAACAACAAAACAAAATCAAAATTTTTAGGATAATCACAAAACCTAAATTTTAGGATAATCACCAAACAAATAACAAACTACATGACAAAACGATAATGAAATGACAACATACAAAAAAAAAAAACCGACGTAATAAATGACATTGACAAAATCAAACCTTTAGGGTAGTATATAACACTTAGAAACATATTTCCCCTAGAATTGAACATTGACATTTCTTTCTTTGTTCTTGAAATTTCTTAGAAAAAAATTGTTAACATTAATTAGGAGTTTTCTTAGGCAATCCTAATTGTCTAAGATATAATTAATTATAGGAGCTTGCTCCTATAGGGGATTTATGACCTTAGGATAGGTATCACACTTAGAAATCTCTAGTTATCAAAATTTTACATGTGATCCTCCTTATATAAAAATTTTTAGAATAAGGCATTCTAGAATTCCCATTTGTAAGGATTATCACTAACATTTCTTATTCTACTGTTTTATATTTTATTAGCCCTTATTTTTTTCAAATTTCTTAACATCCAATAATTCTTTACATGATCAGAAGAAATAAGATTTCTTAAATATTAGGGTGATATGATAGTTAAACAGAGTCGCAACTCCCCCAAACGACGACATTGATTCACACCTCACATCGACATGAGAGAATCTCAGCAGCGACGGGCCGACAACGAGCCGACATCCTACAACTCCGGATGCCACCAGATGTCTCCTTCTGCTTAGTTTTCTTAATCATCAAAAATTCCAATTGTACAAAATATTTAATGAGTGTGTTTTCAAACCCTGAGTTAGGTAAATTAGTAGTAATATTTAGGCTTCATTAATGAATAAATTAGTAGGTATTATTGGATTTAGTTAATGTGATGCAACATATACTTTTTTGGAAGTTTGTCAATATTGTTCCCAACCCCTTCATCTTCATTTATAATGAAAAATACACAAATTTGATTATTATAAATTAATGATCATTTAATGATGATATTGATATAATTACTATGATTCAAAACGATATTTATAATGAACAATACAGAAATTTGATTATTATGAATTAATGGTCATTTAATGATGATATTGATATAATTACTATGATCCAAAACGATATTACCAGAGGCCCCCTTTTTCCAAATATTTGTCTTATTTTCCGTCTTTCCAATTAGAATATTAATTTTTTTATGAAATTAAAGTTAATATTAGAAACAAAATTACAGCCTGTAAACCATTACAGCAATTCCTGAGATTATCTCCAGCATAGTCAGTCCAATAGAATGGCCAAAGGCTCGGTAAAACCATCGAGATGATAGTGATTTATGTTTTCTTTTTTACTTCTTAAATTTTTTTTATTTATTTTGAAAATGTGGACGTTAATGAATAAATTATACTGTTAATTGTTAAAAATAACTCAAAGTAATTATAATAAAAAATTTGTATTATTAATATTGATCTTAAAGTAATTTAATAATAGAACTTTTATCTACGTTAATATGGGGATCGATACGCCACCAATAAATTTTCATAATTCGACATGAATCTCGATGTAATATTTTGAATAAGAAACATTCAAATCTTGATAAAAATTCATTCAAACATCAAATTTCAATAAACTTATAATCAAACTAACCGACTCAATGAGACGGGCCTAATGATAGAAAAACTAGTCTAATCGGAGTCAAATCAAGCCGAGATCAAGCCATTAAACCATTCTTAGAATATTTCAGGACACATTTGGAAGGTCAAATAAATGCCGACACTAACAAGCCTATACTTGAATCGAGCGTCCCGACAAGACGAATCCAACGAGCCCGTGATCACTCAATTCTGACATCTTTTAAGGTCCTCAAATACCCCTTAATCGCAATTTGATCAAAGGAAGCCCTCTGGACCGTCTGGTCAAAATGCATGCATTAATTGCTCCAAAACTCTATAAATAGACCTCCACCCCTCACATGAAAAAGGGAAAAAACTAGAGAGAGCCCAAGCCTCGAGGAGAAACCGCAATCTCAACGATCACCGCCGACTGTCGTTAACCACCGCCGACCTTCGTCGACTACCATCGACTTCCGTCGACCATCACCTACTGTCGTCAACCACGATGTCATCGACCATCGCTAAGCACCATCATCAATAACCACCAATTAGATGTTGTCAATCGACATTGTAATCTGAATAATATAATTACTCTCTCACGTCTGTGGGACAACGAATTTTTGTAATCATCAATCAATAGTGGATTTTCGCAATTAGGCCAGGCCCCGTGGTTTTTCCTTTACGATTTTTCCACGTAAAAATTTCTGGAGCCGTCAATGCTTTTTTTTTTCATTTGTGTGTGTGTTGAATAATCATACAACGCTAAGACGATAATCACTTACTCTACCGCCGTGAATTTTTTAGCACCCATCAGTTTGGCGCCGTCTGTGGGAAGCCCTTAATCTCACCACTGAAGTACTTGCTCAATTTCCTACATGGCAAACAGATAAAATATTCGGGACAACGGAGCACCTCACTCCAACATCTATCGTTCCAGGGAGTAGTCACGAAGTCAAGGGAGGCATGTTTTTTCATTTTCCCATCCTGGAACATGTTATCCTGCCAACGAGGGGGTTTTAGGTCATTCTATGGAAGAACGCATGCGAAGAATGCAGTCTCAACTACAGCTAATACAACTCCTACGTGAGTCCCAACAACCACCGATGAACAAAACTCGTTTACCATAAAAACCGCGACATAGAAGAGACATGCCCAAAGGAACTCGTACCGGCCCCCCTCCCTAAGAAGGAACACTTCCCGTGCCAGGTCATGATGTTGAACTTCTAGATACTGCAAGTTTCACTCATCCATCTCATGCAGCTCACCTGGCATCACCACATCTTGCTCGTTCCAAATGATGTCATCCGTAACAAACTAAGTTGCCTCATCCAAGAAAAGTTCCCCCTAGAGAAAAATGATCGCTTCCACACTCACCATAACATCAATGAATCCTCTCCCCTTGCAAATGCGGTAACACCTCATCCCAACTGGCTTTAAGCTGCCAAACATTGATGCATATGAAGGGATAACTAACCATTATGAACACATTGATCCTTATTGAACAATCATGCACATTCAACGTTCATCTGATGTGCTTTTGAGTCAGGTGTTCCCAGCCACTCTTAAGGGACAAGCTCAAACCTAGTTTACTCTCTGCCAGGGGGAACTGTAAACACCTTGAGCAAGCTTGCCAGACTATTTGTAGAACAGTTCATAGCAAATCAACGGATCATTAAAGATTCATCCCATCTCTCAGGAATTCGTCAAAGTGAAGGAGACTCGCTCAAGGACTACTTCTGCATGTTTACTACTGAAGCTCGTCAAATTCCAGGAGTAGATCCAGAGCTACTAAGGGGGTTCTTCCTTGAAGGGCTTCGCCCAGGATCCTTATACTCATCACTGATGCGGGAGACAGTTCATTCTTATGCAGATTTTGTTCACCGTGTTGAGGCCCAGATCACTGCAGATGAGGCCATCACCACACATAAGGAGCAATTTAATAAATTAGGGGAAAGTGTAAGAGTAACTCTAGAGACAATAATCAATCTTCGCAATTGAGAAAGTTCGAACAACCAAATAATCATGACCTCCTTCTTTACTCTGCAGGCTAACGAACTAAATATCGACCCAAGAAAGAGTATACACTACTCAACACGTCGCGTGCTAGCATCTTGATGGCCATTAAAGATGAGCAAAATGTTAAGTGGTCTCACCCCCTAAAACCTAACTTGGGAAATCAAGAACAATATTGTCACTTTCATAGAAGTTATGGCCTCACCACTGAAGCATGTTAGTAGCTCAAGGATGAAATTGGAATGTTGATTCAGCAAGGATATCTTGGTCAAATTATACAAAACAAGCTAGCTGGTATTGATAATGCTCCTATTAGGGGCAATAAACACAAAGACAACAACATGGCTCAATTGTGGGAGAAATTCAAACAATTACTCGAGGCCCATTGCTAACTAATCAAGTTCTTATTGCTACATCTGGTGAACCAGCACAGAAGAAATTATGCCTTGAACCTATCACTTTTGATGATTCTGATTTAGAAGGAGTCCGAGCGCCCCACCAAGACCCTCTTGTCATTAGCTTAGGAATTGGTGAACTCTGTTACAATGTAAAAAAGATTTTGATCGATAATGGGAGCTCTATTGTTGTATTATTCTACTCAACTTTCCTTAGTTTGAGATTGACAAGAGAAAAACTTTAACATGCATCTGGGCCATTGTATGGTTTTGATAATCGAACTGTAAGGTTAGAAGGAACAATAAATCTCTCTGTGGTCATGGGAGATTTTCCTCGACAGATAACTCGCTCAGTCCAGTTCATCGTTGTCAAGTCAGAATCATCATACAGTACCATCTTCAGGAGACCCCTGTAATCCATCTTTAGCATCGTGACTTATGTCTTACACTTGAAGCTCAAGTTTCCAACCCCAGGAAGAATCGGCGTTGTACGGGGAGATCAACGGATAGCGCATTCATGCTACCTAGGCAAGCTCAGCCATGCCCGTTAGTGACACTTAGCATTGAATACTTTGATCTTCGAGATGAAGATATATCTCAAAAAGCTTCTCCTGTGGAAGATTTGGTTCACGTCCCGCTCTCTAACAAATACCAATCGAGAACAGTGCAGCTTGGTTCCTTACTCTCCGATGAGCAAAGATCAGAATATGTTGAACTAGTCCAGAAGAACCGAGAAATTTTTGCATGGACCCCAACTGACATGCCTGGAGCTAAACCTGAAAATATCATGCACTCCTTAAAGATAGATCCAAACTTCAAATCGGTCATCCCGAAGAAGCGGAATTTTGCCCTAGATCGCTTACAAGCAATTGAATAAGAAGTCAACAAGCTTCTTGAACCAAGATTCATACGAAAAGTGCACCACCCTACATGGTTGGCCAATGTCATCATGGTGAAAAAGGCTAATGGTTTATGGAGAATGTGTGTCGATTATACAGACCTCAATAAAGATTGTCCCATGGATAGCTTTCCCTTCCCGCGCATTGATCAACTCGTCGATGCAACATCTGGGCATCAAATGCTCAGCTTTATGGATGCATACTCTGGGTATAATCAAATACGGATGAACCCAGTAGACTTGGAGGCCACTAATTTTCAAACAGATAAGGGCTTATACTGTTATCAGCTTATGTCATTTAGATTAAAAAATGTCGGTGCAACATATCGGCGTCTCATGAACTAGGTCTTCAGAAACCATCTCGGGCATACAATGGAGGTTTACGTTAATGATATGTTAGTAAAAAGCTTGGAAGCATCCCAACATATTTCTCATTTGGAGGAGTGTTTCCAACTCCTTCATTGATATAATTTACGACTTAACCCAGCTAAATGCGCTTTCGGAGCCACATAAGGGAAGTTTTTGGGATTCATGTTTACCCATCATGGAATTGAAGTAAACCCAGACAAAATCAAGGCACTGAGAGAGATAGTGCCACCAAAAAACATTAAGGAGGTGCAACGTTTGAATGGTTGTTTAACCGCCCTATCCCGATTCCTAGCTCGTTCTAGGGATAAGTATCTTCTGTTCTTCATGATACTTAGGGGTGCTCAAAACACTGGTTTTCAATGGATAGTTGACTGTCAAGTCACTTTCAAATAACTTAAGGCATATCTAGCTTCACTGCCATTTCTCTGAAAACCCGTCCAAGGGGAGATGTTATAAATCTATTTAGTTATTTCATCAAAGGCAATAAGCAATGTCCTTGTCAGAATGGAAAATTTAGTTGAGAAACCGGTATACTACATCAGCAAGATTCTCACTGATACAGAAAGTCGCCATCCAATGGTGGACAAGACCGTGTTAGCCCTGGTATTTTCAGTAATGAGACTTCGTCTGTACATCCAAGCTAACACTATCAGCGTCTACACACAACTCCCTTTGAGGGTTATCTTACAAAAACCAAAAACATCGGAAAGATAAGTAAAATGGTCAGTAGAATTGAGAGAATTTGACATTCATTACCTACCACGACCAAGCATCAAATCACAACTGTTGGCTGATTTTGTGGTGGAATGTATAATGCCTACCTCTGTTGAACAGCTTTTTTCTTCTCCATAGTCACCCCAGTGGACACTATACATGGATGTAGCATCCGGAAACTCAGGAGCTGGTGTAGGAATACTTCTCATCTCCCCAATGCAGGGCATCTTGGAGTATAGACTTCGCTTAAAATTTCCAGCCTCCAATAATCGAATATGAAGCAATTATCACCGGATTAAAACTTGCCATCAACTGTGAAGTACAAAACATGATTATCTACACTGATTCTCAACTAATTGCAGCCCAAGTAGAAGGAGAAGTCAATGATCACAACTCACAACTAGTGTAGTATCTCATTCTAGTAAAAAAACTTCTTGCCTGAATTAAAATATGTCAGTTCATTCACATACTTCAGTTGATGCCCTCTCCAAGCTTGCAATATCCATAACTGGAGATCTATATGAAAGAAAGTGTATTAAGGTGATAAATTTTTTTAGCATCCAGAGCCCATGGATGATACTGTCTATGGATAATCCAAGGGAGCCATCTTAGATGGATCCCATCATCTCGTACCTTCAAGACAGAACATTGCCAAATTATTCTACTAAATCAATTCATCTTTAACGCATGACTTCCAACATTATCCTTAATGGGGATGAGCTGTTTAAAAAGGCATTTATAGGTCTATAACTCAAGTGTCTTCATCCATCTGAAGCTGATTACGCTCTACGAGAGGTTTATTCTGGGATAAGTGGGGAGCAACTTGAAGGTAGGACTCTTGCTCTGAAAATAATGAGATAAGGCTTCTATTGGCCCACGATTAAGCAAGATGCGTTAGAATATTTGCAAAAATTTAAGAGTTGCCAATTACACTCTAATGTTACACATGCACCTCCAGTATAATTCACGTCATTTCTGAGTCCTTGGCCTTTCGCCCAATAGGGGGTAGATATCATGGTTCATTTTTGATAGAAACTGGACAACGAAAATTTATCATCTTAGCTGTCAACTACTTTCCCAAATGGGTAGAAGCAGAGCCGCTTGCCAAGATCACTGAAGCAAATGCTAAACAATTTGTCTGGAAAAATATCATCTGTCACTTTGGGCTTCCCGCAAAGATTATCACTTATAATGAGACTCAATTCACTGGAAGGGTCTTCAAATCATTATGTAAGGATCTTCACATTCAGTTGGTGCACACTACTGCTGCTCATCCCCAAAAAAATGGATAAACATATGTGACAAATCAGACAGTGCTCAAGTGGTTGAAGACTCATCTTGAGAGGGCTAGGGGGTAGTTGGTAGAAGATTTGCACAATGCCCTCTATGCCTATCGCACCACCGCACGAACTGTAACTGGAGAAACTCTGTATAACTTGTGTTTTAGTACTGAGGCTATCATCCTTGTTGATATCAGAGTTCCAAATCCATGAGTTAAAACTTTTGACTCAAATAACAACTAAGAAAAGCTCCGGCAACAGTTGGATCTTCTTTCAAAATAACTTGATGTGTCCTACCTTAGAGGAGCTTCCTACTGCCAAATAAATGCTTGCCACTTCAACTGAAGAGTCAAGTTTTGACCAATCTCCATTGGTGACGTGGTCTTACGTAGTGTTGAAGCCCCTGGTCATGGTCCCTAACACAACAAATTATCCTCTTTATGGGAAGGTCCATATATTGTGGCTGTCATGATCATGCCAGGAACCTTCAAGCTCAAGGATTCAGATGGGAAACTCTTGTCCTGGACATGGAATGCCGAGAATCTTTGAAAATACTAATAGTAACACTTCAGTCATATCATCAATGCCATATTGCAAACAATGTCAATGTATCTCAAACTTATTAAGTATTATTTACTTGCTTTTTTCACAAAAAAGAATATTTTTAGAAAGTATAACGGCTTATTCATGAGTCATTTTATGCTCTCGAACTAAGAAATACACAACTTCGGTTTTATCTTAGTTAGAGCACGATCGATCATAGTGGGATTTGATCTGACCTCTTCCATATGGGTTAACATCATTGAATTTTTACTCCAATAAATAACTCTGAATAAATTAACAGTCCTTGATAGACTGCATCTAATCCCTTCCACACAGGTTTATAAGCAAGCAATGCTCCCGCAAACAACCTCAAATGGGTTAGTAAGTCCTCAGTGGACTTCCGTTGGCTCCTCTCATACGGGTTAATATTATCAAGTAATACTCTGATGCATAGCGTCAGCCAAGTCAAAGGTCACAGGCGATTTATCCCTACGGTAACTTTCTCACATACTAAAAGTTCTAAGATATTTTGTATCCACTGTGGAATGAAAAGAAAACATGTTTCAATATTGTCATAAAAAGAAAAAATAAATCAAAAGAAAGAGAAGATACTCGGGGGACAAATAGCTAACATAATCAAATAACTAAACAGGATAATCCACAAGCATCATTCATATGACATAATAGCAACATTTCTGAAGTTTAAACAACATGAAAAAAACAAACACACTACAAGCATAAAATGAGGAGTATAACACTAATCAACATCAATATTCTCCTCTGCCCCCTCATCATCATTAAAGAGAACATTCTTCAATTCACTCTTGATGTTATCATCATCAGAATCTGAGGAAGAATCCTTCGAAGCTTGGCTAGGAGTGAGCCCCTTCACAACAATCATGGCTCGACATTGCACTACTCAAATCCCCTTTAGAAAACCTCGGATGAACCCTTCATCGGTGAACCACTTTTCTTTGCTCCTTTACCTCAACATCAAGCACTCAATCACAAGCCTCTTGAACATGGCCTCGAATGATAGTCTTAAACTCAAGAGAGTTCTTGAAGTCCTCGAACACTTTACGCTTAACTTTTGAAATATCAAAACCTTAAAAGTCAGATCTCTTCTTCTTGGGCTGACACAGTCAAATTAAGGGCTTTCATTTTATTATTACTTTCACGAAGGCTGACACATGCTTTCACCAACCTCTCTTGGGTTTTCTCCAGATCTTGAAGCTGCAACGAGAGGGAGGTTGTCATTGTTGAAAGTTATATCCTACACTCTGTCAATTATGATTCTAGTGATGTATTTTTTTTAACCCCAGATTCATACCGATGCTTGTACTCACCTTAGAAATATTTGATCTTAACAAACTTGAAATTCCAGTTTCTTAGTGCCAGTCCTAGCCCCTTTTGGATTCCCACCATTCTATCCACTTAACAAAAAAGAAATTTGGATCAGACAGATAAAATAATACAGTAGCAGAAGATAAAGGAAACTTACCAAACTCTCGGCTTCTAGGAGTTCAGTACATTCATGAGATAGGACATTCTCGAGAATGCGAAAAGTTGAAGGACATGGCAAGGGCTCCTGTGATGCCTTAACTTTCTTTTTTTTCTGAGGCAGTACTTCACATTCACTGCTTGTTGGGAGCTGGTTTAAGGATTCTACAAGGGTTGGCTCAGAAGGTCGTTTCTTATATTTCTTTAATATTACAGCTGGAGATCATTGTAGTTGAAAATAAAGCTTGACCTTGAACAATGATTCCTCATTCATAAATTCATAAATTTATTGTGTCTCGGATAATATCTCCTAAAAATCATGAAATCTCAGCATCTGCAATATTCCCTCCTCGGTACTCTGAGGAGAGACGAGCAATCGTTGAAACTTTCCTCGCCTCTTGTGAAGCCCCCAAAAATCTCACGGATCATTGTGTTATCGGTTCCTTTAGGCGAAAATCCAACGAATTTTGCTTAAACATCACATGATCATTTGTATAGCTAAAGAATCCACACAGCCGTGCCAAAATAGTTGGTGTTTACTTCAACCCGCGACTCTTGAAGAAAACGGTCAGCCAAATAATGATTGTCACCATCCGACAAGACAACTGAGTTACACAAACACCGAATGCTTTCATAATTTCAATAAAATCAGGTGCCGGCAGAAATCGTAGGCCAGCTCTCAAGTCTGCCTCATGAATAGTGACATACCCAAAAAGAGGAGAATACGCTCAATTAGTTAAAGTTGGCAATTTCACCACAATGTCATTCGGAAGTAATACTACTTTCGAAAAAAGATCAAGTCGCTCTCTATCAAAATTGATACGACATCCTCTGGGTTCTGACTTTTCCTCTGGTTCTCAGCAGAAAGGGGTTCTCTAATTTTCGCTATTTCAGTGACGCTTCACAGGAACGATTCGTTGGAACGGTTCGCCCCAACACTTGGTGCAACACTGCAGTGTGATATTTTGTCGTAACTCTGCACCGCAACAGTTTGCCGCAACACTTTGATGCAACTCTACCTAGCAACTCTTCGCCGCAACTCTTTGCTCCAATTCTTCACCTTAACTCTTTGGCACAACTCTTCTCTGTAACTCATCGCAGAAACTATTCGTCGCAACTCTATACCGCAACTCTTCCTTGCAACGCATGATAACTTTCTCCTTTTCCTCACTTGTGATTCTTCCCCGCATCCATGACCTCTATTTATAGGCTTGAGATGAGAAACAACATTAAAAAAAATGGCAGCCCATTAAAAAAAAAAACTGTTGCTCATTAAAAAAAAGACTGCAGTTTATTAAAAAAATAAAAAACTGCATCTCATTAAAAAAAACAGCAAAGCATTAAAAAAAATAAAACATTACTGCTCATTAAAAAAAACAGCAGCTCAAAAAGAAAAAAAACAACATTATATATTAATTGTTGGTTTTCTGGCCAATATTTTTGGTTTTCGAGCCAAGTAAAAATTTAATTTATCTTTAGCAAGACATGAACCTTCAACCTCCTAAATGAAAGAAATGACAGCAACCAACAGATCTAGAAACATTTTCTTTAATATGTAAAGATTTTTTTTATTCTTATTTACAAACAGATAGTAAGAATGTTGCATTTATACAACAAAAATGAAGTAGCTCTAGACCTAGATAATTTTGGACGACGAATTAGATCTCGCCCGAAAATAGGGGGGCTGTTGATACGCCACTGATCCACCCGATAATTATACTTACAAATATGATATGAAAATTGGCAACGGCAACAGAAACTTGATCCCAGCGAATATATATGCTTATGATTTTGATTTATAATTTGGATACTATGCAAGTATACGTATCATTTATCAAGTAATATAGGACTTTCTAATTAAGCCCCGAGATATCGAACCCACAGGGAAAGTGAAAAATCTGTAAAGAAACAAGAAAATTATCTTTTTACTTTTTTAATTGGCTTTTGAAAGTATGTTTTGATTTTGAAAAGTTTGATAGTTGATTTCACTCGTTAAGTTTTCTTAGAAAAGTCAAACAAGAAATTAAAATGATAATAACTATAAATATGGTATGAAAAACACTATTAACTAGAATATCATTTCCTTTCCTTTATAAAGTAGTAATAATTATGAAAGTATTGTTGTGGAAGTATTTAAATTTGTTGTGATAAATAGAAGCAAATGTATTCTTTACCCTTACTTGGTTCTATAAAGAACATTGGTTAATTTGAAATTTTATCATTTTGAACATGGTTAGGCAGGGAAGATACCAGCTCTCACTCTAGAGTTCCCTCATTTCCCTCCATATGGGGGCTAACTTCTCATAACAAAATTCAAAACTTCAAACTAATTTAGGGGCTTTTATCATGTCACACTAAAAATCCTCTAATTTTACTTCCTTTTAAAACATCTTCTACTATATTGCATTCAATTATATGAGCTGCAATTTTCACCCATATAATTGCATGTGATTCTTACTAACTTTTATGAGACAATACCGCATTGGATCTTACATAATCTCACCATAAATTTTACATCTTAACATGCTAATTTAAGAAGTAAATAAAGTTTATAGAATCAATCTTCACAACTTCTTCCAACTTTAAACACATATACATTCCATAACAATTCTTCATGAATTACTTTTTCTTCATTTAGTAAAGAAAAAAATAAAGTAAACTACTCAGAATGCATTGAGAAAATACAAAAACACATTGATTTGAAATTAAAAACCATAAGAAAAACAATAAACACAACAAGTATTAATTAAAAACTAAATGTAAGAACAAAAGTAAACACTTATCTGAAAATCCTCTCCACAAGACTCAGGAAGTTACTCTGAAATTTTTACTCTTCACTAAACTACTCCTCATAGTAGGTCTCCCAACTCTGATGACTCGGAAACAGACTTCAGACTTCAATAAAAACTAAACTAAAGGAAAGAAAAGAAGTGTGAAGAAGAAGGCTTCAATCCTACCCTTTTCTCTTTTCTAATCTCTACTCCTACTCCTAATGAAATACAATAAAAACTCTGTAAAAACTCTCTTCAAAATGCAATGGAAGAGCCCCTTATCTTTCCTAAGACTCTCTTTAAAAATTAAACCAATAGGTGTCTTGGTGTTTCTTCAAAATATGTCCAGATTCGATGTATCCACAAAAGAATGCACTCCTTCATTCAAACTTGCCGCCCAAAGGAAGTTATGGAAGTTACCACCAAGAGTTGCATCCCATCCCCTTTGAAAATTGAGCCAAATTCAAGTTAATCTCAGTTTTTAACTGTGGCGGCTAAGCGTCGGCCGAGCGGCGCTTAGTCGCTAGTGCCCAAATTTTCATTTTTCATTTTTTGCTCCAAATTTAATGCAATTTTATTCCTTTCATCATAATCACTCATTTTCATCATACCTGCAAGAAAAATACAAAATACCTTCCATTAAAGTGCAATATCATTAAAAATAGGTATAAAAATGTGCATAAAAAATACTATATATTTTAGCTGTATCAAAATCCCCCAAACTTAAAATGTTACTTGTCCTCAAGTGACAGTCAATCTCATACAAAAAATTTTAACATGCAAATAATGTAATGAGTTTCTTAGGAAGATAACAAAATTTTGTTCTAGAAATGGAATAGTCCAATTTAGAAAAAATTTCAGTAATTAAGACTAACTTAAAGTTTAGAAAGTTCTTAAGGAAAGAAAAATGACAAATATAAGTCTCTATCGAATTCAGAAATATTTGTAGATTCTTCAAAATATAGGATCCAAACATCTTATTTTTCTCACTTAAAATCTTTTTTTGAAAATAATTTTACTTACTATATTTTAACCTTAAGCTTTAGATTTTCTCTGAACTTATATGTTAAACTTTAGGTGTGGAAACAATTTTTGATTAGGCCCTTAAATCCTCAAGCTTCTCCTCCCTTTTTACATACTATTTTTCACTTTTTCTTTTTCTTTTCTTTTTCTTTTCTTTTTCTTTTTCTTTTTTTCTTTTTCTAAGGCAAGGATTATTGTAATTGGATAAGCCTTTAATGATTTTGAATTTCACCCTTCCATTTAAAATAAAGTTTGAAGAATAAAAGTCAAATCTTCTATTTATCCAAAAATATAAAATTTCTTACTAAAGATAGATAGCTATATTTAACATCTCTTCATTAAGAAAATTTTAACTTTAATTTTTTCACGATCAGTATAAATTTTCAACTAAATTTTTTTATTCATTTCTATATTCAAAATTTTTGCTCCCCCAATATAACTTCATATACATAATTGTTCTCAATCAAGAAATAAGATTTATTTTAATTATTCTTGAGAACAAATAAAATTTTTGGTTTTTGAAATTTTTTTTTGTTTTTAAAATCCCCCCCCCCAATTTTAATTTTTAGTTTGGATAAAACATTTAAGCATAAGAAATGATACATGGGTAAGAATTAAAGACAAACATAACATGCTTGCATGAATTTAAATATCCTAAATATGCAAGTATATCAATTTAAACAACGAGAGTAAAATAAAATCAAATTCAATTTTTCAAAACATTTTCTTCTTATAACAAGAAAAGAAAAGTTTCAAAAGACTTCTACAGTAGTGGAGGTTTTCAAAGTAAATATACCCCAACTGAAATCACACTGATACTAGATAGCAAATGGTAGTGGTAGATTTTTGTAAAGTTTTTAAGCATGCATTTTCCAAAATAGTAGTAGTGTTCTCTAATCTCCTATCAGTTTTAGAATTAAAGTACACCCTAAAAAAAACTCTAGTACAACATACACATTAAAACATTTACTACCACACACACTACACTCAAAGCAACATATAAAACATCAATCCAACAACAATACATCTGAATATGCATAACAGATAAATAGTAAAACTACAATCTGCATACTATCATAGTTCACATCATAACACAATCATCAAACAAAATACTAGAAAAAGTACACAATAACACAGCACAACATCACAGCATCACAACAACTAAAACAAACAACATGCATCTACTCTTCATCATCATCTTGCTCGTTCCAATCCCTGGATGACACATAAGGTATGTAGAATGGATGAGGGGGCATCTCAGCACTTTGATCACCTCTAATCAATCTATCCAAATAATGCTGATAATTCTCCTCATACTCATCATTTTTTACAATATATCTCTCCACATTATCCATCTTACCATCCATATCTTTCATATGCTCTCGAGTAAGACTCACTTTCTTCAAATTTTTTCTTAATAAACTATTCTGTGAATCAGTAGATGATGAAGCACGTGAAGTAATAGCACGAGAAGTAGATGCGAGCGGAAAGCGAAGCGAAGCGATGAAGACCTACCAAATCCTCCTCTCCGACTAAGTCCGAATGTACATGTAAGCTCCAATGTTTACACTAGTGATAGGTCTCAAAAGCTGAAGTACCTCTTCCCAGGTTTCAAATTTCACTTCAGACCGTTCATATAATGAATGAATCAGGGAAGGAAATCCCATACCTGCAGTAGTGGTAGATCTGGCACAATTCACAATATAATCATAAATGGTCGCTCTGATATCTATAGGCTTCCCTTTCTGATTGCAATGGTTCAAAACAGTTCTTTCCCTCGTCACTTCACTAGTATGACTTGAAGGCAACATTTTATAAGAGAAAAAATAATGCCATGCCTTAGAAGTGGCATTTAATTTGGAAGCAGGAAAATTCACTATTCTATCATTTGTTATTTTCCATAATCCTCTTCCATCAGTCAAAAATCCCATTATCTCATCTAACTCTCCCTCCGTAGGATGAAAATTAGAATAAAAACAAAACATAGCAGGAGGTAATTGATAGAAAGTGTTAATTATCCCTGAAGAAAAGTCCACATCTTGCCCACTAAACATCACCAAATTCTCTTCTGATGCAGGCAAATTCTCATAGAATTTTCTAACAATAGAGAAAACAGCAACAGTGAAGAAGCAACAGTAGTTCTCCCAGTTCCTCCTAGCAATTATATCTTCAATTACTTCTCCTGGCTTACTGAACACTCTCTTAGGAATCAATTTACGTGACTGCAACGCATTAACGTATCGTTCCTCAGCCCTCGCACTAACAAATTTTTCGGAATCAAACTTCGTCTTTCCTCTCGCGCGCTTTGACTTTGGAGCCATCTCTAAAAATTCACGAAAAATTTACCATAAATTCCAAAATCAAATTAAACTTGCTAAATTATCTTCCAAAAGATGTTTCCACTAAATCCAAGCAATTTCTTAAGTTTTTCCTCAAATTTTCAACATGAATAGTAATTTTACAATTTTCCAAAATGTACTCAAAATATATGGTGAAAATAAAAAATTTTTACTTAGGAGTAGTGCTCTTACCTCAAGGAATCCAAATTTACAAATTTTTGTTGAGATCTGCTCTTAAATGGTCTAAATCAAAGATGCCCTAGACTCTCTCTCACGTGAAAGCGATGGGTTAAAGATGAACAGGGGAGTTAAAATGACGATTCAGGGGTTTTTAACTGCTAGGAACCAATTTTCGAGAACTGGCTCTAACCTGACCGCAAGTAACGCAGTAATATATGCTTCCAAAAGATGGCCAAAGCTTGCCCCAATTTATAATAAGCGACTAGCGTATAAATCAAAATATTGTAAATTTTAGAAATTACTTTACACACTAGGGGTACTACGCAAGTATACGTATCGTTTCAAGTAATATAGGGTTTTTTATTATAACGCAAGTATCGATCCCAC
Source organism: Papilionanthe hookeriana x Papilionanthe teres (assembly GCA_022702705.1). Lineage (NCBI taxonomy): Eukaryota > Viridiplantae > Streptophyta > Magnoliopsida > Asparagales > Orchidaceae > Papilionanthe > Papilionanthe hookeriana x Papilionanthe teres. Next base: position 24,880,089 of record CM040437.1, read on the forward strand.
GGGGAAAAATTATAGAAATAAATTTTCTAAATATTATATTTTAAAAATATCTTTTTATCCTTCAAATTAACTATATTACTATTAATTTACTACATGTAATTAAAAAAAAACAATACTAAGAGAATGATTTATGAAAACTATATAAAATAACAACTTTCTTTCCTTCAATTAATACAAGATTTTTAAGATAATTTAATATTCGTTGGAGAATTTGATTTATGGTATTGTGCCAAATAGAAGCATTCATATTCTTTACCCTTTGATCCAAGCGTAAAGAACATTGGCTAACTTACAGATTAGGTCTGGATGTATTGTTAGTAGTAATGGGTTAATCTAGACTCTCACTTCTAGATGTCCAAGGGTGGCTATGGTCGGCCCTACTAGTGACCCATTCCTGATTTATAAATCAAATTATAAGAATTTAGCATGTCACTCTAAAAACTTGTCAATTCTACGCCCTTTAAATCTTATCATCCTATTTATTTGCACTTCACTTTGAATAGCCCGCTCATGGCCTTCGACTACCCAAGGATTCATGTGACATTTACAAGTTAAGAGTTCTTCTCCTTCAAGGTTTCAAAACTCTTCAAGAGGTTTTAACAATTTAAGTGGTCATTTTAAAAGTAAAGTAAGATCAGGTATTAATGTCATCATGATGTTTTTGAAAATATTTTGAATTTTAATTCTCCATCGAATCTTTATATTATCTTATCTATCTCTTCATGATTGAAGGAAGAAAGTAAACTAACTACTCAGAACACATTGAAAATAAACTACAAAACATAATAAATAAACTTTGAATCAAATATAAAAATACTTATCTCAAATATTCCTTCTACAGATCTTCTAACTCCTGAATCCACAGTGTAATGAACTCCAGATGCTACAACTTGAAAGTAAACTTACTAAACTAAACAAAAGTGGCTCTAAATTTCTCTCTCTAATTCTCTAGACTCTCTCTCAGGAGGCTAGAGGGGGTGGGGCGAATGGGGGGTGATTTTCTCTGAAGGAGTGGACTCATATTTATAGGCTCCAAGGGTTGCCTTGAGGCACCTCTTCAAAACATGTCCAAATTCAATGAATCTTCTAGAAGGTCGGTCTGGAGCTTAGGCGCCGGACATCGCGTCCAGTTCTTCGCACCTCTTCGCTTTGGCTCGCACCTCTTCGCATTTAAAACCTTTTTGAAGAGTCCAAATGCAATGTATCACATGTCCTATAATCAAGGAACAACTACCAGTCTTCTAGAATGTCCAATAACTGCTCACTCCGTCAAAATAACCATCCAAAAGTCGTCAAAAACTTGACAGTTTCTGTATCGAGTCTGGCGCCTAGGCGCCAGGCCATATTTTTTTCTTCTTTTTGTATTTTGTTCCATTTTTCCTCCCTTTTGCTCCTTTTCCTTTTCTAGACCTTTTTACATCACCTACATCCAAAAACACAAAAATACCTTTCATTAAAGCATAATATCCTTAGAAATTGATAAAAATCAAGGCATAAAAATATGTATTTTTCTTCATGGATCAGGCACCTAAGCGTGAAACCTTCGGCGCTTAGCCGCGAAATCTGGTGCTTAGCCGCCAATACCTAGATTTTCACAATTAAGGTATATGCTTTAAACCAATTCGTCAATCACCCTTAATCTCTTCAAAATAATTAACTATTCCCCATAAATCTTCTAATACTCAAATTCAAATGTTTAATATTCATCGATTCCAAACAAATTTCACACAAACACAAACTTATATTCATTAAAACATACATATCACTTAATACAATCCTAGGATGAAATTCTCTAAATACAAGAGACTTAATCTCAAACTGATAAGTTTACATCTCTAGAATGTAACTATCACATCATAAGGCGTAATTAAAACTCAAACATAAACAATAAATACACCAAACAAAACACATAAGAACACTAAACATATTAAACAAAGCACATAAGAACACAAAACATATAAGAACAAAGCACACTTAATTCCACTCCCCATTAGGTGGATTATATCCAGGACCACTATTATTCTCATTTGACCCTTATGGAATATAAATCTGATAGAACGGGCGATAAATATGCATTCTTATATCTTCTTCTTCAATCCATTTGTTCTTCAAAAATTGCCTTATCTGCTTCTTCCACGTATCTTGAATGACTGAATTGCATCTTGAGTTGCCATCCCATGTGCTCCAAATGTAAGTTAGTTTCATTGATCTTTACTTCCTTTTAAGTCACTTGGGCTTCAATTTTTGCAATCATTTCTGCGATCCCTTGAATATTAACAGCGAGAATCCATTGAATAACTCTTTAGCACGGTCACTAATGAACTTACTCTTGTCAGAATCTTGCTTCTTCTTAATCTCATTCTCCTATGAAGACATGATGTACCTAAAATACTCTTCTTAAGATTTATAAATGAAAATAGGACTTGGGGCGAGTGTTTTTCTTAAATCAGGTTCTTTTTATAGACTTGGGAAGTGCTAAAACTACCCCAAGACGTTTTAAAACTCCAAAATAACTTTCAAAACCTTTTCCCCATGATCTAGGCTTCTAGAATCTCATTTTTCACGTTTTTTGTAACTCCAGCGCCTAAGCGCCAACTAAGCGGCGCTTAGCCGCTGGTGCTCAATTTAGCACAGGCCTGCCAAATGTCCAAATTTTCATTCTGACTCCTCTAGGTCATCAAATAAGGTCAAATAAACTCTATTTAGTTTAAAAACTCCAAATTACTACCACTAAAAACATAAAAACAAACCAAACAAAGGAAACAAAACACACAAAACAAACATAAAGCAAAGCACACCGATAATTATGGATTGCCTCCCACAAAGCGCTTGGTTTAACGTCTTCAGCCTGACAAACCCATAACTCATTCTGAGTGACCCAACATCAGATTCTTATCAGACTTAGATTGCTCGACTGAAAAATATGGTTTAAGTCTATTTCCATTAACTTTAAATATTTTTCTAGTCTTAGGATCATGAATATCCACAGCTCCATAGGAATAAATTTTCATCACAATAAAAGGACCCATTACCTGGACTTAAGTTTTCCAGAAAAAATTCTCAATATGGCATTATACAGCAAAAATTTCTATCCTAGCACAAGATTTTTAGTAATAATCTTCTGATCATGCCATAACTTCATCTTTTCCTTATAAATCTTAGCACTTTCATAAGATTCATTCCTTATCTCTTCAAGCTCATTTAATTGCAATAATCTCTTCTCAGCAGCATCTTTCAAATTATAATTAAACTCTTTAATAGTCCAAAATGCTTTATGCTCAAGTTCAATATGTAAATGACAAGCTTTTCCAAAAATCAGCCTATATGGGGACATTTCTATAGAAGTTATGTAGGCAGTCTTATAGGCCCACAAAGCATAATCCAGTTTGATTGACCAATCCTTTCTATTTGGATTAACAGTCTTTTCCAATATTCTCTTAATTTCACGATTGGATAATTCAACCAAATCACATGTCTGCGGATGATAAGTAGTAGCACTGCGGTGATTAATATGATATTTCTTTACTAACTTTGCAATAATCGTATTTCTAAAATGACTTTCCCCATCAGTTATGATTACTCTTGGTATTCCAAATCTACAAAATATATTTTTTCTTAAAAACTTTGCAACACTTTGAGCATCACATAGAGGTAAAGCAATAGCTTCAATCCATTTGGAAACATAGTCTACTGCCATCAAAATATAAACATTTCCAAAAGATGGTGTAAATGGTCCCATAAAATCTAATCCCCAAACATCAAATATTTCAAATTCCAACATATAATTGAGGGGCATCTCTTTTCTTCTAGAAATATTGCCTACATTGACATCTATCACAACTTTTAATATAAGCATTCACATCCTTAAAAATTGTAGGCAAATAAAATCCAGATTGTAAGATTTTATATGTAGTTTTATTACTTCCAAAATGTCCCCCATAATCAAAATCGTGACATTTTTGAATAATTTCATAAGACTCTTCCAAAGGTACACATCTTCGAATTATAAGATCCTTTCCTTGTTTATATAAAAATGAGTCATCCAAAAAATAAGTCTTAGCATCAGACATAAATTTCTTATTTTCCTGATATATCAAACCATAGGGTATAATATCACTGACAATAAAATTTACTATGACTGCATACCACGGAACTTGCCACTCATTAACTGTGAATAATTTTTCATCAGGAAAATGTTCATTAATTTCTTCAACATCACGAAGTGATTTTTTAATTTTAAGTCTGGAAAAATGATCAGCAATTTGATTTTCAGAACCCTTTCTATCTACTATCTCAAAGTCAATTCTTGTAAAAGAAGAATCCATCTTATTAGTCTCGATTTTGCATTTTTTTTCTTCATTAAGTATTTGATAGCAGAATGATCAGTATGCACAACACATTTAGTTTCAATTAAATATGATCGAAATTTGTCAAAGGCAAATACTATAACTAATAACTCTTTCTCAATAGTGGTATAATTAATTTGAGCTTCATTAAGAGTTTTACTAGCATAATAAATAACTTTGAAAATCTTATCATATTTCTGACCCAAAATAACACCAATAGTAAAATCACTAGCATCATGATGCACCAAAAATATATACCCTTTTAGCTATATGTTTTTACCTATTTTTGGTGATATTGCACTTTAAAGGAAGGTATTTTTCATGATTTGTTGCATGTATGATGATTATAGGTGATTGGAGCAAAAAGATGCAAAAAGGAACAAATTTGGAGCAAAATGGAGCAATTTGGAGGAAAACAGCCCTGGCGCCGCCAACACCAGAATGGGCGCCACGGGCGCCCTATTCCAGAGACTCCAAATTAATTGGCAGTTCACTTCAAATTCAAAAGTTTTGGCAGATTTTTGAAGAGGTGCTTGAAGAAACTCTTGGGGAATTCATTCCTAACATTAAATTACGTGTCCAAGACGAAAATAGAGAGGAGAAAGAGAAGAGAATTGTTGTAGAGAGTGTGAGGAAAGTGTGAGGGAGAGTTAGGGTTTGTGATTTTAAGAGAGATTCTTCTCTAAGGAGGGGAGAAGAGGGAGTAAAGTGAGATATTGCTTCTTCATCTTTGTTCCAAGGAGAGAATCAAGTGTTGCAAGTAAGAGAAAAGGAATCAAGGGGACTTTGAAGGAATTTACTTGGAGAAGAGAAAGAGATAAGTTGTATTTACTTTTGTGGTTTGTATGACTCTTCTTTTATATATTAAATCCATGTATTTTTATATCTTCTCCATGAATTTTGATTAGTTACCCTTGCCTTTCTTCTTGCATGAAGTAATTATGATGTGGTGATGTGGAAATGATGTGCCCTTTAAGTGTTATAAAAGTTGTGATGTTTCTTTAATTTGGAACTTAATTTACATTCCAATCCGGCCAATTGAATTGTTAAAACATGTTAAGGAACACTAATTTCAAAAGAATTGAATGTTCTACAACAAGAATGAAGAAACCATTTAAGGTGTTGTTGGCATATTTTCATGTTTGTGTTGTACTTTAGAAAAAGGGGTCGCCTAACAGAAATTATAGGCGAATTTTTAATTTAATTTAAATAAATAATTTGAAAAGTAGTATTTGATTTTGAAAATAATTTTAAGTTTAAAAGTTTTAAGATATGAAATCAAACCGATCTCACATCCCAAATAGTTTATATAAACGAGCACCGCACCACAAACCGCATATTTATCCCGAGGAATAGACACACTACTTGATGATGGGGCTCGATTAAATAAACTAGAAGATCTGTGACATCCGTTTGGTCTACGAACCAATTTTATAAGCCGACAAGTTCCCCTGCTTAATATAATGGAATTAAGCAAGGTTTATATTACACAGGTTCTTAAAGTTCCCTATAAGGGCAAGCCCCTATAGTTAATTACATCTTAAATGACGGGAATCATTTAAGAAAACTCTCGAAAATGATTAGTGTTTTTGCTCTTAAGAATTTCAAAGTTTAAGGTTTTCAAAGGATTGGATTTTGGAAATTTCAAAAGGGAATGGATCAAATTTGGAACAGTTAATTTTAGGAGTCCAAAGGAAGAGGAGTGGGGGAAGTTGAGGATCCAAGAGGAATCTTGGCAACTTCCCGACTATCCTATTGTTTGAGCTTGATTTAGGAAGAATTATTTAGTATTTTGATCCTGCCAATTTTAATTATTTAGGACTTATATTCGTATGACATGATCATACAAACAGCCTTGAAGATGTGAGGATTTATGTCGTACCAAATGACTACCTCGGAATCCTAAGACCGGTTAGGGCTTAATTTGCATAATATGATTATGCAAATGCCTAACAAAAGGTTGAGGATTTATGTTGCATTAGGCAAACTACCTCGAAATCCTATGGCTTGGTTATTTAATACTAGGAAAGGTTTTGCTGAAGTAGACTCAAGTTTTGCTAATGACGATGGTCGTCTCTGCCCACTATGCTCCAAGCTTCTTATTGTTGCAGAGGTTTAGTTTTAGAAGTCATAAATCAGGAGATGAGAGAAGTGTTTTGGTTTAGAGAAATCCTTAAAATCCAAGTGTTTTTAATATTTTAATTAAAAAACAAATCTTAAAGTTGATTGAACAGAACCGATTAAGATCCCACGGTTCCGTCATCTCGGCACCGTTATTTTCATTGAATTCACTTAGTCCAGATGAATTTGCTAAACTTAACTGAATGAGTTCCACACCTTCATTTAGACCATGGGAAATCCTGTTAGCAACACGTGGGTTACATCATCCGAGGTATTCCCGATTATTCAACGAGTCGTTTTAATTTAGTTGCAATTGTAGTTTTGTTGTTCTGTTTGTGATTAAATTTTGAGTTGTTTTATATTTTGGAATGTTGTAGCGGTGAATTTTATCTTGCAATGACTTTTAATTTAGTTTTGGTTTTAGTTTAAGGACTATCCTAAAGGTTTTGGTTTTCATGCAACAGTTTTATTTATTATGCAAGAAAAAGTAAAGTACAATGCATGTAAGTAAATTGCAATAAAGTAAATTGCAATAAAATAAAAGCGTACTCGGAGGGTCTTCCCAGTCATCCCAAGCTGCACTTAAAACACATGTTTAGGCATTTAAATATTTCAACAGATACCTAGGTAAAGCTAAGGGAAGGGTTTTGGTTGTCTACCAAATTCCTAATCCTATAACTAGTCATCTCCTATGACGTATAGATTCTTGGTTTGGTTTAAGGATGATTTTCTTCATCAAAGAACAAATAGATTCAATTGTTCTTCTAAAACATCTCGTCATATTGAGGAAGTGTTTAGGACGAGTCCTAAACATCTTTTGATATTTACGGGATTGTTTTGAGTCCAAGTAAATTTAGTTGCACGGGTGAATTAATCATTCAGGGGTTTAGTTAAACTTTGTCTCTTGCTCAGTGAACTAGGACATTTGAATTTCCTATAAGTGAAGTAACACTTCACTTGATACTTCATTTAAGAGTTATAATAATAAGAGCTTTAAAAGGGCAAATCAATTTATTAGGTATTTTAATGATTTAAACTTAATGATTTAATTTCAATTTTGACTTAATTATAAGAATTAGTTTACATTTGAAATAGTGTTCAAATTATTTTAGAGTTAATTCTTAATGATTTCATTTAGGTTTGTCGTTAAATGATTTTAATTCAATTTAATTTCAATTTAATTTAAGTTTAATATAATTTAATTTAATTTAATTTATTTTAATTTTAATTTAATTTAATTTGATTTTAATTTTAATTTAATTTGGTTTAATTTAATTAAATTTCAATTTAAATTTAATTTAATTTAATTTAATTTAATTTAATTTAAATTTAATCTAATTTTATTTTAATTTTAATTTTAATTTAATTTTTAATTTAATTTTATTTAATTTTATTTAATTTAATTTAATTTAATTTTAATTTAATTTAATTTTAATTTAATTTAACTTTAATTTAATTTTAATTTAATTTAATTTAATTTTAATTTAATTTTAATTTGCTTTAATTTAGTTTAGTTTAATTTTAATTTAAATTTAATTTAATTTAATTTTTAATTTAGTTTAAATTTAATTTTAATTTAATTTTAGTTTAATTTTAGTTTTAATTAATAATTTGGATTATTATTTTAATTTTTTTAATTAAGAATTAAGTATTATTGAAGTGATTTATTTAGGGATTTTTAAATTAAAGAATAAATATCCTCTTAATAATATCCCTACTTTAATAATTCCAATTTATATTATTCTTCCAAAATTTCGATTAATTAATTAATTAAAGTTTTATTTTAATTATATTTGAAATGGTTAGTAGGTTTCTACCCTCAATCATTTAAGTTTCAATCATCCAAAATCATTTTAAAATCAAATATTTTACCCTCCTTTTTTTGATTAATCCTAAAATTTTAATTAAGGGTTGAAATTTTTTATTACCCTTTTGCCCTTCAAGCTTAATAATTCTATAAATAACCTCAAATGAAATTCAAATTTTTATGTAACCTCACTCACATGTCAATTAAGACATTAGAGGAGAAAATGTGATTTTTCAGTATTTAATTTATTTATTTAATTATTTTTAATGGAAAATAGGGGTTTTCAAGGAAAATTCAATAACATGACCAAGGAAATGTTTCTGTCTTTAAGAAAATTATGGGATATTCCTAATGACCAGAAGGACCATTTGGACCAATTTTGATGATTTTTTAAATTATATTTTATTTATTAGAATAATTTTGAATTTTGAGGTATTAATTAATTTTAAAATAAAAATAAAGTTGAGAAATAGGTTTTATATTTTTAAAAAATCTCTCTGATATTAGGGAAGTCAGAGAACAAAATTTTATATTTTTCTAATTTTTTCTTTAATTTATTAGAATTAATTTAGTGGAAATGTTAAAGAAAATCATTTTTTTTAAATTCAAAAATTGTTTTAGGCCATTAAAATTCAATATCTTACCCTAGAGACTTAGGAAAAATATTTGGTTTATTCCTAAGTGATTAGAATTCAAAATGTGACATTTTGGTGATTTTTAATATTTTTATGATTTTTATTATTTTTTAATTATTAAAAATATTAAAATAATTATAAAAATCAACTTTTTAGAAAATTACAATTTTAATTTTCCTAAGTTCCTCCGATATCGAGAAGCTCCAAAACTATTTTTGTGAATTTTTGAAAAGTATTTTGTGAGTTATGAATTTTTTAAATTTAATTTTATCCATTTTGCTTAAGAGGCTTAATCAACCCATTTGGTGAGGTTAATCAAATCCAATTGACTTCAAATTTTTATGTGATGTTCCTCTAATCTTAAAGATCAGTGGAGAATTGTTTTCAAGTTAATTTAATGTGTAGTTGACCCTAATTAATTAAAGTTCAATTTTGGGTGGTTAGGCCAATTAGGGTTGTTCCATGTGAATTAACTCAAGACCTATTTTTCCTAGGTTCCTCTGGTCATAAGAAACATCACCAAATTTTCCTAGAATTTATTTCTCAACATGCTAATTATTAGAATTAAAATACTCAAAACAGTAACATGCAATTGAAAAATCAATAACTTCTCATAAGAATGGCCTCTGACCTTGGAAAATTCAGGGAATGTTCTCAAGTTCAAAGGCTTCAAAAGCCACATGGTCTCATGCCATGGTGAATTGCCTATGCAAATTGAATTAAAAAAATGCAGAGAGTAAATAAATCATTAAAAATAAAATACTCAATGAAATTACTTCATTTCTTTTCAAATAATTCTCCTCTGTTCACTGAGCAAGAGGGTATTTTTATTTTATTTTTATGATTTTTCTACACAAAGTTATGAATTTTTAAAGTTCTGATAATTAAATAAATAGAAAAATACCCTATTTTCCTACATATCCACGCGGCGCCACGCAATCTTCGGCAGCTCCGAAAGACCACGCAGCGCGCTTTGATTTGGCGCCGCCATCTGAGTCAGCTTCCACGGGGCCCGCGGTTCACGTACCATCTCCTGGTCCGACGCCATCTTAGTCGTCCGCTCGATACACGCTCGATCCAATTACTCCCGGTCATCGTCTACGACTGGTGTGCACTCGTGACCGTCCACACCAAAACCCTAAGATCTCACTCGATTCTCAATTGATTTTTATGTTCTTATACTCTATGGATTCGTCTTAAAGAGACGAACATATCCATACGGTTTATATGGCATGAAATTAACTCAATCAAAATAGAGAATGTTCAGAAGCTCGGGAAGAAGAGAGAGCTCATACCTTTGCTCGGAGAAGTGAAGCTTTGATGCGAGAGTTGTGTCACCTTCGATTGAGTCCAAGCAAGCTCCGGATGAAGTCTCTGGCCACAGGGAATTTCCTAGACCCGATTTCCACCGGACCCAATTTCAACCTTTGGAGGCTAGAACAAATGGATGGCCTGGAGAGGGGGCTTTCACTGGGGAACTCCTTCTCTTGGTCTTGTGCAGGTGTGGGAGAGTTTAATTTGATTTTGGTGAAGGATTTGAAAGTGTCTTGTTCTAGCCTGAGAATTGAGCTCCAAAATTGAGCTCAATCAGTGGGAATTAGGGTTGCAGGACAGTGGGGATCAAATGCTCTTAGCTAGGGGAAGCTTTGTGAGGAGTTTGGAGGGATTTTGTGAAGGTCGATTTCAGCCAACCTTTTGGCCGAGAGGGGTTGGTTGGCTTAAATAGCCATGGCCATGGCTTCTCGGGGGAGTTAGGGGTCGGGATCAGCTGCTTCGGTGAGGAGAAGAACGGCTACAATGGCCATTTGGAGTGGGGCAGCTCCGCCAAGGGGAATTGTAATTTTTGGTTGATTTGGACCTCTCGGCCTAGTGTTTTCCGGCGACTGTGGTGGCCGGCCAGCCAAGGTCAGGTCACTGTTGTGATCAGGAGGATCAGTGCTTGAGGTTTGTTAGTTCAATTATCAAATGCCATGTGTAAAGACGATGAATTGAAATGGAAAGGGGAAGAGGTGATTTTGGCTTGGTTTGGGTCAACCCATGTATTTGGGCTTGGTTCACCTCCCCATGGCCTGATTTTGGGCTGAGGAGGTCAGGTGTGTCAAGCTCACATGTGTGGTGAAGTCCACATCCAAACATATTTGGATTAATTTTGGGTTAAGGGTAATCATGGTTAAGGCTAATGACCTTAAGGGAATCTAGAAAGAGCTTCCTCCATTTGCCCAATGTGGTATGGTCACATGTCAAACCTTTCATGGCTCCACATGGGGTTTAAGGATGGCTTCATGGCTCTTATATGGTTTGGGAAAAGTTGGCTTGGTTTCATGGAAGTAGGTTTTAGGAATTTTGGTATTTTTGTGTGAAATTTGGATGGTTTGTCATATGGCTTGGTTTAGAAAAGTTTGATTGTTGATTTAGAATTTAGGGATGATTTCAATTAATGAAATGATGAATAGAGTATCATATGGGCTTTAACATGAAGTTTAGGCTTTTAAAATTTGGTAAAGGTGGGCTTTTAAAATGGTTTTAGGGGAATGGGTTTTTATGTTTCAAAATGGGCTTTTAGATCAAAAAATTTGTAAAGGGCCATGCCAAATAAATGTTGGGTTTAGTTTAAGGATATTTCATGAGTGATTTAAAACAAATTTGGAGTGATTTGGGATTGAATTGGATGTAAAATTGATGTTGAGAAATGTTTAGGAGAATATTATGAAGAGTTTTCAACTTTGGTTGGGGTTCGATCTTGGGATTTGGGCTTATTTGGGTTAGGTTTGGGTTTAGGTCGATTTAAGGGGTTTTGGGTTTGGGTTGAATTTAAGTGAGGTTTGGGTTCAAGTTTTAGGCAAATTATGTTAGTATTTTCTTTATGTAGATGTTAGGGAAGGTTTAGAAAAGATTTGGATTCAATTGGAGTTGAATTGGATTGGTTTGGGCTAAGTTTGAGTTATGGGTCAAAATTGGGCTTTAAGTTTAAAAATGAAATTGGAATCAAATGTCAATCAAATTAGGCTTGGATTTGGTCTAGATTGATATTGGGGATATTGAATTGAAGTTTAGAATTGAATTGGACCAAAATTGAGGTCAATTGGGGTGATTTGGTTTGACATTGGGTTCACTTGGGTTTAAAATGGGTCAAATTGGGGGTTTTGGTAAAAGTAGGGGAAATTGGCAAAATTAGCCCATGGTGTATTTGAACAAAATAAAATTGGAAATATTTGGGATTTTCTGGAATTTTCTGGGAATTTTTGGAATTTTTGGATTTTTGGGTCAAGAGGGGCATTTTGGATATTTGGAGGGTGTTGGGGGTATTTTTGGAAATTTTGGTATTTTTGGTTATGGATGATCACTTTGATTTTGAGGAATTTTGAAGAATTTGGGTAATTTTACAAATTTTGGGTCATTTCAAAGGCATTTGGTAGGTTTGGCGGGTCCGAGGCCCCGGGGGTCAAAAATTGAAATTTTGGAAAAATGAAGATTGATTGAATGTGAGTAGAATGGAATCACTTTGGTTGAGCCATGAAGCCATATTAAGCCCATATGAGCCATGAGAGGACTCATTTGAGGCATTCACTATGTTATTCCTAACCCTCTTAGCCAGGGGCTTAGGGGTTAAGAACCATCCATGTGAATTATCTACATGAGTCAGGAAGTCAAGCAAGGCATGAATAGTTTTAGGATTTGGAATGTGTGTGAAAGTGTAATGTGTTCAGGTGAACCCTCACCAGACCAGGTCACCCAGGGCAGGGTGATCCCAAGGCCAAAGAGTCTTATAGGGAACTCATCCTTTAAACATCCACATTTGATCTCAACCTTCTAGGTGATTAGGGGTTTACAATCAAGCTTGTGGGGTTTGCAGGGAGTTAAGAAGTGGTTGAGTTTCTAAAGGGGTAGGTTCCATCTCTAGTCCTCTAAGATAGTTAAAGGAAAATCCCAAGGCTAGATCCTAAGTACTAAAGAGAGAAGAGAAGACATCATCAAAAATGAGGTCAACAATTGGACCCCCAATAGGTGTGGGGTGCTAACCAAGCACACCGCGCGTATTGGCATTGATTGAAGAGATCAACAAAACCAACACAGGTGTCCAAGTGACAAACTTAGGACAGAGTAGAAAAATTTCCGCTGGGTAGTATCAAGTATATCTCCAAGACTGGAGGTTCTTGAACTCTCGGCCGGGGAAAGGAAAAGGAGGTGAATTCCAAATCACAAGATTTGGAGAATTTTGATTTAGATTTCGTTTCATTTCATGTTCAAGTTTTGATGTGTAAGTTTAGATTTTTTTTTTATTTGTAGTTCCAATTTAGATTGAAGTTTGATTTAAAATCAGTTTGAGGAAATTTGGATTTGAAATGAGAATTGAAACCCGTGTTTCAACCTCGGGATTGTGAAGAAAACTGGATTTTAGGTAGCAGCCTCGGAGTAAGCATCCGAGCATAAGTGTCGATTGAAAAGGATGAGAATCAAAATTTAGGTACTGATCTCGAAAGAGAACTGGAATGTAGGTACCAGTCTCAGAAAATTTGAATTGAAATGTAGGTATCAATTCAGATGAGAAACAAAATGTAGGTATCGATCTCAAAATGAGAACTGGAATGTAGGTACCAGTCTCAGAAATTTTGAATTGAAATGTAGGTATCAATTCAAATGAGAATCGAAATGTAGGTATCGATCTCAGAAAGAGAACTAGAATGTAGGTACCAGTCTCGAAAATTTTGAATTGAAATGTCGGTATCAATTCGAATGAGAATCGAAATGTAGGTATCGATCTCAAAATGAGAACTAGAATGTAGGTACCCATCTCAGAAATTTTGAATTGAAATGTAGGTATCAATTCAGATGAGAATCGAAATGTTGGTATCGATCTCAAAATGAGAACTGGAATGTAGGTACCAGTCTCAGAAATTTTGAATTGAAATGTAGGTATCAATTCGTATGAGAATCGAAATTTAGGTATCGATCTCAAAATGAGAACTAGAATGTAGGTACCAGTCTTAGAAATTTTGAATTGAAATGTAGGTATCAATTTGGATGAGAATCGAAATGTAGGTATCGATCTCGAAATGAGAACTGGAATGTAGGTACCAGTCTCGGAAATTTTGAATTGAAATGTAGGTATCAATTCGGATGAGAATCGAAATGTAGGTATCGATCTTAAAATGAGAAGCTGGAATGTAGGTACCGGTCTCGGAAATTTTGAATTGAAATGTAGGTATCAATTCGGATGAGAATCTAAATGTAGGTATCGATCTCGAAATGAGAACTGGAATGTAGGTACCAGTCTCGAAATTTTGAATTGAAATGTAGGTATCAATTCAGATGAGAATCGAAATGTTGGTATCGATCTCAAAATGAGAAGTGGAATGTAGGTACCAGTCTCAGAAATTTTGAATTGAAATGTACTGTGGAGATTTGGATTTAGCGGGAGATCGAAATGAGATATGAAAGTGTTCCACATCCCATGAGAATTAATCAAACATTGATTTTTTGGCGAAGGGTATGAATCCATGCCATCAGAACCAAATCGAAAATTTTTCGTGGTTCTGAAATCATCCCGAGAGAGGGTTTCAAAGGAGGTCTGAAGTAGATCTTGATTTGAAGAAGCATTGGAGGAGTTAAAAAGATGGATTTATACTAGAATTCAATTTGAGATTTAGATTCATTTTGTTTGTCCTTTATTGATCTGATTTTTATTATTTGTTGTTTTTTAAGTGTTCATGTGAATTTGAAGTTCATTTTACTATTTAGATTTTTAGGAAAAGTTCTCATTTATTTTTTTTTCTCTTATGTTCTTCGTTCAAAGTTCATTTAACTCTAATGGCGTTTCCCAGTCAATTTGCACAAAAAAAGGCGAAGGCAAAATATGACGTAGTCATTTTCATTCCAACTTGCTGAAAGTACATCATACAACTTGGTCTAGTCATGATAACGATTTCCTTAGAAATTTAATGTCTTGTACACTACCGATTTTTTGAAAGCAGAATTATCTGATTATAATGGAGAGAGGAATTGTCCCCAGCGGAGTCGCCAGAAGTTGTCGGCATATTTTTAGGTTGTGTGGTATTTTGAAAAGGGGTCGCCTAACAGAAGTTGTCGGCGAATTTTTTTAATTTAATTTAAATAAATAATTTGAAAAGTAGTATTTGATTTTTAAAAATAATTTTTAAAATATGAAGGTTTTAAGATATGAAATCAAGCTGATCTCGCATCCCGAATAGTTTACATAAACGAGCACCGCATCACAAGCCAGTGTATACTATCCCTAAGGATAGACACACTGCTTGATGGTGGGGCTCGGTTAAATAAACTAGAAGATTTGTGACATCCGTTTGGTCTGCGAACCAATTTTTTAAGCCGACAAATTCTCTCGCTTAATATGAAAGCATTAAACGGGATTTATATTACTCAGGTTCTTTAAAATTTCCTATAAGGGCAAGCCCCTATAGTTAATTACATCTTAAGTGACGGGAATCACCTAAGAAAACTCTCGATAATAATCAATAATTCTGCTTTCGAGAATTTCAAAGTTTAGGTTTTCAAGGGATTGAATTTTGGAATTTCGATAGGGAATGGATCAAATTTGGAACATTTTATTTTGGGAATTCAAAGGAAGAAAAGTAGGAGAAATTACAGATTCGAAGCGAACTTCGGTAATTTCCCGACTATCCTATTGTTTGGCTTAGATTTAGGAAAGTCCTAATGTTTATTTAATGTTTTAATCTTGCCAATTTTAATTAATTAGGGCTTATATTTGTATGATAAAATCATACAAATAGCCTCGAAAATATGAGGGCTTATGTTGTATCAGACGACTACCTCGGAATCCTAAGACCGGTTAGGGCTTAATTTGCTATGCAAATGCCTAATGAAGAGTTGAGGATTTATGTTGCACTAGGCAAACTACCTCGAAGTCCTATGGCTTTGTTATTTAATTCTAGGAAAGTTTTGCTGAAGTAGACTCAGGTTTTGCTGATGACGATGGCCGTGCTGCCCACCATGCTCCGAGCTCCTTGTTGTTGCAGAGATTTAGTTTTAGAAGTCATAAATTAAGAGATGAGAAAAGTGTTTTGGTTTAGAGAAATCTTAATTTCCAAGTGTTTTTTATGTTTTAATTAAAACAAATCTTAAAGTTGATTATAACGACACCGGTTAAGATCCCACGGTTCCATCCTTCCGGTATCATTATTTTTATCGGATTCACTTAGTCCAGATGAATTTGCTAAACTCAACTTGAATGAGTTCCACACTTTCACTTAGACCGTGGGAAATCCCGTTAGCAACACGTAGGTTACATCATCCGAGGTATTCCCGATCATCCAACAGGATGTTTTAATTTAGTTGTAATTGTAGTTTTGTGTTACGTTTGTGATTAAATTTTGAGTTGTTTTATATTTTGAAATGTTGTGGTGGTGAATTTTATTTTGCAATGACTTTTAACTTAGTTTTGGTTTCAGTTTTAGGAACTATCCTAAAGGTGTGGGTTTTCATGCAACAGTTGTTTATCATGCAAGAAAAGTAAGTGCGATGCGATTAATGAAATTGCAATAATGTAAATTGCAGTAAAATAAACGCGTACCTGGAGGGTCTTCCCGTCATCCCAAGCTGCACTTAAAACACAATTAGAATATTTAAGCAAGTTCCTAAGTAAAGCTAAGGTAAGGGTTATGGTTTTCTACCAAGTTCCTAATCCTATAGCTAGTCATTTCCTATGACATCTAGGTCCTTTGTGTTTTGGTTTAAGGATGATTTTCTTCATCAAAGAACAATTAAATTTAGTTGTTCTTATATACATCCTATCATATTGAGAAAGTGCTTAAGAAGAATCTTAAACATCTTTTCAATATTGATGGGATTGTTCAAGTCCAAACGAATTTAATTATACAAATGAATTAATCGTCCAAGAATCTCAAGTTTTGTTATCTTGCTCGATTAACTAGGACATTTGAATATCCTATAGGTGAAGTAACATTTCATTTAATATTCGTTTAGGAGTTATGATAACTAAAGCTTTCGAGGGTAAATTGGTGTTCAAATGGTTTGTGATTTAGTTTAACTTCAATTAATGGGTTTAAATTTGGAATAGTGTTCAAGTTATTTTAGACTTATTTTGAATTCTTTATGTCTTTGGTGATGTTATATTTAATTCAACTTAATTTAATTTAGTTTAGTTTAATTGAGTTTTAATTTAATTTAATTCAATTTAATTCAATTTAGTTTGATTTGATGTTACATTAAATTAATTTGATTTGATTTTATTTTAATTTAATTTGATTTAATTTAATTTAATTTAATTTAATTTAATTTAATCTTTAATTTGATTTAACTTAATTTAATTTGATTTTATTTATTTAATTTAATTTAATTTAATTTAAATCATTTAATTTAATTTAATTTGTTTATTTAATTTAATTTAATTTAATTTAATTCAACTTTTCATTTTAATTTAATTTAATCCAATTTAATTTAGTTAATTTAATTTAATTTTTAACTTAATTTTATTTTTAATTTTAATTGAAATTTTTAAAAGAGTTTAATAATTTAATTTTAGTTTAATGATTAAGTCTTTTAGTATTTTGAATTTGAGTTATCATTTTAATTAAGAATTAAATATTAATGAGATAATTAATTCAGGGATTTTTAAATTAAAGAATAAATCTCTTCCTAATAATATCCCTATTTTAACAATTCCAATTTTATTATTCTTCCAAATTTAATCAATTATTTAATTAATGTTTAATTATTTTAAATTGCTTAATGGGTTTCTACCCTTTAATTATTTAAATTTCAATCATCCAAATCAGATTAGGATCAAATATTTTACTTGTTAATTTTTTATTAAACCTAAAGTTTTAATTAAGGATTAAAATTTTAATTACCACTTTACCCTTTTAAGCTTAATAATTTTATAACTCACTAAATTGAACTCAAATGAACTTGAAATTTTTATGTGACTCCACTCATATGTCAATAAAGACATGAGAGGAGAAAATGTGATTTTTCTGTATTTAATTTATTTATATAATTATTTTTGGTAGAAAATAGAGATTTCTAAGGAAAATTTAATAACATGACCAAGGGAAAGTTTCTGTCCTTAAGAAAATTAGGGGAAATTCTTAATGACCAGAGAACCACTTAGAACAATTTTGGTGATTTTTTGAATTATATTATTTTTATTATAATTATTTTAAGTTTTGGAATATTAATTAATTTAAAAATAAAATAAAAGTTGAAAAATGAATTTTATATTTTTCAAAAATCTCTCTGATATCAAGGAAATCAGAGAATCAAATTTTGTAATTTTCTGATTTTTCAATGATTTATTATATTTATTTTAGTGAAAATGCTAGAAAATACATTTTTTTAATTTTAAAATTACCCTAGAGCTTTAAAATTTAATATCTCACTAAATAGACCTAAGAAAAATATGGGGTTTGTTCCTAAGTGATTAAAATTCAAAATGTGACATTTTGGTGAATTTTATTTTTTTTGTGATTTTTATTATTTTTTAATTATTAAAAATATTAAAATAATATTAAAAATCAACTTTTTTAGAAAATTAAAATTTTAATTTTCTTAAATTCCCCTAATATCAGAGAGGCTCCAAAACCAATTTGGTGAATTTTTGAAAGATATTTTGAAAGTTATGACTTTTTAAAGTTTAAAATGACTAAGTGGCTTAATTAACCCATTTAGTAGGGCTAACCAAGTCCAATTGACCTCAAACTTTTATGGTGGATTCCTCTGATCCTAAAGGTCAGTGGAGAATTGATTTCAATTCAATTTGATGTATGGTTAGCTCTAATTAATTAGAGACCTATTTTGGGTGTTTAAGCCAATTAGGGTTGTTTTAAATGAACTAACTCAAAACATATTTTTCCTAGGGTCTCTGGTCATAAGGAACATCACCAAAATTTTCTAGGATTTATTTCACAACATGCTATTTATTGGAATTAAAATACTCAAAACAGTAACATGAATTTGAAAAATCAATAACTTTTCATAGGGATGGCCTCGACTTTGGAAAATTCGGGGAATGTTCCCAAATTCGGAGGCTTCAAAAGCCCTATGGTCTCATGTCATGGTGAATTGTATACATGCATGGAGAATTAAAAATATGCAGAGAGTAATAAATTATTAAAAATAAAATACTTGATGAAATTAAATAATTTCTTTTCCACATTATTCTCCTCCGTTCACTTGAGCAAGAGGGTATTTTTATTTTATTTTTATGATTTTCCTACACAAAGTTATGAATTTTCCAAGTTTAGGGAATTAAATAAATAGAAAATACCCCTAATTTTCTATTTATCCATGCGGCGCCGCGTCATCCTCGGCATCTCCGAACGCACACGCGTCGCGCACCCATTCGACGCCGCCGCTTGAGTCAGCAGCCCGGGCCCCGCGGTTCTCATACCGTCTCCTGGTCCGACGCCATCTGAGCCGTCCGTCCGCGCGTGTATTGAATGGACGGCATCCGTTCATCGTCCCCGAGCGTTCTCACCCGAGAGCCGTCCACACTAAATCCCTAAGATCTCACTCGATACTCAATGGATTTTCATGTTCTTATGCTCTATGAATTCGTCTTGAAAAGACGAACACATCCATACGGTTTATGTGGGATGAAATTTACGCAATAAAAATGGAGAATGTTCAGAAGCTCGGGAAGAAGAGTGAGGTCATACCTTTGCTCAGAGAAGTGTGGCTTTGATCTGAGGGTTGTTGCACCTTCGATTGGATCTCAGCAAGCTCCAGATGAAGTCTCTCGGTCCAGTGAATTGCCTAGGTAGGATTTCGACCAAAGCCGATCACAAAGCTTGGAGGCTGGAGCAACTGGGTGGCTTGGAGATGGGGCTTTTGCTGGTGGACACCTTCCCTTGGTCTGGTGAAGGTGTAGAACTAATCAATTTGGGGATTGGCTCACCGTGGAGAAGTGTCCCGGTTTTGGGCTTGGATTTCAACTACGAAATCGAGCTCGCGAGAGGAAATGGCGGGGGATTTCGGTGGGGATCAAGTACTCAGTGTATGGGAAGTAGTACGGAACAATTTTGGCGAGTTTCCTTAAGGTTTGTTTCGAGCACCTCTCTTGGCCGAGAGGGGTGGTGTTTAAATAGGAGAGGGTGGAGGGCCTCCCGAGGAGAGTTAGGGCTTGGGATCGAGCTGCTCTTGGCAAGAGAAGAACAGTTTGTAATGGCCACTCGGGGATGGGGCGACTCGGCAAGGGAGAATTTCAAAGTTGGCTCACATGTGAGCTCTCGGCCTCGGTGGTTTCCGGCGGCTGTGGTGGCTGGCCGGCCAGGGTCGGGTCACCCTCGAGGTCGGGAGGTCGAGGCTGGAGGTTTGTGCGATCAATTGGCCATGGACATGTGTAAAGGAGTTGAATTGAAATGGAATGGGGGATGAGCTCATTTTGGGTCCAAATGGGTCAACCCACCTTTTGGGCTTGGTTCACCTCCCCATGGCTGATTTGGGCTGAGGGAGGATCGGATGGATCGGCTAGGAAAGGGTGGAGAAGTCACCATCCATGAATATTTTGATTAAACATGGATTAAGGTGAAGCATTAAAAGGGTTAAAACCTTTTAAGGGGGCTTAAAAGAGGCTCCTCCTTTTGCCATTAGTGGCTTGATCACATGTCAAGCCTTCCATGGCTTCATGTGGCTTGTCCATGGCTTGCATGGCTTGTCTTTGGCTTGACAAAAAGTTTGGTCAATTTCATGAAAATGGATTTTAGGAATTTTTGGTAATTTGATGGAAATTTGTATGAAACTTGATTTGGAATGATTTGATGATGAATTTAGGACTTAGGGAATGGCTTTTATTAAGTGGATGGCAAGTGGAGATGTCATGTGGGCTTTAGGGTAGATTTTGGGCTTTTTGAAATGGTTTTAGATGGGCTTTTAAGATGGTTTAGGAAAGTGGGCTTTTGAATTTTAAAATGGATTTTGGGATGAAATTTTGGTAAATGCTTGGGCTAAATAATTGTTGGGTTTAGCTCATGGATGTGTTATGAGTGACTTGAAGCAAATTGGGGGTTATTTGGGTTTGAATTGGGTTGAATTTGGGCTCTTTTGGTGAATGGGCCAATATAGGTCCAAGTCGACCAAGTTGGGCCAATGTTGGGCTAGGGTTAAAATTGATGTAAAACTAATGTTGAGAAATGTTTATGGGAGTGTTTCAAAGAGGTTTTGACTTTGGTTGGGCTTTGATTTTGGGGTTTGGGCTCATTTGGGTTAGGTTTGGGTTTAGGTCAAAATTGGGCCTTTTAGCTTTGGATTGAATTTGAGTGGGGTTTGGGTCTAAATTTTGGGCAAATCATGTTAGTGTTTTGCTTGTGGGGATTCTAAGGAAGATTTAGAAAAGATTTGGGGTTAATTGGAGTTGAATTGGGTGAGTTTGGGTTAAGTTTGGGTCATGGGTCCAAATTGGGCTTTAAGGCTAAAAGTGAAATTGGATCCAAATATCAATCAAATTGGACTTGAATTTGGTCTAGATTGGTGTTGGGAATGTTGAATTGAAGTTTAGAATTGAATTGGACCAGAATTTGGGTCAATTGGATAGGTTTGGTTTGACATTGGGTTCACTTTGGGTTAAAATGGGTCAAATTGGGGGTTTTGACAAAAGTAGGGTAAATTGACAAAATTGGCCCATGGTGTAGTTGAACAAAATGAAATTGGAAATATTTGGGATTTTCTGGAATTTTCTGGGAATTTTCTGAATTTTTGGATTTTTGGGTCTAGAGGGGTATTTTGGGTATTTGGAGGGTATTGGGAGGTATTTTTGGAATTTTTGGTATTTTTGGGTATGGATGATCAATTTGAGTGATGTGGAAATGTTTGGGATTGATTTTGAGAAATTTTGGGTAATTTAGGTGATTTTGCAAATTTTGGGTAGTTTCAAGGGTTTTGGGTAGGCTAGGCGGGTGTAGGGTCCCGGGGGTCCAAAATTGAAAATTTGGAAAATTGAAGATTGGGTAAATTTGAGTGGAATGAAATCATTTTGGTTGAGCCATGAAGCCATATCAAGCCCACATGAGCCATGAAGGGACTCATTTGAGGCATTCACTATGTTGTTCCTAACCCTCTTAACCAAGGGCTTAGGGGTTAAGGACCATCCATGTGAATCACCTACATGAGTCAGGAGGTCAAGTTAGGTATGGGTGTGTTTCTAGGATGTGTGTGAAAGTGTAGTGTGTGTGTAAGTCAGCCCTCTCACCAGACCAGGCCACCCAGGGCAGTCCTAAGGCCAAAGAGTCCTATAGGAACTAATCCTTTAAACTTCCGCATTTGATTTCAACCCTCTAGGTGATTAGGGGTCTACGATCAAGTTTGTGGAGTTTGCGGGGAGTTAAGAAGTGGTTTGAATTTCTAAAAGGTGGGTCCCAATTCTAGTCCTCTAAGATAGTCAAAGGAAAAGCCTAAGGCTAGATCCTAAGTACTAAAAAGAAGAAGAGAAGACCTCATCGAAAATGAGGTCAACAAATGGACCCCAATAGGTGTGGTGAGCTGACGGAGCACACCGCGCGTATTGGTGTTGACCGAGCGATCAACAAAACCAACACGGATGTCCAAGTGACAAACTTAGGACGAAGTAGAAGAGTTTCCGTTGGGGAGTGTCAAGCATATCTCTGAAACTGGAGATTCTTGAACTCTCGCTGGGAAAGGAAAAGAAGGTGAATTCCAAATCACATGGTCTGGGGGAATTTTGATTTAGATTTCATTTTGTTTCAATTTAAGTTTCGATGTGTGAGTTTAGATTTCAATTTGGAGTTTCAATTTAGATTGAAGTTTGTCAAAATTAATTTGAAGGGATTTGATTTGAAAATGGAATTTTGAGGTTTTAGATGTAACATCTTCAACCTCAAAGGAAAATTGGATTGGTTGGATTGAATCATCGCAATGAGGAGAAATCTCAGAGCAATGCGGTATCGGATGTAAAATCCTTAACCTCAAGAGTTTGATTTTGGTGTATTTCATTGCAATAAAGAAAGAATCCTAAAGCAATGCAGTCTCGGATGTAAAACCCTTGACCCCAAGAATTTGATTTTGATGTATTTCATTGCGATAGGGAAAGAACCTAAAGCAATGCAGTCTCGGATGTAAAATCCTCAACCCCAAGAATTTGATTTTGATGTATTTCATTGCAATAGGGGAAAGAATCCTAAAGCAATGCAGTTTCGAATGTAAAATCCTCAACTCCAAAAAGTTTGAATTTGATGTATTTCATTGCGATAGGGAAAGAATCCTAAAGCAATGCAGTCTCGGATATAAAATCCTCAACCCAAAAAAGTTTGAATTTGATGTATTTCATTGCAATAGGGGAAAGAATCCTAAAGTAATGCATTTTCGGATGTAAAATCCTCAACCCCAAAAAGTTTGAATTTGATGTATTTCATTGCAATAGGGGAAAGAATCCTAAAGTAATGCAGTTTCGGATGTAAAATCCTCAACTCCAAAAGTTTGAATTTGATGTATTTCATTGCAATAGGGAAAGAATCCTAAAGCAATGCAGTTTCGGATGTAAAATCCTCAACTCCAAAAAGTTTGAATTTGATGTATTTCATTGCAATAGGGAAAAGATCCTAAAGCAATGCAGTTTCGGATGTAAAATCCTCAACTCCGAAAAGTTTGAATTTGATGTATTTCATTGCGATAGGGAAAAGATCCTAAAGCAATGCAGTCTCGGATGTAAAATCCTCAACTCCAAAAAGTTTGAATTTGATGTATTTCATTGCGATAGGGAAAAGATCCTAAAGCAATGCGGTCTCGGATGTAAAATCCTCGACTCCAAAAAGTTTGAATTTGATGTATTTGATCTTGTAAAGATCCGTAGTGTTGATTTGAAGAGTGTGGAATTTTGGTGTTTCGAGAATTCCATGAAAGTTTTAAAAGGTTTTCATAGAAGGAAATATGTTAGGAGGGAGTATGTAGATGTTACATATCCCATCCAAAAGAGTTGATCGAAAGTTGATGGTTTAGATTGGATACAATTCCTCGCCAACAGATTCGATCCGTGTCAATGGAATCAACCGCTTTCATCCCAGACAAAGGGGAAGAGTAGAACGGATTGGATTTCAGATTTGGAAGATTGAATTTGAAATCGATTGAAATTTGATTTGAAATTTGATTTGAAATTTAGGAAGCTTGAATTCGAAATTTGATTTAGATTTGATTTAAAATTTGGAAAGATCGAATTTGAATTTGATTGAGATTGGATTTGAAATTTGATTGAGAATTTGATTTGAGATTTAAGTTGATTGAATTTGAAATTTGGGAGGATGAGTTTGAACTCGATTGAAATTTGATTCAAGATTTGATTCAAACTTTATGTTCATTTTGTTTGTCTTTTAATGATTCAAATTTAATTTTATCGTTTATTTAATGTTCATGTGAATTTGGTGTTCGTCATTTTTTAGATTTTTAAGGAAAGTTTTCTTTTATTCTTTTTTTTATTTCTTTTATGTTCTTTGTTCGAAGTTCATTTAACTTTAATGGCGTTTCCCAGTCAATTTGCACAAAAGAGGTGAAGGCCAAAAATGTGACATGATCACTTTCATTCCAATCATGTTGAAGATACATCATACAACTTGATCTGGCATATATTTCATACAATCCATGTAGACTCAAAACGGACTATATATGATCTTCGTCGATCCATCAAAAGAAGCATCTGTTAAAAATCCATGTCTGAATAGTGGGGTACATGGTTAATAACATCACCTTCCAAGCCATCCTTGGCAAGGATGCCGACTGGATGTATGTTGGAGGTGTGATATCTCCCATGTAACTCACGGCTCGTAAGGCCGGAGGCTCTCTAGCTCCGGGTCTAGCCGGAAATGGTAAGGTGTCTTCCTGTCGTCCATCCTCCCGAAAGTAACCGAGATCCACTTCACCGGTACTCTCGGTATGCAATGCTTAGCGATATCCGCTCCGTTGCCCTTCGGTATCATGACGGAACCTACCGGTAAAGGTATCTTCACTAGCCCTCGGAACTTACCCGGGCCCGCTATCCGGAGGTCGGATCCGAACATGATGTTACACTCGTTCGGGAAAGAGACCGTGCGTAAAGGTCCGACAAAGTCGTGGTGATCTATGTGTGGGGGTATGCGGTCACCCCGCTTGTAGATGTTAATAATGCGGCTAGTGGGTATGCAATCCGCTGGCAGTACCCTCCATGTTATCAATCTCTTTACCATTCTCTTGATGACTAATGGCATCGGATCCACTTGCCCAAGACGAGTATTCCGGTGGGTTTCCTTTTGTCCTCCGCAAAGTTGTAACAGCATCCACATTGTATTGTGATTCTTCCCTTCCCTGGCATCCATCTCCGGGGTTCTGAGTATGTGTTTTCCCTTAGGCGGCCTGCTCGGCCCATTCTTTTCAAATCCCGGATGCAATCCACGATTTGTTGTTGTTCATACTCTGAGAATACGTCTGTATGTAGCTCGAGGCCCTCTAGTATATTGATTCTTCTGCCTCTAATTCTTTCGAAGTATTTAAAGGTTTTCTTTTCGACATTCTGCATTCTCTCCAGCTCGTATTCCCGAATGATCTGCAGATGGCGAGGCCTGGTGACATATTGTGGGATATACGGTTCAATCCCTTCACGTTCTCCTGCATACCTCGGCTCCTCGGGGATGATGTCTATCGGGACATCCCCCGGGGTTGTTTCTGCAACAAGGTCATGAATTACTGGTGGTTCTATCTGGTGGCGTGGTAGCCTTCCTTCTTCTGATCTTTGTGAGATTTCCCTGGTTCTTCTCGTTATCCTAGGAGTCGGCCTCCTTTCTTCGAGTTCTCGGTGAACCGGTGTCCTCGAAGTGTATGTACTTGGCAAGAGTAACCTGTCTCGTCGCGCTGGTCCGCAGCTAGTTTTGTCAACATCTTACGGATACGGCGATTCTTATTTCTTCGTTGCGTTGCTGTGAGAGTAGCTCTTCGAACTTCTTGAATGTATGTGGGTGTGGCGCTGACAAGCCTGTCCTCTGCTGTAGCGACTACAGACTTCATTTTCTTGTCTTCTTCAGTGTTTGCCTTTCTTTTCTTCGTCTTCGGATTGGTGGCTTGGGCCACCCACTTTCATCACCGTGTCCGCCCGGCGGTTCTTCTCGGTCAACTGGGACCCGAGTCACTTTCCTCGTATCGTAGGCTCGCCGGTGCGAAATCCGAGTCAATCTCGATTATCGCTCCATCTTTCACCCTCTTTTCATCGAGTGCAAGGCTTACGCCATTCTTAAAGTTCAGGACCAACCGCCCGTTCGACATTTCCCTGCGAAAAGACAAGGAAAAGGATCAGGGGCTGTACTAAGAACAAGAACATTAAGAAAATGTTTATTAAAGACATTTTTTTTATTACTTCTTATATTTTTAAATTTAGCAGGAATGAAGTAGGATAAGATCAGGGAAGAGATTTTGATTTGGAAAAGAAAACAAGGAAAACTTAATTATCATGACGTTATTTATTTTAGCACATTTTATTTTTTTTTTTTTTGGGTTCGGACCCAATCATAAGTAATTACTTCGCCCGTGTTTCTTAGGGATGAAGAATTCATTCCTTCGAAACATCAGGTAGCGTAAAACTTTTTCAAGTATCGTCCGTTGATCGGAAGCATATGTCGTTCTCCCCGGCAATTCACTAGCTGGTAGGAACCTCCTGAGTATACTGCTTCAACCACAAACGGTCCTTCCAAAGTGGGTTCAAATTTTCCTCCTATCTTGCGATGTGCAAGAATAGGTCTCTTGAGAACGAGAACTAAGTCACCAACTTTGAAGGTTCTTGGGCGGACCAGTTTGTCATGGGCTTGAACCATCTTAGCTTGGTATAGTTCTAAATTTTGTTGCGCTGCAAGTCTTTTCCCTTCCAGGCTTTCTAATTCTTCTAGTCGTAATTTGGCGTTCTCTTCCGTCGTGATCTTGTTTGCAACTGCAATTCTGAGTGAAGGAAGCTGAACCTCTAAAGGTAACACTACCTCGGACCCATACACCAGAGCGTAAGGTGTAGCTTGAGTAGGAGTTCGAAGGTTGTCCGGTAGGCCCATAAGGCTTCTAACAACTTCTCGTGCCAATTTCTCTTATTATCGTCCAAAGTTTTCTTTAAGATTTGAACGAGAGTTTTATTAAAAGCCTCGGCGAGGCCGTTTGCTCTTGGGTAGTAAATTGTTGAGTATCGCCGATCGATTCCGTGTCTCCCGACAAAATTGTTGATTTGCGTGCTTCGAATGCTGACCCATTATACGAGATGATCCTGCGCGGCACTCCGAAACGGTAGACAACTTGGTTCTTGAAAAGCTCGTAGGACGTGGTGTGCTTTCACTTCTCTAAGTGGAACTGCCTCTGCCCACTTGGAAAAGTAATCTGTAGCCGCAAGAATGAAGCGATGTCCTTTTGAAGATGGTGGTTCTATCGAACCCACTATATCTGTGCCCCAACATTCAAATGGCCACGACGCAATCGTTGGATGTAGCACATTTGGAGGTTGGTGTAGAACCACTCCGTGCACTTGGCATTGGTGACAGCTCTTGGCGATTTTCATACAGTCGGTCATCATCGAGGGTCAGTAGTACCCTAGTCTTTTAATTTTCGTTTTCATCTTCGGACCCGACTGGTGAGTGCCACAGAGTCCTGAAGGCACCTCTTTAACAATTTCACGAGCCTCGGACCCGCTTAGGCACCTTAGCCATATTTGATCAAAAGACCTCCTGTACAATGTGTTGTTTATTAATGCGTAAGACAGAGTTCTTTTCTTGATCTGATGGGCTAGCGACCTATCGTCTGGTAGCTTTCCCTTTTGCAGGTAGTCTACTAATAGTTGTCGCCAATCTTCTGTGTTTTCTGTCACTGCCGCAACTGATCCTTTTTCTTTTTCTGATTTGTGTATTGTGTCTATGTCGAGCTGTGATAGGACCTGACGTCCGTGAACTGACACTTCTACTGACTCATCTTGCAAACAGGCAAATTCTTTTGCGAGGCGAGCTAACGCATCTGCTAAAGCATTTTCTTTCGGGAATTTTGTAGATCGTCACATTTGGAATTTGTTCCAACAACTGTATGGCATACTGGAAGTATTGCTCGAGTCTTGGCTTTAAAATTCGTACTTGTCCGCGATCCGTTGAATGATTAACCGTGAATCCCCGTAGATGTTGATGTCACGTTATCCCCATTTGAATAGTTAATTCCGATCCCGTTATGAGGGCTTCGTATTCTCGCTTCGTTGTTTGTACATGGTTCCGTTAAGTGGTAGGAGTATCTTAACATCCCCCGCTCCGTGTTATAAAGATTAGCCCGATTCTCGCCTTACGGGCACTATCACTTGCGATTCTTCGTCTTTGTGTGCCGAAGATGCTCCGTCGAAATACAATTCCCAACGTCGATCATCAGGGTCTTCTAGGCTCATTATTTGTTCATCTGGCAAATCGTCATTGAGAGGAGATTCTGCCGGCAAAGGGTGTGCTGCGAGGAAGTCTGCTAAGACTTGTCCCTCTACGGTACGAAGAGGCACGAAAGTTATATCGAATTGCAATAATATCATTGACCATCTGGCAAGTCTGCCGGAAAGTGTCGGACGAGTCATCAAGTATTGCAATGGATTAAATTTCGAGATCGAGTTGACCTTATGAGAAAGCATGTAGTGCTCGAACTTTTGAGCGGCGAAGATCGGGGCCAAACAATGCTTTTCGATTGCGGGATACCTTACTTCCGTCGGAAGTAAACGACGGCTTAAGTAGTAAAGAGCATTTTCTTTACCCTCATCATCGACCCAGGCTAACGGGGCTGCGAGAGAGTCGTCTAAAGCCGCGGTGTAAAGTATCGGCGCTACACCGAGACCTGGGGTCTGCTAAGACAGGAGGTGTCATTAAATATTGTTTAATGTCCTCGAAGGCCTTTTGGCATTTCTCTTCCCAAATAAATTTGGCGTCCTTTTAACTATTGCCGAGAAAGGTCGACACCTACTCGACAAGTTTGAGATAAAGCGTCGAAGATATGCCGGCTTCCCTTGAAAGGATCGTAGTTGTTTTAAGGTTTTGGGAGGCGGCATTTCTAAGATAGCTTTAATCTTTTCCGGGTCGATTTCAATTCCACGATGTCGGACAACGAATCCTAAGAATTTCCCGGAGGTTACGCCGAAGGCGCATTTTAAGGGATTCATCTTAAGGTTAAATTGTCTTAATCATTCGAAAACAATTCTCAAATCATACAGGTGGTTGTCCTTTACTATGCTTTTGATGACCACATCGTCCACGTAGCATTCGACTTGATTGTGGATGAGATCATCAAAAATTCTTGTCATTGTTCTTCGGTAGGTTGCTCTGCGTTCTTCGGTCCGAATGGCATCAACTTGTGTAGCAAAATAATCCGATCGGCGTTCGAATGCTGTAAGCTTTTCATCTTCACGGAGCCATTTTTTTCGGTTGTATCTCGAAGATCCATCCATGAATGAGAATATCTAATGTGTCGAAGCAATGTCGATCATTAGTTCGGGATCGGTAGAGGGAATTCATCCTTTGGACATGCCTTGTTTAAATCTTTGAAGTCCACACAAATTCGATCGACCATTCTTCTTTCGATCGGCACCACGTTGGCTAACCAAGTCGGGTATTGTTCTTCCGGACAAATTTGGCATCTATTAGCTTTTTAACTTCGGCTATGACTTGTTGTTTGATTTCTAGACGCATTCTTCCAGGACCTTGTCCGATCGGGACGAAGTAGGATCCACCCCTAGCTTATGGATTGCGACCTCCGGAGCTAATCCCGGCATCTCATCGTAGCTCCAAGCAAAACGGTCTTTAAATTCCATTAATAACTTGATTATTTCTTCGGAGTCTTCTTTATTGAGTAAGGAGCTAACAAAGGTAGGTCTAGGATCTTCGCTAGTACCTAAGTTAACTTCAGTTAACTCATCTATTGTAGATTTAATCTCTTCTTCGAATTCGGTGGAGCGTCTCCAATTTGTAAATCTTCAAATTCTTCTGTAGTTTCCATGCAGTTTTCATTGAACTTGCAAGTGACAACCAAGCAAAATTCAGTATCGTCAACTGATCCTATTGTGCCGAATCCGAGACCATGCTTTGAATTGGGTGGACGACTGGAGTTATTCCATAATTTTTCAAAATGTTGTGATTGACCTTTTGTCCATTATCGAGGTAAGAAACCACGCTGAATTAAATTTTGAACACAGGGAGAGTACCACTCAAAAGGTAATTCCATTAATTCGATGAAGTGACATCTTCAAATTGTACATTATTTTCGAGTTTTGGAGGAAGAAGCACCACGGTAGAATTTAATTGGCTTTGCACCGTCGCTACGTACCTCTTTGACCACCATACCCTCGATCTTGTTAGAATGGATCGGGGTTAGGGTCATAGTATGTACGTAGTGGTTAATCTTCTAGTACATTGATTTGTATTCTTCATTCTTTTCATCTTCGAGGGAGATCTTGAATTGTGGCTTCTTCCGACTTATTGTCGCTGCTTCTTGTTTGATCTCTTTTTCTTCTTCAGAACTATCTTCCAAATCAACATTGATGGCTGATTTCCTCTGTCCAACTGTCCTAGCGTCTCTACCACGACCTCGTCCCCGGCCTCGACCTCGGATGCGAGTTGTGGAGAAACCTTCACCATCTCGCGGAAGGGAGTGGTGAGTGGCTCGTTGGACTAGAACTTCGAGTTCTTCGTTGTCCCGAACTTTCTTTGCTTCATTTGTTACAGTATCTCTGGAGAAGATTGTTTTCTTCGGTGGTGCATAATAAGCTACGTCTTCATGGATTCCAATCTCATGTACGGAGAATGGTTATAAGTCACCTTTGATGCACTGTTCCCCTCCATCGTAGTATTTGATGCACTGATGTAGAGATGATGGTACCATCCTGTTTTCATGTATCCATGGTCGTCCCAGTAGAGCATTGAACGACGTTTCTGAATCAATTATGTGAAATTTTGCGGTTGTCTTTGCTAAGTCACCGGTCTTCATTAGTAGCGTTATTGATCCGAGGGCTCTTTCTCCTTTCTGGTTGAATCCTCTTAATAACATTTTGTCGGCTTCGAGTTCGCGAGCATCAATTTCCAAGTATGCTTAGTGTTCGGAGACTCATTATATTAATTGATGCTCCTGGATCCACCAATACTGCGGAGAGTGTAAACTTCCCGATTGTAACCGAAATGTACAACGGTCGATTGTGATCTCGCGCCCGCAGTAGTAGGTCATTGTCCGTGAAGGTAACACCTCGCTGTTCCTTTAATGAGCAAACCTCATCTAAGGAATCTCTGGCCATTTGAGCTAAGCAAAATTCTGGATCAAGTAAGGCCTTGATCAGAGCTTCTCTCATCTCCTTTGATAAGATGAGAGCATCGTAAATGCTCGGTTGGTCGGTAGTTTCCTAAGATGGGCTAGCACGTTGTAGTCCACTTTATTTCCATGTGTCTCGACTTCTTCTCGAATGGGTATTTCTTCTGTGGGGTTGGTTCTTCTTGAACAACCACCGCTTTCCTTTGTCCTTTGGACCCATTCTCGGAGGTAGAACTCTTCCACTTCTTAAGTTAACTTCGTAATTTCTTCGAATCTAGTGCGAGTTTCTTGGTGTTTCTTCTTGAATCGGAATGACGGGCTCTTCCGGATTATCTTCGGGATCCGAAGGCTCTAACTCTATTGTGATTGGAGCTCCTCGAAACTCGCAGATAGATTCGTTGCTTGTTGAACTCTCGTAGCCTCCTTGATGGATTTCTTCTTCGTTATTTTGCTCGTCGAGATCGTGTATGATTTGAGAATTGTCGTTGGTATCGAAATCGATGTCCGGATTGTCGCTAGTTACGTAATCGTTAGAAACGATCAAAACGTAGCCAACGCCATCACCCTTATCATTATATGATCCCACCGAAGTGAGCGAGATAATCATACGAGTCGGAGGTTCGAGGGATTTCTCCCCGAATTAGAAACAACTATCCTAGAATAAGCGACCCCTAGTCTAGCCTTAGGAGTCTCGGTCCTCTCTTCTTCGTCGATTTTCTTCTTCTCTTCGATCGTCTCCTGTTGAGGTGGTTCTTCTATCGCAAGTGATAGTGCCGACTTAACGGGTTTCGAACTACGAATTGAAGCTCGCACCGAAGCGGTTTGGATCGTTGTCTAAAATCTTTTTGAAGACCTTGTCCAAGCGGTAGTCCATCCATCGTCGGTCGTACGGGGATCTATCGGAATGATGGGATCGGTTGAGATAACATTGACGGAACCTCCTTTCGGGGTTCCTTCAGTGTACTCCTTCGGGATCGTTATATTCCCTTTCCGAAGGTTGTCATTGAGCCAACTTTTGAAGGTAATGCAATCTTCTATCTTGTGCCCAAGCATCCGGTGGTAGGGGCAAAATTTGGGATCACCTTTCTTGTTGACTTCCTCTGGTCTTTTAGGCTCTGGCAGCTGGAAATCTGGAGTCTTCATCAGACTACGGAATATTTTCGGCACTGCTTCATTCTTGAACGGATATTCCCTACTCAGAAGCTCCCTTAATGTACGTTGCGGACGAGGCGGTTGTTCATACTGTGGAGATGACTGATAGTCGGGTCGGGGTTGCTTGGTAATTCTGTTGAGGTTCCTGCGGCCGTTCTGGTGGTATTTGCATCGGTTGCTTGCCTTTGTCAACTGCTGCAACGATCCCGGATTTCTTTTCAAAAGTTTTCACAGGCTTTTGCTTGTCCGTCTTGTCGGTGAAACTTAATTGCTTCGCCTCCTCTTGCAAGCTTCCGACCTTCCTTAACAACTTCTCGAAAGTCTTAATAGTGAATCCTTTGAGGAGAAGTGCTATCGGGCCGTGAATGCTTTTAAGTAAAATGCTGACTGCATGTTGTTCTTGTAGTTGTGGTTCACACTTCATGCTTAAGTTCCTCCATCGAAGTATGTAATCCACCAAAGTTTCATTTGGCTTTTGTTTCTCTACCACTAAATCACCTATAGTGATGTGGTGCGAGCTCCGGCGAATCGTTTGATGAAGAGGTTCTATAGTTCGAGAACGTCTTCACCGAACCATTTGGTAATCCGCATACCGGTCGAAGGCGATTCCCGACGAGTGCGCGACGAGCCGTCGGAAGAGTAATGCATCGCTCCCGCCGGCATTGCAACAACTGGCACGAAAGTGCGCAACATGCTGTCGGGGGTTCCCGGTTCCATCGAAGGTCTTGAACAGAGGTGGTACGAAGCCTTTCGGGTATTGGACAGCGTCTAATTCTTCATGGTAAGGTCTACCCGTCCGAATGGATGTCCCGCTCTTTGATTGTGCTAAGGCTTCTCGCACCTGCTGTTCCACCAAGCTCTTGATATCCTTTTCAGGGATCATACTTTGTGTTGTATCCTTTTTTAGCTGATCATCCCCGTTGACGGATGTAATCTACTTTCCTCCGTCCACAATGTGAATAACCTCTGGGGGTGTCTCTCTTTGTGGTTGCACTTGACTCTGGAGAGTGGCTAGAGCTACAGCCATCTCTTCCATCCTTTTCGCCATTTGGGCGATCGTGTCGTCTTTCTCCTGAAGCTGCCTTCTCATCAGTTCTGGCTCCTCTCTTTCTGCGGCTGCAGGAGCACCTTGTGAAGCTGATGAAGCTCATGTTTCGACCATGTTGATTTCTGCATATTCGTCGTCCTTGAATTCCGATGAATCAATCTCGTCTCCGAACTTCTCTTCTCTTTCTTTTGTTAATCGTCGGATATCGGTTCTCAACTTTTCCATGGCATCTTCTAGCGGGCTTTTCTGTGCTTCCTCGCGGTTGTCGTGCGATAGCTGCCGGGTCCCCTTCTCACGAGTCCCCTTTATCGCAGTAGCACTTTCTTCAGATTCAAGTCTCCTGGCGAGACTTTCTCTCTCGGGCTGTTGTTTCAATCTCAACTGCCCAGTAGTGGGACAACATACCATCCTTCTAGCGGCGGAAGGTGCTAGGACCGGATGGTCCGTCGGCCAAATGCTTGGAAGGTGGTATCCTCCTAGTCTGTAATCCCGAGACGACGACGGGCGGACTAGCTTTCATTCTTTTACTTGGCTTTTCCGTCATGATGGTGGGCTCTACTCGGGGCCCAAGACGGGATCGATCGGCACCCGCCTATCCTTCATAGAATCTCCGATACGGGGCACTTTTCCTTCTTTGCTAACTTCTCTATCAAAGTTTGCAGTCGAGCAAACGGCGTAGTTCTAGTCCTTTTCTTGCGGCTATCGTTGTAATGTGTGGGCTGAGGCAATGCGGCAGCAATCTTGCGAACATTTTCTTCATCTTCTGCGACGGAGAGGGGATGGAACCTTCTTCCTCCCAAAAGTGGTATGTATTCAGGCAGCGGTGTATATTCCAGCAGCGGTGTATATTCCGGCAGCGGTGTAAATTCGAGCGGTTCCGGGATTTCCTCCGGAAAGCAATTTCAGCGGCTACGGCTTCTCTAGCGATCCTTCTACTTCTATTTCTTCTTTGGGTCCTTGTCGGTGATGGAATTCTTGAAGTCGGACCCGATTTCGAAAACGAAGGTCTCACGGGAAGATCTCGTACCCTCCACGGTAACGAGGTTCACCATAATTCCGGATTTCTTTCCCCTTTAATTAGGCGAAGTCGGGGTAGGTGCGGAAACAACTAGACCGGTGGGGGTAGTAAGAACGGTCCTCTGCGGACGGCGGTACTCCTCCCAGTCGGGACCTTTGCGGGGAGGAAACTCTTGGGTCGACCTAAGGTTGAACTCGATCGGCGGCTTCTTAGCTTCGGATACCTTGTTCGTCGGTGCGAAAAGGAAACGTCGGTGATCTTGACATTCGTGTTTTCAAATCCTTGTCCAAATCGGATGATCCCATTGTCGGGCGGCTCATCCTTATAGACGGCGAAGTCCGAGTCCATTGGTGAAGGAGAAAATCGGCTTTGGGGCTTCCATTTCTGCGGGGGTAGATTCTAGTTGTCGGTCCGAGTTATGCTTCTTTTCTTTAGGACGAAAAGAAAGGAATTGAAAAGAGTCCGAACTCATTCTTGTTCATGTATTTATAAGAAGGAATCATTTATTAAAAGAATCACTTATTAGAGGATTTGTTTATTTAGAATGGAATGTTCAAAGGTGTAGAGAAGGTAAGGAATCCGATTCGGAGTTGGAAAGGAAAAGAAAGTCTTATGCAAGACTTCTCGACTCGAAAGATCACCCCTAAACTAACACCTATCGGGGGTCCACCCCACCTCAGAAATGAGGTAAAAGGATCTCGGAACCTCTCTGTTTAGGGGTGTCTAAACAGTGGCTCCTAAATCCGAGAGAATGTTGGCTATACTTGTTCACGGTAGAAATGAACATAGCATCCCAACGGAAAGAAGGGTAGTTTGACCCATTAAGGACATGGATACACTACCGATTTTTTGAAAGCAGAATTATCTAATTATAATGGAGAGAGGAATTGTCCCCAGCGGAGTTGCCAGAAGTTGTCGGCATATTTTTAGGTTGTGTGGTATTTTGAAAAGGGGTCGCCTAACAGAAGTTGTCGGCGAATTTTTTTAATTTAATTTAAATAAATAATTTGAAAAGTAGTATTTGATTTTTAAAAATAATTTTTAAAATATGAAGGTTTTAAGATATGAAATCAAACTGATCTCACATCCCGAATAGTTTACATAAACGAGCACCGCATCACAAACCGTGTATCTATCCCTAAGGATAGACACACTGCTTGATGGTGGGGCTCGGTTAAATAAACTAGAAGATTTGTGACATCCGTTTGGTCTGCGAACCAATTTTTAAGCCGACAAATTCCCTGCTTAATATGAAAGCATTAAACGAGGTTTATATTACTCGGGTTCTTTAAAATTCCCTATAAGGGCAAGCCCCTATAGTTAATTACATCTTAAGTGACGGGAATCACCTAAGAAAACTCTCGATAATAATCAATAATTCTGCTCTCAAGAATTTCAAAGTTTAGGTTTTCAAGGGATTGAATTTTGGAATTTCGATAGGGAATGGATCAAATTTGGAACATTTTATTTTGGGAATTCAAAGGAAGAAAAGTAGGAGAAATTACAGATTCGAAGCGAACTTCGGTAATTTCCCGACTATCCTATTGTTTGGCTTAGATTTAGGAAAGTCCTAATGTTTATTTAATGTTTTAATCTTGCCAATTTTAATTAATTAGGGCTTATATTTGTATGATAAAATCATACAAATAGCCTCGAAAATATGAGGGCTTATGTTGTATCAGACGACTACCTCGGAATCCTAAGACCGGTTAGGGCTTAATTTCTTATGCAAATGCACAACGAAGAGTTGAGGATTTATGTTGCACTAGTGCAAACTACCTCGAAGTCCTATGGCTTTGTTATTTAATTCTAGGAAAGTTTTCGTCGAAGTAGACTCGAGTTTCTGTGATGACGATGGCCGTGCTTGCCCACCATGCTCCGAGCTCCTTGTTGTTGCGGAGGTTTAGTTTTAGAAGTCATAAATCAAGAGATGAGAAAAGTGTTTTGGTTTAGAGAAATCTTAATTTCCAAGTGTTTTTTATGTTTTATTTAAAACAAATCTTAAAGTTGATTATAACGACACGGTTAAGATCCCACGGTTCCATCCTTCGGTATCATTATTTTTATCGGATTCACTTAGTCCGGATGAATTTGCTAAACTCAACCGAATGAGTTCCACACTTTCACTTAGGCACGTGGGAAATCCCGTTAGCAACACGTAGGTTACATCATCCGAGGTATTCTCGGTCATCCAACGGGACGTTTTAATTTAGTTGTAATTGTAGTTTTGTGTTCGTTTTGTGATTAAATTTTGAGTTGTTTTATATTTTGAAATGTTGTGGCGGTGAATTTTATCTTGCAATGACTTTTAACTTAGTTTTGGTTTCAGTTTTAGGGACTATCCTAAAGGTGTGGGTTTTCATGCAACAGTTGTTTATCATGCAAGAAAAGTAAGTGCGATGCGATTAATGAAATTGTAATAATGTAAATTGCAGTAAAATAAACGCGTACCTGGAGGGTCTACCCGTCATCCCAAGCTGCACTTAAAACACAATTAGAATATTTAAGCAAGTTCCTAAGTAAAGCTAAGGTAAGGGTTATGGTTTTCTACCAAGTTCCTAATCCTATAGCTAGTCATTTCCTATGACGTCTAGGTCCTTTGTGTTTTGGTTTAAGGACGATTTTCTTCATCAAAGAACAATTAAATTTAGTTGTTCTTATATACATCCTATCATATTGAGAAAGTGCTTAAGAAGAATCTTAAACATCTTTTCAATATTGATGGGATTGTTCTAAGTCCAAACGAATTTAATTATACAAATGAATTAATCGTCCAAGAATCTCAAGTTTTGTTATCTTGCTCAGAGAACAAGGACATTTGAATATCCTATAGGTGAAGTAACATTTCATTTAATATTCTGTTTAGGAGTTATGATAACTAAAGCTTTCGAGGGTAAATTGGTGTTCAAATGGTTTGTGATTTAGTTTAACTTCAATTAATGGGTTTAAATTTGGAATAATGTTCAAGTTATTTTAGACTTATTTTGAATTCTTTATGTCTTTGGTGATGTTATATTTAATTCAACATAACTTAATTTAGTTTAATTTAATTGAGTTTTAATTTAATTTAATTCAATTTAATTCAATTTAGTTTGATTTGATGTTACATTAAATTAATTTGATTTGATTTTATTTTAATTTAATTTGATTTAATTTAATTTAATTTAATTTAATTTAATCTTTAATTTGATTTAACTTAATTTAATTTGATTTTATTTATTTAATTTAATTTAATTTAATTTAAATCATTTAATTTAATTTAATTTGTTTATTTAATTTAATTTAATTTAATTTAATTCAACTTTTAATTTTAATTTAATTTAATCCAATTTAATTTAATTTTTAGCTTAATTTTATTTTTAATTTTAATTGAAATTTTTAAAAGAGTTTAATAATTTAATTTTAGTTTAATGATTAAGTCTTTTAGTATTTTGAATTTGAGTTATCATTTTAATTAAAAATTGAATATTAATGAGATAATTAATTCAGGGATTTTTAAATTAAAGAATAAATCTCTTCCTAATAATATCCCTATTTTAACAATTCCAATTTTATTATTCTTCCAAATTTAATCAATTATTTAATTAATGTTTAATTATTTTAAATTGCTTAATGGGTTTCTACCCTTTAATTATTTAAATTTCAATCATCCAAATCAGATTAGGATCAAATATTTTACTTGTTAATTTTTTATTCAACCTAAAGTTTTAATTAAGGATTAAAATTTTAATTACCACTTTACCCTTTTAAGCTTAATAATTTTATAACTCACTAAATTGAACTCAAATAAACTTGAAATTTTTATGTGACTCCACTCATATGTCAATAAAGACATGAGAGGAGAAAATGTGATTTTTCTGTATTTAATTTATTTATATAATTATTTTTGGTAGAAAATAGAGATTTCCAAGGAAAATTTAATAACATGACCAAGGGAAAGTTTCTATCCTTAAGAAAATTAGGGGACATTCTTAATGACCAGTGAACCACTTAGACCAATTTTGGTGATTTTTTGAATTATATTATTTTTATTATAATTATTTTAAGTTTTGGAATATTAATTAATTTAAAAATAAAATAAATGTTGAAAAATGAATTTTATATTTTTCAAAAATTTCTCTGATATCAAGGAAATCAGAGAATCAAATTTTGTAATTTTTTGATTTTTCTATGATTTATTATATTTATTTTAGTGAAAATGCTAGAAAATACATTTTTTTAATTTTAAAATTACCCTAGAGCTTTAAAATTTAATATCTCACTAAATAGACCTAAGAAAAATATGGGGTTTGTTCCTAAGTGATTAAAATTCAAAATGTGACATTTTGGTGAATTTTATTTTTTTTGTGATTTTTATTATTTTTTAATTATTAAAAATATTAAAATAATATTAAAAATCAACTTTTTTAGAAAATTAAAATTTTAATTTTCCTAAATTCCCCTAATATCAGAGAGGCTCCAAAACCAATTTGGTGAATTTTTGAAAGATATTTTGAAAGTTATGAATTTTTAAAGTTTAAAATGACTAAGTGGCTTAATCAACCCATTTAGTAGGGCTAACCAAGTCCAATTGACCTCAAACTTTTATGGTGGATTCCTCTAATCCTAAAGGTCAGTGGAGAATTGATTTCAAGTCAATTTGATGTATGGTTAGCTCTAATTAATTAGAGACATATTTTGGGTGTTTAAGCCAATTAGGGTTGTTTTAAATGAACTAACTCAAAACATATTTTTCCTAGGGTCCTCTGGTCATAAGGAACATCACCAAATTTTTCTAGGATTTATTTCACAACATTCTATTTATTGGAATTAAAATACTCAAAACAGTAACATGAATTTAAAAAATCAATAACTTTTCATAGGGATGGCCTCTGACTTTGGAAAATTCGGGAATGTTCCCGAATTCGGAGGCTTCAAAGCCCTATGGTCTCATGCCATGGTGAATTGTATACATGCATGGAGAATTAAAAATATGCAGAGAGTAAATAAATTATTAAAAATAAAATACTTGATGAAATTAAATAATTTCTTTTCCACATTATTCTCCTCACGTTCACTGAGCAAGAGGTTATTTTTATTTTATTTTTATGATTTTCCTACACAAAGTTATGAATTTTCCAAGTTTAGGGAATTAAATAAATAGAAAATACCCCTAATTTTCTATTTATCCACGCGGCGCCGCGTCATCCTCGGCATCTCCGAACGCACACGCGTCGCGCTCCCATTCGACGCCGCCGCTTGAGTCAGCGGCCGGGCCCCGCTGTTCTCGTACCGTCTCCGGTCCGACGCCATCCGAGCCGTCCGTCCGCGCGTGTATTGAATGGACGGCATCCGTTCATCGTCCTCGAGCGTTCTCACCCGAGAGCCGTCCACACTAAATCCCTAAGATCTCACTCGATACTCAATGGATTTTCATGTTCTTATGCTCTATGGATTCGTCTTGAAAAGACGAACACATCCATACGATTTATGTGGGATGAAATTTACGCAATAAAAATGGAGAATGTTCGAAGCTCGGGAAGAAGAGTGAGGCCATACCTTTGCTCGGAGAAGTGTGGCTTCGATGCGAGGGTTGTTGCACCTTCGATTGGATCTCGGCGAAGCTCCGAAGAAGTCTTCGGTCGCAGTGAATTGCTAGGTAGGATTTTGACCACGGTCAGATCACAAAGCTTGGAGGCTGGAGCAAGCTGGGTGGCACTGGAGATGGGGCTTTTGCTTGGTGGACACCTTCCCTTGGTACGGTGAAGGTGTAGAACCAATCGATTTGGGGATTGGCTCACCGTGGAGAAGTGTCTCGGTTTTGGGCTTGGATTTCGACTACGAAATTGAGCTCGCGAGAGGAAATGGCAGGGGGATTTCGGTGGGGATCAAGTGCTCGTGTATGGGGAGTAGTACGGAACAATTTTGGCAGAGTTTCCTTAAGGTTTGTTTCGGCACCTCTCTTGGCCGAGAGGGGTGGTGTTTAAATAGGAGAGGGTGGAGGGCCTCCGAGGAGAGTTAGGGCTTGGGATCGAGTTGCTCTTGGCAAGAGAAGAACAGTTGTAATGGCCACTGGGGATGGGGCGGCTTAGCGAGGGAGAATTCCATAGTTGGCTCACATGTGAGCTCTCGGCACAGTGGTTTCCGGCGGCTGTGGTGGTGGCCGGCCGGGGTCGAGTCACCCTCGAGGTCGGGGAGGTCGGGGCTGGAGGTTTGTGCGATCGATTGACCATGGACATGTGTAAAGGAGTTGAATTGAAATGGAATGGGGGATGAGCTCATTTTGGGTCCAAATGGGTCAACCCACCTTTTGGGCTTGGTTCACCTCCCCATGGCGATTTGGGTGAGGGAGGATCGGATAGATCGGTTAGGAAAGGGTGGAGAAGTCACCATCCATGAATATTTTGATTAAACATGGATTAAGGTGAATCATTAAAAGGGTTAAAACCTTTTTAAGGGGGCTTAAAAGAGGCTCCTCATTTTGCCATTAGTGGCTTGATCACATGTCAAGCCTTCCATGGCTTCATGTGGCTTGTCCATGGCTTGCATGGCTTGTCTTTGGCTTGACAAAAAGTTTGGTCAATTTCATGAAAATGGATTTTAGGAATTTTTGGTAATTTGATTGAAATTTGTATGAAACTTGATTTGGAATGATTTGATGATTAATTTAGGACTTAGGGAATGGCTTTTATTAAGTGGATGGCAAGTGGAGATGTCATGTGGGCTTTAGGGTAGATTTTGGGCTTTTTGAAATGGTTTTAGATGGGCTTTTAAGATGGTTTAGGAAAGTGGGCTTTTGAATTTTAAAATGGATTTTGGGATGAAATTTTGGTAAAGGCTTGGGCTAAATAATTGTTGGGATTAGCTCATGGATGTGTCATGAGTGACTTGAAGCAAATTGGGGGTTATTTGGGTTTGAATTGGGTTGAATTTGGGCTCTTTTGGTGAATGGGCCAATATAGGTCCAAGTGGACCAAGTTGGGCCAATGTTGGGCTAGGGTTGAAATTGATGTAAAACTAATGTTGAGAAATGTTTATGGGAGTGTTTCAAAGAGGTTTTGACTTTGGTTGGGCTTTGATTTTGAGGTTTGGGCTCATTTGGGTTAGGTTTGGGTTTAGGTCAAAATTGGGCCTTTTAGCTTTGGATTGAATTTGAGTGGGGTTTGGGTCTAACTTTTGGGCAAATCATGTTAGTGTTTTGCTTTTGGGGATGCTAAGGAAGATTTATAAAAGTTTTGGGGTTAATTGGAGTTGAATTGGGTGAGTTTGGGTTAAGTTTGGGTCATGGGTCCAAATTGGGCTTTAAGGCCAAAAGTGAAATTGGATCCAAATATCAATCAAATTGGACTTGGATTTGGTCTAGATTGGTGCTGGGAATGTTGAATTGAAGTTTAGAATTGAATTGGACCAGAATTTGGGTCAATTGGATAGGTTTGGTTTGACATTGGGTTCACTTTGGGTTAAAATGGGTCAAATTGGGGGTTTTGAAAAAAGTAGGGTAAATTGACAAAATTGGCCCATGGTGTAGTTGAATAAAATGAAATTGGAAATATTTGGGATTTTCTGGAATTTTCTGGGAATTTTCTGAATTTTTGGATTTTTGGGTCGAGAGGGTATTTTGGGTATTTGGAGGGTATTGGGAGGTATTTTTGGAATTTTTGGTATTTTTGGGTATGGATGATCAATTTGAGTGATGTGGAAATATTTGGGATTTATTTTGAGGAATTTTGGGTAATTTAGGTGATTTTGCAAATTTTGGGTAGTTTCGAGGGTTTTGGGTAAGGTTGGCGGGTGTAGGGTCCGAGGGTCAAAAATTGAAAATTTGGAAAATTGAAGATTGGGTAAATTTGAGTGGAATGAAATCATTTTGGTTGAGCCATGAAGCCATATCAAGCCCACATGAGCCATGAAGGGACTCATTTGAGGCATTCACTATGTTGTTCCTAACCCTCTTAACCAAGGGCT
Source organism: Papilionanthe hookeriana x Papilionanthe teres (assembly GCA_022702705.1). Taxonomy (NCBI): domain Eukaryota; kingdom Viridiplantae; phylum Streptophyta; class Magnoliopsida; order Asparagales; family Orchidaceae; genus Papilionanthe; species Papilionanthe hookeriana x Papilionanthe teres. The sequence goes on from CM040437.1 coordinate 24,922,426, forward strand.
TAGGGGTTAAGGACCATCCATGTGAATCACCTGCATGAGTCAGGAGGTCAAGTTAGGTATGGGTGTGTTTCTAGGATGTGTGTGAAAGTGTAGTGTACAAATGTAGTGTGTGTGTAAGTCATCCCTCTCACCAGACCAGGCCACCCAGGGCAGTCCTAAGGCCAAAGAGTCCTATAGGAACTCATCCTTTAAACTTCCGCATTTGATTTCAACCCTCTAGGTGATTAGGGGTCTACGGTCAAGTTTGTGGAGTTTGCAGGGAGTTAAGAAGTGGTTTGAATTTCTAAAAGGTGGGTCCCAATTATAGTCCTCTAAGATAGTCAAAGGAAAAGCCTAAGGCTAGATCCTAAGTACTAAAAAGAAGAAGAGAAGACCTCATCAAAAATGAGGTCAACAGTATACAATGTTTCGCGATGTCTGCTCCATTTCCTTTTAATATCATGACGGAACCTACCGGAAGTGGTATCTCCACCACCCTCGGAACTTACCCGGACCTGCTATCTGGAGGTCAAATCCGAACATGATATTGCATTGGTTGACGAATGAAACTGTGCAAAAAGGTCTGACAAAGTCATGGTGGTCTATGTGTGGACGTATGCAGTCGCCCTTCTGGTAAATGTTGATGATGCAACTGTTGGGTATGCAGTCTGCTGGTTGTACCCTCCACGTTTCCATTCTTTTCACCATTCTTTTAATTATCCTCGGCGTTGGATCTACCTCACTGCGACGGAGTATCCCTGGTGGATTTCCTTTTCATTCCTCTGCGAAGTTATAGCAACATATGTATTGTATTGTGACTCTTCCTTTCCCTGGCATCCATCTCCGGGGTTCTGAATAATTCATTTCCCTCGGACGGCCTGCTCGACCCATCTTCGAAGTTCTAAGATGCAATCCACAATCTGTCGTTGCTCATGTTACGAGAATACATACGTGTGTAACTCGAGGCCTTCCAAAATGTTGATTCTCTTGCCTTTAATCCTTTCAAAGGATTTGAAAGTCTTCTTCTCGACATTTTGCCTTCTTTCTAATTCATATTCTGGGATGATCTGAAAGTGACGAGGCCTAGTAACGTACTGCGGGATGTATGGCTCAATCCCGTCACGTTCTCCTTCATACCTTGGCTCCTCGGGGATTGTCTCGTCGGGACATCCTCCGGGGTTGCTTCCGCGACAAGTTTCTTCAGATCTGGTATCTCTGTCCGACGTCGAGGCACTGACTCTATTTCTGTTCTTCTTGGCACTTCTTCGATTTGTTCTGATTTTCTTGGCGTTGACTTTCTTCTTTTTGGTTCCTAACGAATCGGTATCTTTGAAATGTGTGTGCCGACAAAAGCGGTTGTTTCCTCGTGTTGATCTGCTGCTAGTTTAGTCAACATCTTGCGGATATAGTGATTCTTATTCCTTCTTTGGGTAGCAGTGAGAGTAGCTCTCCTTACCCCTTGAATTTCTGCGGGCGCAGCTGTTGACGAGCACTTGCCTCTGCATGTGGTAACTACGGACTTGATTTTCTTGCATTCCTCGATGTTTGTCTTTCTTTTTTGTTCTTTGGATTGGTGGCTTGGGCCACCCATCTTCATCACTTGTCTGGCCGTGAAGCTCTTCTCGGTCAGCGGGACCCGATCATTTTCTTCGTAACTGTAGGCTGGCTGGTGTGAAGTCAGAATCAATTTCTATCACTGCTCCATCCTTCACCCTCTTTTCATCTAGTGCGAGACTCACGTCATTTCTAAAGTTTAGGACCAAACGCCCGTTCGAAATTTCCCTGTGAAAAAGATAAGGAAAGGATCAGGGGCTGTACTAAGAACAAGAACATTAAGAAAATATTTATCACTGAAGAGTCTTATTCACTTATTTTAATTTTTAAGGAAAGTAGGAAAAGATGAAGAAAGATCAGGAACAAGATTTGATTTGAACGGAAGGGTAAAACTTTATTATTATGATTTCACATATTTTATTTTTAGCACATATTTTTTTGTTAATGATTTTTTTTGTCATCCATTTTTTTTTGTTTCGGACCCAGTCACAAATGGTTACTTCACCCGTGTTTCTAGGGATGAGAATTCATTCCTTCGAAACATCAGGTTGCGTAATACTTCTTCAAATATCGTTCGTTGATTGGAAGCATTTATCGTTCTCCTTGGCAATTCACAAGTTGGTAGGAGCCTCCTGAGTAGACTGTCTCGACCACAAACGGCCCTTCCCAAGTCGGTTCAAAATTACCACCTATCTTGCGATGTGCAAGAATAGGTCTTCTGAGAACCAAAACCAAGTCACCGACTTTGAATGTCCTAGGGCGGACTAGTTTATCGTGGACCTGGATCATCTTAGCTTGATACAGTTCCAAATTCTGTTGCGCAGAAAGTCTTTTCCCTTCCAAGCTCTCCAATTCTTATAGTCGTAGTCTGGCATTTTCCTCCATAGTGATTTTGTTTGCAACTGCAATTCTGAGTGTTGGGAGCTGAACATCCAAGGGTAGAACTGCCTCGGACCCGTACACTAAAGCGTAGGGCATAGACTGAGTAGGAGTCCTAAAAGTTATCCTGTAGGCCTAAAAGGCTTCTAATAACTTCTCGTGCCAATTTCTCTTGTTATCGTCCAAACTTTTCTTTAGAATTTGAACGAGAGTTTTATTAAAAGCCTCGGCCAAGTCGTTTGCTCTTGGGTAGTAGATCGTTGAGTATCGCCAATCGATCCCTTGTCTTTCGACAAAATTGCTGATCTTTGTACTTTTGAATGCAGACCCATTATCTGAAATGATTCTGCGCGGTACCCCAAAAAGGTAGACGACTTGTTTCTTGAAAAACTGTAGCACGTGGTGTGCCTTTACTTCCCTAAGTTTTATAGCTTCTGCCCATTTAGAAAAGTAGTATGTAGCTGCAAGGATGAGGCGATGTCCTCTTGAAGAAGGTGGTTCTATCGGACTCACTATATCTGTGCCCCAACAGTCAAATGGCCACGACGCAATTGTCGGATGTAGCACATTTGGAGGTTGATGTAGAACCACTCCATGCACTTGGCATTGGTGACAACTCTTGGCGATCTTCATACAGTCGGTCATCATTGAGGGCCATTAGTACCCTAGTCTCTTAATCTTCATTTTCATCTTTGGACCCGACTGATGAGCGCCACAAAGTCCTGAATGTACTTCTTTAACGATTTCACGAGCTTCGAACTCACTCAGGCATCTCAGCCACATTTGATCAAAAGACCTTCTGTATAACGTATTTTTATTAATGCGTAAGACAGAGTTCTTTTCTTGATCTGATGGGCTAGCGACTTCTCGTCCGGTAATTTCCCTGTTTGCAGGTAGTCTATTAGCGGTTGACGCAAATCTTCTGTGTTTTCTGTTATTGTTACAACTAATTCCTCTGCTTTTTCTGATTTTTGTATCATATCCATGTCGAGCTGTGATAGGACCTGTCGTCCCTGAACTGACACTTGAACTGACTCATCTTGTAAGCAGGCAAATTCTTTTGCAAGGTGAGCTAGCGCATCCGCGAGAGCATTTTCTTTTCTGGGGATCTTGTAGATCATTACATTCAGAATATGTTCCAACAGTTTCATGGCATACTGAAAGTACTGCTCGAGTCTTGGCTTTAAAATTCTGTATTGTCCGACGACCTGTTGAATGATCAACTGAGAATCTCCGTAGATGTTGATGTCCGTTATTCCCATTTGAATGGTTAGTTCTAGTCATGTTATGAGGGCTTCGTATTCTGCCTCGTTGTTTGTACACGGCTTTGTTAAGTGGTAAGAGTATCTTAACATCCCCCGCTCTAGTGTTATAAAGATTAGTCTGATTCCTGCCTTACCGGGCACTATCGTTTGCAATTCTTTGTTCTTCGGTGCTGAAGACGCTCTGTAGAAGTATATTTCCCAACGTCGATCATCAGGGTCTTCTAGGCTCATTATCTGCTCTTCAGGAAAATCATCATCGAGAGGCGAATTTACCGGTAAAGGGTGTGCTGCAAGGAAGTCAGCTAGAACTTGTCCCTTTATGGCGCAAAGAGAAACGAAAGTTATGTCAAATTACAATAGTATCATCGACTTCCTGGAAAGTATGCCAGAGAGAGTCTGTCGGGTCATCAAGTATTGCAACGGATTAACTCTCAAAGTAAGGTTGACCTTATGAGAAAGCATGTAATGCCTGAGCTTCTATGCGGCGAAGATCAGGGCCAAGCAGTGCTTCTCAATAGGAGGATACTTTACCTCTGTCGGAATTAGACGACGGCTCAAGTAGTATAGAGCATTTTCTTTTCCCTCATCATTGAACTGGGCTAGCAGGGCTCCAAGGGAGTCATCTAAAGCTGCGGTATAAAGTATCAACGGTCTACCTGAGACTAGGATTGCTAAGACAGGAGGTGTCATTAAGTATTGTTTGATGTCATCGAAGGCATGTTGACATTTGGAGTCCTAAGTAAACTTGGCATCCTTCTTAACCAAAGCAGAAAAAGGATGACACCTTCCTGACAAATTCGATATAAAGCGTCGAAGATATGCCAACTTTCCTTGAAAGGATCGCAGTTGTTTTAAGGTTTTAGGAGGTGGCATTTCTAAGATAGCTTTAATCTTTTCCGGGCGCATTTTAAGGGATTCATCTTAAGGTTGTACTGTCTTAGTCGCTCGAAAACAAATCTCAAATCATGCAGGTGATCTTCCTTCAGTTTACTTTTGATGACCACATCATCCACGTGGCACTCAACTTGGTTGTGAATGAGATCATCAAAAATCTTTGTCATCACTCTTTGGTATGTTACTCCTGTGTTCTTTAGTCCGAATGGCATTACTCTGTAGCAATACACTCCGATCGGCGTTCTGAATGCCGTGAGCTTTTCGTCTTCTGGTGTCATCTTTATCTGGTTGTATCCTGATGATCCATCCATGAATGAAAATATTTCATGTGTTGAAGCAATATCGATCATTAGTTCTGGGATTGGTAGTGGAAATTCATCTTTTGGACATGCTTTATTTAAATCTTTGAAGTCTACGTGATTCGATCCGACCATTCTTCTTTCGATCGGTACCACATTGGCTAACCAAGTAGGGTATTGTTCTTCACGGACAAATTTAGCATCTATTAGCTTCTTAACTTCGAGCTTATTACTTGTTGCTCAATTTCTAGACGCATTCTTCCGGGAGCTTGCATTGGAGCGAAGTAGGATCTACTCCTAACTTGTGAACTGCGACTTCTAGAGCTAATCCTAGCATTTCATTGTAACTCCAAGCAAAATAATCATTGAATTCCATTAGTAGCTTGATTATTTCCTTGGAATCTTCTTTATTGAGTAAGGAGCTAACAAAGGTAGGCCTAGGCTCTTCTCTAGTACCTAAGTTAACTTATGTTAACTCGTCTATTGTAGATTTGATTTCTTCTTCGAATTATGGTGGAGCATCTCTGATTAGTAGATCTTCGAGATCTCCTGAAGCTTCCAAGCAGTCTTCATTAGGTTCACAAGTGACAACCAAGCAAAATCCCGTATCGACAACTGATCCTACTGTGCCGAATCTGAGACCATGTTTTGAATTGGAAGACCGACCGGCATTATTCCATAATTTTTCAAAGTGTTGTGATCGGCTTTTTGTCCATTATCGTGGTAAGACACCATGTTGAATTAAATTTTGAACACAGGGAGAGTACCACTCAAAAGGCAGTTCCATTAGTTCAGATGAAGCAACATCTTCAAATTGTACTTCATTTTCAGTTTTGGAAGAAGAAGCATCACGGTAGAATTTGATTGGTTTAGCACCACCACCATGCACTCCCTTAACCACCATACCCTCGATCTTATTAGAATGGATCGGGGTCAGGGTCATAGTATGTACATGATGGTTAATCTTCTTGTACATTGATTTGTATTCTTCATTCTTTTCATCTTCGAGAGAGATGCGGAAGCTGGGGTTTCTTTTGACTTATTGTCGCTGCTTCTTTCTTGATTTCTTCTCCTTCTTCGTAAGTGTTCTCCCAATCAACATCGATGACCGGTTTCTTCTGTCCAACTGTTCTAACATTTCTTCCACGTCCTCGTCCTCGGCCTCGACCTCGGGTGCGAGTTCTGGAGAAATCTTCACCATCTTGTCGTAAGGGAATGGTGAGTAACTGTTGAACTATAACTTCAGGTTCTTCGTCGTCTCGGATTTCTTTTGCTTCATTTGGTATGGTATTTCTGGAAAAGATTGTTTTCTTTGGGGGCGCGTAGTAGGTCACATCTTCATGAATTCCAATCTAGTGTACTGAGAATGGTTGCAAGTCACCTTTGATACACTATTCCCCTCCTTCATAATACTTTATGCACTGGTGTAGAGACGACGGTACCATCTGGTTTTCATGGATCCACGGTCGACCCAGTAGAGCGTTGAACGATGTCTCAGAATCAATTATGTGGAATTTTGCGATTGTCTTTGCTAAATCACCGGTCTTCATTAGTAGTGTTATTGAACCAAGAGCTCTTTCTCCTTTTTGATTGAAGCCTCTTAATATCATTTTGTCTTCTTCAAGTTTGCGAGCATCAATTTCCAAATATGCTAGCGTCCGAAGATTCATTATGTTGATTGATGCTCCCGGATCAACCAACACTCTGTAGAGCGTAAACCTTCTAATAGTGACTGAAATGTATAACGGTCGGTTGTGATCTCGTTGTTCCAGGTAATAAATCATTGTCCGTGAAGGTAACACCTCGTTGTTCTTTTAACGAGCAAACCTCGTCAAAGGAATTACCGGACATTTGAGTTAAACAAATCTCTAGATCAAGTAAAGCATTGATCATAGCCTCCCTCATCTCCTTTGACAGGATCAGAGCGTTGTATATGCTTAGTTTGGCTGGTAGCTTCCTAAGATGGGCTAGCACATTATAGTCAACTTTATTACCATGTTCCTTTGTTTCTTCCCGAATGGGCAATTCCTCTACCGGGGCTGGCTCTTCCTGAGCAACCACCTGCTTTGCTTTATCCTTTGGACCCATTCTCGGGGGTAGAACTTTTCCACTTCTTAAATTTACTTCAGTTATTTCTTCGAATTTGGTGTTTCCTTTTGAATCGGAGCAATCGGCTCTTCGAAGTTGCTTCGGTGTCTGATAGTTCTAATTCTATCGTGATCGGAGTTCCTCTAAATTCACAAATGGACTCGTTGCTTGTCGAGCTTTTGTAGCCTCCTTCGTGAACACCTTCTTCGTCGTGGTCATCGAGGTTGTGTATGATTTGAAAATTGTTATCCGTATTGGAATTGAGATCCGGATTAAGTCGGTTGTCACTAGTTACGTAATCATTAGAAACAGTCAAAACGTAGCCAACTCCATAACCCTTATCATTATAAGATCCGTCGGGGCAAGCGAGATAATCATACGGAGTCGGGAGTTTGAGGGATTTCTCCCCGAATCGGAAACAACCATCCTAGGATAAGCGACCCCTAGTCTACCCTTCGGAGCCTCGGTCTTCTTTTCTTCCATGATCTTCTCATCCTTCGGGGCGGTTCTTCGATTGCCGGTGATAGTGCCGGCTCGACGGGTTTCAAACTACGAGTTGAAGCACGTGCAGAAGCGGCTCGGATGTGATCCAAAATTTTTTTTGATGACTTCATCCAGACGATACTCCATCCATCATCAGTCGCGTAAGGGTCTATTGGAACAATAGGATCCGTTGAAATAACATTGATGGAACCTCCCTTTTGGGGTTCCTTCATGTATTCCTTTGGGATCGTTATATTCCCTTTTCGGAGATTGTCATCAAGCCAACTCTTGAAAGTGATGCAATCTTCTATCTTATGTCCAAGCATCTGGTGGTAAGGGCAATAGTTCGGATGATCTTTCTTATTGACTTCCTCCGGCTTCTTGGGCTCCGGCGGTGAAAATGCGGTGTCTTCATTAAGTCGTGGAACATCTTCACTACTGCTTCAGTTTTGAATGGATATTCTTTATTTAGGAGTTCTCTTAAGGTACGCGATGAACGAGGCGGTTGTTCATAATGTTGAGACGACTGATAGCTCGGACAAGGTTGCTGATAGCCTTACTAAGGTTGCTGATAAGTCCGTTGTGGTGGTTGATAACTAGGTTGTGGCCGCTCTGACTGTATCTGAATCGGCTGCTTGCCCTTATCTACTGCCACGACGATTCCGGATTTCTTTTCGAATGTTTTCACAGGTTTCTGCTTATCGTTCTTGTCCGCAAAACTTAACTGTTTTGCCTATTCTTCCAAGCTCCCGGCCTTGCTAAGCAACTTCTCGAAAGTCTTGATTGTAAATTCTTTAAGAAGGAGTGCTATCGAGCCATGGATACTTTTAAGCAGGATACCGACTGGATGTTGTTCTTGAAGCTGTGGTTCACACTTCATGCTTAAGTTTCTCCATCGAAGTATGTAATCCACTAAAGTCTCGTTCGGCTTTTGTTGCTCCACCACTAGATCACCGATAGTGATGTGGTGCTGAGCCCCGACAAATCGTTTAACGAAGAGATTCTCTAGTTCTGAAAAAGTCATCACTGAGCCGTTTGGCAATTCTACGTACCAGTCGAAGGCGATCCCTGACAAACTGCTGACGAACTAGCGGAAGAGTAAAGCGTCGCTCCCATCGGTATTGCAACAACTAGCACAAAAATGTGCAACATGTTACCGGGGGTTTCCTGTTCCATCAAAAGTCTTAAACAGAGGTGGTACGAAGCCTTTCGGGTATTGGACTGCATCGAACTCCTCGGGGTAAGGTCTACCCGTCTGAATAGATGCTCCATTCTTGGATTGTACTAAAGCTTCTCGCACATGCTGTTCTACCATGATTTTAATATCCTTTTCTGGAATCATGCTTTGTGTAGAATCCTTCTTTGGTTGCTCGTCCCCATTGACGGATGTGATCTCTTTTCCTCCATCCGCAATATGGATGATCTGCGGGGGTATCTCTTTCGAGGTCGGGTCGACTGCGGAGAGTGGCTAAGGCGACAACCATCTCTTCCATCCTCTTTGCCATCTGGGAAATTGTATCATCTCTTTCCCGAAGTTGTGCTCTTAACACTTCCGGTTCATCTCTTTCTGCAGCTGCTGGAGCACCTTGTGAAGCTGACGATGCTCGTGTTTCAACCATGTTGATCTCGACATACTCCTCATCCATGAACTCTGATGAGTCAACTTCATCTCCTAATTCTTCTTCTCTTTCTTTTGCTAACCATCTGATGTCGGTCCTTAACTTATCCATGGCATCCTCCAGTGGCCCTTTTCGCACGGTCTCGCAGTTGTCTCGTGATGGTTGTTGAACTTCCTTTCAGGGAGTCCCCTTTATTGCAGTAGCACTTTCTTCTGATTCAAGTCTCCTGACGAGACTTTTCTTCTCAGAGCATTGCTTTGGTCTTAACTCGCCAGTAGTAGGTCACCATACCATCCTTCTTGCAGTCGGAAGCCTAGGACCGGATGGTCTGTCAGCTATATGCTGGAAGGTGGTATTCTCCCTAATCTATAGACCCGATATAACAATGGGTGGACTGGCTTTTATCTTCTTCTTTGGTTTCTCTGTGGCAGCAACAGGTTCTATTCGCTGTTCGGGCAGGATTTAGCTGGCACCCGTCCTATCCTACGAACATCTTCTTCATCTGATGCGGCAGAGATGGGGTGAAACCTGCTCCCTTCTAACAGAGGTATATACTCAGATAGTTCTTCTCTTTCTTCAGGAATTTCTTCTAGAAAAGCAACTTCAGCAGCTCTAGCTTTCTTGGCGATCTTTCTGCTTCTATTTCTCCTTTGAGTCCGAGTTAGGGGTGCAATTCTTGAACTGGACCCAATCTAAAAAATAGATGGTATTATAGCAAAATCTGTACCCTCCACAGTGACAGGCTCATCACAGACTTGGATTTCCTTCCCCTTCAGTTTGGCGGAAGTCGGGGTAGGTGCGGAGATGACTAGGCCGGTGGGGGTAGAGACAACAGACCTCCTACGAACAGTAGTACTCCTCTCAACTGGAACCCTTTACAGGGGAGGGAATTCTTGAGCCGACTTCAGGTTGAACTTCACGGGCTCTTCAATTTCTGACACTTTGTCCATTAGTGTGAAGAGAGTGACGTCAGCAAACTTGACATCTGTGTTGCCAAATCCTTGTCCGAAATGGATGATCCCATTGTCGGGCAGTTCATCCTTGTAAACGGCGAAGTCCATTCCATTGGTGAAGGAGAAGATTAGCTTTGGGGCGGTCATTTTACGGAGGCGATTCGAATGTCAGTCCCGAATTATGCTTCTTTTCGTTGTAAAGTTTAGGACGAAAAAGAAATAGTCCGAACACATTTTTGTTTATCTTAGTGTATTTGTGAATTTAAAAGGATTTATTCATCAAAAGAGTCGTTTATTAGAGGATTTGTTTATTAGGAATGGAATGTTTAAAGGTATAGAAAAGGTAAGGGATTCTATTCAGAATCAGAAAGGAAGAGAAAGTCTTATGCAAGACTTCTCGACTCGAAGGACCGCTCCTAAACTAACACCTATTGGGGGTCCACCCCACCTCAGAAAAGAGGTAAAAGGATCTTGGAACCTCTCGTTTAAGGGTGTCTAAACGAGTGGCTCCTAAATCCGAGAGGAGTTGGTATACTCGTTCGAGACGAGAAATGAACGGGGTATTCCAACGGAAGAATGGTAGTTTTGGTCCATTAGGGATATGAACTCACCACCGATTTATGAAAGCAAAACCATCTAATCAAAATGGAGAGAGGAACTACTCCCCAACAGAGTCACCAGAAGTTGTCGGCATATTTTTAGGTTTGTGTTGTACTTTAGAAAAAGAGGTTGCCTAACAGAAATTATCGGCGAATTTTTAATTTAATTTAAATAAATAATTTGAAAAGTAGTATTTGATCTTGAAAATAATTTTAAGTTTAAAAGTTTTAAGATATGAAATCAAACCGTTCTCACATCCCAAATAGTTTATATAAATGAGCACCGCACCACAAACCACGTATTTATCCCGAAGAATAGACACACTACTTGATGATGGGGCTCGATTAAATAAACTAGAAGATCTGTGACATTTGTTTGGTCTGCGAACCAATTTTATAAGCCAACAAGTTCCCCTGCTTAATACAAAGGAATTAAGCAAGGTTTATATTACATGGATTCTTAAAGTTCCCTATAAGGGCAAGCCCTTATAGTTAATTACATCTTAAATGACAGGAATCATTTAAGAAAACTCTCGATATTGATTAGTGGTTTTGCTCTCAAGAATTTCAAAGTTTAAGGTTTTCAAAGGATTGGATTTTGGAAATTTCAAAAGGGAATGGATCAAATTGGGAACGGTTAATTTTAGGAGTCCAAAGGAAGAGGAGTAGGGGAAGTTGAGGATCCAAGAGGAATCTTGGCAACTTCCCGACTATCCTATTATTTGGCTTCAACTTTGGAAGAATTATTTAGTATTTTGATCCTGCCAATTTTAATTATTTAAGACTTATATTCGTATGACATGATCATACAAACAGCCTTGAAGATGTGAGAGTTTATGTCGTACCAAACGACTGCCTCGGAATCCTAAGACCAGTTAGGGCTTAATTTGCATAATATGATTATGCAAATGCCAAACAAAAGGTTAAGGATTTATGTTGCACTAGGCAAACTACCTCGAAATCCTATGGCTTGGTTATTTAATACTAGGAAACGTTTTGCTGAAGTAGACTCAAGTTTTGCTGATGACGATGGTCGTGCTGCCCACTATGCTCCAAGCTCTTTGTTGTTGCAGAGGTTTAGTTTTAGAAGTCATAAATCAGGAGATGAGAGAAGTGTTTTGGTTTAGAGAAAATCTTAAAATCCAAGTGTTTTTAATATTTTAATTAAAAAACAAATCTTAAAGTTGATTGAACAAAACCGATTAAGATCCCACTGTTCCGTCATCCCGACACCATTATTTTCATTGAATTCACTTAGTCCAGATGAATTAGCTAAACTCAACTGAATGTGTTCCACACTTTCATTTAGACCATGGGAAATCTCGTTAGCAACACGTGGGTTACATCATCCGAGGTATTCCCGATTATTCAACGAGACGTTTTAATTTAGTTGCAATTGTAGTTTTGTTATTCTGTTTGTGATTAAATTTTGAGTTGTTTTATGTTTTAGAATGTTGTAGCGGTGAATTTTATCTTGCAATGACTTTTAATTTAGTTTTGGTTTCAGTTTAGGGATTATCCTAAAGGTTTTGGTTTTCATGCAACAGTTTTATTTATGATGCAACAAAAAGTAAAGTACAATGCATGTAAGTAAATTGCAACAAAGTAAATTGCAATAAAATAAAAGCGTACCTGGAGGGTCTTCCCGTCATCCCAAGTGCACTTAAAACACATGTTTAGGCATTTAAATATTTCAACAGATAGCTAGGTAAAGCTAAGGGAAGGGTTTTGGTTGTCTACCAAATTCCTAATCCTATAGCTAGTCATCTCTTATGACGTCTAGGTTCTTGGTTTGGTTTAAGGATGATTTTCTTCATCAAAGAACAACTAGATTCAATTGTTCTTCTAAAACATCCCGTCATATTGAGGAAGTGTTTAGGACAAGTCCTAAACATCTTTTCAATATTTCTGGGATTGTTTTGAGTCTAAGTAAATTTAGTTGCACCGGTGAATTAATCATTCTGGGGTTTAGTTAAACTTTGTCTCTTGCTTAGTGAACTAGGATATTTGAATATCCTATAAGTGAAGTAACACTTCACTTGATACTTCATTTAAGAGTTATAATAATAAGACCTTTAAAAGGGCAAATCAATTTATTAGCTATTTTAATGATTTAAACTTAATGATTTAATTTCAATTTTGACTTAATTATAAAAATTAGTTTAAGTTTGAAATAGTGTTCAAATTATTTTAGAGTTAATTCTTAAAGATTTCATTTAGGTTTGTCGTTAAATGATTTTAATTCAATTTAATTTTAATTTAATTTAAGTTTAATTTAATTTAATTTAATTTGGTTTAATTTAATTTAATTTAATTTTAATTTAATTTATTTTAATTTTAATTTAATTTTATTTGATTTTAATTTTAATATAATTTGGTTTAATTTAATTTAATTTAAATTTAAATTTAATTTAATTTAATTTAATTTTAATTTTAATTTAATTTAATTTTAATTTAATTTAATTTTAATTTTAATTTAATTTTTAATTTAATTTTTAATTTAATTTTTAATTTAATTTTTAATTTAATTTTATTTATTTTAATTTTAATTTTAATTTAATTTAATTTTAATTTAATTTTAATTTAATTTAATTTAATTTTAATTTAATTTTTAATTTAATTTAATTTTAATTTAATTTTAATTTAATTTAATTTAATTTTAATTTAATTTTTAATTTAATTTAATTTTAATTTAACTTTAATTTAATTTTTAATTTAATTTAATTTTAATTTAATTTTAATTTACTTTAATTTAGTTGAGTTTAATTTTAATTTAATTTTAATTTAATTTAATTTTTAATTTAGTTTAAATTTAATTTTAATTTAATTTTAGTTTAATTTTAGTTTTAATTTTTAATTTGGACTATTATTTTAATTTTTTTAATTAAGAATTAAGTATTATTGAAGTGATTTATTTAGGTATTTTTAAATTAAAGAATAAATATCCTCTTAATAATATCCCTACTTTAATAATTTCAATTTCTATTATTCTTCCAAAATTTCAATTAATTAATTAATTAAAGTTTTACTTTAATTATATTTGAAATAGTTAGAAGGTTTCTACCCTCAATCATTTAAGTTTCAATCATCTAAAATCAGTTTAAAATCAAATATTTTACCCTCCCCTTTTTGATTAATCCTAAAATTTTAATTAAGGGTTGAAATTTTTTATTACCCTTTTGCCCTTCAAGCTTAATAATTCTATAACTCACTAAACTAAGCTCAAATCAAATTGAAATTTTTATGTAACCTCACTCACATGTCAATTAACACATTAGAGGAGAAAATGTGATTTTTCTGTATTTAATTTATTTATGTAATTATTTTTAATGGAAAATAGGGGTTTTCAAGGAAAATTCAATAACATGACCAAGGAAATGTTTCTATCTTTGAGAAAATTATGGGATATTTCTAATGACCAGAGGTCCATTTGGACCTATTTTGATGATTTTTTGAATTAAATTTTATTTATTAGAATTATTTTGAGTTTTGAGGTATTAATTAATTTTAAAATAAAATTAAAGTTGAGAAATAGGTTTAATATTTTTCAAAAATCTCTCTGATATCAGGGAAGTCAGCAAACAAAATTTTATATTTTTCTGATTTTTCTTTGATTTATTACAATTAATTTAGTGGAAATGTTAAAGAAAATCATTTTTTTTAATTCAAAAATTATTTTAGGCCTTTAAAATTCAATATCTTACCCTAGAGACTTAGAAAAAATATTTGGTTTGTTCCTAAGTGATTAGAATTTAAAATTTGACATTTTGGTGATTTTTAATATTTTTATGATTTTTATTATTTTTTAATTATTAAAAATATTAAAATAATGATAAAAATCAACTTTTTAAGAAAATTACAATTTTAATTTTCTTAAGTTCCACTAATATCAGAGAAGCTCCAAAACTATTTTTGTGAATTTTTGAAAAGTATTTTGTGAGTTATGAATTTTTAAAGTTTAATTTTATCCATTTTGCTTAAGAGGCTTAATCAACCCATTTTGTGAGGTTAATCAAATCCAATTGACTTAAAATTTTTATGTGATGTTCCTCTGATCCTAAAGATCAGTGGAGAATTATTTTCAAGTTAATTTAATGTGTAGTTAACCCTAATTAATTAAAGTTCAATTTTGGTTGTTTAGGCCAATTAGGGTTGTTCCATGTGAATTAACTCAAGACCTATTTTTCCTAGGTTCCTCTGGTCATAAGAAATATCACTAAATTTTCCTAGAATTTATTTCTCAACATGCTAATTATTGGAATTAAAATACTCAAAACAGTAACATGCAATTAAAAAATCAATAACTTCTCATAGGGATGGCTTCTGACCTTGGAAAATTCAGGGAATGTTCCCAAGTTTAGAGGCTTCAAAAGCCCCATGGTCTCATGCCATGGTGAATTGCCTATGTAAATGGAGAATTAAAACAATGCAGAGAGTAAATAAATCATTAAAAATAAAATACTCAATGAAATTATTTGATTTCTTTTCCACATTATTCTCCTCTGTTCACTGAGTAAGAGGGTATTTTTATTTTATTTTTATGATTTTCCTACACAAAGTTATGAATTTTTGAAGTTTTGATAATTAAATAAATAGAAAAATATCCTATTTTCCTACTTATCCACGCGACGCCACGCAATCCTCGGCAGCTCCGAAAGACCACGCGGCGCGCTTTGATTCGGTGCCGCCATCTGAGTCAACTGCCAGGGGGCCCACGGTTCACGTACCATCTCCTGGTCCGACGCCATCTGAGCCGTCTGCTCGATACACGCGCGATCCAACGGCTCTTGGTCATCGTCTACGACTGGTGTGCACCCGTGACCGTCCACACTAAAATCCTAAGATCTCACTCGATTCTCAATGGATTTTTATGTTCTTATACTCTATGGATTCTTCTTGAAGAGATGAACATATCCATACGGTTTATGTGGCATGAAATTAACCCAATCAAAATAGAGAATGTTCAGAAGCTCGGGAAGAAGAGAGTGCTCATACCTTTGCTCAGAGAAGTGAAGCTTTGATCTGAAAGTAGTGTCACCTTCGATTAAGTCCAAGCAAGCTCCAGATGAAGTCTCGGCCCCGGGAATCGCTACACTCGATTTCCACCGTGACTCGATTTCAACCTTTGGAGAGCTGAAACAAATGGATGGCTCCGGAGAGGGGCTTTCACCTGGGAACTCCTTCTCTTGGTCTTGTGCAGGTGTGGGAGAGTTTAATTTGATTTTGGTGGAGGATTTGAAAGTGTCTTGTTCTGGCCTGAGAATTGAGCTCCAAAATTGAGCTCAATCAGTGGGAATTAGGGCAGGAGGACAGTGGGGATCAAATGCTCTTAGCTAGGGGAAGCTTTGTGAGAAGTTTGGAGGGATTTTGTTAAGGTCGATTTCGACCAACCTTTTGGTCGAGAGGGGTTGGCTGGCTAAAATAGCCATGACCATGGCCTCTCGGGGGAGTTAGAGTGGGATCAGTACGCTCGCAGTGAGGAGAAGAACAGTCTACAATGGCCATTTGGAGTGGGGCAGCTCAGCCATGGGGAATTACAATTTTTGGTTGATTTGGACCTCTCGGCCTGGTGTTTCCGGCGACTATGGTGGCCGGCTGGCCAAGGTCAGGTCATTGTTGTGATCAGGAGGATCAGTTCTTGAGGTTTGTGAGTTCAATTATCAAATGCCATGTGTAAAGAGGATGAATTGAAATGGAAAGGGGAAGAGGTGATTTTGGCTTAGTTTGGGTCAACCCATGTATTTGGGCTTGGTTCACCTCCCCATGGCCTCGATTTTGGGCCGAGGAGGTCAGGTGGGTCAGGCTCACATGTGTGGTGAAGTCCACATCCAAACATATTTGTATTAATTTTGGGTTAAGGGTAATCATGGTTAAGGCTAATGACCTTAAGGGAATCTAGAAAGAGCTTCCTCCATTTGCCCAATGTGGTATGGTCACATGTCAAACCTTTCATGGCTCCACATGGGGCTTATGGATGGCTTCATGGCTCTTATATGGCTTGGGAAAAGTTGGCTTGGTTTCATGGAAGTAGGTTTTAGGAATTTTGGTATTTTGGTGTGAAATTTGGATGGTTTGTCATATGGCTTAGTTTAGAAAAGTTTGATTTTTGATTTAGAATTTAGGGATGATTTCAATTAATGAAATGATGAATAGAGTGTCATATGGGCTTTAACATGAAGTTTGGGCTTTTAAAATTTGGTAAAGGTGGGCTTTTAAAATGGTTTTAGGGGAATGGGTTTTTATGTTTCAAAATGGGCTTTTAGATCAAAAAATTTATAAAGGGCCATGCCAAATAAATGTTGGGTTTTGTTTAAGGATATTTCATGCGTGATTTAAAACAAATTTGGAGTGATTTGGGATTGAATTGGATTGGATTTGGGTTTATTTGGTAAAGGGGCTAAGGTGGGCCAAATTGGGCTAACTTAGGCTAGGGTTGGGCTAATATTGAAATAGATGTAAAATTGATGTTGAGAAATGTTTAGGGGAATGTTCTGAAGAGTTTTCAACTTTGGTTGGGGTTCAATCTTGGGATTTGGGCCTATTTGCGTTAGGTTTGAGTTTAGGTCAATTTAAGGGGTTTTGGGTTCGGGTTGAATTTAAGTGAGGTTTGGGTTCAAGTTTTGGGAAAATTATGTTAGTGTTTTGTTTATTGGAATATTAGGGAAGGTTTAGAAAAGATTTGGGGTCAATTGGAGTTGAATTGGGTTGTTATTGGCTAAGTTTGAGTTATGGGTCAAAATTGGGCTTTAAGCTTAAAAATGAAATTGGATTCAAATTTCAATCAAATTGGGCTTGGATTTGGTCTATATGGATATTTGGGATATTAAATTGAAGTTTAGAATTGAATTGGACGAAAATTGAGGTCAATTGGGGTGATTTGGTTTGACATTGGGTTCACTTGGGTTTAAAATGGGTCAAATTGGGGGTTTTGGAAAGAGTGGGGGAAATTGGCAAAATTTGCCCATGGTGTATTTGAACAAAATAAAATTGGGAATATTTGGGATTTTCTAGAATTTTTTGGGAATTTTTGGAACTTTTGGATTTTTGGGTCAAGAGGGGCATTTTGGATATTTGGAGGGTGTTAGGGGGTATTTTTGGAAATTTTGGTATTTTTGGTTATGGATGATCACTTTGATTTTGAGAAATTTAGAAGAATTTGCGTAATTTTGCAAATTTTGGGTCATTTCAAGGGCATTTGGTAGGTTTGGCGGGTCCGAGGCCCTAAGGGTCAAAAATTGAAATTTTGGAAAAATGAAGATTGATTGAATGTGAGCAGAATGGAATCACTTTGGTTGAGACATGAAGCCATATTAAGCTCATATGAGCCTTGAGAGGACTCATTTGAGGCATTCACTATGTTGTTCCTAACCCTCTTAGCCAGGGGCTTAGGGGTTAAGAACCATCCATGTGAATTATCTACATGAGTCAGGAAGTCAAGCTAGGCATGAATAGTTTTAGGATTTGGAATGTGTGTGAAAGTGTAATGTGTGCAGGTGAACCCTCACCAGACCAGGCCACCCAGGGTGATCCTAAGGCCAAAGAGTCCTATAGGGAACTCATCCTTTAAACCTCCACATTTGATCTCAACCCTCTAGGTAATTAGGAGTTTACAATCAAGCTTGTGGGGTTTGCAGGGAGTTAAGAAGTGGTTGAGTTTCTAAAGGGGTAGGTTCCATCTCTAGTCCTCTAAGATAGTCAAAGGAAAAGCCTAAGGCTAGATCCTAAGTACTAAAGAGAGAAGAGAATACCTCATCAAAAATGAGGTCAACAGGTGCGTGAATGAATTGCTTAGTTCATGGGGATTAAGTGCAAATAAATAGGCAAATGAGTTTTGATGGACTTCAAATTGAAGGTTTCATGGTGACAGAATGGGATCCCCAATTTGGTCTTAAGATTGGTAACTAAAGCCTATGGTTAGCCTTCGGGTGAAGGGTGAGTGGGAGCTCTGAAGTGAGAGCCGGTATCCTCCCGAGCTTAGCCTTAGATTTATTAACTAAACTTAAGATATGGCAATGTTCTTTACCTGCTTGGAAGAGGGGGTACTCTTTTAAAGGTAAAGAAACAAATATGCTCCTATTTGGCACATCACAAATAATTATCATTCTTCGTCATCCACACATAATAATCTTTATGCAGGAAGAAAGACACTTTTCATATAGAAGTATCTTATAAATCACATAAGTTAGTGCGTTTGTTAGTTAATATAGTTCAGTAATTAGAAGTAGTTGTAGTAGCTTTATTATACTTTGCATTAACTAGTGGTAGTACACTTAAGTCATTGTTACATTGGGTATTGGATTTTAGTGATATATTATCTGATTTAAAGAACGTTCACCTCCCTGTGGGATCGATAACCAGGATTCTATTAGAGCCCTGTATTACTTGATACGATACATATACTTGCATTGAATTTGTGACTTTACTAAATCATTCTAAATATATAATTTCAACTTCATAAATTCTTGCTTAATATATAAAGTCGCGGTCAATTTTTTGGCGCCATTGCCAGGGAGGTAGATAAACGGTACTTATTTATAGATATTGTAGTAACTGAAAACCTTTACTTTGTAGTGTGATTTTATATGCGTAGTAGTGGATCTGTAGGTTTGATACCTTACAATTCAGAGTTAGAGCGTGCTATTAGAAAAATTAAAAAACAACAAAAACAAATTAAAAATTACTGCGAAATGGCGAAAAATCAAGAGAATCAGAATATTAATGTTGGAAATTTGCCAAGACCTTCAAGAGATTATGCTAACCTAACAGCAGATGAAATTCATATAACTATTCAAAATTCTGATGTTGCTGCTAATTCGTTTGAACTTAAACCTGCTATTATCTAAATGGTACAAAATAATCAATTCGGAGGAACACCTAATGAAGACCCAAATTTATATCTCACTAGCTTTTTAAAACTGTGTGCTACTTTTAAGTATGACGGAGTGTCGAGTGATGCTGTCGGACATAGACTTTTTCCTTTTTCCTTAAGGGATAAGGCTAAGGCGTGGTTAAACTCTTTAGCACCTGGATCTATTCGAACTTGGGGAGAACTTTCTTAAAAGTTTCTATCGAAATATTTCCCTCCATCGAAAACTGCTAAATTAAGAAATGATATCACATCTTTTGGTCAGTTTGAAGGAGAGTCAATATATGAAGCTTGGGAGAGATTTAAAGATCTTCTTAGGAAGTGTCCACATCATGCTTTTCCAGATTGGTTAATAATTCAAACTTTTTATAACGGATTAGTGGGATCATTAAGATTAATTATTGATGCTGCTGCTGGTGGATCATTAATGTCAAAACCTTTTGATGAAGCATATTCATTAATTGATGAGATGACTACTAATAATTTTCAATGGCCCTCTGAACGGGTAAATCCTAAAAGAGTAGCTAGTGTTCATGATTTTGACATGATGACTATGATAGTTTATCAAATAGCAGCACTTTCTAAGAATATAGATCAATATGGAATGAATTATTCTCAACCACCCCCAGTGTTAGAGGAAAATTCATTTGGGCGTATAACTCGAATCTCAAACACCTTATGAAACTTTGAACGCGATTAATAGACCTAATAACCCTTATTCAAATTATTATAACTCTGGTTGGAAGAATCACCCAAATTTCAATTGGAATAATAATAATGCTAATGTGAATCCACAATGGGGACACAATTCTATAAACCCAGTTTGAAACTCAATCAACCAAGGAAATACTAACTTTAGACAATCTTATCCTCCTGGATTTAATAATAACCCACAGTTTAAGGATAAGAAGTTGTTTATAGATGAAATGATTTTGAATATGGGTAACCAATTACAAGTTCAAGGTATTGCGATAAAAAATATTGAAAGTCAATTGGGACATATTTTCACTGCGCTTAATAATAGACCTTCTGGAACGCTTCCTAGTAACGTGGAGATCAATCTAAAAGATCAAAACAAGTAGCAACTTAAGGCTATTCAATTAAGGAGTGGAAAAGAATTAGAAACTAGAACGCAGAAAGAAGTTGAAGAAGAGAAGGAGAAGGTGAATATTGAAAAAGGTTCAAATAAGATTTATCCAGAACTGGAATATCCTCTTGAACCGATGAAGATTACTGTTGAGAAACCACCTCCTCCATTCCCTCAAAGATTGAAGCAGAAGAATAGGGATAATAGATTTGGAAAATTTTAGGAAAAGAAGTTAACAATAAATATAACTTTTGTTGAAGCATTAGAATAGATGCCTGATTATGCGAAATTTATGAAGGATATTCTTAAAAAGAAGAGAAAGTTCACGGATCATGAGACTGTTGCACTTAGCGGAGAGTGTAGTGCAATAATTCAGAAAAAGCTTCATGAAAAACTTAAAGATCCTGGTAGTTTCACTATCCCGTGTGTTATAGGTGAAAAGTTTTTTTGGAAGAGTCTTATGTGATCTGGGAACTAGTATTAATCTTATGCCTTTATCAACTTTCAAAAGATTGGGAATTGGAGAAATTTCTCCTACATCTGTAACTCTTCAATTAGCTGATCGTTCTATTACTTATCCTAAGGGAGTGGTAGAAGATGTGTTAGTAAAAGTGGATAAATTTTTCTTTCCTGTTTGTGCTTGATATGGAGGAAGATAAAGATATTCCAAATATTTTAGAAAGACCATTCCTAGCTACTGGAAGAGCTGTAATTGATGTTCAAAAAGGTGAATTAATTATGAGAGTTAATGATCAAGAGGTGACCTTTAATATTTTGAAGTCTATGAAGTATCCCTCAGTTTCAAAAGATAATGAATGTTTAGGATGGAAGTATGCGAATATTTGAGAAATGATTATTTTAAAGAGATGTTTGAAAAGAAAGTGGAGTATGAAAATATAATTGAAGATGAAACGGAAAATGAAACAGATTCAGATAATGAGAAGAATAAAAAATTGGAGTATATTCAGGAAAAATTTGAAGTGTTAGATACCATGGGAGGTGGAGATAAAAGTCTAATTTCATCTGTTGTTAAACCTCCTAAACTTGAGATGAAAATTCTCCCTAAACATTTAAAGTATATGTTCTTAGGAGAATCATCTACCTTACCGGTTATTGTATCTTCAGAATTAAGTGAATATCAAGAACAAAAATTATTGGAAATCTTAAAAAGATACAAAAGAGCTTTTGGATGGACTTTGGCAGATATCAAAGGAATCAGTCCTTCGATCTGTATGCATAGAATTTTATTAAATGAAGAACATAAACCCAAAATTGATCTGCAAAGGAGATTAAATCCTATAATGAAAGAAGTAGTTAAGAAGGAGATTTTAAAATGGCTTGATGCTGGAATTATTTATCCTATTTCAGATAGTTCTTGGGTAAGTCCAATTCATTGTGTACAGAAGAAAGGCAGAGTGACTATGGAAGTGGATGAAAGGAATGAAATTTTACCTACTAGATAAGTCAATGGAAGGCAAATTTGTATTGATTATAGAAAACTAAATGCTGCCATACGAAAAGATCACTTTCCTCTACCTTTTCTCAATCAAATGTTGGATAGACTTGCTGGACACAAGTACTATTGCTTTTTAGATGGATATACTGGTTATCATCAAATACATATTGCTCCTAAGGATAAAGAAAAGACAACATTTACTAGCCCCTATGAAACATTTGCTTTTCGAAGAATGCCCTTTGGATTGTGTAACACACCTGCAACTTTTCAAAGATGTATAATGTCTATCTTTAGTAGTATAATAGATAATGGAATAGAAGTTTTCATGGATGATTTTTCTGTGTTTGGAACTTCATTTGATATTTGTTTGGAAAACTTGGCAAAAGTTTTGGAACTCTGTGAGAAAACAAATTTAGTTCTGAATTGGGAAAAGTGTTAATTTATGGTTGCAGGAGGAATAGTGCTTGGGCATAAAATTTCTTAATATGGTATGGAGGTCGACCCTGCTAAAATTCTAGTGATTGTGAGATTACCACCACCCACTACTGTGAGAGAAGTGTGGAGTTTCTTAGGACATGCTGGATTTTGCAGGCGTTATATTAAAGATTTTTCTAAAATTACTAAACCTTTGTGCCAACTTCTAGAAAATGATAGGAAGTTTGATTTTAATGATGAATGTTTGTGTGCTTTTGAATTACTTAAAGAAAAATTAATCACTGCTCCTATAATTGTTTCACCTGATTGGGAGAAACCCTTTGAATTAACGTGTGATGCTAGTGATTATGCTATTGGAGTTGCGTTGGGGCAAATGTATGATAAAACTTTCAAAGTTATTTACTATGCTAGTAAAACTCTTAATGATGCTCAAATTAATTATACCACTACTGAAAGAGATTTATTAGCTATAGTATTTGCTTTCGATAAGTTTAGACCTTATTTAATTGGAACTAAAAGTATAGTGCATACTGGTCATTCGATTATCAAGTATTTAATGCAAAAGAAGGTTGCTAAACCTAGATTGATTAGATGGATACTCCTTTTGCAAGAATTTGATTTTAAGATAGTTGATAGGAAAGGGTCTGATAATCAAATTGCTGATCATTTGTCAAGAATAGAATATGATAGATTTTCTGAATTTGAGAAGGAAGTTACGAAACTTTTCCCGATGAACAACTCGTATATTCTTATGGAAAAGAATTTGCCTTGGTATGCTGATATTGTGAATTATATTGTAAGTGATATTATACCATCAGATTTAACAAAACAACAACAAAAAAAAAATTAAATATGATGCTAAATTTTATTTTTGGGATTAGCCCTATTTATATAAACAGTGTAAGGATCTGATTATTAGAAGATGTGTGCCACATGAAGAAATTAATCCAATCATTTAGAGATGTCATGATTCTAAATTTGGAGGTCATTTTGGTGTTGATAAAACAACTTATAAGATTTTACAATCTGGATTTTATTGGCCCACTCTTTTTCGTGATGTTTATAAATATGTTAAATTTTGTGATCGATGTCAAAGAGTAGGTAATATTTCTAGAAGAAACGAAATGTTTCTGAATTACAATTTAGAAGTTGAAATTTTTGATGTATGGGGATTAGATTTTATGGGACCATTTGCACCTTCATTTAGGAATTTATATATATTGGTCGTTGTTGATTATGTTTCGAAATGGATTGAAGCTGTTGCTTTACCAAGATGTGATACTCAGAGTGTTTCTAAATTTTTAAAGAAAAATATATTTACAAGATATAAAATGCCGAGAGTGATTATAACTGATGGTGGATCCCATTTCAGAAACAATCAAATTAAGAGATTAACTGGAAAATATAACATTATTCATAGAATCTCTACTGCTTATCATCCCCAGACTAGTGGTTTAGCGGAAGTATCGAATCAGGAAATTAAAAGAATTTTGGAGAAAACAGTGGATATTCATAAATTAGATTAGTCTCCTAGATTAGACACCGCATTATGGGCTTATAGGACTGCTTTTAAGACCCCTATTGGAATGTCTCCTTATAGATTAGTGTTTGGCAAAACTTACCATTTGCCGGTTGAATTGGAGCATAAAGCATATTGGGCAATTAAGGAGTTTAATTTTAATTTGACAAATGCGGGAGAAAAAAGATTTATGCAATTAAATGAGTTGGAAGAAATTAGAAATGAATCATATCATAACGACGAGATTTATAAAGAGAAAATGAAATTGTGGCATGATCAGAAGATATTGAAAAAAAGATTTGAACTGGGACAAAGAGTTTTATTATATAAAACGAGATTGAAATTATTTCCTGGAAAACTTAAGTCCGGATGGATATGACTTTTTACTGTAGTAAAAGTTCATTCTTTCGGAGCTGTTGATATTGAGGATCCTAAAACTTGAAATATTTTCAAGGTTAATGGGCATCGTTTAAAACCTTACTTTAGAGGATTTTTACCTGATTTCAAAGAGGTTTTATTGCTAAGTCATCCTAGTTAACTGAATGATTTGTCGGGCTGACGACGTTAAACCAAGCGTTTTGTGGGAGACAACCCATGTGTATTTGTATGTTGAGTTTACTTGCTTATTATTGTTTGCACTTTTAGTTTAATATTAAAGAATCCTAATTATCCCTAAATAAGTTAAAAATTAAAAATATATTTGATCGTATTGTGAAAATAAAGTATTTCAAGCCAAACGAAGTTCGATGAAATTTTTTTTACCACTGGCGCCGCCGGCGCCTTATTCTTTTATAACAGCTGAATTTCTAGTTTGAGGGGCGCCGGCGGCACCCGAATTCTGGGTGACGGTTTTTACGTTTAAAATGCGGTTTTTGGCAGTTTTGTGCGGGATTTTCTTCCTTAAAACACCCCAAAACTCCATTTTAAATCCATAACCACCAGTGAAACGAAAGCTCCCTTTCTCAATTCGCATCCCATGGATTCCTACTCCATTGAACTCCCTAGATCTCGCATCTACAATCGACGGAAGTTCGTTAGTTTCGAGGTGCAACGTCTATTCCATAAAGTGATGATGAAGAGAAGGATTATCAAGGAAAGAGGTTTTGTGAATCGAGGTTTGGAGAGTCCGACTACAAGAGTTGAAGAGATAGTTAAGCAAAGATGTGGGAAGTGTTATGCTACACTACCTTTGCAGTGGTTGTTTCGGTTGTGAAAGAATTTTATGCAAATCTACATGGGATCAACCAGGGATATGCTTTTGTGCGAGGAAGGTATGTACCATTCACTCCTGCGAGAATAAATGATCTCTTCATGATAGAAAGTGTACCTATTTGTCATTATGCAAATTTTAATGCGACGAGCAATGATATGAACAAAATCTATCATTATTTGACTGATGAGAATGAAGAATGGGAAGTAAGGGATAATGGATATATCAGTTTCTCTTCTTCATCCTTGAATCTGGTATCAAAGCAGTGGCATTACTTTATTTCAGCAAAATTAATTCCTACTATGAAGATAAGTAAGGTAACGAAGGAAAGTGCTATTCTAAATTTCTGCATACAAACTGGAAGGCCAGTGGATATTGGATCAATCATTACTAAATCTGTATTGGGATTGATTGTGCATGGATCTAAATATGGGCTTGGACACCCGTCCACCATATTTCTATTATGTAGTCAATCACAAGTGCCATATGAGAGTTGGGAAAAAGTTCTTCTACCCTGGAGACCTATTGATCCCACTGATCTTTATGACTACCATGCAGTAGGTGATGAAGGAGACATGGATGTGCTTGCTGATCAGCCCACTGAGAGTTCACAACCTATTCAGCCTTACTATTCTAAAAGTTCGAGGGTGATATTGAAGAAGATAATTAAGTTGGAAAATGAGGTACAGAATATTATGAATGCTATTAATAATATTTCTGATTTATTTGATCACATTGATTGGAGGATGAAAGAGCGATTTGATTATACTGGTCGAATTGAGTTGGGTTTGGTTAATCTGTTTAAGAAGAATGTTGTGATGGTTGAAGATTCATCTGATGAATTCCCATATCGTCCATTCTACAATTTGTTTGTTCAGCGTCAATCAATGGGAGACATTAGAGAGGATGAGACTTCTGAGATTGATGAGGAGTAATTAGCAGATTCTATATGTTGTTTTGTTATGTTTAAGTGTTTGCTTTGATTGCTATGTTGTTTTCTTTGCTTTGTTTTAGTAGGGTGTGTTTGGACTTTGCTTTAATTTCTTGTATGTACTTAGGACTTAATGTTTGCTTATCGTAGTGTACTTGCAACACTAAGGATCTAAGGAGTGTTGCTTGTATTTGATGAACATATGTGTGTAATCATTATATCGTGGATTTTATATATGAAAGTAATGTTATGTGTTGTTTGTGTAAATTAATGTTGTTTAATGTTTGTGAGATGAAATAGATGTTTATTGATGCGCTAAATAAGAATGCGAAGGTTGAAACGATTGAATATGCGATGATAATTTTTGAACCCAATAGAATTTTGGATTGGCGCCGCCGGCTCCAGATTGGGCGCCGCCAGCGCCCAAATCCAGAGAGCCTAGCTAATATTTTGAATAGAGCGCCGCCGGCGCCCAAACACCGAAAATAGCCCAGGACCCTTAAAAATTTGTGAAAATAGCCTGGGACCCATTTTTCCGCCATTTCTTTCGTCTCCCACCTCCATATTCACGATTTTGAAGCTTTAGGACTTGTTAGATCTCGGATTAGAGAGGATTTCAAGGATTTCTGAGGCTGGATTTGCACTTCTCTTGGTAAGAGCTTTACTTTAACCTAAAATTTTTAGATTTTCACCATGTGAAGCTCTCACATTGTTGGATGATATATTTGGAGATTTTAAAAAAAAGTGAAGTTTCATATGGTAAAATTTGTTCTTACTTAAATAGATTAACGCTTGGAGTTAATACATTGTGGATTTGGAATTTATTGGCAAATTTTTGCAATTTTTCTAGAAATTCACATGGCTCCTAGAAAGAGTAAGGGGAAGCGAAAATTTGATTGGGATGATGAAAGATTTTTTAATATTAAAGCTCAGTTTCGCTTCAACTCTCAATTACAAAATAAGAAGTGTATTTAGGATCGAGTGTTTGAAAATCCTGGTGGATCTATAGAACAGTTGATTTCTGAGCGAAATTGGGAACATTTTTGTTACTTTTCTGGTAATGTTGTTTTGGGAGTAGTCCAAGAATTTTATGCTAACGTGCTCTGGTCTGAAACGAAATATGTGTTAGTCCGAGGAAAACTGGTTGAGTTCACCCCACAATGTATCAATGCATTTTATCAAATTCGGGAACCTTTTGTTTGCGAATTTGAGAATTTTGATACTAGTGAAGGGAATTTGATGAGTTTAATCACGTATCTAACCGATGGAAGAGGGGAATGGAGGATGAATCAGAGACAGATGATTAACTTTCCTGCTTCTACTTTAAATGTTGCATCTAAAGCATGGCATTATTTCATTTCTATAAGACTATTGCCTACTTATCATCACAGTAAAGTTACTAGGGATCGAGCTATTTTAAATTATTGCATCTAGAATATGAAGAAGATTAATATTGGTGTCATTATTTTTAAGAGCATTCACTCTATTTCCTAAGGAGAAACCACTGATGGATTAGGACATCCTTCCCTGATTCATGCCCTTTGTGTTCAGTTTGGAGTGGAGTATAGTAGTTCTGAGGAAGTGGTGATACCTTTAAGACTGATTACAAAGACCATTATTCGTACTTATGAAGCTCATATGGGTGCAAGAGAGTGTCGGCATATTTTTTTTAGGGTCGTGTTTTATTTTGAAGAGGGGTCGCTTAACAGAAATCTGTTGGCGAATTTTTAATTTAATTAAAATAAATAATTTGAAAAGTAGTATTTGATTTTGAAAATAATTTTAAATTTGAAGGTTTTAAGATATGATATTAAACCGATCTCACATCCCAAATAGTTTATATAAACGAGCACCGCACCACAAACCGTGTATCTATCCCTAAGGATAGACACACCGCTTGATGGTGGGGCTTCGATTAAATAAACTAGAAGATTAGTGACATCCGTTTGGTCTCGCGAACCAATTTTATAAGCCGACAAGTTTCCCCCGCTTAATATGAAAACATTAAACAGGGTTTATATTACTCGGGTTCTTTAAAATTCCCTATAAGGGCAAGCCCCTATAGTTAATTACATCTTAAGTGACGGGAATCACCTAAGAAAACTCTCGATAATAATCAATGATTCTGCTCTCAAGAATTTCAAAGTTTAAGGTTTTCAAAGATCGAACTTTGAGTTTCAATAGGAATGGATCAAATTTTTGGAACATTTTGTTTTGTGAATCCAAAGGAAGAAAGGTAGGAGAAATCACTGATTCGAAGTGAACTTCGATAATTTCCCGACTATCCTATCGTTTGGCTTGAATTTAGGAAAGTCCTAATACTTATTTAAATGTTTTGATCTCGCCAATTTTAATTAATTAGGGCTTATATTTGTATGATAAAATCAAACAAATAGCACTAGAAGATGTGAGGGTTTATTGTCGTATCGGACGACTACCTCGGAATCCTAAGACCGGTTAGGGCTTAATTTGCAATGCAAATGCCTAACGAAGAGTTGAGGATTTATGTTGCACTAGGCAAGCTACCTCGAAGTCCTATGGCTCGATTGTTTTAATTCTAGGAAAGTTTTGCTGAAGTAGACTCGGGTTTTGCGATGACGATGGTCGTGCTGCCCACCATGCTCCGAGCTCCTTGTTGTTGCAGAGGTTTAGTTTTAGAAATCATAAATCGGGAGTTGAGAAAAGTGTTTTGGTTTAGAGAAAATCTTAATTTCCAGTGTTTTTTATGTTTTATTTAAAACAAATCTTAAAGTTGATTATAACGACACCGGTTAAGATCCCACGGTTCCATCCTTCCGCATCATTATTTTTATCGGATTCACTTAGTCCGTATGAATTTGCTAAACTCAACCGAATGAGTTCCACACTTTCATTTAGACCGTGGGAAATCCCGTTAGCAACACGTAGGTTACATCATCCGAGGTATTCCCGATCATCCAACGAGACGTTTTAGTTTAGTTGTAATTGTAGTTTTGTGTTCTGTTTGTGATTAAATTTTGAGTTGTTTTATATTTTGAAATGTTGTGGCGGTGAATTTTATCTTGCAATGACTTTTAACTTAGTTTTGGTTTCAGTTTTAGTGGTCTATCCTAAAGGTGTGGGTTTTCATTCAACCGTTGTTTTATCATGCAAGAAAAGTAAAATGCATTTGCAATAAAGTAAATTGCAAGAAAGTAAATTGCAAGAAAGTAAATTGCAATAAAATAAAAGCGTACCCGGAGGGTCTTCCCGTCATCCCAAGCCGCACTTAAAACACAATTAGCATATTTAAGCAAGTTCCTAGGTAAAGCTAAGGGAAAGGTTATGGTTTTCTACCAAATTCCTAATCCTATGGCTAGTCATTTCCTATGACGTCTAGGTTCTTTGTGTTTTTGTTTGAAGACGATTTTCTTCATCAAAGAATAATCAAATTCAATTGTTCTTATAAATATCCTATCATATTGAGAAAGTGTTTAAGAAGGATCTTAAACATCTTTTCAATATTTCTAGGATTGTTTTAAGTCCAAATGAATTTAATTATATAAATGAATCGATCGTCCGAGGTTTTCAAGTCTTGTTAACTTGCTTCGATGAACTAGGACATTTGAATATCCTATGAGTGAAGTAGCATTTCATTCGACGTTTAATTTAGGAGTTATAATAATCAAAGCTTTCAAGGTAAATTAGTATTCAAATGATTTGGTTTAAGTTAAAGGATTTAAATTTGGAATAGTGTTCAAGTTGCTTTATATTTAGTTTAATTTAATTTAATTTGATTTGATGTTTAATTAATTTGATTTGATTTAATTTAATTTAATTATTTAATTTAATTTAATTTAATTTAATTGTAATTATTTAATTTAATTTAATTTAATTGTTTAATTTAATTTAATTTAATTGTTTAATTTAATTTAATTTAATTGTTTAATTTAATTTAATTTAATTATTAAATTTAATTTAATCTTAATTTAATTTATCTTTAATTTACTTTATTTTTAATTTTAATTGAAATTTCAAAAGAGTTTAATAATTTAATTAAGTCTTTTAACATTTTAAATTTGAATTATCATTTTAATTAAGAGTTGAATATTAATGAGATGATTAATTTAGGGATTTTTAAATTAAAGAATAAATCTCTTCCTAATAAATATCCCTTATTTTAATAATTCCAATTTTATTATTCTTCCAAATTTAATCCATTATTTAATTAAGGTTTAATCATTTTTAAAATTATTTAATGGGTTTCTACCCTTTAATTATTTAAATTTCAATCATCCAAATCTGATTAAGATCAAATATTTTACTTGTTAAATTTTTATTAAACCTAAAGTTTTAATTAAGAATTAAAGATTTTAATTACCATTTTACCCTTTAAGCTTAATAATTTCATAACTCACTAAATTGAACTCAAATGAACTTGAAATTTTTATGTGACTTCACTCATATGTCAATAAAGACATGAGAGGAGAAAATGTGATTTTTCTGTATTTAATT
This sequence comes from Papilionanthe hookeriana x Papilionanthe teres, assembly GCA_022702705.1. NCBI lineage: Eukaryota > Viridiplantae > Streptophyta > Magnoliopsida > Asparagales > Orchidaceae > Papilionanthe > Papilionanthe hookeriana x Papilionanthe teres. Next base: position 24,953,015 of record CM040437.1, read on the forward strand.
TATTTATATAATTATTTTTGGTGGAAAATAGAGATTTTCAAGGAAAATTTGATAACATGACCAAGGGAAAGTTTCTGTCCTTAAGAAAATTAGGGGACATTCCTAATGACCAGAGAAGCACTTGGACCAATTTTGGTGATTTTTTGAATTATATTATTTTTATTATAATTATTTTAAATTTTGGAGTGTTAATTAATTTAAAAATAAAATAAATGTTGAAAAATGGATTTTATATTTTTCAAAAATCTCTCTGATATCAAGGAAACCAAAGAAACAAATTTTGCAATTTTCTGATTTTTCTATGATTTATAATAATTATTTTAGTGAAAATGCTAGAAAATACATTTTTTTAATTTTAAAATTACCCTAGGGCTTTAAAATTCAATATCTCACTAAATAGACCTAGGAAAAATGTGGGATTTGTTCCTAAGTGATTAAAATTTAAAATGTGACATTTTGGTGAATTTTATTATTTTTGTGATTTTTATTATTTTTTAATTATTAAAAATATTAAAATATTATTAAAAATCAACTTTTTTAGAAAATTGAAATTTTAATTTTCTTAGGTTCCCCTGATATCAGAGAGGATCCAAAACCAATTTGATGAATTTTTGAAAAGTATTTTAAAAGTTATGAATTTTTAAAGTTTAAAATGGCTAAGCGACTTAATCAACCCAATTAGTGGGGCTAACCAAGTCCAATTGACTTCAAATTTTTATGGTGGATTCCTCTGATCCTAAAGGTCAGTGGAGAATTGATTTCAAGTCAATTTGATGCCTGGTTAACTCTAATTAATTAAAGACCTATTTTGGGTGTTTAAGCCAATTAGGGTTAATCTGAGTGAATTAACTCAAGTCCTATTTTTCCTAGAGTTCTCTGGTCATAAGGAACATCACCAAATATTTCTAGAATTTATTTCACAACATGCTAATTTTTGGAATTAAAATACTCAAAACAGCAACATGCATTTGAAAAATAAATAACTTTTCACAGAGATGGTCTCTGACCTTGGAAAATTCAGGGAATGTTCCCAAGTTCAGAGGCTTCAAAAGCCCTATGGTCTCATGCCATGGTGAATTGTATACATGCATGGAGAATTAAATGTATGCAGAGAGTAAATAAATCATAAAAAATAAAATACTTAATGAAATTAAGTGATTTCTTTTCCACATTATTCTCCTCTCTTCACTGAGCAAGGGGGTATTTTTATTTTATTTTTGTGATTTTTCTACACAAAGATATGGATTTTTGAAGTTTAGGGAATTAAATAAATAAGAAAATACCCTAATTTTCTATTTATCCACGCGGCGCCAGCGAAACCTCGGCAGCTCCGAACGCACACGCGTCGCAATCCCATTCGACGCCGCCACCTGAGTCAGCAGCCCGGGCCCCGCGGTTCTCGTACCGTCTCCTGGTCCGACGCCATCTGAGCCGTCCGTCCGCGCGTGTATCGAATGGACGGCATCCGTTCATCGTCCCCAAGTGTTCTCACCCGAGAGCCGTCCACACTAAATCCCTAAGATCTCACTCGATTCTCAATGGATTTTCATGTTCTTATGCTCTATGGATTCGTCTTCAAGAGACGAACACATCTATACGGCTAACATGTATCGAAACTAAGGCATTCGAAATGAAGAATCTCCGAAGCTCGGGATGGAGAGTTAGCTCATACCTTGGCTCGGAGAAGTGTGGCTTCAATCCGAGAGTTGTTGCACCTTCGATCGGGTCCCGCAAGCTCCGCATGAAGTCTCCCGGTCCGGTGAATTGTCCTGGATATGATTTCGACCAAGCCCGATCACAAAGCTCGGAGGCTGGAGCAACTGGGTGGCCTGGAGATGGGGCTTTTGGTGGTGGACACCTCCCCTGGTCTGGTGAAGGTGTAGAGCCAATCAATTTGGGAATTGGCTCACTGTGGAGAAGTGTCCCGGTTTTGGGCTAAAGCTCGAGCTCAAAATCGGGCTCGCCTAGAAGGAATCGGGGCCGGAATTCAGTGGGGATCAGGTGCTCTATGTGTAGAGAGTGATCTCGGAGTGATTTTGGCGCAGTTTCCCTAAGGTTTTGTTTTCAGCTCCTCTCATGGCCGAGAGGGGTGGAGTTTAAATCAGGAGAGGGTGGAAGGCCTCTCGCAGAGAGTTAGGGCTTGGGATCAGCCTGCTTCGGTGAGGAGAAGATCAGCCATGGTGACCACTAGGCATGGGACAGCTCGGCAAGTGAGAATTTCAATGTCGGCTCACATGTGAGCTCTCGGCCATGGTGTTTTCCGGCGGCCCGGTGGCCGGCCGGCTGTGCAATGGTCACCATCTTGGTCAGTGGGTCGGTGGTCAGGGTTTAGTGTAGGCAATCGAGGTTTGACATGTGTAAAGGAGTTTGATTTAAATGGAATGGGAGAAGACTCACTTTGGCTTGGTTTGGGTCAACCCACCATTTTGGGCTTGGTGCACCCTTCCAAGCTCGATTTTGAGCTGAGGGAATCATTTAGGTCGACTTAGAAGGAATGGTGAAGTCTCCATCCATGATGAGGTGGCTAAACATGGTTTAGTGTGTGACATGATTAAGGTAAAAAGGTTAAAGGAGGTTTAAGAAAGAACCCCTCTTCTTGCCATAAATGGACTAATGACAAGTCAAAGCCCTCATGGCTTCATGTGGCTTGAGAATGGCTTGTTCATGGCTTCATTTGGCTTGGGAAAAGGTCGATTTGTTTCATGAAAAGGGTTTTAAGAATTTTGGATGTTTTGATGGAAATTTGTATGAAACTTGATTTGGAATAATTTGATGGTGATTTTAGGACTTAGGTAATGGATTTAATTAAATGGATGACAAATGGAGATGTCATGTGGGCTTTAGGGTAGATTTGGGCTTTTGAATTTTGAAGGAAATGGGCTTTTAAGAAGGTTTAAGGGAAGTGGGCTTTTAAGTTTAAGGATGTGTTCATGGATGGGAATTTTTGTAGAAGTTTGGTCAAATAGTTGTTGGTTTTGGTTTAGGGATGTTTCATGAATAACTTGAAGCAAATTTGGGGTAGTTTGGGCTTGAATCGGGTTGAATTTGGGTTTATTCTGGTAAATGGGCCAATGTAGGTCAAATTGGGCTAACTTGGGCCAATGTTGGGCTAGGGTTGAAATTGATGTAAAATAAATGTTAATAAATGTTTATGGGAGTGTTTCAAAGAGGTTTTGGCTTTGGTTGGGTTTTAATTTTGAGGTTTGGGCCTATTCGGGTTAGATTTGGGTTTAGGTCAAAATCGGGCTTTTTGATTTTGGGTTGAATTTGAGTGGGGTTTGGGTCAAAATCTTGGGCAAATCATGTTAGTTTTTTGTTTATGAGGATGTTAAGGAAGGTTTAGAAAAGATTTGGGGTTAATTGGAGTTGAATTGGGTTAGTTTGGGCTAAGTTTGGGTCATGGGTCCAAATTCGGGCTTTAAGGCCCAAAGTGAAATTGGATCCAAATGTCAATCAAATTGGACTTGGATTTGGTCTAAATTGGTATTGGGAATGTTGAATTGAAGTTTAGAATTGAATTGGACCAAAATTGGGGTCAATTGGGTAGGTTTGGTTTGACATCGGGTCCACTTTCGAGTTAAAATGGGTCAATTTGGGGGTTTTGACAAAAGTAGGGTAAATTGACAAAATTGGCCCATGGTGTAGTTGGACAAAATGAAATTGGGAATATTTGGGATTTTCTGGAATTTTCTGGGAATTTTCTGAATTTTTGGATTTTTAGGCCAAGAAGGGTATTTTGGGTATTTGGAGGGTATTGGGAGGTTTTCTTGGAATTTTTGGTATTTTTGGGTATGGATGATCAATTTGAGTGATGTGGAGGTGTTTGGGATTGATTTTGGAAAATTTTAGGTAATTTGGAAATTTTGCAAAAATTGGGTAATTTCAGTGGTTTTAGGCAGTTTAGTAGGTGTAGTGGTCCCGTGGGTCAAAAATTGAAAATTTGGGAAATTGAAGATTGGGTGAATTTGAGTGGGGTGAAATCATTTTGGTTGAGCCATGAAGCCATTTCAAGCCCATATGAGCCATGAAAGGACTCATTTGAGGCATTCACTATGTTGTTCCTAACCCTCTTAGCCTGAGGGCTTAGTGGTTAAGGATCATCCATGTGAATCACCTACATGAGTCGGAGGTCAAGTTGGGTATGGGTGTGGTTTTAGGAAGTGTGTGGAAATGTAGTGTGTAAGTGTAGTGTATGTCGCCCCTTCACTGCACCTGGGCCACCTGTGGCAATCCTAAGGCCAAAGAGTCCCATGAGAACTCATCCTTTAAACTTCCACATTCGATTTCAACCCTCTAGGTGATTAGGGGTCTATAGTCAAGTTTGTGGAGTTTGCAGGGAGTTTAGAAGTGGTTTGAATTTCTAAAAGGCGGGTCCCAATTCTAGTCCTCTAAGATAGTCAAAGGAAAAGCCTAAGGCTAGATCCTAAGCACTAAAAAGAAGAAAAGGAAGACCTCATCAAAAATGAGGTCAACAAATGGACCCTCAATAGGTGTGGTGAGCCGACGGAGCACACCGCGCGTATTGGTGTTGACCGAAGCGATCAACAAAACCAACACGGATGTCCAAGTGACGAACTTAGGACGAAGTGAAGAGTTTCGCCGGGGAGTGTCAAGTATATCTCCGGAACCGGAGATTCTCGAACTCTCGCTGTGGAAAGGAAAAGGAGGTAAATCCCAAATCACATGATCCGAGGGAATTTCGATTTAGATTTTATTTTGTTTCAATTTATGTTTTGATGTGTGAGTTTAAATTTTAGTTTGGAGTTTCAATTTAGATCGAAGTTTCGTCAAAATTAATTTGAGGGATTCGATTTGAAATGAAAATTGAATTTCGAGGTTTTAGATGTAACATCTTCAACCTCGAAAGAAAATCGAATTGATTAGATCGAATCGTTGCAATGAGAAGATATCTCGGAGCAAAGTGGTGTTGGATGTAAAATCCTTAACCTCAAGAGTTTGATTTTGATGTGATGTATTTCATTGCGATAGGGAAAAGATCCTAAAGCAATGCAGCCTCGGATGTAAAATCCTCGACCCAAAGGTTGAATTTTGATTTGATGTATTTCTTTGTAATAGGAAGAGAATCCTAAAGCAGTGCAGTCTTGGATGTAAAATCCTCGACCCAAAAGTTTGAATTTTGGTGTATTTCAAAGGCAATAGAAGAGAATCCTAAGCAAAGGCAGTCTTGGATGTAAAATCCTCGACCCAAAAGTTTGAATTTTGATGTATTTCAAGGCAATAGGAAGAGAATCCTAAAGCAAGGCAAGTCTTGGATGTAAAATCTTCGACCCAAAAGGTTTTGAATTTTGATGTATTTCAAGGTGCACAGGAAGAGAATCCTAAAGCAAAGCAGTCTTGGATGTAAAATCCTCGACCCAAAGGTTGAATTTTGATGTATTTCAGAGGCAATAGAAGAGAATCCTAAAGCAATAGGTACTTGGATGTAAAATCCTCGACCCAAAAGGTTTGAATTTTGATGTATTTCAAGTGCACAGGAAGAGAATCCTAAAGCAAGGCAGCCTTGGATGTAAAATCCTCGACCCAAAAGAGTTTGAATTTTGATGTATTTCAAGTGCAATAGGAAAAGGATCATAAAGCAATGGGTCTTGGATGTAAAATCCTCGACCCAAAAGGTTTGAATTTGATGTATTTCAAAGGCAATAGGAAGAGAATCCTAAAGCAAATGTAGTCTTGGATGTAAAATCCTCGACCCAAAAGGTTTGAATTTTGATGTATTTCAAGGCTAACAGAAGAGAATCCTAAAGCAAGCAAGTACTTGGATGTAAAATCCTCGACCCAAAAGGTTTGAATTTGATGTATTTCAAAGGCAACAGGAAGAGAATCCTAAAGCAAGTGCAGTCTTGGATGTAAAATCCTCGACCCAAAAGGTTTGAATTTTGATGTATTTCAATGCAACAGAAGAGAATCCTAAAAGCAAGTGCAGCCTTGGATGTAAAATCCTCGACCCAAAAGAGTTTGAATTTTGGTGTATTTCAATGGCAATAGAAGAGAATCCTAAGCAAGGCAAGCCTTGGATGTAAAATCCTCGACCCAAAAGGTTTTGAATTTTGATGTATTTCAGTGCAATAGGAAGAGAATCCTAAGACAGTGCAGTCTTGGATGTAAAATCCTCGACCCAAAAGGTTTGAATTTGATGTATTTCAAAGGCAATAGGAAGAGAATCCTAAAGCAGTGCAGTCTTGGATGTAAAATCCTCGACCCAAAAGGTTTTGAATTTTGATGTATTTCAGTGCAATAGGAAGAGAATCCTAAAGCAGTGCAGTCTTGGATGTAAAATCCTCGACCCAAAAGGTTTGAATTTTGATGTAAGATCTAGAAGATCGGATTTGAGATTTGATAGAGATCGAATTTGAATTTGATCGAGACTCGAAGCCTGGAAAGATTGAATTTGGAAATTTGGAAATTTGGGAGGATGAGTTTGAACTCGATTGAAACTTGATTTAAGATTTGATTTGAAATTTGAAAGATCAAGTTTGAAACTTGATCGAGATTGGATTCGGATTTTGATCGAGAATTCGATTTGAGATTTGGGAAGATCAAATTTGAAATTTGATCGAGAGTGGATTTGGAATTTGATCGAGAATTTGATTTTGAAGTTTGGAAGGATGGAATTTGATTTTGAAGTTTGAAAAGATTGAAATTTGATTCGGAATTTGGAAAGATTGAATTTGAGATTTGTGTTGACTTCGTTTATCTTTTAATGGTTCAAATTTTATTTTGTTGTTTATTTAATGTTCATGTGAACTTGGTGTTTGTCATTTTTCGCATTTTTTTTTTAGAGAGTTTTCTTTTATTCTCTTTTTTTCTTTTCTCGTTCTTTTGTTCGAAGTTCATTTAACTTTAATGGCGTTTCCCAATCAATTTGCACAAAAGAGGTGAAGGCCAAAAACGTGACATGGTCACTTTCATTCCAATCATGTTGAAAATACGTCGTACAACTCGATCCGGAATATATTTCATACAATCCATGTAGACTCAAAACGGATCGTGTATGATCTTTGTTGATCCATCAAAAGAATCATCCGTCAAAAAATCCATGTCCGAATAGTGAGGTACATGGTCAATAACATCACCTTCCAAGCCATCCTTGGCAAGGATGCCAGCTGGATGTACATTGGAGGTGTGATATTTCCCATGTAACTCACAGACTCGTAAGGCCGGAGGTTCTCTAGCTCCGGATCCGGTCGGAAATGGTAAGGTATTTTGCCGTCGTCCATCCTCCCGAAAGTAACCGAGATTCGCTCCACCGGCACTCCCGGTATGCAATGCTTTGCGATATCCGCTCCGTTACCTCGCAATATCATGACGGAACCCACCGGTAAAGGTATCTTTATCGGCCCTCGGAACTCACCCGGCCTCGCTATCCGGAGGTCGATCCGAACATGATGTTGCACTCATTCAAGAAAGAGACCGTGCGTAAAGGTCCGACGAAGTCGTGGTGATCAATATGAGGGGGTATGCAGTCACCCCGTTTGTAGATGTTGATAATGCAGCTATTGGGTATGCAATCTGCTGGCAGTACCCTCCATGTTATCAATCTTTTTACCATTCTCTTGATAACTAATGGCATCGGATCTACTTGCCCATGACGAAGTATTCCCGGTGGGTTTCCTTTTTCGTCTTCAAAGAAGTTGTAGCAAGCATCCGCATTGTATTGTGATTCTTCCTTTCCCCGGCATCCATCTCCGGGGTTCCGAGTATGTGTTTTCCTCGGGCGGCCTCGCTCGGCCCATTCTTTTCGGATCCTTGACATACTCCACGATTTGCCGTTGTTCATACTCCGAGAATACGCTTCGTGTGTAGCTCGAGGCCTTCTAGTATGTCGATTCTTCTTCCTTTAATTCTCTCGAAGTATTCGAAAGTTTTCTTTTCAACATTCTCGCATCCTCTCCAGCTTCGTATTCCGGAATGATCCGCAGATGGCGAGGCCTTGTGACATATTGTGGGATATATGGTTCAATCCCTTCACGTTCCCCCGCATACCTCGCTCCTCGTGGATGATGCCCGTCGGGACATCCCCCGGGGTTGCTCTGCAACAAGGTCATGCACCGCTGGTGGTTCTATCCGGTGGCGTGGTAGCCTTCTTTCTTCGATCTTCTCGGAGATTTCCCCGGTTCTTCTCGTTATTCTAGGAGCCGGCCTCCTTTCTTCGTGTTCCCGGTGAACCGGTGTCCTCGAAATGTGAGTGCCGGCATTAGCAACTCGTCTCGTCACGCCGGTCCGCAGCCTAGTTTTGTTAACATTTTACGTGATGCGGCGATTCTTATTTCTTCGTTGCGTGGCCGTGAGAGTAGCCCTCCGAACTTCTTGAATCTCTCGCGGCGCGGCGCTAACAAGCCCGCCCTCCGCCGTAGTGACTACGGACTTCATTTTCTTGTCTTCTTCGGTGTTTGCTTTTCTTTTCTCGTTGTTGGATTGGTGGCTTGGGCCACCCACTTTCATCACTCGTCTCGCCCGGTAGTTCTTCTCGTTAACCGGGACCCGACCACTTTCCTCGTATCGTAGGCCCGCCGGTGCGAAATCCGAGTCAATCTCGATTATCGCTCCATCTTTCACCCTCTTTTCATCGAGTGCAAGGCTTACGCCATTCTTAAAGTTCAAGACCAACCGCCCGTTCGACATTTCCCCGCGAAAAGACAAGGAAAAGGATCGTGGTCGTACTAAGAACAAGAACATTAAGAAAATGTTTATTAAAGATACATTTTTTTTATTATTCTTATATTTTGAAATTTAACAGAATGAAGTAGGATAAGATGAGGGAAGAGATTTTGATTTGAAAAAGGAAACAAGGAAAACTTAATTATCATGATTTTATTTATCTTAGCACATTTTATTATTTTTGGGTTCGGACCCAATCATAAGTAATTACTTCACCCGTGTTTCTTAGGGATGAAGAATTCATTCCTTCGAAACATCGAGTAGCGTAATATTTTTTCAAGTATCGTCCGTTGATTGGAAGCATATGTCGTTCTCCCCGGCAATTCACTAGCCGGTAGGAACCTCCCGAGTATACTCGCTTCAACCACAAACGGTCCTTCCCAAGTGGGTTCAAATTTTCCTCCTATCTCTGCGGTGTGCAAGAATAGGTCTCTCGAGAACGAGAACTAAGTCACCAACTTTCAAGGTTCTTGGGCGGACCCGCTTGTCATGGGTTCGAACCATCTTAGCTTCGATATAGTTCTAAATTCCGTTGCGCCGCAAGTCTTTTCCCTTCCAAGCTTTCTAATTCTTCGAGTCGTAGTCCGGCGTTTTCTTCGTCGTGATCTTGTTTGCAACCGCACTCCGAGTGAAGGAAGCCGAACCTCTAAAGGTAACACTCGCTCGGACCCATACACCGAGCGTAAGGTGTAGCTCGAGTAGGAGTTCGAAGGTTGTCCGGTAGGCCCATAAGGCTTCTAACAATTTCTCGTGCCAATTTCTCTTATTATCGTCCAAGGTTTTCTTTAAGATTCGAACGAGAGTTTTATTAAAAGCCTCGCCGAGACCGTTTGCTCTCGGGTAGTAAATCGTCGAGTATCGCCGCCGATTCCGTGTCTCCCGACAAAATTGTTGATTTGTGTGCTTCCGAATGCCGACCCATTATCCGAGATGATCCCGCGCGGCACTCCGAAACTGGTAGACAACTCGGTTCTCGAAAATCGTAGCACGTGGTGTGCTTTCACTTCTCTAAGTGGAACCGCTTCTGCCCACTCGGAAAAGTAATCCGTAGCCGCAAGAATGAAACGATGTCCTTTCGAAGATGGTGGTTCTATCGGACCCACTATATCCGTGCCCCAACATTCAAATGGCCACGACGCAATTGTCGGGTGTAGCACATTTGGAGGTCGGTGTAGAACCACCCGTGCACTCGGCATTGGTGACGCCTTCGGCGATTTTCATGCAATCGGTCATCATCGAGGGCCGTAGTACCCTAGTCTTTTAATTTTCATTTTCATCTTTGGACCCGACCGGTGAGCGCCACGCAGTCCCGAATGCACCTCTTTAACAATTTCACGGGCCTCAAACCCGCTTAGCACCTTAGCCACATTTCGATCAAAAGACCTTCCGTATAATGTGTTGTTTATTAATGCGTAGGACGCAGTTCTTTTCGATCCGATGGGCTAGCGACCTATTGTCCGATAGTTTTCCCGTTTGCGTGTAGTTCATCATCGGCCGTCGCCAATCTTCCGTGTTTTCTCGTCACCGCCGCAATCGATTCTTTTTTTCTTTTTCCGATTTGTGTATCATGTCTATGTCAAGTCGTGATAGGACCCGACGTCCGCGAACCGACACTTCCACCGATTCATCTTGCAAACAGGCAAATTCTTTTGCGAGACGGGCTAAAGCATCCGCTAAAGCATTCTCTTTTCTAGGAATTTTGTAGATCGTCACATTTGGAATCCGTTCCAACAACTCGTATGGCATACCGGAAGTATTGTTCGAGTCTTGGTTTAAAAATCCCGTATTGTCCGGTGATCCGTTGAATGATTAACCGTGAATCCCCGTAGATGTCGATGTCCGTTATCCCCATTTGAATGGTTAATTCCAGATCCCGTTATGAGGGCTTCGTATTCTCGCTTCGTTGTTCGTACACGGTTCCGTCAAGTGGTAGGAGTATCTTAACATCCCCCGCTCCGTGTTATAAAGATTAGCCCGATTCCCGCCTTACCGGCACTATCACTTGCGATTCTTCGTCTTTGTGTGCCGAAGATGCTCCGTCAAAATACAATTCCCAACGTCGATCGTCAAGGTCTTCTAGGTTCATTATTTGTTCATCCTGCGATCGTCATCGAGAGGAGATTCGCCCGCAAAGGGTGTGCCGCGAGGAAGTCCGCTAAGACTTGTCCCTTTACAGCACGCGAGGCACGAAAGTTATATCGAATTGCAATAATATCATCGACCATCCGGCAAGTCCGCCGGAAAGTATTGGACGAGTCATCAAGTATTGCAATGGATTAAACTTCGAAATCAAGTTGACCTTATGAGAAAGCATGTAGTGCCCGAGCTTTTGAGCGGCGAAGATCGTGGCCAAACAATGCTTTTCAATTGCGGGATACCTTACTTCCGTCGGAAGTAAACGACGGCTTAAGTAGTAAAGAGCATTTTCTTTACCCTCATCATTGACTTGGGCTAACAGGGCTCCGAGAGAGTCGTCTAAAGCCGCGGTGTAAAGTATCACGGTCTACCCGAGACCTGGGTCGCTAAGACAGGAGGTGTCATTAAATATTGTTTAATGTCTTCGAAGGCCTTCTGGCATTTCTCTTCCCAAATAAATTTGGCGTCCTTTTTAACTAGTGCCGAGAAAGGCCGACACCTACCCGATGTGCTCGAGATAAAGCGTCGAAGATATGCCGCCTTCCCTTGAAAAGATCGTAGTTGTTTTAAGGTTTTGGGAGGCGGCATTTCTAAGATAGCTTTAATCTTCTCCGGATCGATTTCAATTCCACGATGTCGGACAACGAATCCTAAGAATTTCCCGGAGGTGACGCCGAAGGCGCATTTTAAGGGATTCATCTTAAGGTTAAATTGTCTTAATCGTTCGAAAACAATTCTCAAATCATACGATGTGGTTTTCCTTTACTTTGCTTTCGATGACGACATCGTCCACGTAGCATTCGACTTGATTGTGGATGAGATCATCAAAAATTCTTGTCATTGCTCTTTGGTAAGTTGCTCCCGCGTTCTTCGGTCCGAATGGCATCACCGTGTAGCAAAATACTCCGATCGGCGTTCGAATGCCGTAAGCTTTTCATCTTCCGGAGCCATTTTTATCTGGTTGTATCCCGAAGATCCATCCATGAATGAGAATATTTCATGTGTCGAAGCAATATCGATGATCGCTTCCGGAATCGGTAGAGGGAATTCATCTTTTGGACATGCCTTGTTTAAATCTCCGAAGTCCACACAAATTCCGATCCGACCATTCTTCTTTCGATCGGCACTACGTTGGCTAGCCAAGTCGGGTATTGTTCTTCACGGACAAATTTAGCGTCTATTAGCTTTTTAACTTCGGCTATGACTTGTTGTTCGATTTCCAGCACGCATTCTTCCGGGACCTTGTCCGATCGGAACGTGGTAGGATCCACTCCTAACTTATGGACTCGCAACTTCGGGGCTAATCTCGGCATTTCATCGTAGCTCCAAGCAAAACAGCCTTTAAATTCCATTAATAACTTGATTATTTCTTCGGAGTCTTCTTTATCGAGTAAGTAGCTAACAAAGGTAGGTCTAGGCTCTTCGCTAGTACCTAAGTTAACTTCCGTTAACTCATCTATCGTAGATTCGATTTCTTCTTCGAATTCTGGTGGAGCGTCTCCAATTTGTAAATCTTCGAGTTTGTCCGTAGTTTCCATGCGCTTTCATCGGACTTGCAAGTGACAACCAAGCAAAATTCGCATCGTCAACCGACCCTACCGTGCCGAATCCGAGTCCATACTTTGAATCGGGAGGACGGCCGAGTTATTCCATAACTTTTCAAAATGTTGTGATCGGCCTTTTGTCCATTGTCGAGGTAAGAAACCACGTTGAATTAAATTTTGAACACGAGGAGAGTACCACCCAAAAGGTAATTCCATTAATTCGATGAAGTGACATCTTCGAATTGTACATTATTTTCAGCTTTGGAGGAAGAAACACCACGGTAGAATTTGATCGGCTTTGCACCGTCACTACGTACCTCTTCGACCTCCATACCCTCGATCTTATTAGAATGGATCGGAGTTAGGGTCATAGTATGTACGTAGTGGTTAATCTTCTCGTACATCGATTTGTATTCTTCGTTCTTTTCATCTTCGAGGGAGATCTTGTATTGCGGCTTCTTTCGACTTATTGTTGCCGCTTCTTGCTTGATTTCTTTTTCTTCTTCGTAACTATCATCCCAATCAACATTGATGGTTGGTTTCTTCCGTCCAATTGTCCTAGTGTCTCTACCACGGCCTCGTCCCCGGCCTCGACCTCGGATGCGAGTTGTGGAGAAACCTTCACCATCTCGCCGGAAGGGAGTGGTGAGTGATCGTTGGACTAGAACTTCAGTGTTCTTCGTTGTCTCGAACTTTCTTTGCTTCATTTGTTATGGTATCTCCGGAGAAGATTGTTTTCTTTGGCGGTGCATAATAAGCCGCATCTTCATGGATTCCAATTTCATGTACGGAGAATGGTCGTAAGTCTCCTTTGATGCACTCGTTCCCCTCCATCGTAATATTTGATGCACCGATGCAGAGATGATGGTACCATCCCGTTTTCATGTATCCATGGTCGGCCCAAGCAGAGCGTTGAACGACGTTTCGAATCGATTATATGAAATTTTGCGGTTGTCTTTGCTAAATCACCGGTCTTCATCGCAGCGTTATTGACCCGAGGGCTCTTTCTCCTTTCCGGTTGAATCCTCTTAATAACATTTTGTCGGCCTCGAGCTCACGAGCATCAATTTCCAAGTATGCTAGTGTCCGAAGACTCATTATATTGATTGATGCTCCCGGATCCACCAATACTCCGGAGAGCGTAAACTTCTCAATTGTAATCGAAATGTACAACGGTCGGTTGTGATCTGCCGTCCCAAGTAGTAGGTCATTGTCCGTGAAGGTAACACCTCGTCGTTCCTTTAACGAGCAAACCTCATCCAAGGAATCTCCGGCCATTCGAGCTAAGCAATTTCCGGATCAAGTAAGGCCTCGATCGAGCTTCTCTCATCTCCTTCGATAAGATGAGAGCATCGTAGATGCTCGGCTTAGCCGGTAGTTTCCTAAGATGGGCTAGCACGTTGTAGTCCACTTTGTTCTCCCGTGTCTCGGCTTCTTCTCGAATGGGTATGTCTTCCGCCGGGTTGGTTCTTCTCGAACAACCACCGCTTTCCTTGTCTTTTGGACCCATTCTCGGAGGTAGAACTTTTCCACTTCTTAGGTTGACTTCGTAATTTCTTCGAATCTAGTGTTGAGTTTGTCGGTGTCTCCTCCCGAATCGGAATGACAGCTCTTCCGGATTATCTTCAAAATCGAAGGCTCTAACTCTATCGTAACCGGAGCTCCTCGAAACTCACAGATAGATCCGTTGCTCGTCGAACTCTCGTAGCCTCCTCGATGGATGCCTTCTTCGTCATTTTGATCGTCGAGATCTTGTATGATTTGAGAATTGTTGTTGGTATCGAAATCGACGCCCGGATTGTCGCTAGTTACGTAATCGTTAGAAACAGTCAAAACGTAGCCAACGCCATTACCCTTATCATTATATGATCCCACCGAAGTGAGCAGATAATCATACAAAATCAGAGGTTCGAGGGATTTCTCCCCGAATCGGAAACAACTATCCTAGGATAAGCAGCCCCTAGTCTAGCCTTAGGAGTCTCGGTCCCTCTTCTTCGTCAATTTTCTTCTTCTCTTCGATTGTCTCCTGTCGAGGTGGTTCTTCTATCGCAAGTGATAAGTATCGGCTTAACAGGTCTCGAACTCGAATCGAAGCTCGCACCGAAGCGGTTCGGATGTTGTCTAAAATCTTCTTCGAAGATCTCGTCCGAGCGGTAGTCCATCCATCGTCGCCTGCATAGGGATCTATCTCGGATGACGGGATCGGCTGAGATAACATCGACGGAACCTCCTTTCCGGGGTTCCTTCATGTACTCCTTCGGGATTGTTATATTTCCTTTCCGAAGGTTGTCGTTGAGCCAACTTTTCGAAGGTAATGCAGCCTTCTATCTTGTGCCCAAGCATTCGATGGTAGGGGCAAAAGTCGGGATCACCTTTCTTGTTGACTTCCTCCGGTCTTTCGGCTCTGGCAGCTCGGAAATCTGGAGTTTTCATTAAGCTACGGAACATCTTTGGTAATCGCTTCATTTTTGAACGGATATTCTCTCGCTCGTAAGCTCCCTCAATGTACGTTGCGGACGAGACGGTTGTTCATACTCGCGGAGACGACCGATAGCCGGACCGGGGTTGCCGGTAATTTTGTTGTGGTTGTTCGCGCCGTTCTGCGTGGTATTTGCAGACGGTTGTTTGCCTTTGTCAACCGCCGCAACGACCCCGCATTTCTTTTCGAAAGTCTTCACCGGCTTCGCTTGTCCGTCTTGTCGGCAAAACTTAATTGCTTCGCCTCTTCTTGCAAGCTTCCGGCCTTGCTTAACAACTTCTCAAAAGTCTTAATAGTGAATCCTCGAGGAGAAGTGCTATCGGCCGTGAATGCTTTTAAGCAAGATGCCGACCGCATGTTGTTCTTGCAGCTTGTGGTTCACACTTCATACTTAAATTTCTCCATCGAAGTATGTAATCCACTAGAGTTTCATTCGGCCTTTGTTTCTCTACCACTAAATCACCTATAGTGATGTGGTGCCGAGCTCCGGCAAATCGCTTAATGAAGAGGCTCTCTAGCTCCGAGAATGTCTTTGCGCATCCGTCGGGTAACTCCGCATACCGCCGAAGGCGATTCTCGACAGATCGCTAACGAACCTGTCGGAAGAGTAGCGCATCGCTCCCGCCGCATTGCAACAACCGGCACGAAAGTGTGCAACATGCCGTCGGGGGTTCCCTGCTCCGTCGAAGGTCTTAAACAGAGGTGGTACGAAGCCCTTTGGGTATCGGACGTTGCCGAATTCTTCCGGTAAGGTCTACCCGTCCGAATAGATGTCCCGTTCTTCGATTGTGCTAGGCTTCTCGCACTCGCTCGTTCTACCAAGTTCTTGATATCCTTTTCGTGGATCATACTTTGTGTTGTATCCTTTTTTCACTCGGTCATCCCCATCGACGGATGTAATCTCCTTTCCTCTCGTCTACGATGTGAATGACTTCGGGGGTGTCTCTCTATGTGGTTGTACTTGACTTTGGAGAGTGGCTAGAGCTACGGCCATCTCTTCCATCCTCTTCGCCATTCGAGCGATCGTGTCGTCCTTTTCCCCGAAGCCGTCTCTTCATCGCCCGCTCCTCTCTTCGCGGCCGCAGGAGCACCTCGAGAAGATGATGAAGCTCGTGTCTCAACCATGTTGATTTCGCATATTCATTGTCCATGAATTCCGATGAGTCGATCTCATCTCCGAACTTTTCTTCTCTTTCTTTTGCCAACCGTCGGATGTCGGTTCTCAACTTTTCCATGGCATCTTCTAGCGGAGCTTTCGTGTATCTTTGTGGTTGTCATGCGATGGTTGCCGGGTCCTTTTTTCACGAGTCCCCTTCATCGCAAGTAGCACTTTCTTCGCATTCCAGCCTCCCGGCGAGACTTTCTTTCTCGGGCCGCCGTTTCGGCCTCAATCGCCCCGTAGTGGGACGCCACACCATCCTTCTAGCAGCAGAAGGTCTACGACTGGATGGTCTATCACCCAAATGCCGGAAGGTGGTATCCTCCCTAATCCGTAACCCCGATACTACGACAGCGGGCTAGCCTTCATTCTCTTGCTTGGCTTTTCTATCATGACGGCGGGTTCTACTCGGGGCCCAAGACGGATTTGACCGGCACCCGCCCTATCCTTCGTAGAATTTCCGACACGGGCAATTTTCCTTCTTCGCTAGCTTTTCTACCAAAGTTTGCAGTCGAGCGAAACGGCGTAGTTCTAGTTCTTTTCTTGCGGCTATCGTTGTAGTATGCGGGCCGAGGTAATGTGGCAGACAATCTTGCGAACATTCTCCTCATCCTCTGCGGCGGAGAGGGGATGGAACCTGCTTCCTCCCAAAAGTGGTATGTAGTCAGGCAGTGGTGTATATTCTGGTAGCGGTGTATATTCTGGTAACTCTGGAATTTCCTCCAAGAAGGCAATCTCAGCAGCTCTGGCTTCCCTGGCGATCCTTCTATTTCTATTTCTTCTTCGGGTCTTTGTCGGCCGACGGAATCTTCGAACCGGACCCGATTTCGAAGACGAAGGTCTTACAGAAGATCCGTACCCTCCACGGTAATAGTGTTTACCATAGTTCCGGATTTCTTCCCTTTGATTTGCGAAGTCGGGGTAGGTGCGAAACAACTAGACCGGTGGGGGTAGTGAGAACGATCCTCCCGCGGACAAGAAGATTCTCCTAGTCGGGACCCTTTGCGTGGGAGGAAACTCTGGGTCGACCTAAGGTTGAACTCGAGCGATGGCTCCTCGCCTTCGTATACCTTGTTTGTCGCTGCAAAGAGGGAGACGTCGGTGACTTTGACGTTCGTAGCTCAAATCCCTGTCCAAATCGGATGACCCCATTGTCGGGCAGCTCATCCTTATAGACAGTCGAAGTCCGAGTCCGTTGGTGAAGGAGAAAATCGGTCTCGTGGCTTCCATTTCTGCAAGGTAGATTCTGGTTGTCAGTCCAAGTTATGCTTCTTTTCTTCAGGACGAAAAGAAAGGAATTGAAAAGAGTCCGAACTCATTCTTTGTTCATGTATTTATCATTTGTTAAAAGAATCACTTATTAGAGGGTTTGTTTATTTAGAACGGAATGTTCAAAGGTGTAGAGAAGGTAAGGAATCCGATTCGTAGTTGGAAAGGGAAAGAAAGTCTTAAGCAAGACTTCTCGACTCGAAGGATCATTCCTAAACTAACACCTATTGGGGTCCACCCCACCTCGAAATGAGGTAAAGGATCTCGGAACCTCTCTCGTTTAGGGGTGTCTAAACAAGTGGTTCCTAAATCCGAGAGAATGTTGGCTATACTTGTTCAAGATAGAAATGAACATAGTATTCCAACGGAAAGAAGGGTAGTTTGATCCATTAGGGACATGGATACACTACCGATTTTTGAAAGCAGAATTATTTGATTATAATGGAGAGAGGAATTCTCCCCAGCGGAGTCGCCAGAAATCCTGTCGGCATATTTTTTAGGGTCGTGTTTTATTTTGAAGAGGGGTCGCTTAACAGAAATCTGTTGGCGAATTTTTAATTTAATTAAAATAAATAATTTGAAAAGTAGTATTTGATTTTGAAAATAATTTTAAATTTGAAGGTTTTAAGATATGATATTAAACCGATCTCACATCCCAAATAGTTTATATAAACGAGCACCGCACCACAAACCGTGTATCTATCCCTAAGGATAGACACACTGCTTGATGGTGGGGCTTGATTAAATAAACTAGAAGATTAGTGACATCCGTTTGGTCCGCGAACCAATTTTATAAGCCGACAAGTTTCCCCGCTTAATATGAAAACATTAAACGAGGTTTATATTACTCGGGTTCTTTAAAATTCCCTATAAGGGCAAGCCCCTATAGTTAATTACATCTTAAGTGACGGAATCACCTAAGAAAACTCTCGATAATAATCAATGATTCTGCTCTCAAGAATTTCAAAGTTTAAGGTTTTCAAAGATCGAACTTTGGAGTTTCAATAGGGAATGGATCAAATTTTGGAACATTTTGTTTTGTGAATCCAAAGGAAGAAAGGTAGGAGAAATCACTGATTCGAAGTGAACTTCGATAATTTCCCGACTATCCTATCGTTTGGCTTGAATTTAGGAAAGTCCTAATACTTATTTAAATGTTTTGATCTTGCCAATTTTAATTAATTAGGGCTTATATTTGTATGATAAAATCAAACAAATAAACTCTAGAAGATGTGAGGGTTTATTGTCGTATCGGACGACTACCTCGGAATCCTAAGACCGGTTAGGGCTTAATTTGCAATGCAAATGCCTAACGAAGAGTTGAGGATTTATGTTGCACTAGTGCAAGCTACCTCGAAGTCCTATGGCTCGGTTGTTTTAATTCTAGGAAAGTTTTGCTGAAGTAGACTCAGGTTTTGCTGATGACGATGGTCGTGCTGCCCACCATGCTCCGAGCTCCTTGTTGTTGCAGAGGTTTAGTTTTAGAAATCATAAATCAGGAGTTGAGAAAAGTGTTTTGGTTTAGAGAAAATCTTAATTTCCAGGTGTTTTTTATGTTTTATTTAAAACAAATCTTAAAGTTGATTATAACGACACCGGTTAAGATCCCACGGTTCCATCCTTCCGGCATCATTATTTTTATCGGATTCACTTAGTCCGTATGAATTTGCTAAACTCAACCGAATGAGTTCCACACTTTCATTTAGACCGTGGGAAATCCCGTTAGCAACACGTAGGTTACATCATCCGAGGTATTCCCGATCATCCAACGAGACGTTTTAGTTTAGTTGTAATTGTAGTTTTGTGTTATGTTTGTGATTAAATTTTGAGTTGTTTTATATTTTGAAATGTTGTGGCGGTGAATTTTATCTTGCAATGACTTTTAACTTAGTTTTGGTTTCAGCTTTAGGGTCTATCCTAAAGGTGTGGGTTTTCATGCAACTCGTTGTTTTATCATGCAAGAAAAGTAAAATGCATTTGCAATAAAGTAAATTGCAAGAAAGTAAATTGCAAGAAAGTAAATTGCAATAAAATAAAAGCGTACACTGGAGGGTCTTCCCGTCATCCCAAGCCGCACTTAAAACACAATTAGCATATTTAAGCAAGTTCCTAGGTAAAGCTAAGGGAAAGGTTATGGTTTTCTACCAAATTCCTAATCCTATAGCTAGTCATTTCCTATGACGTCTAGGTTCTTTGTGTTTTTGTTTGAAGACGATTTTCTTCATCAAAGAATAATCAAATTCAATTGTTCTTATAAATATCCTATCATATCGAGAAAGTGTTTAAGAAGGATCTTAAACATCTTTTCAATATTTCTAGGATTGTTTTAAGTCCAAATGAATTTAATTATATAAATGAATCGATCGTCCGAGGTTTTCAAGTCTTGTTAACTTGCTCGAGTGAACTAGGACATTTGAATATCCTATGAGTGAAGTAAGCATTTCATTCGACGTTTAATTTAGGAGTTATAATAATCAAAGCTTTCAAGGGTAAATTAGTATTCAAATGATTTGGTTTAAGTTAAAGGATTTAAATTTGGAATAGTGTTCAAGTTGCTTTATATTTAGTTTAATTTAATTTAATTTGATTTGATGTTTAATTAATTTGATTTGATTTAATTTAATTTAATTATTTAATTTAATTTAATTTAATTTAATTGTAATTATTTAATTTAATTTAATTTAATTGTTTAATTTAATTTAATTTAATTGTTTAATTTAATTTAATTTAATTGTTTAATTTAATTTAATTTAATTATTAAATTTAATTTAATCTTAATTTAATTTATCTTTAATTTACTTTATTTTTAATTTTAATTCGAAATTTCAAAAGAGTTTAATAATTTAATTAAGTCTTTTAACATTTTAAATTTGAATTATCATTTTAATTAAGAGTTGAATATTAATGAGATGATTAATTTAGGGATTTTTAAATTAAAGAATAAATCTCTTCCTAATAAATATCCCTTATTTTAATAATTCCAATTTTATTATTCTTCCAAATTTAATCCATTATTTAATTAAGGTTTAATCATTTTTAAAATTATTTAATGGGTTTCTACCCTTTAATTATTTAAATTTCAATCATCCAAATCTGATTAAGATCAAATATTTTACTTGTTAAATTTTTATTAAACCTAAAGTTTTAATTAAGAATTAAAGATTTTAATTACCATTTTACCCTTTAAGCTTAATAATTTCATAACTCACTAAATTGAACTCAAATGAACTTGAAATTTTTATGTGACTTCACTCATATGTCAATAAAGACATGAGAGGAGAAAATGTGATTTTTCTGTATTTAATTTATTTATATAATTATTTTTGGTGGAAAATAGAGATTTTCAAGGAAAATTTGATAACATGACCAAGGGAAAGTTTCTGTCCTTAAGAAAATTAGGGGACATTCCTAATGACCAGAGAAGCACTTGGACCAATTTTGGTGATTTTTTGAATTATATTATTTTTATTATAATTATTTTAAATTTTGGAGTGTTAATTAATTTAAAAATAAAATAAATGTTGAAAAATGGATTTTATATTTTTCAAAAATCTCTCTGATATCAATGAAACCAGAGAAATAAATTTTGCAATTTTCAGATTTTTCTATGATTTATAATAATTATTTTAGTGAAAATGCTAGAAAATACATTTTTTTAATTTTAAAATTACCCTAGGGCTTTAAAATTCAATATCTCACTAAATAGACCTAGGAAAAATGTGGGATTTGTTCCTAAGTGATTAAAATTTAAAATGTGACATTTTGGTGAATTTTATTATTTTTGTGATTTTTATTATTTTTTAATTATTAAAAATATTAAAATATTATTAAAAATCAACTTTTTTAGAAAATTGAAATTTTAATTTTCTTAGGTTCCCCTGATATCAGAGAGGCTCCAAAACCAATTTGATGAATTTTTGAAAAGTATTTTAAAAGTTATGAATTTTTAAAGTTTAAAATGGCTAAGTGACTTAATCAACCCAATTAGTGGGGCTAACCAAGTCCAATTGACTTCAAATTTTTATGGTGGATTCCTCTGATCCTAAAGGTCAGTGGAGAATTGATTTCAAGTCAATTTGATGCCTGGTTAACTCTAATTAATTAAAGACCTATTTTGGGTGTTTAAGCCAATTAGGGTTAATCTGAGTGAATTAACTCAAGTCCTATTTTTCCTAGAGTTCTCTGGTCATAAGGAACATCACCAAATATTTCTAGAATTTATTTCACAACATGCTAATTTTTGGAATTAAAATACTCAAAACAGCAACATGCATTTGAAAAATAAATAACTTTTCACGGAGATGGCCTCTGACCTTGGAAAATTCAGGGAATGTTCCCAAGTTCAGAGGCTTCAAAAGCCCTATGGTCTCATGTCATGGTGAATTGTATACATGCATGGAGAATTAAATGTATGCAGAGAGTAAATAAATCATAAAAAATAAAATACTTAATGAAATTAAGTGATTTCTTTTCCACATTATTCTCCTCTCTTCACCGAGCAAGGGGTATTTTTATTTTATTTTTGTGATTTTTCTACACAAAGATATGGATTTTTGAAGTTTAGGGAATTAAATAAATAAGAAAATACCCTAATTTTCTATTTATCCACGCGGCGCCGCGGAAACCTCGGCAGCTCCGAACGCACACGCGTCGCGCTCCCATTCGACGCCGCCACCTGAGTCAGCAGCCCGGGCCCCGCGGTTCTCGTACCGTCTCCTGGTCCGACGCCATCTGAGCCGTCCGTCCGCGCGTGTATCGAATGGACGGCATCCGTTCATCGTCCCCAAGTGTTCTCACCCGAGAGCCGTCCACACTAAATCCCTAAGATCTCACTCGATTCTCAATGGATTTTCAAGTTCTTATGCTCTATGGATTCGTCTTGAATAGACGAACACATCTATACGGCTAACATGTATTGAAACTAAGGCATTCGAAATGAAGAATCTCCGAAGCTCGGGATGGAGAGTTAGCTCATACCTTGGCTCGGAGAAGTGTGGCTTCAATCCGAGAGTTGTTGCACCTTCGATTGGGTCCCGGCAAGCTCCGGATGAAGTCTCCCGGTCCGGTGAATTGTCCGGATATGATTTCGACCAAGCCCGATCACAAAGCTTGGAGGCCGGGAGCAACCGGGTGGCCTCGGAGATGGGGCTTTTGGTGGTGGACACCTCCCCTTGGTCCGGTGAAGGTGTAGAGCCAATCAATTTGGGAATTGGCTCACCGTGGAGAAGTGTCCCGGTTTTTGGGCTAAAGTTCGAGCTCAAAATTGGGCTCGACTAGAAGGAATTGGGGCACGGAATTCAGTGGGGATCAGGTGCTCTATGTGTAGAGAGTGATCTGGAGTGATTTTGGCAGAGTTTCCCTAAGGTTTTGTTTTCAGCTCCTCTCATGGCCGAGAGGGGTGGAGTTTAAATAGGAGAGGGTGGAAGGCCTCTCAGAGAGAGTTAGGGCTTGGGATCAGCTGCTCTGGTGAGGAGAAGATCAGCCATGGTGACCACTAGGCATGGGGCAGCTCAGCAAGTGAGAATTTCAATGTTGGCTCACATGTGAGCTCTCGGCCATGGTGTTTTCCGGCGGCCTAGTGGCCGGCCGGCCAGGCAATGGTCACCATCTTGGTCAGGTGGGTCAGGGCTGGGGTTTAGTGTAGGCAATTGAGGTTTGACATGTGTAAAGGAGTTTGATTTAAATGGAATGGGAGAAGACTCACTTTGGCTTGGTTTGGGTCAACCCACCATTTTGGGCTTGGTGCACCCTTCCAAGCTCGATTTTGAGCCGAGGGAATCATTTAGGTCAGCTTAGAAGGAATGGTGAAGTCTCCATCCATGATGAGGTGGCTAAACATGGTTTAGTGTGTGACATGATTAAGGTAAAAAAGGTTAAAGGAGGTTTAAGAAAGAACCCCCTCTTCTTGCCATAAATGGACTAATGACAAGTCAAAGCCCTCATGGCTTCATGTGGCTTGAGAATGGCTTGTTCATGGCTTCATTTGGCTTGGGAAAAGGTTGATTTGTTTCATGAAAAGGGTTTTAAGAATTTTGGATGTTTTGATGGAAATTTGTATGAAACTTGATTTGGAATAATTTGATGGTGATTTTAGGACTTAGGTAATGGATTTAATTAAATGGATGACAAATGGAGATGTCATGTGGGCTTTAGGGTAGATTTGGGCTTTTGAATTTTGAAGGAAATGAGCTTTTAAGAAGGTTTAAGGGAAGTGGGCTTTTAAGTTTAAGGATGTGTTCATGGATGGGAATTTTTGTAGAAGTTTGGGCCAAATAGTTGTTGGTTTTGGTTTAGGGATGTTTCATGAATAACTTGAAGCAAATTTGGGGTAGTTTGGGCTTGAATTGGGTTGAATTTGGGTTTATTTGGTAAATGGGCCAATGTAGGTCAAATTGGGCTAACTTGGGCCAATGTTGGGCTAGGGTTGAAATTGATGTAAAATAAATGTTAAGAAATGTTTATGGGAGTGTTTCAAAGAGGTTTTGGCTTTGGTTGGGTTTTAATTTTGAGGTTTGGGCCTATTTGGGTTAGATTTGGGTTTAGGTCAAAATTGGGCTTTTTGATTTTGGGTTGAATTTGAGTGGGGTTTGGGTCAAAATCTTGGGCAAATCATGTTAGTGTTTTGTTTATGAGGATGTTAAGGAAGGTTTAGAAAAGATTTGGGGTTAATTGGAGTTGAATTGGGTTAGTTTGGGCTAAGTTTGGGTCATGGGTCCAAATTTGGGCTTTAAGGCCCAAAGTGAAATTGGATCCAAATGTCAATCAAATTGGACTTGGATTTGGTCTAAATTGGTATTGGGAATGTTGAATTGAAGTTTAGAATTGAATTGGACCAAAATTGGGGTCAATTGGGTAGGTTTGGTTTGACATTGGGTCCACTTTGGGTTAAAATGGGTCAATTTGGGGGTTTTGACAAAAGTAGGGTAAATTGACAAAATTGGCCCATGGTGTAGTTGGACAAAATGAAATTGGGAATATTTGGGATTTTCTGGAATTTTCTGGGAATTTTCTGAATTTTTGGATTTTTAGGCCAAGAAGGGTATTTTGGGTATTTGGAGGGTATTGGGAGGTTTTCTTGGAATTTTTGGTATTTTTGGGTATGGATGATCAATTTGAGTGATGTGGAGGTGTTTGGGATTGATTTTGGAAAATTTTAGGTAATTTGGAAATTTTGCGAAAATTTGGTAATTTCAAGGGTTTTGGGTAGGTTTAGTAGGTGTAGGGTCCCAGGGGTCAAAAATTGAAAATTTGGGAAATTGAAGATTGGGTGAATTTGAGTGGGGTGAAATCATTTTGGTTGAGCCATGAAGCCATTTCAAGCCCATATGAGCCATGAAAGGACTCATTTGAGGCATTCACTATGTTGTTCCTAACCCTCTTAGCCAAGGGCTTAGGGGTTAAGGATCATCCATGTGAATCACCTACATGAGTCAGGAGGTCAAGTTGGGTATGGGTGTGGTTTTAGGAAGTGTGTGGAAATGTAGTGTGTAAGTGTAGTGTATGTCGGCCCTTCACTGCACCGAGGCCACCTGGAGGCGCTCTAAGGCCAAAGAGTCCTATAGGAACTCATCCTTTAAACTTCCACATTTGATTTCAACCCTCTAGGTGATTAGGGGTCTATAGTCAAGTTTGTGGAGTTTGCAGGGAGTTTAGAAGTGGTTTGAATTTCTAAAAGGCGGGTCCCAATTCTAGTCCTCTAAGATAGTCAAAGGAAAAGCCTAAGGCTAGATCCTAAGCACTAAAAAGAAGAAAAGGAAGACCTCATCAAAAATGAGGTCAACAGAGAGGAGAGTAGGAGTACTGATATTCCTACCACGAGCTATGATGCCCTATCTACTTCTCAGCCCCCGACACTATCTGATATCATGCAGCAGTTGAGATTACAGAGTGATAGTATGGATAGGATGCATCATAGGATGGATGTATTTGAGGCCTTGAGTGATGTGAATGAAGACTATTTACAGAGAAGAGTTGAGTTTGATATGGCTTATTATGATGCTCAGGTCAGATTTATGAGAGGGGAGTCCAATGTGACATTTCCTACTTGTCCTAGTTATACACCGTACAGGCCTGGACCTTCTGACCCTGCTGATGACCCTACTGCTGATCCTGGTGATGGAGACTGGTAAATAGTTTGTTTGAATTATTTCTATTATTTTTAGTTTTTTGTGATGTACTGATGTGATGTAGTGGACATTTACTTTTCATGTGATGTGTAACCCTGTGTTGTACTGTGTGATGTAGTGTCATTTACTTTTCATGTTAAACTGTTAGTTGTAATGTTATGTGGTGTGATAATTTGCTTTATGTTATAGTGTTTTGTTGGATATTTAGTTGTTTAAATGTTTATTTCTCTTTACCCATGCAAATATTTAAAATTGTTATATCACTGCTACTAATTGTTTCATGCTTGCTAGCTGTAAATTTTGATTAATACTAGGTAAATTATGAAGTTCAAAATCTCAGCACATAAAGGTAAGTTTTCTTTTAGTCTCAACTATTTCAAATTTATTGAAAAATGTAAGTTTGGGGGAGGGTAGAGAAATGCTAAACTTTTTTTTGTTCTCAATTATTATATTTTCAAAAATTTTATTAGCATAACTTTTGGTAGTTGAACTTCATTATAAGATAACTAAAACTTTTCAATTCAGTTGAATATTATGGAAGGAAAGGATGAAAATTTTTAGTGATAAAAGTTAATGTTATAGAAGTAAAATATTTGGTATGAAATGATTTGATTATAGTCAACTATTTAAAGTAAAGAAAACTGTATTTTTGAAATGTTAAGGAATTTAAAATATTGTGTGTTAAGAAGAGATTGTAACTTTATGATGAATAATAAAGCTTGTACTTAACTATAAAGTAAAGAGATAACTTAAGTTTGAACTTTATAAAAAGGAGAGTAAAGTTCAAAATCATTAAAGGCTATCCAGATATAGTAATCCTCAGAAAAAAAAAAAAAAAAGAAAAAGGAAAGAAAAAGAAAAGAAAAGAAAAATGTTATGAGGAGAAGCTTGAGGAGATGCATAATCAAAAATTGGCTTCACTTGAATCACCTTAAAGGGAGAGCTTGATTACATTTCTGAATTTATGTTTAAGTTACTAGCCTACATTCTAATAAAGTTTACATGAACTCCTTTTTCACATATTCCTTTAAAGCACTCTTAATATAACAAATTATGGTTCATCTTGAAATAAATATAAGACTAGAACTCTTAGACTTAAGTATTGAATATTCTTATACCTGTAATGTTGACCTGAGTTGCTAAACTTTTTCTAAAAATCTGAACACTATATTCTTTTGAATAAAAATTTTTGGTCTCTTAATATTGAAAAGTACATTTCCTAGAGTTATATTTTTATGTAGTAAAAGGATTACATGAGGACAAGTAATAGTTTAAGTTTGGGGGATTTTGATGCACCAAAAATATATACCCTTTTACCTTTATGTTTTTACCTATTTTTGGTGATATTGCACTTTAAAGGAAGGTATTTTTCATGATTTGTTGCAGGTATGATGATTATAGGTGATTGGAGCAAAAAGATGCAAAAAGGAATAAATTTGGAGCAAAATGGAGCAATTTTGAGGAAAACAGCCCTGGCGCCGCCGGCGCCCTATTCCAGAGACTCCAGATTAATTGGCACGATAGGGCGCCACCGGCGCCCTATGTCGGTTCACTTCGAATTCAAAATTTTTGGCGAATTTTTGAAGAGGTTATTGAAGAAACTCTTAGGGAATTCATTCCTAACATTAAATTAAGTGTCCAAGACGAAAATAAAGAGGAGAAAGAGAAGAGAATTGTTGTAGAGAGTGTGAGGAAAGTGTGAGAGAGAGTTAGGGTTTGTGATTTTAAGAGAGATTCTTCTCTAAGGAGGGGAAAAGAGGGAGTAAAGTGAGAGATTGCTTCTTCATCTTTGTTCCAAGGAGAGAATCAAGTGTTGCAAGGAAGAGAAAAGGAATCAAGGGGACTTTGAAGGAATTTGCTTGGGGAAGAGAAAGAGATAAGTTGTATTTACTTTTGTGATTTGTATAACTCTTCTTTTATATATAAAATACATGTGTTTTTATATCTTTTCCATGAATTGTGAGTAGTTTCCCTTGTCTTTCTTCTTGCATGAAGTAATTATGATGTGGTGATGTGGAAATGATATGCCCTTTAAGTGTTATAAAAGTTGTGATGTTTCTTTAATTTGGAACTTAATTTACTTTTCAATCTGGCCAATTGAATTGTTAAAACATGTTGAGGAACATTAATTCCAAAAGAATTTAATGTTCTACAACAAGAATGAAGAAACCATTTAATGTGCGTGAATGAATTGTTTATGGGGATTAAGTGCAAATAAATAGGGAAATGAGTTTTGTTGGACTTCAAATTGGAGGTTTCATGGTGACAGAATGGGATCCCCAATTTGGTCTTAAGATTGATAACTAAAGCCTATGGTTAGCCTTTGGGTGAAGGGTGAGTGGGAGCTCCGAAGTGAGAGTCGGTATCCTCTCAGCCTAGCCTTAGATTTAGTAACTAAACTTAAGATATGTCAATGTTCTTTACCTGCTTGGAAGAGGGAGTACTCTTTTTTAGGTAAAGAAGCAAATATGCTCCTATTTGACACAACACAAATAATTACCATTCTTCATCATCCACACATAATAATCTTTATGCAGGAAGAAAGACACTTTTCATATAGAAGTATCTTATAAATCAGATAAGTTAGGGTGTTTGTTAGTTAATATAGTTCAGTAATTAGAAGTAATTATAGTAGCTTTATTATACTTTGCATTAACTAGTGGTAGTACACTTAAGTCATTGTTACATTGGGTATTAGATTTTAGTGTTATATTATCTGATTTAAAGAACGTTCACCTCCCTGTAGGATCGTAACCAGGACTCCATTAGAGCCCTGTATTACTTGATATGATACGTATACTTGTGTTGAATTTATGACTTCAATAAATCATTCTAAATATAGAATTTCGACTTTATAAATTCTTGCTTAATATATAAAGTTGCGGTCACATCACACATTAATTCAAAAGGTTTTTTCCAATTTGGTGAAATTATTACAGGTGCAGTGATTAATTTTTCTTTTAATATTTCAAAGGCTTTTAGGCAATCATCATCAAAATTAAAAATTGCATCCTTTTCCAGTAAACGGCATAAAGGTTTTGTAATATTTGAAAAGTCTTTGATGTAACACCTGTAGAATCCAGCATGTCCTAAAAAACTTCTAATTCCCTTTACATTGGTTGGGCAAGCTAAATTAGATATAACTTGAATTTTTGCAGGATCTACCTCCAAACCTTTTTCTGAAATCTGATGTCCCAAAACAATTCCTCCTACTACCATAAATTAGCATTTTTTCCAATTAAGAACCAAATTAGTTTCTTCACAGCGTTTTAGAATCTTTGATAAATGTTTTAAACATGATTCAAACGATATTCCAAACACTGAAAAGTCATCCATAAAAACTTTAATCCCTTTTTCAATTAAATCACAAAAAATAGCCATCATACATCTCTGAAATGTAGCAGGGGCATTACATAAACCAAAGAGCATTCTTCTAAAAGCAAACATACCATAAGGACTGGTAAACATAGTTTTCTTTTGATCCTCAGGAGCAATTTGAATTTGGTGGTAACCAGTATATCCATCCAGAAAACAAAAGTATTTATATCCATCCAGTCTATCCAACATTTGATCCAGAAATGAGAGTGGAAAGTGATCTTTCCTTGTGACAAGATATAATTTTCTATAATCAATGCATATTCGCCACCTTGTAACTTATCTTGTTGGTATTATTTCATTCTTTTCATTAACAGTCACAGTCACTCCTCATTTCTTAGGAACACAGTGAATAGGACTAACCCATGCACTATCTGAAATAGGGTAGATAATTCTAGCATCCAACTATTTTAAAATTTCTTTCTTAACAACGTCGTTCATGATAGGATTTAATCTCCTTTGGGGGGGATCAGCTAGCAGTTTGCAATTATCTTCCATAAGAATTCTGTGCATATAAATTGAACGATTGATTCCTTTAATATCAGCAATTGTCCATCCAAAGGCTTTCTTGTGCTTCTTCAAAATTTTAAGCAAACTCTCTTCTTCTTTTTTAGTTAATTGAGAGGAAATTATAACTGGCAAGGTTGAGGATTCACCTAGAAAAACATACTTCAAATTATCGAGAAGCATTTTGACTCAAGTTCAGGAGGTTTTTCAATCTTTTTGGTCAAATCCAACAATTCAAAACTTTCACAAACATACTTTAAATCTTCATTTAAAAATCTTCAGAATCAAGTAATTCCTCTTCTTGCTTATGTTCCAATTCTTCTCTTTCAAATTTCTCTTCATAAGTTGATTAGAAATGACATTCACTTAAATATTTGATAACATCCATCCTATAACATTCATTTTCTTTGCCTCTAGCAGGATATTTCATTGATTTTGAAATATTAAATGTAACAGTCTGATCATTAACCCTCATCATTAATTCCCCTTTTTGCACATCTATCATGTTCGGCCTGTAGCTAGGAAAGGTCTTCCCAAAATTTCAGGTATCTCTTTATTTTCCTCCATATCTAACACAATGAAATCAACAGAAAAAATAAATTGATCCACTTTAACTAAAACATCTTTTATAACTCCTTTAGAATATATGATCGAAGATCTGCTAATTGCAGAGTTACAGTAGTTGGGGTTATTTCTCCTAATCTCGGTCTTTTGAATATTGATAGAGGCATAAGGTTTATGCTTGCACCCAAATCACATAAAGCTTTTCCATAGAATCTGCTCCAATTGCACATGGAATTGTGAAACTACCAGGATCTTTAAGCTTTTCAGGAAGCTTTTTCTGAATTATTGCACTGTACTCCTCACTAAGTGCAACAGTC
Source organism: Papilionanthe hookeriana x Papilionanthe teres (assembly GCA_022702705.1). Lineage (NCBI taxonomy): Eukaryota > Viridiplantae > Streptophyta > Magnoliopsida > Asparagales > Orchidaceae > Papilionanthe > Papilionanthe hookeriana x Papilionanthe teres. The sequence goes on from CM040437.1 coordinate 24,983,170, forward strand.
TCATTTTCTTCAAACTTCCTTTTCTTGTTATGAATATCCTTCATAAATTCCGCATAGCTTAGCATTTGTTCTAAGGCTTCAGCAAATGGAATATTAATAGTAAGCTTCTTAAATATCTCCAAGAATTTTGAAGATTGTTTATCCAACATTTGTTGACGAAGTCTCTGAGGAAATGGAGGTGGTGGTTTTTCTAAATCAACCTTAGGTAGAGAAACAGATCTTTCCAAACCTTTCGGAGCATCCTCTTTTGGTTCTTCAATCTCTTCTTTCTCTACTTCAGCTTCTTTTTGAACTCTATCTTCCAATTCTCTTTCACTTCTCAGTTGAATTGCTTTTACTTGTTCTTTATTCTTTTCTCTTGGATTTACTTCAGTATTACTTGGAAGCATTCCTTGGGATTTATTACTTAAGGCATTTGCAATTTGTCCCAATTGCTTTTCAATAGTTTTGATGGTTGCTCCTTGAATTTGTAATTGATTTCCCATACGTGACACCACCTCTTCAATAGACAATTTCTTCTCCTTTAATTGTAAAGCATTGTTATAACCTAAAGGATAAGTTAATCTATTATTATTATTATTTCCTTGGTTGTTCCAATTCCCCAATGGGTTTACTTGGTGGTTCCCCCATTGTTGATTAACACCACCCTGATTATTGGTATTCGAGTTAAAATTTGTATGATTCTTCCAACCTGGGTTAAAATAATTGGAATATGGGTTATTAGGCTTAATTATAGTATTCACAGTTTCTGGTGAAGAATAAGAATCAACCATTTGGCCTAATGAATTTTCTTCAATCATGGAATGTGGCTGAGAAAAATTCATCCCAAATTGGTCTATCTTCCTTGAAAGAACGGCAACTTGATTTGCTAACCTAGTAAAAGCAACATTTTCAAAAACACTGGCTACCTTTTGAAAATTATTAGTTGTCATTTCTTCAATTAAAGCATATCAGAAAATGGTTTAGACATTAATGATCCACCAGCAGCAGCATCGATGATTGATCTAAGAGATCCAACTAATCCATTATAAAAAGTTTGAATTTTTAACCAATCTGGTATCGAATGATGTAGACATTTCTTGAGGAGATCTTTAAATCTTTCTCATGCTTCGTATATTGACTCCCCTTCAAACTGACAAAAAGATGTAATATCATTTCTCAACATAGCGGTCTTAGATGGTAGAAAATATTTAACAAGGAATTTTTGTGAAGTTCAACACAAGTTCTAATTGATCCAGGTGTTAACGAATGTAACCATATTTTAGCTTTATCCCTTTGTGAGAAATAAAAATGTCTAAGTCTAATAGCATCATCCGAAACACCATCATATTTAAAAGTAGTACACAACTCTAGAAAATTAGCAAGATGCAAATTAGGATCTTCAGTTGTTGCTCCCCCAAACTGATTATTAGACACCATTTGGATAATAACGAGGTTTAAGCTCAAAAGAATTAGCAGCTATAAGCAGGTTTTGAATACTACCACGAAGTTCATCCACTGTAGGGTTAACATAATCTCTTAAAGGTCTTAATTCTTGATGGATGCCAATATTTTGATCTTGATGATTTGTCATTTCTTGAATATTTTTATCTTTTTCTATATTTTTAATTTTTTTTATTTTTCTAATAGTTCTTTATAATTCAGAATCGTAAGGCACAAGTTTCTCAGAACCTGAACTACGCATACAACAATAAAACAAAACAAAACACCACACGCTAACAAAAACAAAGAAAAGTAAAAATTTAAAATTTCTTAATTTTCTTTAAAATGTAATTTTAATTAATTTCTATCCCCGGCAACGGCGCAAAAAACATGATCCACCCGATAATATACTTACAAATATGATATGAAAATTGGCAACGGTGACAGAAACTTGATCCCGCTGGATATATATGCTTATGATTTTGATTTATAATGTGGATACTACGCAAGTATACGTATCGTTTATCAAGTAATATAAAACTTTCTGATTTAGCCCCGAGAAATCGAACCCACAGGGAAAGTGAAAAATCTTTAAAGAAATAAGAAAATTATTTTTTTTCTTTTTTAATTGGTTTTTGAAAGTATGTTTTGATTTTGAAAAGTTTGATATTTGATTTCACTCTTTAAATTTTCTTATAAAAGTCAAACAAGAAATTAAAATGATAATAACTGTAAACACGGTATGAAAAACACTATTAACTAGAATATTTTTTTCCTTTATAAAGTAGTAATAATTATGAAAGTATTGTTGTGGAAGTATTTAAATTTATTGTGATAAATAGAAGCAAATGTATTCTTTACTCTTACTTGGTTCTATAAAGAACATTGGTTAATTTGAAATTTTATCATTTTGAACATGGTTAGGCAGGGAAGATACCAGCTCTCACTCTAGAGTTCTCTCTTTTCCCTCCACCTGAGGGCTAACTTCTCATAACAAAATTCAAAACTTCAAACCAAATTAGGGGCTTTTAGCCTGTCACACTAAAAATCTTCTAATTTTACTCCCCTTTAAAACATCTTCTAATATATTGCATTCAATTATATGAACTACAATTTTCACCCATATAATTGCATGTGATTCTTACTAACTTTTATGAGACAATGCCACATTGGATCTTACATAATCTCACCACAAATTTTACATCTTAACAGGCCAAATTAAAAAGTAAATAAAGTTTATAGAATCAATCTTCACAACTTCTTCCAACTTTAAACACATATACATTCCACAACAACTCTTCATGAATTACTTACTTCTTCATTTAAGAAAGAAAATGATAAAGTAAACTACTCACAATGCATTAAGAAAAATACTAAAACACATTGATTTGAAATTAAAATCCATAAGAAAAACAACAAACACAACAAGTATTAATTAAAAACTAAATGTAAGAACAAAAGTAAACACTTATCTGAAAATCCTCTCCACAAAACTCAGGAAGTTCCTCTGAAACTTTGACTTTTCACTAAACTACTCCTCAGAGTAGGTCTCCCAACTCCGATGACTCAGAAACAGACTTCAAACTTCAATAAAAACTAAACTAAAGGAAAGAAAAGAAGTGGGAAGAAGAAGGCTTCAATCCTACCCTTTTCTCTTTTCTACTTTCTACTCCTACTCCTAATGAAATACAATAAAAACTCTATAAAAACTCTCTTCAAAATGCAATGGAAGAGCCATTTCTCTTTCCTAAGACTCTCTTTAAAATTAAATCAAAAGGTGCATTGGTGTCTCTTCAAAATGTGTCCAGATTCGATGTATCCACCAAAGAATGCACCCCTTCATTCAAACTTGCCGCCCAAAGGAAGTTATGGAAGTTACCACCAAGAGTTGCATCCCATCCCCTTTGAAAATGGCGCCAAATTTAAGTTAATCTCGATTTTTAACTGTGGCGGCTAAGCGCCGGCCCAGCGGCGCTTAGCCACTAGTACCCAAATTTTCATTTTTTATTTTTGTGCTCCAAATTTGATCCAATTTTGCTCATTTCATCATAATCACTCATTTTCATCTTACCTGCAAGAAAAACACAAAATACCTTCCATTAAAGTGCAATATCATCAAAAACAGGTATAAAAATGTGCATAAAAAATACTATATATTTTAGGTGTATTAACCAACAATAAATTATCATCATCCGCACGAATCTCGATGCAATATTTTGAATAAGAAACATTTAAATATTGATAAAAAGTCATCAAGAGCTCTGATTTCAGTAAACTTATAGTCAAACTAACTGACTCGATGAGATGGACCTAATTATATAAAAAATAGTCCAATCCAAGTTAAATCAAGTCGAGATCAAGTCATTAAACCATTCTTAAAAGATTTCTAGACACATTTAAAAGATCAAACAAATGTCGAAACTAGCAAGCTTATACTCAAATTGAGCATCTCGACAAGAAGAATCCAACGAGCCTAATATCACTAAATTTTGACATTGTTAAGGCACTCAAATGTCTATTAAACACCATATGATCAAAAGAAACTCTCTGGACTGTTCGATTAAAATGGTTCATATTCCTACCTTAAGTGCATCTAGAACATTATAAATAGACCCCCACCCCTCACATGAGGGGAAGAAGCCTAGAGAGAGAGTTTGTAGCCTTAAGGAGAAGCTGCAGCTCAGCATCACCAACCTCGATCACCGCCTACCATCGCTGACTATTGCCGACATCCGTCAAGCAACGCCAACCTCCGTCGATCATGGACAATTTCTGTCGGCCTCCGTTGATCACCGCCTACCGTCTTCAATCACCGCTTACCGACGTCGACCACTGTGTACCGTAGTCTATCGTTGTCTGCCGTCGTCGACCACCGCTGACCTCTGTCGACCACCGCCGACCTCCGTCGACCACCGCCAACCTCCATCGACCACCGCCGACCTCCCTCGATCACCGCTGACCTTCGTCGACTATCGTTGACTTCGTCGACCTCCGTCGACCACCACCTACCTTCATTGACTACCGATGACATCCGTATATTACTACTAACAATCATCAATCACCACCAACCAGAAGACATCAGTCGATGTTGTAATCTGAAACATATAATAACTATTTTTCTTCTATGGGACAAGAGATTTCTATAAATATCAATCAATAATAGATTTTCGCAACTGGGTCAACCCCTGTGATTTTTCTCTTTACAGGTTTTCCACTTAAAAGTTTCTGGAGTCGTCACCGCTTGTTTGTCTTTCATCTGTGTGTATGCTGAATTTTCTTATAATGCTAAGACAATAATTCGCTACTCTACCGCAGCAAATTTTCTAACACACATCAATAATAGTTATTCAAAGTAAAACTTCCAGGTCCAAGCACAAACTTTTTTTAAGTTAGGTTTGGGACTACATAAGTTTGATATTTATATGTTGTTTGAGGTCTTATATTAAGCCAGAAAATAAAAGTAAATTATAACCAAAAAAACAAAGTCACAAAAATGATAAATTATAGAATAAAATTAGCACTATGCAACTAACAATAGAGCCAAGGAGAAATACAACCAAGTCACGTCATAGATGTAAGACTAAACAATTGATTATTTGAACTTTGGAAGCAAATTCTACATTGCTAAATTAAAAAAAAAAGTATTTATATACATAGCAGTCAATTCTTTGTATTTACAAATCTAACACCTAAAGTTTACTTTTTCACATTTATACCACTCAAATCTTTCATATTATATAAAATTATTTTAACTTTTAAAAAGTGAAGTACATTTTTTCATGTAGAGATAAAGTACATTTTTTCATGTAGAGATAAGGTGGCAAATACGTAGAAAAAGAACTAAAAAAAAAAATATGAATAACTTAAAATTCACATTATGAGATGACCACCTTACCATAATGTGGCTATAACGTTAACATGAACAACATTTCAGGACTACAGTGAAGGTTACCTCCTAACCTGAAAGAAGTTGTGAAAGATTTTGTGTCTGAATAAGATGTGAGAAGACAACCAAGCTACAATCATACCCGAGACGTTAACGTGAATAACCTTCCAAGATTGCAACTAAAGTTGCCCTTCACATTGAAGAATGCTTCGAAGATGATCTTCAAGTGGTGAAGGAGGTTCCTTCAACAATTGGATGAAGTACGTCATTGCGAAAGGACATATGGGCTCGATGTCTTTAGAGTTGAAGACAATGTCGAGCAAGACTTCGTTGCCACAGACGGTGCCAAACTGATGCGTGCTAGAAAATTTATGGCGGAAGAGTAATGAATTATCGTATTAGCGATGCACGATAATTCAGTACGCACAGATAAAATAAGAGAAGTAAGCAAGAGAAGACACCTCGACTTATTATGTGGAAAACCCTTGAAAGAGGGAAAAACCATGAGGCCTAGCCCAATTAAAATAATCTACTACTAATGATGAGTACACAAGTTCATTCTTCTCCTAAATTAGAGAAGATTGAGTTACAAAGTTGTATAGCTATAATCTGGCTTTAGTTCTTGGTGACATCAGGTTGCAAGGGTCATTGCTGATTTTTGTCGAGGTAGTAGTCTATTGTGAGTGTTGTAGATGATTGCTCCAGAAGAGTTGATTGGTCAAAGAAGTCATAGTAAACAGTTGAGGGATCTATGGACCACGTAGGCCGTAGTTGGCGAGTATTAATGACGTCTATAGGCCGCAGGGGCGAGTATTGATGACGTCCGTAGGACGCTGGGACGGGAGTCAGAAACTCTTTGAGCTCATGACTACATAGGTTGTAGGTGGCACATGGACCGTAGTGGTGAGCTCTTGTCCACAGACGAGAGCGGGTCACTAAATTTTCTAAGTTATTATATTAACTAATGACGTCTTGTTGATGGTGGTCGACGACCTTTGGCGGTGAATGATGGTGATCAACGGTGGTCTGCGATGATCGACGACGTTTAGCAGTGATCGACGAAGATCAGCAGTGATTGATGACGATCGGGAGACGACGTTCGATGATGGTTGGTGGTGGTCGGCGGTGGTCAACGACTATAGGCGGTGGTTGATGACGGTTGACGGTGTTCGACAACGGTCGGCAGTGGTGCTAGACTTCAGCTCCTTCTCAAAGCCTTAAGTTCTCTCCCAAGGCTTAAGACTCACTCATGTAAGGGGTGGGGGTCTATTAATAGTTTTTTTAGTGCAATTAATGTAGAAATATGAACAATTTTGATCGGACGGTCCATAGAGCTTCCTTCGTTCATATGACGTTTAAGGGGCATTTAGATGTCTTAATGATGTCGGAATTAAGTGATCTTAGCCCCTTTGGATTCGTCTTGTCGAGTCGCTCGTTTTGACTGAACTTGCCACATTCGACATTCGTTTGACCTTCCAAAAATATCCATAAATCTTCCAATAACGGTTTAATGACTTGATCTGAACTTCATTTGACTTCGTTTGGACTTACTTTGTTATCATTAGGTCTATCTCATCGAGCCAGTACGTTTGACTATAAATTCGCTGAAATCAAAGTTTTGGATGAATTTTTATCAAAATTTGAAAATTTTTTGCTCAAAATATCGTCTCGAGATCAGTGTCATGCCTTGAGATTCGTGCTAGATGATGTAAATTTATTGGTGGCGTATCAATCACTATTATACATATTGTGTACCCTTGTTATGAGTTTAGTAAATGTTATTAATTAACTTATATATCATGTGATTAAATCTATTATAAACAAGAGTACATGATTATACCACTCATATACAACTTGGATTATATACACAATATTATCTTATCAATAAATACATGTTGTTTTTAACATGCCTATCTTTCATTAAGCACAATATATAGTTTATTTATTTCAATGCGCACCATACCTCTCATGCTCGTTGGACATGTTTGATAGTTGAATAAAGGATTTTTCAAACTAAGCCTAAGAGCTCTGTTTTAGTCTATATATGCATGCCATGAGTAGTAGTGCCTCCTTAATGCTTTCATTCTAGGAAATTATTATCCAAATTTATTTGTAGCATAATTCATAGAGGTATCATAGATAGATGGACTTGGATTAATTGAAGCATGATAATTTTAGAGGTATCATATTAGTCTATCTTATGTGAATCCTTTAATTAGAAATGAATGAACAAAATTGAGATTGCATAAATTGACCCACACTCGACTTTTTTAGTAAGTTCCTAAAAACTCTAATCAGAGTTTGACCCACTTAGCCTATTCAACCTAAGACATAATAGTCATTCAAAGTAAATTCGAGTTTAGTTTAGGTCAATTTGAACCCAACCGTCAAAATTAATCTGGTCAAGATTCTTTAATGGACTCAGTCCGAGCAGAAATTTTTTTTTAAGTTGAGTTTGGGACTATGAAACTTCGATATTTATATCATGTTTGAGGTCTTATATTAAGTGAGGAAATAGGCGTAAATTATAAGAAAATAATAAAGTAATAAAAATGATAAATTATAGGATAAAATTAGCACTACACAACAACAATGAAGCCTAGGAGAAATACAACCAAGTCACTTTATAGATGTAAGACTAAAGAATTGATTATTTTAACTTTGGAAGCAAATTCTACATTGCTAAATTAAAAAAAAAAAAGTATTTATATACATACCACTTAGTTCTCTTGTATTTACAAATCTAACACCCAAAATTAACATTTGACATTTACACCACTCAAATCTTTCATATTGTATAAAAAATACCACTTTTTAATGTAGAGGAAAGGAGGAAGATATTGTGGTGCTTAAAACATACATCATAAACAATAGGGTCATTTACATACATACCACATGATTTTTTATTTATTTATATCTATTATATATATATATATACACACACACACACACACAGTTCATTTCGATTATAGATTTATAATAATTTTTATTATCACATTTGCACTCAGATTTTATGCAGTGTTCATTAAATTCTGATGAATATGAGTAATTGTCCTCAATTTCGTTCGAATGATCAGACGTCTTTGAATTCTCAGGAATTGAATTAATATAATTTTGAAAATAGATTGCTTAATATTTTCGTCAATATCAACCTCTTTTATTTTCTTTTTAATCATGCATTTTTTGCATAGTAACCAGTTTTGTCACATTTGTAGCATTTTATTTCTCTGATTTCTCTTTCTTTTTTTTGTGAGAAATCTTCAGTCATTTCACTGAATAATATTTTTCAAAGCATTGTTTATGATATTTCTTCTTTTTGTATGAAAATATTTTTCTTTTTCTTTTGGAAATTTAGGAATATCTCAAGCAAATTTTTCACATAAAGTGTCTAACTGTCTTCTTTTTATTAATCGTTCTTTTTTAATTTGATATATGTACATAAGGCTAAGCATTCATATACACATGTATTTATCAGTTATTCATATGTTAGATTTTCATATGAAATACGTTTGATAGTAGCATCTTGTAATTGTCTATTTTCTTTATCAGCTAAAAGATTAGGTAAACCTTCAATAAATTTCTATTTACAGTGTGCACTATTCGTATCTAGTAGAAAGATTACTCTAATTAAAAAGACATTTATACTAATGAAATGTGTCAGAGTTGGACATCTTAACTTTTTTGTTAAAGAGAATGAACTTGTTCTTCATTATCAGATACTATGCCTGTAAAATGTTGTAAAATGTTAATAATTAATTTATAAACAACATCAGTATTTTTTTATTAGGATTTCTTATTAAATAATTATCTCTCCAGCCTTTGAGTAGGCCAATAAACTCACACGTTAGTTGGGTTACTATTTGATGGTTACGATTATTATGATTGTGGGCGGCAGAAACATAAATCAACATTCTTTGTAATATAATTTGTATTTGACGATCAATCATATCGTCAATATAGCATTCATAAATATTTGATGGGTTATAATCCTTTTGATATTTATTATTATATTCTTCATATATAACATCTGTAAGAGTAGGTCGTCTGTCGAGTTTGATATGAAGTTGAGGCTTTATTGTTCTTTTATTTATGTATTTTAAATAATTTTATTTCCTGATTATTTTCTTGGAATTGATCTTCAATTTGTTCAATTTTAATTTTATAATTATCAGAATGTTTTGATTGATCTGTTAATACGCACCCCAAATACTATTGAGCAATACACCTCACAACAATTGCTTAAAATCATCGTAATTCATTGTAATTAGGATACAGTGACGTTCTAAAAACTTCTAAAGCTCTGTTCTCACAGTTCACCACTAAGACTTATGTGAACAACTATGACTTACGTGGTTCGAAGCTCACATAGCTCTTAAATTTGGTCTCCATGGCTTATGTAATCCACAGCTTGTGCAGCTTCTAATTTTGGCCTATCATGGATCATGTAGCTCCCAATTCTGGCCTCTTGCCAACGAATATTATCTTAGCTCATGCAGCTTTAAACTCTAGCTTCTGTGGACTACAATTGTCATCTCAACTCTAATGACTATGATCTACAAACATTCTTGCAACTCATGTAGCTCCCAACTTCGATCTCTATGACCTACGGATGTTATCTCAGCTTATGCAACTCCCAACTTCAGCCTCTATGACCTACAGATGTTGTCACACCTCATGCAACTCTCAACTCCAGGCTCTAACGCCTAGAGTTGCTATCTCAGCTCATGCAGCTCTCAACTCCGACCTCTGCAACTTATGAACATTATCATAACTTATGTAGCTTCCAACTCTAATCTCTGCGGTCTACTTATGTTATCTCAACTCATGCAACTCCCAACTCTAACTTCTATGCCCTACAAATGTTTTCATAGTTCATGCAACTCCTAAATCTGGCCAATGTGGCCTATGAACATTATTTTAGCTCATGTTGTTCCTAACTTCGACCTCTGTGGCCTACATATATTATCACAACTCATTCAGCTCCCAACTTATGCCTCTGTCGCTCGCGAGATGTTATCTTAGTTCATGAAGCTCCCAACTCCATCCTATGTGACCTATAGACATTATTGCAGCTCCCTAATATGAATTTTGTGGCCATCTGATGTTTATGAAGCAACAATCTATGGTCTACAAAGCATCCAACTACTCCCATGGCTTTCAATTACGATCTCTATGACAAGCTGACGACACAACCAATGTCTATAACATTCACGATGGTCAACTCTCTCCATGTCAATCGACTACAGCCTTTGCGACCCGTTATAAATATTATTACTAAAATATCATTGCAAAATAAGTTTGCAATTCAATATTTCCTAACTTAGAATAAAATTTATTTGTGTACTTATTGCTATATAGTAGATTATTTCAGCTGAGTCAGACCCCATGGTTTTCTCCTCTTTCCAAGATTTTACATATAAAAAACTAAGATGTCTCCTCCTGCTTAGTTTTCTTAATTATGGGAGTTACTAATTGCACTGCATCTTTAATGGGAGAGTTTTCAAACGAGTTTTCAAACTCCAGATTTAGGTGCCATGGAAAGGCCGCAATTACAAGTTATTTAATTAACTTGATTTGTGCCTACTCTTTTAAAAAAATTAATGTAATATTTAGGCTTCATTAGTGAATAAATTAGTAGGTATTATTGAATTTATATTTTATTTTTGAGTAATAATTAATATTAATGTGATACAACATATACTTTTTTTTTGGAGGTGTGTCAATATTGTTCCCTACTCGTTCATCTTCATTTTCACCTATTTATAATGAAAAATACACAAATTTGATTATTATGAATTAATGATCATTTAATGATGATATTGATATAATTACTATGATCCAAAACGATATTACCAGAGGCCCCCTTTTTCCAAATATTTGTCTTATTTTCCGTCTTTCCCATTGAAGTATTAATTTTTTTATGAAATAAAAAGTTAATATTAGATACAAAATTACAGCCTGTAAACCATTAAGCAAAGTCAGTCCAATAGAATGGCCGAAGGCTTCGTAAAACCATCGAGATGATAGTGATTTATGTTTTCTTTTTTTTTATTATTTATTTTGAAAATGTGCGCATTAATGAATAAATTATAATGTTGATTGTTAAAATATAACTCAAATGTTGTTGCAATAAATTATAATAAACAATTTGTACGACTAAAATTAATCTTATAGTAATTTAATAATATAACATTTAACTATAGTAATTGGGCATATATTATTTTCTTATATCTTATTGATTTAGTCCCGTGCAAAAAGACCTCCGGAAACTTCCTATTTACACATCTGCCAGTCTCTTTCTTCCGTTTTTTCAATTCTCACTAAAAATCAAAATTTAGAGTTAATCCCAATCCATAAGTTTCCTTTTTTTTTTAATCAAATTCTCAACGATCGATGGCGGTTGGTGATAATCAACAGGCAGTCAGTATTGGTCGACGGCAGTCGGCTGTGATAAGTTGACTGCGGTCAACTTACCACAGCCGACTGCGGTCTGTTGTGGTCGACGACGACCAACAGCGATTGACTGTGATAGGGATGATGCTGGACTTCAACTTTTTCTCAAAATTTTAAATTCTCTCTCAAATCTCAAACTCTCTCTCATTAAAAAGGTGAACTATATTTATAATGTTTTAGGTGCAATTAATGCAGGAATGTGAACCACTTTGATTGAACGATCCAGAGAGCTTCCTTCGATCAGACTTGGTTTGATGGACATTTGAGTGTCTTAACGATGTCAGAATTGAGCAATATTGGGCTCGTTGGATTTGTCTTGTCGAGACACTTGATTCAATAATAGGCTTGCTAGATTCGACATTCGTTTAACCTTTTTAAATATGTTCTATATTCGTTTAATCTTTTAAATGTCTGAAAAACATCTAAGAGTAGTTTACTGACTTGATCCGAGCTTGATTTAACTTGAATTGAACTTATTTTGGTAAGATTTGGCTCTTCTTGTCGAGCCGTTCAGTTTGACTGTAAGTTTGCCGAAATCGGAGTTTTAGATGAGTTTTTATCGAGATTTAAATATTTCTTGCTCAAAAAATTATTTTGAGACGTCTATCATACTTCAAGCTTCGCGCTAGCTGTTGAAGATTTGTTGGAGGTAGATCAGAAATTAAACTAAAAGTAAATTTAAAGTCCAATTTAAGTGCCCGTAAAATAAGGAAGATTTATATATATACATAGTAATTTTTATGTATTTACAAAACTAACACCTAAACTTTAATTTTCATCTATTTTATGAAAAAAAAGTGTATTTCAATTTTAAAAAATTAAAATAGAGAAAATTTTATTGTATGTTTATACCATTCCAAATTTTCATTTCACATAAAAAATTGGAATGGTATAGATATATAAATTTAGAAATCTTATATGTAAATACATAAAAAGTAGGTGGTATACATGCAAATGCCCCTAATAAATATTAGAAAAAATTCTCACAAGTCTTTTATTTTATTTTATTTTATTTTATTATAAAATAAGGAACAGTGGTTCCTTGTTCGGGTCAGGTGCGCGGACTTACGGAAATGGGGAGTGCCCTTCAAAAGGGTAATTTTTTTTAATTTTTAATTTATTGCGTAAATTATAGGAGACGAAATTTCGACCCACGGTTTTATTATGCGGAGCCGCCCCATTTTGTCGTTTCTCTCCGTCTTCTCATTTCTGCCCTCCTCTCCTCTGCTCTCGTCTTCCTCCTTCTCTCCTTCCCCTCCATATTCATCTTCTTCGTACTCTCTCTCTCTCTCTCTCTCTCTCTCTCTCTCTTCATCCTTGGACTGAACACACACACTCTCTCTCTCTTTCCCCTTCCTTCGGCCTTCGCTGGTCTCTTCTTAATCTTCTCCGTCTACCTTTACCCTCTCCCAACTTCCTCTTCTTTTCTTCATCCACTGAGCTGAGCGTTCCGATCGCAGTAGCAGAACCGCAGGTGAAGAAGAAGCGTTACAGGGAGGAGGTGGGTTTCATGGATTTTTCCTGGAATCTTACTCCCCGATTCTTGTGATGAGCAAAGGTGGGACCTTTTGTCGGTTTCGAGCCTCATCGTCGTTTCCTCTTTCGGCTCATTTTATCGCCACCTGTGCTTGAGATCGAGGTCTCCCCATGGCTGGAGGCAACGAAGTTAACGCAAGCGAGTCTAGGGTAAGCACTGTCTCTCCTTCCCCCGCTATTCTCCTTTGTGACTGATCGCTACTGATTTCCCCCATTTCTAATGCGTGAATTTGGCATTCGTTATGATGGATTCATGTTCAATTGTTATGTTCTGTTGGCTTTTTTCTAGCCATTCTTCCGCTCTGATCATTTATGGCAGTGGGCATTAGCTGACAAACCTCAATCTGCGTCCAATTTGTGCTCTAGGGTTTGCCTTCCAATCCCTTCCAAAAAGGGCAGACAATGGAACAAACTCCATTAGCGTGACCTGAAACTAATAACTAATAAGATCGATTTGTTGTTTCCCCCCTACTTTTACAGATGGTGGTTCCCCTGAACACCTTTGTTCTGATATCAAACTTCAAAGTATCGTACAACATGCTCCGGCATCCCGACGGCAGCATCAACCGCCCTCTGGGAGAATTCTTCGACCGCAAAGTCCCAGCTAACGCTTCTCCCTTCAATGGCGTCGTCTCCTTCGATCACATTCTCGATCGCCAAACCAATCTCCTGGCTCGAATATACTGCCCCGCTCCCGATCCTTCCGACGTCAGGCTTCCACAGCTCGTCCCCATCTACGAGCTCCAGAAACCCCCGCATCGGACCCTTTTCCACTCATCATCTTCTTCCACGGCGGCAGCTTCGCCCACTCCACCTCCAGCTCCGCGATCTACGATACTCTCTGCCGCCGCTTCGTCACTCTCTGCGGCGGCGCGGTCGTCATCTCCGTCGACTATCGCCGTTCTCCCGAGTATCGCTATCCCTGCGCATACGACGATGGTTGGACCGCACTCAAATGGGCTTCATCTCAGCCATGGCTCCGAAGCGGCGAGGGTGCGAAGCTTCGTGTCTATCTCGCTGGCGATAGCTCCGGAGGCAACATCGTCCACAACGTCGCTGTGAAGGCGGTTCGCTCCGGCATCCACATCTACGGGAACATTCTCTTGAATCCATTGTTTGGGGGAAACGAGCGAACGGAATCTGAACTGAGACTGGACGGAAAGTACTTCGTTTCGTTGCAGGACAGGGACTGGTATTGGAGAGCTTTTCTCCCCGAGGGGGCAGATAGGGATCACGCTGCCTGCAATCCATTTGGTCCGAATGCGGTGGAGCTCCATGGGCTTCCGTTCCCGAAGACTCTGCTTGTGGTGGCGAGCTTGGATTTGACTCAGGACTGGCAACTGGGGTACGAGCGAGGGTTGAGGAATGCGGGGCATGAAGTTCGTCTTCTTTACAGAGAGCAGGCCACCGTCGGCTTCTACTTCCTGCCCAACACGGATCATTACCATGAAGTGATGGAGGAGATCAGGAAGTTTGTGAGATGTGATTTCTGAGGAAGGAGCATCCACCATATATATCATAATAGTATATAATTATATGACTATATTATGTGATTTGCAGATAAGATGAGAAGGGGAAGGGGAAAACTATGATGAAAGTGAGTGAGATTAGCTATATATTGTATAACTATATAAGTTTTTTCATGGATTTGTGTAATTTTTTCTTATCATTTTCTGTGAGGAGAGATGAGGAGGAAATATGGGTTCTTCTTCTTCTTCTTCTTCTTCTTCTTCTTCTTCTTGTGCTACTAACAAAAATGGTTTTAATGGATGTCTAAAGGATGTTGTATTGATGATCCATAAATGATTATGTTTTTTATGTTCTTGTTGTATTTTTTTTTTATTGGTTTGAATTGATGTTGGATGTATGTTTTGAAGAGCTAGCTTATTATTACAAAACTATGAGTTTTCTTAACAAGGATTTATATTTATATTCATATCCTCTTTCATCTATTTTTCAAATCTTGATAAGAAGTCATTTGGAGTTGTGATTTCGGCGAACTTAGTTCAATCCGAGTCAAATCAAGCTCATATGAAGTCATTAAATCACTCTTAGAAAGTTTTTTGAACATATTTAGAAGGTCAAACAATGCCCAATCTAGCAAGTTGATAATCGAATCGAGCGTCTCGACAAGGCGAATCCAATGAGCCCAAGATTGCTTAATTCCGACGTCGTTAAGGTACTAAAATGTCCATCAAACGCTGTCTGATCGAAGAAAGTTTTCTGAATTGTTCAATCAAAGTGGTTCATATTTCCGCATTAATTGCACCTAGAACACTATAATAAAGCACACCCCTCTCATGATGGGGCGGGAAGCATGAAGAATCACCGACAATGCTGGAAGCAACTGAAGTTGTTGCATTAGTGGCATGAGTAATCTCAACTGGAGCAAGGAAACTAGTAGGAAGTGGTGAGTTTGCCTCGATTTAGTATCGCTCCTGCAGCCCGCATTGAAACAATGTAATTTAAAGTTTTGAGGAGCTGAAGTCCAGCATTTTTCCAGTTGTTGTCGATCACTATCAACTGCCGTTGACCACCAGTAACCGTCGTCGACCGCCACATGCCGGCTGCCGCCCACTTCTTACAACAAATTTATTATAACTCCGAAGTGTGTTTAACATTTTCCCGCCAGTGAGATGAGATGAGGAGCAGTAAATGTAATATCTAATTTGTAGTTGATTTATTTAGCTTGCTAGACCACGTGGTTTTTTTTTTTTTTCTTACGAGTTTTCCACGGAAAACTTCTAGTGTCACTTCTACTTATTTTCTTTTTATTTGAGTGTGTGCTGAATTCTCGTAGAACACTTAAACGTTAATCCATTACTCTACCGCCGTAAATTTTCTAGCATGCATCAATTTTATCTTTTAAAATTTAAAATGTATATTTTCATGCATCGACAAGAGGACATAAATTTATGAATTGAACTTTAGACATGTTAGATATGTAAATACGTAAGAATTGAGTGTTATATCGCCATTTTTTAATGATCGGTGAATGGAAGGAAAACAGGTGGAGGAGTAGAAGGAGAGTTATGTGCGGTCAATCCTTCACATCCTTATATCGGTGTATGTGTGGTGGACAAATTAGAATTAGAATTATATTTATAGCTCCATTTAAGTTATCATTGCCCAATTGAATTTAATTTTCTCTCAAAAATATTTGAAAAATGGTTAAGTCTTATTGTTCCTTCATTGTATCACTCATACTTCATTTTCTTGCTCTCTCTTTTGTTGGCAAAATAGCTATTTCTTAATGTCATTACCATAGTTAGCAATGAAATCTCTTTCATTGTTGGGGATGACTTGTCTTTGCTTCTCTTTTCAAGACATTGATTGGTATTGCATTTACAAGTATGAATTGATGAACCACAAGCATTTTCTTATATTTTATAAGTATATTCCTATTATAAAGTACTTCATACTTCATGTATTAGGTCTATCTAAGATCTCTTATGTACATCAAGAAGTTCTCCATCATAGGCTAAATAGTTAATGACATGATAAGTAATTGAACATCTCAAGCAACTTTTTTTATGTAGCTTTAAAATATATGTCCTTCATAATCCACATAATCATAAATTTAGACGTAGTAGTGTATTATCCAACCCTCATTTATAAATTATTGTTGAATATTTATCCCATTTGTACACCCAAAAAATGATCTATATGAATCTTGAAGTAGCTTGACAGATCAAATCACTCGCTGAATTTTAAGGCTAAAGAACTCAGGGCCAACGGTGGAATAAGGTCAGCTGAACGAGGACTATCTTGGCCAACGAACGGCAGACAAGCATGTATGATGGAAAATATGAAGACCTATAATTATTCAACCAGTTAACTGGAGCCTGGCCGACTAGTTATGGCTGGCCAGCCATAACTGGAGTCCGACCTCTCCGGTTCGATTGGACATCTCAACATCTCGTTAAAAAAAAAAAACACCAAAAATGTTTCAGCGTGAATCACAAAACCATCTCGGGGATGGCGGAAGAGGTGACGTGGCTCTGCAAGGTAGGACCTACTAAGGACAACTTAGGATCACACTATATTACTCCGTAAGTTATTTATCTTTATGTATTCCTCATAGGATAATGTGTTCATATGTGTAGAGAATATAGGACTGTGTTTTCGTTGTCGGCATTTACGGGACAATAAATCTTTTAGTTTATATTCATGCCAATAATCCTCATCATAATTTTGATCAATTTATAACTCCTGTTCTCATTATTGCCACTTATGAAAATATATCTGCAATCTAACAATACATGACTTTACATTTAGTGTTCAACATCAATTTCACTTATAGTCTATTGACCTAACATTAGTTAAAGGTGGTCCAAATGAGATACTTGAAAGGGACATATTATCTTATCAAACTTTTAATAATTAAAGGTTTTAATCTCCATCATTCATTATCAATAAATACTTAAATTAAATTAGATAACGATAAATAATGTCCCTCTAAATATCATGATCATTTTTATTGTGCTAAATAATATTACATATTTTTTTCTTAAGCAAAATTATTAATTGGGATTGCTTTAGATGACATTGAACCGAACAATTCTCTAACAAAAGACATTAAAAAAATGTGTTTATTTTATTGCAGCTACATACAAATGGCGCAATTAATGTTTCATTAAATATATTTATAGTGAGTTTAAGTCCGCTAGAGTTGGCTGGAGTAGTTGGGTGCTCATGTGTACCAACTGTTTCAATTTTTGGAAGCTTGCATACTCTCACATTGAGGCAAAATTATTACGTCCGAAGGTCAATGAAATCACGCAGCATTGCCCGGTCTCACAGCCCATCGCCAAATCATAGAATAACACGGGGGAATATTTCTCCTGTGTTATTATGTGTTATTCATGTGTTATTGTGTTATTATAACACTATTGTGAGTCCAAAACATCGCAAAATAGCATGTGAGAATATTCTCCCTTGTTATTCTGCATTACTCTGTCACAATAACACCTGGATAACACATAATAACATATGAAGAATATTCTCCCGTGTCCGGATAGAATGAGCATTCCAAATTGAGCATTTCTCCATATGTGCTATCAGTCTCCGTAGGGATCGAACCCGGGTCAGAAGGGACTTACGACTAACAATGTAGCTGCCTACCAACTTGCTACCCAATGACGTGCACTCGCGCACGCACACACATATATGTGTAGCAGTTGCCCGCTTTGTAAACTTAATATTTCTCTTAAGAGTCATTTACAAACATACCACACAATTCTTTTGTATTCATATCTAACACCTAAACTTTAATATTTACATTCAATACACTCAACTTTTTAATATCATGTCAAAAATATCATTATTAGGTTTAAAACATCAGTGTTATAAAAATAAATATCAAAATTTAGGTGATATATATGTAAATAAGAATTGTGTGGTATGTATGTAAATCCCCCTTATCATAATAAATTGAAAATTTTAATATTTTATTTTCATATAATATTTATTTATTTATTTTTCCTTAAGTTATAGGATGCATCTAAGGGTACAATAATATATATTCTATAGATTCTACCCTAAATGGGTCACAAATTTCTTACTTTTATAAGATTTTGGGTTAGATTGGTGCAATCATGCCATATCATCATTGATGTAATCATGCCTTATCATTTGTTCTATTAATAGGACTTGGTGGCTCACAATATTTAAATGATGTCAAAAATTAATACCTAAATTAAAATTTCTCTAATATTGATCTATTATTAATTTATTAATGTTAAATATGCTTAAAATTTTAGATATTTTACATATATATATATATATATATATATACCACGCATTTATTATGTATTTACATATCTTATCCTTAAAATTTGATATTTACATTTATAATATTTTGGTGTTATACAATTAATTATGCCTGAAAAGTCAGAAAATTTGTTAGTTTACATATATTACCTAAAACATACAACGACATCAAAATGACCAACTTATGTTAGTTTTTTGTCATTGAGTATAATCATTGTTGTTGTTGTTGTTAAAGTTGTTGTTTGTGATGCCGGATGCTTAGTTGTAGAAGTGCTATGTCATAGAAACATTTATTTGATGGAGCAAGATTGTCCTTATGTTTATTTTTTGACTTTTGCATGTCTTTGTTGAAGAATAAGAATTTTAGGATTTTTTTGGTTGAGTTAATATCAATTTAGTTGTTCTTATTTGATTTCAGGAATCAAAATTTATTGTTTCATCAAGAATCGGTTCAAGTCAATCATCTGCAACTCGTGGAGCCTTTGAATGTAATGAAGCATACGTTTTATACAATATAGAAAATGTTTTATATACTTGCCACAGAGGTGAAAATAATGGAAGGAGATTCTATTGACGCCCTTAAAATTGAGGAGACACTTGCTATCATTTTTTTTCAATGGGTGGACAAAAATAAACCATCAGTGCACGACATTTTGGGACAGGTTCGAGTTATGATGAGATAAGATGAAGATCTTAGTTGAAGTTGATATTGTATCTCAGATGTGTTTTTTGGTTTCTTAAGATATATGCATAATTTTTAATATTTTAGTTTCTTACTAAGTGTGTCCTTATAATTTTGTTAATGTGGAAAGTTTAATTTCAGACAGGTGTGATCATCATTATTGTCTTCACCTAGCAATAAATTTTTAAAATAGTTATGCTCCATATTATTTGCCTCTGAATTTTGTTCTATTGATAACTGTTAATTAGAGCTTAAACTTTTGTATTT
The DNA here is from genome assembly GCA_022702705.1 of Papilionanthe hookeriana x Papilionanthe teres. Taxonomy (NCBI): domain Eukaryota; kingdom Viridiplantae; phylum Streptophyta; class Magnoliopsida; order Asparagales; family Orchidaceae; genus Papilionanthe; species Papilionanthe hookeriana x Papilionanthe teres. Next base: position 25,003,188 of record CM040437.1, read on the forward strand.
TTTTATGTATATTTGTGCATTTATATGCATATATGTTTGTAGACACAATTTATAAATATATTATAACACAATATATCTTTTACAAGTAGAAGGAATTGAACATTTGCAGCGAAATAAACTTTATTGAGTATGTAGAGCGAGTAGAACTACAAAAAAATTTACCATCTTTATAAATACATCATAACACTCAATAATATGTCTACTAAATACATCCATATCTAGTCCTTTACTCCCACCCACAAAAAAAAAAAAAAACCCTTCAACCCACAATCTTCATTTCTATTAAGTTACTACTTTCATTAGTCCACAACTTTGTGAATTGGATGATGCAGTTGCTAGGAAGATGCAAGGCAGCAATTTTAAGGAGAGCTTGAAGTGATCTTGGCTTGGCAACCTGGCTATGAAGAAAGGTAGATTGAATATAAACCGAGAATAATGTATATTCCCAAAACATTGAATATTTCAAACTCTAAATAATAGTTTAAGGGAATTTTATTTCTCCTAATAATATTATCTCCCTTGATATTTATCACATTCTTAATGTATTCATTAACATTCTTAACTAGGTTTGTCCAATAAATCCTTATTGTAAGATCTTAGAAGTAGATATAAACCTTCAAAATGTCCTCCAAATTTAGAATCATTACAAGATCTAATAGTTTCTTCTACCTCCTCTAAAAGAACACATCTCTTAATAATTTTGAATTTTTACTTTCTAAAGTGATATGATTCATCCCAAAAATAGAATCTGACATCAAACATAATTTTTTTCCCTTTAGTGATATGATAAATCACTTGGAATGAATTCACTGACAATTAAACTAATAATGTCCACATACTAAGGAATATTTTGTTCAATGATCTAAAGAAGTTGTTCCTTTAAAAAAATTTTCTCATTAATATCATCTAATAAATCCTCAAAATATTCTTATTGATGTCTCAACAAGTGGTCAAACACCTAATTCTCAATACCCCTCTTATCCACTATCTGATTATTAAATTTATGTATTAGAAGTATCCATCAGATTAAGCAGAAACATGTTATTTCCAGACCCCCCTACTCGGACTCCATACCAGATCTCGCCCACATGGGCCCTCTCATGGGGACCTATAAGTTGGCTCCTTAGAGAGAAAAAAAAGTGTGTCAAATAGAGGCAAGAGAGGACGGATAAAGAATCTAAGATTTAGATTGGACAGAGTTTTGGACAGAAAGTACAAGTGATGTCCTGGACTCAATATTGACTTTAGGTTACAAATCCTCGTGCACAACCGATGATCTTTTATTTCTAGTTGTCTGCCAATGTCCGCGACACATGAATCATAATAGAAGAATATGCGGTGTTGTAGGCTTGGTAACCTCACTATAAAGATTGACAGATTGAATAAAAACCCATACCATTACAAATAACCCAATCAGATTGAGCACTTCCAATATAAAAAAGTTTTTGTAATAACTAAAATATAATTCATTGCTCATCTATCAACATACCATAACTTAATGAAATTTAGGAATGAATACTTTGAAAGAAGTTCAAGCTCAGCAAGCACACCTACAAAAGGATCGAATAACTTCTTATTAGTCACCAATAGGTCATCATAAGTGGGCATCAAGTCAGACAATAAACAATGTAGTGTTGCTCCATTCATTCAACTTATTCATGAAATTATATACACTTGGAATAATTATCGCTAGCCTTATCAGCTCCAAAGAAATCATTCTAAATCCCATTTAAATTTAAGCTATATCTTCATTAGCTACCAAAACTATAAGAAGAACCATTAACATGAATCTACACTTTTTAAAGCTGTCAATCATGCAACTACATTAAACAATGCATAAGCAGCCACCAAAATCTATTTCAGTTTAGGAAGCCAAGTAAATATATATTTTAGGTGGAAACTACCTAAAAAATCTTTTAATGTTTCCATTGTAATATGTATATGTACATTCAATGTCGAAGGAGAGCAGAAGTACCCAAATTTACATCTACTCCATTCTTTCAATTTAATATGACATTAAATACACTTGGAACAATCATGGCCATGATTATTATCTTGACCCAATTTTGCATGGGCTCACACAAGTGCACTTGTCTTTTAATAAATATAATTGATTTGAATCTGAAATTATTCTCACAAAAATTAAATTTAAATGATTTAAAGCCAAGCACTAGCACAAATACCCTACATTATATTCAAAGATATAATGCTTTGGAAAAGTTAATTTTTGGTTTTTAATTTTTATGAAATTTTAAAACGCAATAAAGATATCCTCTAAATTCTTAATTAATGAGTCAAATGTGTGAAAAACATTTAAATATTAGTAAGTCATTAAATTGAAATAAAAGTGGTTTAAAACTACTCTCTACGGTAAAAAACCCTAGATTAATATCCTAAGGTCATAAATCAGTGCTTAAATTTTTTTCAAAAATTGAATAAATAAATTTCTCGGAGTAATTGTAACAATTTAAGAATAATATGTCTATTCCACAAAAGAAAAGTTGTGGATCTCCATGTGCAAAGATAGACTCATTCAATATATCAAGTTTACATTCGATTTTAAACATTTGTATGACCACTACTAGATGAAAAATTAAGTCAGATGATTCACATATGCCCATTTTATATTTCAAAAACATTAAATCTTATTCAACACTTTTTTTTTAAAATTGGAAATCAATATGCAAATAACTATTTAACGTATCATGGTTTCACAAGTAAAGCACAAAAAGATAAACATTTCATTTTAATCACGAAAACCAATGTTTACCAGCAAATACACAAACAAAATTTTAAAATAATTAACTATATAATTTTCAAAGATGAATCTTCTTTAATAAGCTTATCTGCGTTTTCCTTCTCCTTCCTCTAACTCATCTCTTGCTTCACTAGAGTAGGAAATTTTGAATTCTTTTTATAAGCACACAAACAATCAACTCACAAATCATACACAGTCACTACTCTCTACTCGAAACTTTGTCCCCTCTATTTATCCTTTCTAGTGAACTTCATTAAGCATATCCCCACATACAAATGTCCTTCCTCCAAGAGTTTAAATTTTGGTCTTTAATAACTTTCATGTTTGGATTTTCACATTGCGACTCTATCGTTATGGGACCTTGACAATGGCTTTGTGTCGCGGCATTATCTGATGGTGTTGTGACTATTGGATTTTAGTAAACTTGTAAATAGTTAAAAACTAGAAGATGTGAGTGTTTGGATGACTAAGTGGTAGGGATTGTGGCTTGGATACATGTCATTCTCTAACTTGAGCTTCCTACCATAAGTTGGAAAGGCTCATGCAATCATTTGAATTGAAATTAAGAATCATACAAATTGCAAATCCACCCTTAAAACTTTGAAAGACTCATGATGAGTTATCCATAACTCAGAACTATTGTAGTTCAAAATGAAAGTTCTTAAGTAAACTATAAACAATAAAAAAACTGTAAAAATTTCAAAATTTTAACCTAATTGAGAGGCATATATAAGAGTACCTTCATAATTACAAAAATACCTTATGTGGTCCCCCACTTATTTGAAGATAAGAATACAAATCGTGAAGGCTAAATTACTGAAGTTAAATATTAATCAAATAAATTAGAAGCCCTAAAAAAATATTGATGAGTTAAATGAAGGTGATTTAGGTGTCAAATTAAATATTTGCAATTACACCCTTCTTGGTAAAATTTGAATAACTTCCCCATAGAACTTCAGATTGTGTAGGTCCCCACCCATAGGATAATTAAATCATAGGGAGTAAATGTATTCAAGTTTTTGTGGTTTTATATGAATCGTTGGACTAGTTTATGTGTTGGAAGTGTTAGTGGCATAGGCAATGATGTAAAACATCCTTTGCTATATCGTGCTGAAAGAGTAGTACTACACCTCTTAACCTAATGACTTTATGAAGGTTTACGGTTGGTATTCACCAATAATTAGTTTAAAGTAGCCCTTTCATTCTTGGGTAGTTGGTGGCTCTAGCCCAGAATTTGAATGACTTGTGGACTATTTGATTCTAAACATTTTTGCCTATGGTGCTAATTTCTATTAACTTGGGCTGCTGGTGGATCTAATCACATGCATGATGACTGTGAATTTTGGGTGTTACATTTTTTATATATGTCCACTTCTCAATCATTTTTGTTTAGTTTTTGACCCGCCTTTCCTTGATTTCATTGTTGGTAGCTTCTACCCAGGGTTGGTTTATGCACATTGATGCTCCATTTGCCTATGAAAACCCCTCAAAATGGGTTATTATGTGCGAAGGTCTGAAGCAGAATCCATCCCTAACATAGAAATACTTATATATGGTTCTAATTTTTCATAAATCTACCGCCTAACTCCATGTAAATGTGCATGCTTATATTTTGATATGATTCACTTCTAAGTTTCAAAACATTCAACTTTTGCTTAATTCTCAAAGTTTTACACATTTAACATATAACCTCTACTTTTTTTTTCAAAACAACAGAAGAGACGACAGGTACGTTTTGCTACTTTCTCATTTATTATACTTGATTATATGTGCTCTGTTTAGATGTACAACAATGGTATCCTTATGCATTTCTAACGTGTAAAAAGGAAAACTATGGTGGAGGACATAAAACATATGATTAGGTTGAAAACCTATGCCAACAGACTTGCTCAACAAAACTTTCAACAATTCTTAAAACCCCATAACAAAGATCATTTAATCACAATCATAAAAAAAACCCAAGACAGGCTGCCCAAGGCATGGTTTCTCTTTTTCCTTCCCTTTTCACAAAATGAGGAGACAACGCGATCTAGTAGTGGTCAAACTTCAAGAGAAAATCAAGACCAAAACATGAAGTGATGGTTTCCATAACTCTTTATTGATAGCAAAAATACATGTATTGTGTTGATGCATAAGCGAAGGCTAACCCATTGAATGATCTTAAATAGTTCTACACAAAACATGTAGAATGCAGACACACTAACCAAAGTGACAACACCACAAGACTGCATATATTTAATTAATGCTACTCCTTCAATTTTGTGATAGAAGGTCAGGTGTCACGGCTCAAGGGGCAATGTCATAGTGACAAACACTTCTCTCTCCATACAAACATTGAAATAGTGCTGACATTAATCAAATATACATTTTTTTATTATTTATTCTAAATTAGTACTTGGACTCACCATGTAATTTTAGGTCAAAAGAGGATATTTATCATGAATCAGCCGACCATGACAAATTTATTATAAATTCAGTCAAACTTGTCAGAAGCGGAGACTATCATGTCCCATTAAGGACAAAATAAATGGGCAGAAGTAGAAATACCAAAGACCTTAACAAACAAATGTTGGGGCCTAAACCATCTCAACATAGCCAAAACTAACTAGCAAGTAAGTGAACCCATGATCACTATACTACAATATGCATGGTGTAATGACTATGCATCCATAAGGGGTGATGATTGATCCATAAAAAAATACCCATTTTTATGCCTTGATTTTTATCAAATTTTTAAGGATATTATGCTTTAATGAAAGGTATTTTTGTGTTTTTGGATATAGGTGATGGAAAAATGTTCAAGAAGAACAAAAAAGTGAAAAAGGAGCAAAAAGGAGCAAAAAGGAGCAAAAATGGAGCCAAAATGCAAAATTGTCAAAATTATTGGTCTGGCACCTAGGCGCCAGAATCCAGCGCCTAAGCACCAGGTCAATACGGGATCTGTCAAGATTTTTTATTACTTTTAGAAGGTTATTTTGACGGTGTTAGCGGTTATTGGAACTTCTAGAAGACTGACAGTTGTTCTTGGTTTATAGGACATGTGATATAATGTATTTGAACGCTTGGAGACGGTTTTAATCGCGAAGAGGTGCGATCCAAAGTGAAGAGGTGTGAAGAACTAGACGCAGAGTCCGGTGCCTAGGCACCAGACACACCTTCTAGAAGATTCATTGAATGTGGACACATTTTGAAGAGGTGCCTCAAGGCAACCCTTGAAGCCTATAAATAGGAGGGTACTCCTTCAGAAAAAAACGCCCCCATACATCCCTCTATCTAGAGCCCCATCTAGAGGGAGAATTAGAGAAATACTTTAGGGCCACTTTTATTAATTAGTGAGTTTATTTAGAGTTTGTATTGAGAGTTTAAAGAGTTGGTGCTTTTGAAGTTTATTTGCTTTGGAGTCAGAAGAATTCAGAGGTTCAGTAGGAGAAACACTTGAGATAAGTATTTATAATTTTATTCAAAGTTTTATTATCATGTTTTGTTGTTTAAATTCAATGTGCTATGAGTAATTAGTTTACTTTCTCCTTTTAATTATGAAAAGATAAATAAGATAATATAAAATTTGATGGAGAATCAAAAACTATTTATATTTTAAAACATTGTGATGATATTAATACCAGATCTTCATTTACTTTACAAATTGATCACTTGTATTGTTAAAATCTGTTGAAGAGTTTTGATACCTAGAAGGAGATGAATTCTTAACTAGTAGATATCACATGAATCCTTGGGTAGTCGAAGGCCTTGTGCGGGTTATTCAAGATGAAGTGCAAATAAATAGGAAAATATTATATAATGGGCGTAGAATTAATAAGTTTTTAGAGTGACAGAATAAATTCTTGTGATTTGGTTTATAGAGAAGGAAAGGGTCACTAGTAGCCACCATTGGACATCTAGTAGTGTGAGCCTAGATTAACCCATTCTACTAACAATACATTCGGACCTGATCTATAGGCTAGCCAATGTTCGTTACACTCTGGATCGAAAGGGTAAAGAATATGAATGCTTCTATTTGGCACAATACCATAAATTTATATTCTCCACGAATATTATCATTATCTTCAAAAATCTTGGATTAATTGAAAGGAAGAAAGTTGTGTTCTTATTGCTATTTACACCAATCATTTCATTACTATTTTATTATTGCATCTTTCATTACTGATTTATTATTGCATCTAGTAAATTAAAAATATCAAATTTATAAACTATAAAAGAAATACATAAAAATAAAATTAAAATATTTAAAAATTCATAACTCACTCCTCGTGGGATCGATACTGGGGTCTTTGTTTCAAAGCCATATATTACTTGATATGATACATATACTTGCGTAGTACCCCTAATGTGTAAAATATTTTCAATAAAATTATATTTGTATACACTAGTTGCTATTATTATCTATTACATATATTTGAAAGCATTAATTATTATATTTGTCATCAGCGGATTGCGGGTCAAGTTTTTGGCGTCGTTACCGGGGATTGAATTTTTAGAACGCATATATATAGCATTGGGTCAAGTTTTTGGCGCCGTTGCACAGAGAGGGGCGGAGTAGATTTTAAATATTTTTATTTTATTCATTTTCTTTTATTGTCAAAAATATAAAATACCAAATATATATATATATATATATATATATAAAATAAAATAAATTTTTTTTATAAGTAGAGATTTTATTTCATGTTAATTTACTTATTATGCGTAGTGCTGGATCTGAATAATTATTTCCTTTAGATTCTGAATTAGAAAGAACTATTAAAAGAATTAAAAAAGGAAAATAAACTAAAAAAAATCAAGAGATGGCTAATTTACATAACAATTTACAAAATCCAATTGAAATTAATGAACAAAATGTTCACAAACCATTAAGGGATTATGCTAACCCTACAGTTGATGAACTTCATAGTAGTATTCAAATACCTACTGTAGATGCTAATTCTTTTAAGCTTAAACTATCTATCATTCAAATGGTTCAAAATAATCAATTTGGAGGAACACTAAATGAGGATCCAAATTTACACCTTGCTAGTTTTTTAGAACTTTGTGCTACCTTTAAATATAGCAATGTTTCTGATGATGCTATTAGACTTAGAATCTTTCCTTTTTCTTTAAGAGATAAAGCAAATATGTTGTTGAACTCATTAGCAATAGGTTCTATTAAAACATGGGCTGAAATGACACAAAAATTCCTTGCTAAATATTTTCCTCCTTCTAAAACTGCTAAATTAAGAAATGATATTACTTCATTTAGTCAATTTGACGGGGAGACAATTTATGAAACTTGGGAAAGATTTAAAGAACTATTAAGAAAATGTTTTTATCATGCTTTACCTGATTGGTTAATTATTCAAACATTTTATAATGGTTTAATTGGATCACTAAAATCAATTATTGATGCTACTGCTGGAGGTTCTTTAATGTCTAAATCATTTGAAGAAGCTTATACTTTAATTGAAGAAATGACTAATAATAATTTTCAATGGCCTTACGAAAGGATTAATCCTAAAAGAATGTCAAGTATTCAAGATAACGAAGCCTTTTCTATCTTAGCTTCACAAGTAGCTGCAATATCTAAGAAATTAGATAATTTTGTCATCAACATATCACATAACAACTCATCTAATATTGAAGATTCTCAAACTATTGAAACTTTACAAGCTATTGCTAGTAAAAATAATCCGTATTCAAACTATTATAATCCTGGATGGAAAAATCACCCTAATTTTAAGCGAAATAATCAACAACAACAATGGGGTAATAATCAATCCCATCCAACTGGAAATTGGAATAATCAAGTAAATTCAAATTATAAACCACCTAGATTTAATAATCAACAGAAAAAGTTATCAATAGAAGAATTAATTTTACAAATGAGTAATCAATTACAAAATTAAAATACTGCTATTCATAATATTGAGAATCAAATGGGACAAATCGCTAATTTAATTAATTACAGACCTCCAGGAACACTTCTTAGTAATGTTGAAATTAATCCAAAAGAAAATGGAAAAGAACATGAACATGTTAAAGCTGTACAACTTAGAAGTGGAAAGGAATTAAAAGAAAGAATGCAGAATGAAATTGATAAAGAGATTGAGGTTGAAGAGATTGAAAAACCTAAAGAAACTCCTTCTCCTAATTAAGATCAAACTAATATTTCTATTAATGTGGAAGTTGAAAAACCACCACCACCTTTTCCTCAAAGATTAAAACAACAGAAGCTTGATCATTAATTTTCTAAGTTCTTTAAAATTTTTAAGAAACTTACTATAAATATACCCTTTGCTGAAGCCTTGGAACAGATGCCAACTCAAGCAAAATTTATGAAGGATATATTAAGTAAGAAACAGAAATTTGAAGCTTTTGAAACTGTTGCACTAAGTGATGAATGTAGTGCAATAATTCAAAAGAAATTACCTCAGAAACTTAAAGATCCTGGAAGTTTTACTATACCTTGTGCTATTGGAGAAAAATTTTGTGGAAAAGCTTTGTGTGATTTAGGAGAAAGTATTAATCTCATGCCATTTTCTATTTATCGAAGGTTGAATTTAGGAGAGATTACTCCCACCACTGTAACCCTTCGATTAGTCGATAGATCTATCACTTACCATAAATGAGTTATAGAGGATGTACTTGTTAAAGTAGATAAATTTATCTTCCCTGTGGATTTCATTGTGCTTGATATGGAAGAAGATAAAAAAATACCAATTATTTTAAGGAGACCTTTTCTAGCTACCGGACGAGCTATGATTGATGTGCAAAAAAGAGAATTAACTAGGAGAGTTAATGATCAAGAGATTAAATTCAATGTTCTTAAATCGATGAAGTACCCTGACAAAGAAAAATGTTATCGAATTGATATTTTTGATTTTATAATTGAAAAACACTATCGAGAAAAATGTAAAATCATTCCTGAAGAAGAAATTAAATTTTTAACTGATGAAAATGAAGAACTGAAAGAAGATGAATTACTTAAAGAAACTCATTATATTAAAGATAATTGAGAAACTTTAGACATAAATCAAAATGATATACTTTTACCCTCAATTAAAAAAGCCTCTGAACTGGAATTAAAAATGTTACCTTCACATTTAAAGTATGCATTTCTTGGAAATTCATTAACTTTACTCATTATTATTTCTTACGAGCTAAGTTTAGATCAAGAAGAAAAATTAATAGGAGTGTTAAAGAATTATTAAAAAGCTTTTGGTTGGATTATTGCTTGATATAAGAGGAATAAGCCCTTCCATTTGTATGCATAGAATTTTAATGGAAGAAAATTTTAAACCTACTATTGAACCGCAAAGAAGATTAAAGCCTATCATGAAAGAGGTTGTTAAAAAAAATTTAAATGGTTAGATGCTGTAATTATTTATCCTATTTCGGATAGCCGATGGGTAAGGCCTATTCATTGTGTTCCGAAGAAATGAGGAGTAACTGTCACTGGCAATGATAAAAATGAACTAATTCCTACAAGACAAGTTACTGGATGGAGAATTTGCATTGATTATCGGAAGTTAAATGACGCCACTAGAAATGATCATTTTCCTTTACCTTTCTTGGATCAAATGCTTGATAAATTAGCTGGACACTCATATTTCTGTTTTCTGGATCGATATTCTGGTTATCATCAATTACTCATTGCTCTTGAGGACCAAGAGAAAACAACATTTACAAGTCCTTATGGAACATTTGCCATTAGAAGAATGTCTTTTGGTTTATGTAATGCACCTACAACTTTTTAAAGATGTATGATGTCAATATTTTGTGATTTGATTGACAAAGGAATTGAAGTATTCATGGATGATTTTTCAGTTTTTGGAACTTCTTTTGAGTATTGTTTGGAAAATATTTTCAAAGTTCTGAAAAGATGTGAAGAAACAAATTTAGTTCTTAACTGGGAAAAATGTCAATTTATGGTCACAAAAGACATTGTACTTCGTCATAAAGTTTCACAAAAGGGATGAAAGTTGATCGAGCAAAAGTAAAAATTATTCTTTGAACTGCAACCCCTACTATCATTATCGATGTGAGAAGTTTTCTAGGTCATGCTTGGATTTTATAGAAGATATATTAAGGATTTTTCTAAAATTACCAAACCTCTTTGTCATTTATTGGAAAAAGAAGCTAAATTTGAATTTAATGAAGACTGTGTTAATGCTTTCAATATTTTAAAAGACAAATTAATAACTGCACCTATAATTATTGCACCTAATTGGAATAAACCTTTTGGAATAATGTGTGATGCAAGTGATTTTGCAATTGGAGTTGTATTGGGACAAAAATATGAGAAAATTTTCAAAGTTATATATTATCTTAGTAAAACTCTTACTTGAAACTCAAAGAAATTACACTACTGCGAGAAAAAGCTTTTAGCTATAGTATATGCCTTTGATAAATTTAGACCTATTTTATTCATAAAATTAATAGACATCTCTTTTTTTTTCTGAATTTTGAAGCGAGGCTAATGTGAACAAAACGGTGAGTTTGTATCAATTTGTGAATTTCCTCTTCAAGAATTTGTTAGTAGGACCGTTAATTTTGGGCCGGCTCAAATTCTGTTCGAATGGATTCAGTAAGGTTTGATATGGTGCATCAACTATTAACTTTGGCTCGAAATTAAATCGAGTTTGATCCGGCTAGAAATTAAAGTGAGCTAGCTCAAATTAAGTTATTTGGATACATTCAACTCAAAATTCGGCTTGCAACCCTTTAGATACGTTTAATTTATTATTATAAATATAATTTTTATAAACTAATCTCGAATCAGCTGGAGCTGATTCATGTATGAATTGAAACTTTCTGGTTCATTATTGTGATCAGAACTAAAATTTAAATTAATTTTTGAGTGATTAACGATCTTAGAGCTAAACTCAGAGCCTAATTACTTTGAAAGTTATTATTAATAATTATTATTCTTGCTATTATTAAAGGATTATTTTGTATGAATATTTGTAGTTCCTGAGAAATACACTAAACAAGCTCTGTTCTGAGGGTGATGTAGGCGTCCAACTAGCAAAGTAAGTACAAAAAATAATAGATCATTATATTAATATCATATTATTCAAAGTTCTCATTAAGATTAGTTAGCTTTATTCCCGTTCCTTTATTTTTATTTAAATATTAATACGATCCAATAATTCTTATTTAAAATTTAATTAATATATATTGATCTAATTTTTTCTCACAAAAAATAGAACAATATTGTCTATTTTCTTGCAGCTCAAGAGGAGCGGACTCCAGAGCAGAGGTATTTTTATCAAATTGTAAATTAAGAAAAAAATATATATTTATTTTATAATATTTTATTTCAATATTAATCTTTCTTATACTCTCAGAGGCTGCAGCAACAGATTGCTGAGTGCCAACAGCAGCTTCAAACGTCTACGAAACGCTTAAGGTATATAACCTGTTGAAGAATATATCATTAATAATTAATTATTTTACAGGAAATTTGAGTTATTTATTATTTCAATTAATTATTACTTTTAATTTTTTTTACAGACTTTTTGAGGCTTTTCCTATAGTACCCCATTCCTTCACGTCCTTGGCTGAGCTCGAAGCGGCCGAGAAATTTTTAACAGATTCCTTGGCTCGTGTGACACAGAAAAAAGTTTGTTTTGTAATATAATTTTTAAACAGCAGGCTAAATTTTCTTTAAAAAAAATTACATATAAAGTTACGTACTTTTATAAAAAGTTACCGTATTTTCATATATTATAATCGTCATTTTTTTTTTCTAATAATCTTGAACGGAAGCTTTTTATTTTAGAAAGATTAACATATGTATTTACATGTCCAACACCTAAATTTTAATTTTTACATACATGCCACATTTTCTATGAATAAAAAATACATATTTCATCTTTTAAATGTTAAAAAGTTGATATCTTTGATGCGATACGAAAGATTTGAGTGGTATAAATCTAAAAAATTAAAGTTTAAGTGTTAGATATGTAAATGCATAAGAATTGGGTGGTATTTTTGTAAATGCTTCATTAAATTTGACTCATCAGAGAACTAACTCGTAACCCTTATCATTTTTCCAGCAGTTCTTGCTGTCCGATACGCTCCCAGCATACAATCCTTTAACCGCGAACGAACAGGTGAGGTAGATTAAACAAATTACAGCATTACAACTAATGAAATCATTACACATATGAATATATATGTTTTCTTCTTCCGACAGTTGTACCTGCAGCCTCAAGCTGAAGGAATGCTTCACGTTTTCGGCTACGACCTTCCACCGTCGGACCCAATTGCCTTTTGCAATCAAGACCATCCAATGCAAATGACAGCGAATCCTATCATGTCCCTCAGGTACAACATATCGACAGTATCCTTTTATTATAAACGTTTCAATTTTAACGGTTATATTTTATTTAACGAGACAGCGATCAAGTGATCTACGACCCGTTCAATATCTAAATGGACCAATACCTGGCAGCTAACACATGGCAACATGAGCTCCTTACGACACCCATTTATTCAACTCAACCGTTGCCATTACAACAGGTGCTTAATTGAACTAATCACGATTATTATTTTAATTAATATTTGACGGCTAGGTCGATCTAAGTGACGGCGTTGTAATGCTTGTGCCACAGGTTTCATTAGCGATGGCCGAATTGCCGTCAGTAGAGGGAGCGGCGGTGAACTGCTCCCAGACGGCTCCGTCAGAGAATGACACGTGTGGTGGCGGGTTTAATGGGAGCTTAATGCCCCAGGTTTTGTTTGCGATGGCCGAGTTGCCGACAGGGGTGGTAGCGGTCGTGAACTGCTCCTAGACGGCTCCGTTAGAGAATGGCATGTGTGGTGGCGGCGTTAATGGGAGCTTAATGCATGTGTCCCCGGTTCCGTTAGGGATGGCCGAGTTGCCGTCAGTGGAGGGAGCGGCGGTGAGCTGCTCCCAGATGGCTCCGTTAGAGAATGACATGTTTGGTGGCGGGGTTAATGTGAGCTTAATGCCTGTGTCCCAGGTTCAGTTAGCGATGGTCGAGTTGCCGTCAGTGGAGGGAGCGGCGGTGAACTGCTCCCAGATGGCTCCGTTAGAGAATGGCACATGTGGCGGCGGGGTTAATGGGAGCTGAGCGGCAGAGAATATGGGGTGATCTTGGCCGTTTGGTTGAATGAGCTCCATCCAACGTGTCATGAGAAACATTGTTCTTTACGTATCTTATAGCTAAACTTTCATATTTATACAGATAATACTGAAATTGTTAATATTATCTTGTTATAAGTGATATGAAAGTTTAAATATGAGATATATATATAAATACACATTAAAATTGTGTTATATGTCTGTAAATTTTCCTTCTATTTTTTGCCATATTTTGTTCAGTTTTTGGGCATTTTAAATGTTGAACTCCGAAAGAGTTTTATGATGTATTGCAACATATTTTATTTTATTAATTTATTTTATTTTTGAAAATATATTTAATAAATTTATATTTAGCATGCCTTTTTTTTTTAAATAGGTATATATTATCTTCACATGTTAATAATGTTTAATGTTGGATTAGAATATAAATAAAAATGGAATTAAATTTAAACAAAGTCAAAGAGATCCCCTTTGCAATTAACAAATGCTATTGTTATAATGGTATGGTGATTCTCATGTTAACATTAAAATAAAAAGGAAATCATAGATGCATTCAATACTATTATAATATCAGGCTGCATCATAACATTATAGCTATCACTAGTATCATCATTATTAAATAGGAGCATTTAAAAACATGTATTTACATATCTAACAACATTTTTTTTTACATAAATAACATCAAAATCTTTTATATCATATGAAAAATACAATCAGTTGAAATTTTAAAAAGTGAAATGCAACTATTATTGCATAGGTAGATCATCATTTATGTAAAAAGGATGGGATGGTTTAATATAGTAGTGGAAATGGATTCATTGTGTTTATATAATATCTGCTGCTCTTATTTTAATTGTCACTGGAGTACGTTATTGCAGATTAAGAGGTTCAAAAAACTTGCGGTTGGTCTCAATATCATTTGGACATATACTAAAAGAGAAGTAAATTTGGTACGCAGTTGGATTGCTAAGCTGGGAATGAAATTAAGGAAGTCGGTGATCTCGAAACTATTACCTGACTGTTTAGTACCTTTAACATGTCAGGATTTATATTCTTAGCCTTTGGTTTACTGACTGTTTTTTATAGTTACTGTTCCTTGTGTTTTTGGTTTTCTTGTTTTTAGTCTTATGTTTTGTTTCGTTTGTGTCTTGGGTGTGTGAGTTGTTTTTTCCTTTTTCCTTTTTTTTGGAGAAGAGGACCTTATATTCTTTATTTTTTGTGTAAGTTGTAGTGTGGGTGTAGATAGGACCTCTCTCCCGGGATGTATTTTTATTTTTAATGAACGCGTAGGGAGCTACAGACTCCTTTAAATAAAAAAAATTATAATATCTATGGTTTGATATTTATCTTTGGACCTACTGGACTCACCACTGAAGTCAAGTCCGTCGAGATGCACCATGAAGCCCTTCAGGAGGCTCTCCCCGGTGACAATGTTGGGTTCAATGTTAAGAACGTTGCTGTCAAAGACTTGAAACGTGGTTTTGTGGCATCTAATTCAAAGGATGATCCTACTAGGGAAGCCGCTAATTTCATTTCTCAGGTCATCATCATGAACCACCCTGGTCAGATTGGCAGTGGTTATGCTCCGGTCCTTGACTGCCACACTTCCCACAACGCCGTCAAAATTGCCGAGATCTTGACCAAGATTGACAGGCTGTCCGGCAAGGAGCTCGAGAAGGAGCCGAAGTTTCTCAAGAATGGAGATGCTGGTTTCGTGAAGATGATTCCTACCAAGCCTATGGTGGTGGAGACTTACTCTGAGTATCCGCCGCTCGGAAGGTTTGCTGTGAGGGACATGAGGCAGACGGTGGCGGTCGAGGTCATCAAGAGCGTGGAGATGAAGGATCCTAGTGGAGCGAAGGTGACCAAATCGGCTGCCGAGAAGAAATGAATTGTGCGTTGTTGTTTGAATAAGGAAGAGCGGGAATTAATGGAGTTGGTTTCTGGTGCTTGGATACAGAACTGGGTGCTTGACAGACGGTGGCACTGCCCACTTCAGTTATCTTTTTAGTTGTTGTCTGTGTTGTTTGTTTTCCTTATGTCGTAGGCTGTTGTACTGCTTTTCTATGGTTTTATTATTTATCTCTGCTTATTAAGATTGTACCGTTGTTTTTGTTGTTGTTGTTGTATGAGTTTGAATTTGATGTTATTTGAGTTCTTGCGTTCTATTTGTTTTGGTAATTCGGTTGCAGTTCTTTTTCCCAGGTTTACATTTTTAGATTGCCACCATAGTTGTGGCTGAGTAATTATTATTTGGCACACAATTCTTATTTATTTAGTGTTTTTACTTGCACGCCGCTTAAAAAAATTATAAATAATAAACTAACTATCAAAACATTACATATTTCAAATTAACAGGAACCCTTTTTTGTTCTAGTAGCGAGGATGGCATGCCAATACAACATTTCCTTGGGTTATTTGTATAATACATCTCGAACTCGTAGCTAGAGGGTTTTCCACTTCCTCGCAAGGTTTTGACCATTAAAAGATGCATGCCTCTGTTCATAGGCCAATCTCGAGCTCTACGAAGTTCGGCAATATGTTCATGTTTGTATTTCTGAGAAAGAGTAACTTGTTTTGATGTTATGTCTCAAGAAAGTCAGCCATTTAGTGTGCCGATGCCGGAGGATTTAGGCTGCAGGTCGTTATATGGAAATGACGGACATCAACACCAGCAGGCCAAGGAGGAAACTGGGCAACTAGCAATAGTGTCTTGCGGTAGGTAACGATCATTGGCAACCGGTAGAAACTGACATTTCTCCAATTCATTTGAAAATATGATGATTCTGGCCATTTTAGAATTTAGACTGCACTACAAATCGATCAAATGCTGAGTTTAGAAATTCCTAAAACTTTATATTATATTTCAATTTTAGCAAACCAAACATTATACTTTTTTTTTTAATTCCATTGCATCCCAAAAGCATTGCACCAAAGATAGTTCCCTAGAATTATGAACTTTTATGAATCTCATGTGAGAGAATTTTAGTCACATTTCATATTCTTCTATCATCGTTGGCAATATTTTTCAAGATTTTCATCAAGTCATTATATTAATCAGTAGGAGTTTGATTGAAAATGTTACATTATTGTTGAATAATGGTTTGCCTTAAATTTTTTTTAAGTAAAGAGCACTTATGGCTCAATTTTATTGCTCCAAAAATAAAATTACACACCCGGAAAAAAATTCCCAAACACACGCACCCTACAAAACCCAAAAAAGAAAAGAAAAAGGGTCATTTTTCCAAAAAAATAAAAAACTACAACTCAACAAGACTCAACAAAACAACACACAAAAATCAACACAAAAACAGAACTAAAAATTAGAATGAACATGAGAATAAAGAAAATCAGGTAATAAAGTTGACACCACAGGGTTCCTTAACTTCATCCCAAGTTTAGCTAATCAATAAGCCACCAGATTGTCTTCTCGCTTAGTATGATTCCATATGATATTCATTCTTGAAGCAAGCGGACCAATTCTTTTAACCTGCAATAAGATACTCCAGTGGCAATTTATATTAAACTTGCAAATATTAAAAAGACATAAAGAGTCTATCTCTAAAATAATGTTAATCCAACCCATTTTTTTTAGCAATAAGGAGAGCAAATATAACTGCTTCCACCTCAGCAACTAATGGAGATACCGCAACAAGTGGCGCAGCAAACCAATAAAGCATAATTCCATTCCAATCTCTACAAGTACCACCAATACCAGCAGAAGAAACTTTCCAAGCTCCATCAGTATTCATTTTAATAAAAGGAGTTGGAGGTTTTAACCACATAGCCCTACCTAAGCAACTTTTAGATAACTGCAGCCGAATATTAAGATTAGTAACAATATAACCTATATAAGCATTGTGAATATGCTTAATATCATTAACAGACAAACATTTGAAAATATAAGAACATATTTGACCAATGACCTGCTTAGCATTAGGACACAAATACCATTAAATTTCAGTTATTACGACTTAACCAGATAAACCAAACCACAATAGCAGGAAGAGAACTTAAGAAGGAGTGCCCTCTAACATTCCAATCACGATAAATATCCAACACTGAATTATAACCATAAAAGAATTCACTTCTACCACATAAAGCAAAAATGCTTTTCCAAATATCACAAGAAAAAATGCAATTACAAAATATATGAAGAATAGTCGCTTCATGATTTTTACAAAAGTAGCATCTATAAATAATTCTCAGACCCTTAAGCTTGAGAATATCATCTATAGGAAGACAACTATGAAGCAGTCTCCAGGTAAAGAATGAAATAGAAAGTTTAAGCCATCTATTTCAAAGCCAGGCAAGATCCAAGCCCGAGGGATACATTTGAAAAGAAGCAAATGTTTTAGTAATAGTATCACCCATCTTACTTTTGACCTTAGGAATATCAACATTAACAGTGTTAATAGGAATATTAGAAATATATAAAGCATCCCTATAATGAACCCATGAATTCAGCTGGGATAAATTCCAAAAGGACTGATCCCAAAAAACTTTAACCTTAATGCTAATATCATGAGGCCCCCCATAAAATTTGGTAAGAGGACCATTAGTAGTCCAATCATCATACCAAAAAGAGACATTCCCTTGACGATGTCCCAACAAATAAAATTTTCAACTTCATTAGAAACTTTCAGCATTTCTTTCCAAATATATGAATCAGATTTATTAGGGGTAATAGATAAGGGATGAAAAGTACCACAGTATTTAGCATAAAGCAAAGTAGACCATATAGAATTATTCTACCTAAAATGAAACCATAACCTCATAAAATTAAACTTAATAGAATCAACATGCTTACGGAATCTCAAACCACCACTACTAGTAGGTTTACACACTTTCTCCCATCTTTTCCAATGTAAACTCTTCTTGCCACAACCAACCCACAAAAAACTGATAAACAAAATTTCAAGCTTCTTAATAATATTACTAGGCATATTCATAACCTGGATAATATATAAAGGCAGAGAAGTTAGAATACTCTTAAGAAGAGTAATACACCCACCAAAACAAAGGAATTTATTCTCCAAAAAATGAAGTTTCCTTCAAACCTTGTCCACCAAAACAACAAAAAGAATATTTCTTTTAGCTTTTTTTATCAAGAATAAAACCAAGATACTTAATAGGCAAATTGTCCTTCTGACAATTAGTATAAACAAAAATCCATTGGAGCTTAGCATAGGACACATATTTAGAGGCATAAAAATAACACTTAGAAGTATTAAAACTTAAACCAGAAGCTTTCTGAAAATGACTAAAGAGCTGCCAAAGCTTCTTGATAGACCTTTTATTCGAATTAGTAAAAAGAATGAGATCATCAGCATAACATAAATGAGATAACATCAAACATGCTTTATGATTAAAATTGATAGCTGGATAATCTGCATAAAGTTTATTCAGTTTTTTAGAAAAATAATCAAAGGCAAGAATAAAAAGATAAGGAGAAAGATGATCACCCTGTTTAATACCATTGGTAGCCATAAAATGACCATGGGAATTGCCATTAATAACCAAAGAGTAAAAGTTATTATTAAGAATTCTGTAAATAACTTTACATAAATCTTCATTAAAACCCCAAGCCTTTAAAACATCCATTAAAAATTCCTATCTCATAGAATCAAAAGCTTTCCTAATGTCCATTTTAAAAATAAGATTACCATTTCTTTTACTCTTATCAAGATCTAACAAAAAACTCATGCACAGTAATGGCATTGTCCCCAATAAAGCTCTGTCGGCATATTTTTAGGTTGTGTGTTTTATTTTGAAAAGGGGGTCGCCTAACAGAAGTTGTCGGTGAATTTTTAATTTAATTTAAATAAATAATTTTGAAAAGTAGTATTTGATTTTGAAAATAATTTTAAATTTGAAGGTTTTAAGATATGAGATTAAACCGATCTCACATCCCAAATAGTTTATATAAACGAGCACCGCACCACAAGCCGTGTATCTATCCCTAAGGATAGACAAGCTGCTTGACGGTGGGGCTCGATTAAATAAACTAGAAGATTTGTGACATCCGTTTGGTCTGCGAACCAATCTTATAAGCCGACAAATTCCCCTGCTTAATATGAAAGCATTAAACAGGGTTTATATTACCTGGGTTCTTTTAAAATTCCCTATAAGGGCAAGCCCCTATAGTTAATTACATCTTAAGTGATGGGAATCACCTAAGAAAACTCTCGATAATAATCAATAATTCTGCTCTCAAGGATTTCAAAGTTTAAGTTTTCAAGGGATTGAATTTTGGAATTTCGATAGGGAATGGATCAAATTTGGAACATTTTGTTTTGGGAATCCAAAGGAAGAAAAGTAGGAGAAATCACAGATTCGAAGCGAACTTCGGTAATTTCCCGACTATCCTATTGTTTGGCTTGAGTTTAGGAAAGTCCTAATATTTATTTAAATGTTTTGATCTTGCCAATTTTAATTAATTAGGGCTTATATTTGTATGATAAAATCAAATAAATAGCCTCGAAGATGTGAGGGTTTATTGTCGTACCGGATGACTACCTCGGAATCCTAAGACCGGTTAGGGTTTAATTTGCAATGCAAGTGCCTAACGAAGAGTTGAGGATTTATGTTGCACTAGGCAAACTACCTCGAAGTCCTATGGCTTTGTTATTTAATTCTAGGAAAGTTTCTGTGAAGTAGACTCGGGTTTTCTTCGATGACGATGGCCGTGCTTGCCCACCATGCTCCGAGCTCCTTGTTGTTGCAGAGGTTCAATTTTAGAAGTCATAAATCAGGGGATGAGAAAAGTGTTTTGGTTTAGAGAAAATCTTAATTTCTAAGTGTTTTCAATATTTTAATTAAAACAAATCTTAAAGTTGATTATAACGACACCGGTTAAGATCCCACGGTTCCATCCTTCCGGCATCATTATTTTTATCGGATTCACTTAGTCCAAATGAATTTGCTAAACTCAACTGAATGAGTTCCACACTTTCATTTAGACCGTGGGAAATCCCGTTAGCAACACGTAGGTTACATCATCCGAGGTATTCCCGATCATCCAACGAGGACGTTTTAATTTAATTGTAATTGTAGTTTTGTGTTCTGTTTGTGATTAAATTTTGAGTTGTTTTATATTTTGAAATGTTGTGGCGGTGAATTTTATCTTGCAATGACTTTTAACTTAGTTTTGATTTCAGTTTTAGGGACTATCCTAAAGGTGTGGGTTTTCATGCAACAGTTGTTTATCATGCAAGAAAAGTAAGTGCGATGCGATTAATGAAATTGCAATAATGTAAATTGCAAGAAAGTAAATTGTAATAAAATAAAAGCGTATCTGGAGGGTCTTCCCGTCATCCCAAGCTGCACTTAAAACACAATTAGAATATTTAAGCAAGTTCCTAGGTAAAGCTAAGGGAAGGGTTATGGTTTTCTACCAAATTCCTAATCACTATAGCTAGTCATTTCCTATGACGTCTAGGTTCCTTGTGTTTTGGTTTTGAAGACAATTTTCTTCATCAAAGAACAATTAAATTCAATTGTTCTTATAAACATCCTATCATATTGAGAAAGTGTTTAAGAAGAATCTTAAACATCTTTTCAATATTGCTAGAATTGTTTTAAGTCCAAATGGATTCAATTACACAAATGAATTAATCGTCCAAGAATCTCAAGTTTTGTTATCTTGCTTCGGTGAACTAGGACATTTGAATATCCGATAGGTGAAGTAACATTTCATTTAATATCCCGTTTAGGAGTTATGATAACTAAAGCTTTCGAGGGTAAATTGGTATTGAAATGATTTGTGATTTAGTTTAATTTCAATTAATGGGTTTAAATTTGGAATAGTGTTCAAATTGCTTTAGATTTATTTTGAATTCTTTATGTCTTTGGTGATGTTATATTTAATTCAACTTAATTTAATTTAATTTAATTTAATTGAGTTTTAATTCTATTTAATTCAATTTAATTTAATTTAGTTTGATTTGATGTTACATTAAATTAATTTGATTTGATTTAATTTTGATTTAATTTAATTTAAATTAATTTAATTTAATTTAATTTAATTTAATTTTAATTCATTTAATTTAATTTAATTTTTAATTTGGTTTAACTTAATTTAATTTGATTTTATTTATTTAATTTAATTTAATTTAATTAATTTAATTTAATTTAATTTGTTTATTTAATTTAATTTAATTTAATCTTTAATTTAATTCAACTTTTAATTTTAATTTAATTTAATTTAATTTAATCCAATTTAATTTACTTAATTTAATTTAATTTTTAATTTAATTTATTTAATTTTAGTTTAATGATTAAGTCTTTTAATGTTTTGAATTTGACTTATCATTTTAATTAAGAATTGAATATTAATGAGATAATTAATTTAGGGATTTTTAAATTAAAGAATAAATCTCTTCCTAATAATATCCCTATTTTAATAATTCCAATTTTATTATTCTTCCAAATTTAATCAATTATTTAATTAAGGTTTAATCATTTTAAATTGCTACCCTTTAATTATTTAAATTTCAATCATCCAAATAAGATTAGGATCAAATATTTTGCTTGTTAATTTTTTATTAAACCTAAAGTTTTAATTAAGGATTAAAAATTTTAATTATCACTTTACCCTTTAAGCTTAATAATTTCATAACTCACTAAATTGAACTCAAATGAACTTGAAATTTTTATGTGACTTCACTCATATGTCAATAAAGACATGAGAGGAGAAAATGTGATTTTTCTGTATTTAATTTATTTATATAATTATTTTTGGTAGAAAATAGAGATTTCCAAAGAAAATTTAATAACATGACCAAGGGAAAGTTTCTGTCCTTAAGAAAATTAGGGGACATTTCTAATGACTAGAGGACCACTTGGACTAATTTTGGTAATTTTTTGAATTATATTATTTTTATTATAATTATTTTAAGTTTTTGAGTGTTAATTAATTTAAAAATAAAATAAATGTTGAAAAATGAATTTTATATTTTTCAAAAATCTCTCTGATATTAAGAAAATCAGAGAATCAAATTTTACAATTTTCTGATTTTTCTATGATTTATTATAATTATTTTAGTGAAAATGCTAGAAAATACATTTTTTTAATTTTAAAATTACCCTAGAGCTTTAAAATTTAATATCTCACTAAATAGACCTAAGAAAAATATGGGGTTTGTTCCTAAGTGATTAAAATTTAAAATATGACATTTTGGTGAATTTTATTATTTTTGTGATTTTTATTATTTTTTAATTATTAAAATATTAAAATAATATTAAAAAATCAAATTTTTTAGAAAATTGAACTTTTAATTTTATAAAATTCCCCTAATATCAGAGAGGCTCCAAAACCAATTTGGTGAATTTTTAAAAAGTATTTTGAAAGTTATGAATTTTTAAAGTTTAAATTGACTAAATGGCTTAATCAACCCATTTAGTAGGGCTAACCAAGTCCAATTGGCCTCAAATTTTTATGGTGGGTTCCTCTGATCCTAAAGGTCAGTGAAGAATTGATTTCAAGTCAATTTTATGTATGGTTAGCTCTAATTAATTAGGGATCTATTTTGGGTGTTTAAGCCAATTAGGGTCATTCCAAGTGAGTTAACTCAAAATATATTTTTCATAGGGTCCTCTGGTCCTAAGGAACATTACCAAATTTTCTTAGAATTTATTTCACAACATGATAATTTTTGGAATTAAAATACCACAAACAGTGACATAAACTTGGAAAATACATAACTCTTTATAGAGATGGCCTATGATCTTGAAAAGTTCAGGGAATGTTCCCAAGATCAAAGGCTTCAAAAGCCCTATGGTCTCATGCTATGATGAGTTGTATACATGCATGGAGAATTGAATGATTGAAAACACTATTTAATTAATTAAAAATAAAATATGCATCAAATAAATATAAAATCACTTCCACATTATTCTCCTCGTTTCAGTGAGCAAGAGAGTATTTTTATTTTATTTTTTTGAGTTTTCTATGAAAAGTTATGAGTTTTTGAAGTTTAGGTTCAAAAATAAATAAAAAAAATGCATTTCCCGCTCAAATGACACGTGTCGCGCTGCTACTGGCTGGCTTGGTTGCCTGTTCACGGATAAAGCTGTCGTCCAACTCTATCAGCGCCATCCGTGGGATACATGCCTGATCGGACGGCTGCTGCTCCTCTTTCTTTGTTCTATTCACTCAAAACCGTCCAACTTCAAACCTTGATATCTCCCTCGATTCTCAACAAAATTTAATGAATTTTTTTAAAATGATCGTCTAATTGAGTAGCACACATCTATACGGTGATGATATACTTAAAACATGTGAATAAGTACTGAAAATTAAAACATGCTCGGTTGAAGGAGAAAAAAATTGATACCTTTGTCCAAGAGGTGAGGCCTCAATTGGAAATGATTTGATTGAACTTAGAAATGCTTGGAGAAGCTTTGGGAACAATTTGGCATAGTCTCCCCAAGGTAAATCTTGCATCTCCTCCCCTTGGTCATGGAGGTGGGGTTTAAATAAGGAAGGTTATGGTGGAGCTTGGGTGGCCATGAGGGTTGGCTTTGTTCATTCACCAAGGTTTTTTTGCTGAGAAAAACTCACATGATTGAGCTTGATCTTGGTGCAATCAATTGGGTTATGCCATGTGTAAAGTCAAGGATTTAAATAACATGGGTGTAAGGAGCATTTTTGGTCCAATTTGGGTCAATTCATGGTTTTGGCTTGGTTCACTCACCAAGGCTTGATTTGGGCTGATGTGAGATCATTTGGGTCAGCCTCATATGTGTGGTGAAGTCCCCATCCAAGGTGAGGTGGCCAATTTTGGTTAAAGTGTATCATGAATGGGGTTAAAAAGGTTTAGTGAAGGCTTAGGAAAAGCTCCCCTCTTCTTGCCATAAGTTGCATGGTGAGGTGGAAAGGGCTCCCCATAGCTTGCATATGGCTTATTCATGGCTCCATGACTTCATTTGGCTTGCTCATGGCTTGAGAAAAGGTTGGCTCACTTGCATGGAAAAGGGTTATTTGGAATTTTGAAAACTTTGGATTCCATTGATGGGATTTGTCATGATGCTACAAATGGGTTGATTTCATGATGGTTTAAGACTTTGTTCAAATAGGATTATCAAAGGAATGATGAAGAAAAGGTTTCATGTGGGCTTGGTAATGGACTTTGGGCTTTTAAAATTTGGTAAATGTGGGCTTTTAAAATGGTTTAAGGGAATGGGCTTTTGAATTTTAAAATGGATTTTGGGATGAAATTTTGGTAAAGGCTTGGGCTAAATAATTGTTGGGTTTAGCTCATGGATGTGTCATGAGTGACTTGAAGCAAATTGGGGGTGATTTGGGTTTGAATTGGGTTGAATTTGGGCTCTTTTGGTGAATGGGCCAATATAGGTCCAAGTGGGCCAAGTTGGGCCAATGTTGGGCTAGGGTTGAAATTGATGTAAAATCAATGTTGAGAAATGTTTATGGGAGTGTTTCAAAGAGGTTTTGACTTTGGTTGGACTTTGATTTTGGGGTTTGGGCTCATTTGGGTTAGGTTTGGGTTTAGGTCGAAATTGGGCCTTTTAGCTTTGGGTTGAATTTGAGTGGGATTTGGGTCCAAATTTTGGGCAAATCATGTTAGTGTTTTGCTTGTGGGGATGCTAAGGAGGATTTAGAAAAGATTTGGGGTTAATTGGAGTTGAATTGGGTGAGTTTGGGTTAGGTTTGGGTCATGGGTCAAAATTGGTCTTTAAGGTCAAAAGTGAAATTGGATTCAAATGTCAATAAAATTGGGCTTGAATTTGGTCAAGATTGACATTTGGGATGTTGAATTGAAGTTTAGAATTGAATTGGACCAAAATTGGGGTCAATTGGGTAGGTTTGGTTTGACATTGGGTTCACTTGGGTTTAAAATGGGTTAAATTGGGGGTTATGGTAAAAGTGGGGTAAATTGACAAAATCAGCCCATGGTGTAGTTGAACAAAATGAAATTGGGAATATTTGGGATTTTCTGAAATTTTTTGGGAATTTTGGAATTTTTTTTGAATTTTTGGGCCAAGAGGGGCATTTTGGTAATTTGGAGGGTATTGGGGGTATTTTTGGAATTTTTTGTATTTTTTGCTGTAAATGATCAATTTGAGTGGTATGGAAATGTTTAAGATCAATTTTGAGGAATTTTGGGTGATTTAAGAATTTTGGAGATTTTGAGCTACTCAGGGCTTTTGGTAGGTTAGGAGGGTCCGGGTCCCGGGGGCCAAAAACTGAAATTTTGAAAAAATGAAGATTAATCAAATTTAAGTGACATGGAATCGTTTAGGTTGAGCCATGAAGCCATTTTAAGCCCATATGAGCCATGAGAGGACTCATTTTGTGTATTCATTATGTTGTTCCTAACCCTCTTAGCGAGGGCTTAGGGGTTAAGGACCATCCATGTGAATCACCTTCATGAGTCGGGAGGTCAAGTTGGGTATGGGTGTGGTTTTAAGAGATGTGTGAAAGTGTAGTGTATAAGTGTAGTGTGTGTGTAAGTCGGCCCTCACCGAGACCGAGCCAGCTGAGGCGATCTAAGGCGCAAAGAGTCCTATAGGAACTCATCCTTTAAACTTCCACATTTGATTTCAACCCTCTAGGTGATTAGGGGCCTACAATCAAGTTTGTGGAGTTTGCGGGGAGTTAAGAAGTGGTTGAGTTTCTAAAGGGGTAGGATCCATCTCTAGTCCTCTAAGATAGTCGAAGGAAAAGCCTAAGGCTAGATCCTAAGTACTAAAGAGAGAAGAGAAGACCTCATCAAAAATGAGGTCAACAAGCTCCCATTAAGGAAAGTAGTTTGATTAAAGGAAATGACCTTGCTTAAAATAGGTTGAATCCTATTTACCATAATTTTAAAAATAATCTTAGACACCACAGTATTAATGCTAATGGGTCTAAAAGAATCCCAGTAATATCACCATGATCTTTAGGGATTAAAATAATATTCAAGCTCTTTAAATACTTAGGTAGATCTTTGCCACGAAAAAAGTCCTGAATGATATCAACAAAATTAAGACTAATAATGTCCCAACAAGATTTATAAAACTCAATATTAAAACCATCTGGCCCAACAACCTTACCAACCTCCATGCTATCAAGAGCAGATTTAATTTCAGCTAAGGAAGGAATAAAAGTAAGATTACGACAGTTCAAATTAACAGAAAGAGAAAAAATATCAGAATCTATTTGATCCAAAGTACAATTATCACTAGAAATAAAGAGCTGAAATAATGAATCCCATCAGCAATAATAACATTCTCATTAGTCAATAAATTCCCATTAGAATCTTTAATATTAGAAATGAAATTCATCTTCCCTGCTACTTTTAATACAAGCATGAAAGAAGGAAGAGTTTCTATCCCCATCCAGAAAATTGATTTTAATAGCTTTTTGGGCATAAAAACTTTCCTCCATATTAATAGCATTAGTAAGATCTTTTTGAGCTTGATTAAAAAGATCAAAAGTAATAAGATTCTGAGTATAAAGTACCTCCATATCTTTAACTCTATTTTTCAGCTTCCATAACATGTTTATCAAGATGACCAAAAACATACCAGTTCCAAGCTCTTAAAGTCTTAGCAAGGTATTTCTAAAGCCACCAGAGCTTTTGACCAGAATTAAAAGGTTTAAAAGCAAGTTTATCAATCGACCAATTATCTTTAACACATTGCAGAAAAGTAGGATGTTGAATCCACATATTAAGAAAACAGAAATGATAAGTTTTTTTAGTAAAGTAATTAGAAACCTTTAACAACATAGGAGTGTGATCAGAAGCATTAAAGGCAAGGTGATGAACCTGAAAATTAAAAAAATTATTACACCAAAAGGAATTAGCTAAAAATCTATCTAATCTTTCAAAAACATTACCTCGATGACAGGTAAAAATAGAGCCAGAATAGCCTAAATCAAATAGCTCAGCATCCAAAATAGCCTTATTAAAATTAGTAATTAAATTAAGATTAGGTGGGAGACCACCTCTCTTCTCCTTAACAGCAGGAATAACATTAAAATCACCTCCTACAAGCCAAGGAACACTTAAGGGACCAATAGAATTAAGTAAATTCCATAATTCTATACTTTCAAGTTTACTACACCCAACATAAATAATAGAGAGATGAAATGAAACATCATGATAACTAATAACAACATGTAACAATTGTCCGTGATTAATAATCACATCAACCATAATGAAATCCTTCCAAAGAAACCAAATTTTGTTAATAATATTAGCCACATAATGAAAATTACCAATTCTCCTACCATATTTTAAATTATTGCAGACATTAACTAACGGTTCCAGAATTCCAAAAAAAGAAATATGATAAAGACTAATTAAATTCATTAATCTGTTAGAGGTATCCATTTTAGCAATGCCTCTAATATTTCAAACTAAGGTATTAAAATTCATCTTCATTATCCTTCCTACCTCTAGTCATTCTAGAAGAGGAAGTAACTTCATTAGGATCAAAATTCTTACCCATCAGTTGATCATTTAAAGTCTCAAGATTTACATAGCTTAGCTCCCGACTACCTTTAAATCTCCTTCTCCTGGAAGCTTTTTGAATATGCCATTCTTCTTCAAGTTCGGATCTGTTCACAGTATTAAAATCTATACCTACTTTGTCAGCAGCATAATCATCAATTATTTCTTTACCATGGTTTAAAAGAGAAAGATCAACATTATCAATGGCCTTATCAATAATAAGATCAACCAGCAAATTAGATTGAATATTGCTCAAAACAAGATTCTCAGTATTAACGATGTCAACATTGTCATCCTCATGCAACCCTTCAGTTTGAACAAGATTAACATTAGAAACATCCAGAGGAAGACATTTAGGAGATATCTGAGCTATATTATCATCATTTTCCCGAATAATAAGAACATTAGGATCTACAAGATTTAAAGATCTTGCAGTATTCTCATTGTCAGGCGATAAAATAATATTCTGATTAATTTCACTATCTTTATTCCCCATAATCTCCTTATTAAGATTCTTAAATTGCTTAATTTTTAAATAAGGGTGAGCAATAAAGCAGTTATTAATGGAATGGCCAAACATTCTGCACTTGTTAAAATACGGTGGAATAAATTTCATTTCCACAGTTTGCCAATAACCCGAACTAGCATCTTCAAGCCAAACAGAATCACAAAAAGGAGCAATAACATCTCTTTCAATCAAGATACGAGTATTAGAAGGACGATTATAGTTTACTGAATCCATATCTATTTTCATAGGTGAACCAAAAATCTTTCCAATAGAAAATAAAACTTTCTTATTATAGAATTGTAATTTTAAACCAGGGAATCTGAACCATATAGGAACAATCGGCAGTTCTTCTCTAGGGTTAAAATCAACAGTCCATTTAAGAATCTTCATATAAACCTTATCGATTTGTATTACTTTTTTGGAAAATAGCTGAGTATAATCAGATTCATTCTCTAATTTAATCATTAAGTTCCTACCATCAATTAATCCAACATTCCACTTACCTAATAATTTAAGATCAGAAAAATACTTCTTGATTACCTCCATTTTAGGATGTGCATAAGTAAACTTGCCTATCAAAGTGTATTTCAAAGGCTCAGCCAGAAGATTTGTTTCTTCTTCATTGAAAATCAAGGCAGGTTTTCCATTCTTTTTGAAAGCCTTCTTTAATAAACCATCTTCACCGAAGTGATCTCTAAAAGAAGCAGGAAATAAACAAACATCCATATTACCTTTTAAAGCCTCAAGAAAAGAAGGTCGATTAAGAAAATCAACCATGAAATTAAAGGAAAACTTCCAAATCTTAAGGTATAAGATGATGGAAGAAGAATCGACGAGAAAAAACGATCGGAACTCCTCGCGGCTCCAAAAGGATAAAACCCTAGCGAGCTCCAAGAACCTCCGTCTTTTCGGCTCTCCGTCATATTTTCCATGGTTTGCCCATGAATCACACCCAAGGAAGACAATGTAAGGAAAGGGATAGGGAACATTAATACGTCATGTCTTGTTCATAAAATTATTTTTTTATTTATTTGGGGGAGGGGGGTTGCAATTTGTTGATGTTATATTTTTACACATACTTTAAATGAAGTCATATTAGTTTTTCTGATATTTCACACATATGAGTTTATCGTTCGACTGCTCTTAAAGTTAGCCGGTTAAACTAAATTAGTTTCAGGTTGGCTAGATCAACTCAGTCAATTGAGTTTACTTGATATGGGTCAGCCGATTATAATGGCTCAAGTGTCGATCCTTCACACCTAATTCAGGTGATGATTGGCTCAAATATCGGCTCTCATGTGATGATTGGTTCAAATATCCTTTTGTCTCATTTATGTTTGAATGAATCCTTTTTGTATCCTCTAGTCGTCTTTGACCTGTTTTGTGGTTCGGTCTGCTTTGGTTACATTGGTTTTGACTCAGATAACTAGGTTGGACAAATGGGCCCACCTTTATTAGCATTTTTTTAATGTACAATTATTGCTCTAACTTGCAATATCAAACCTTTGTTCATTATAAAAGGGTTAATTTCTATTCATATGACAAGCTAATCGAAGTTTATTTTCTAAACAAATTAGCAAATTAGACTAGAGTTGTGTGAGTCCAATTGCCACATGGAAGGCTAAAAGTCAACTCATTAACAGTCCTACAAGTCAAATTTATGGAATAGTGAGCTTGAGCTCGACGTCGAGCACATATTATAAATCAAACATTTTAAGACCTCAAGTTCGAGCTTGATGACGCCCAACTTGCATGAGTTGGCTCGTCGGAGCTTCAAATTTGAATTTAGAATTTTCGAAACCTTATTGTTCCCCCAACTCCATCTCTAATTAATGAGTTCCCATTAAAACCCTTTAACTTTCATTGTTCTATGGACACCATTCCCAATGAGTTATTGCAGTGATTGCTATCATCTGCAAGTGTCTAACACAAATTCTCCCACTGGACCCAACATAATCCATCTCCTTAGAGCCACAATTTTCATAAATATGATTATCTCCGTCAGTATCTCATAAATGTGATCAACTCCCATTGCTAGTTCAAGATCTTATTAATTATATATGACAGTCCCAAAAGATTTAATTTTTGCATGAAGGGCGCTCTCAAGCCTTGCTACATGTATTTTGCCAATTGAAATGCACTTTTGAGGATCGCCTGAGTGACGGCGATTGACTAAGTACAGCGGCGAAAGATGAACTGCAGTCTACAAATCTAGTTGTGGATGTAATCCAACCACTGGACCTTGCCGACGAAAACAGGGGAAGAATGGATGGGAGAGACGATGAGAAAAGGAGACGGAGGCATGACGGAGACCTCACGTGTTAAATACATATTATATGTAGAAAATTAAATATACATATATAGAATGTTAGTAAAAGCCTGCGAAAAGCGCTAACAGAAATCAGTTTTTCAGTTGGAAATGGACGCGTGGACTGAAGGATGTATTCAACGGTCACCAAAAACAAAAAACAGCGTGTGTTTATTATGTCCTTTATCTCCGAACCATCCCCCAACAACGTCCTCATACCCTTTCCAACTCTCCCCCCTCCCCCCTTCTTCGTTAGGTTCTTCATCACGTTCCCTTTCTCTATATAAACGAAGGCGTATTTAGGTTCAATTCCTGCTGTGCACGCACGATATTTATGTCCTATATACAAAATAATTAGATATATAATAAAAGAGATTGTGGGAAGGATGGGTAGGGTTAAGCTGCAGATAAAGAAGATAGAGAACAACACCAATAGGCAGGTCACCTTCTCCAAGCGACGCAATGGCCTCATTAAGAAGGCTTATGAGCTCTCCGTTCTCTGTGATATCGATATCGCTCTCATCATGTTCTCCCCCTCCGGCCGTCTTAGCCATTTCTCCGGTCGCCGGAGGTGAAACAATGCTTCCTCATTAATTAGATCTCTTTTCTTTTATTTTTTTTATATAGTTGAATTATCAACGTAAGAAATAAATATATATATAGTTTTGCATGATTCTGTTTCGCTTTTTCATTAAATTAATCTTCTTTCCTGTTTTATTGAAAATAAGAGCACATAATTCTTTTATATTTACAGGCATAACCCTCTGGTGTTTTAAACCCTATGCAAATATAAAAATTTTGGTGTGAGATATATAAATACATTAGAATTATTTAATACGCACGTAAATGCTCATACAAAATATATAGTTTGACGTAAATCTCCTTATAATGTTGAGAGGGTTAAGGTGAAGATATTATGGATTAATTTATTGAATATGTTGATTAATTAATCTTCTTTTAAAGTATTTTAATGGTTATCTTCTACAGGATTGAGGATGTTGTTGAACGGTATATCAATGTTCCAGACCACGATAGAGGAAGGTATGCCGTTAAGTTAAATCATATTATATATTCCGTTTTTATGTTATTTTATTCATAAAATTAATACTGACATCACTTTTTTTTTCGAATTTTGAAGCGAGGCTAATGTGAACAAAACGGTGAGTTGGTATCAATTTGTGAATTTCCTCTTCAAGAATTTGTAAGTAGGACCGTTAATTTTGGGCCGGCTCAAATTCTGTTCCAATGGATTGAGTACGGTTTGATATGGTGCATCAACTATTAACTCTGGCTCGAAATTGAATCCAGTTTGATCAGGCTCGAAATTAAAATGAGCTAGCTCAAACTAAGTTATTTGGATACATTCAACTCAAAATTCGGCTTGCAGCCCTTTAGATACGTTTAATTTATCATTATAAATATAATTTTTATAAACTAATCTCGAATCAGCTGGAGCTGACTTTCTGGTTCATTATTGTGATCAGAACTAAAATTTAAATTAATTTTTGAGTGATTAACGATCTTAGAGTTAAACTCAGTGTCTAATTACTTTGTAAGTTATTATTATTAATTATTATTCTTGCTATTATTTAACGATTATTTTGTATGAATATTTGCAGTTCCTGAGAAATACACTGAACAAGCTCCGATCTGAGGGTGACGTAGGCGTCCAACTAGCAAAACAAGTACAAAAAATAATAGGCCATTACATTAATATCGTATTATTCAAAGTTCTCATTAAGATTAGTTAGCTTTAATCACGTTCCTTTATTTTTATTTAAATATTAACACGATTCAGTAATTCTTATTTAAATTTTAATTAATATATATTGATCTAATTTTTTCTCACAAAAAATATAACAATATCGTCTATTTTCTTGCAGTTCAGGAGCAGCGGACTCCAGAGCAGAGGTATTTTTATTCAAATTGTAAATTAAGAAAAAAATATAATTTTATTTTATAATATTTTATTTCAATATTTATTTTTCTTATACTCTCAGATGCTGCAGCAACAGATTGCTGAGTGCCAACAACAGCTTCAAACGTCTACGAAACGCTTAAGATACATAACCTGCTGAAGAACATATCATTAATAATTAATTATTTAGCAGGAAATTTGGATTATTTATTATTTCAATTAATTATTACTTTTAATTTTTTTTACAGGCTTTTTGAGGCTTTTCCTACAATATCCAATTCCTTCACGTCCTTAGCTGAGCTCGAAGCGGCCGAGAAATTTTTAACAAATTCCTTGGCTCGTGTGACGGAGAAAAAGGTTTGTTTTGTAATATAATTTTTATCCAACAGGCTAAATTTTCTTTAAAAAAAATTACATATAAAGTTACGTACTTTTATAAAAATTTACCATATTTTCATATATAATAATCGTCAATTTTTTTTTCTAATAACCTTGAACGCAAGCTTTTACTTTTAGAAAGATTAACATATATACCACTCAATTCTTACGTATTTACATATCCAACACCTAAATTTCAACACCTCTATGAATAAAAAATACATATTTCATCTTTTAAAAATTAAAAAGGTGATATCTTTGATGTGATACGAAAGATTTGAGTGGTATAAATCTAAAAAATTAAAGTTTAAGTGTTAGATATGTAAATGCATAAGAATTGGGTGGTATGTATGTAAATGCTTCATTAAATTTGACTCATCAACTCGTAACCCTTATCATTTTTCCAGCAGTTCTTGCTGTCCGATACGCTCCCAGCATACAATCCTTTAACCGCAAACGAACAGGTGATGTAGCTTAAACACATTACAACATTACAACTAATGAAATCATTACACATATGAATATATATGTTTTTCTCTTCCGAGAGTTGTACCTGCAGCCTCAAGCAGAAGGAATGCTCGACATTTTCGGCTACGACCTTCCACCGTCGGACCAAATTACCTTCTGCAATCAAGGCCATCCAATGCAAATGACAGCGGATCCTATCATGTCCCTCAGGTACAACATATCGCCGGTATCCTTTTATTATAAACGTTTCAATTTTAACGGTTACATTTTATTTAACGAGGCAGCGATCAAGTGATCAACGACCCGTTCAATATCCAAATGGACCAATACCTGACAGCTAACACGTGGCAACATGAGCTCCTTACGACACCCATTTATTCGACTCAACTTTTTCCATTACAGCAGGTGCTTAGTTGAACTAATCACGATTATTATTTTAATTAATATTTGACGGCGAGGTCGATCTAACTGACGGCGTTGTAATGCTTGTGCCCCAGGTTCCGTTATTGATGACCGAATTGCCGTCAGTAGAGGGAGCGGCCGTGAATTGCTCCCAGACGGCTCCGTTACAGAATTGCACGTGTTGTGGTGGGTTTAATGGGAGCTTAATGCCTGTGCCCCACGTTCCGTTAGCGATGGCCGAGTTGCCATCAGGGGAGGGAGCGGCGGCGAACTGCTCCCAGACGGCTCCGTTAGAGAATGTCACGTGTGGTGGCGGGTTTCATGGGAGCTTAATGCCTGTGCCCCACGTTCCGTTAGGGATGGCCGAGTTGCCGTCAGTGGAGGGAGCGGCGGTGAACTGCTCCCAGACGGCTCCGTTAGAAAATGGCACGTTTGGTGGCGGGGTTAATGTGAGCTTAATGCCTGTGTCCCAGGTTCCGTTAGCGATGGCCGAGTTGCCGTCAATGGAGGGAGCGGCGGTGAACTGTTCCCAGACGGCTCCGTTAGAGAATGACACGTGTGGTGGCGGGGTTAATGGGGGCTGAGCGGCAGAGAATTTGGGGTGATCTTGGCTGTTTGATTGAATGAGCTCCATCCAGCGTGTCATGAGAAAAATTATTCTTTACGTATCTTATAGCTAAACTTTCATATTTATACATATAATACTGAAATTGTTAATATTATCTTGTTATAAGTGATATGAAAGTTTAAATATGAGATATATATAAATACGTTAAAATTATGTTCTATGTCTGTAAATTTCCCTTCTGTTTTTTGCTATATTTTGTTCACTTTTTTGGCATTTTAAATGATGAACTCGGAAAGAGTTTTATGATGTATTGCAACATATTTTGTTTTGTTAATTTATTTTTGTTTTTGAAAACATATGTAATAAATTTATATTTAGCATGCATATTTTTTAAATGAGTTTATTTTTTTTCACATGTTAATTATGTTTAATGTTGGATTAGAACATAAATAAAAATGGAATTAAATTTAAATAAAGGTAAATAGATCTGCTTGGTGATTCTCGTGGTGATTCTCATGTTAACATTAAAATAAAAAGAAAATCATAGACGTGCATTCAATACTACTATAATATTAGGCTGCATCATAACATTATAGCTATCACTTGTATCATCATTATTAAATAGGAGCATTTAAAAACATGTATTTACATATCTAACAACATTTTTTTTATTACATAAATAACATCAAAATCTTTTAAATCATATGAAAAATACAATCAATCGAAATTTTAAAAAGTGAAATGCAACTATTCTTGCATAGGTAGATCATCATTTATGTAAAAATTAAAGTTTAGTTGTTAGATATGCAAATACATAAGAATTGAATGATATGTATGTAAATCTTTTTACTATGGGTCATTTACATACTTAAGTCTTGCTTATCGAGCGCCGTCCAATATGTTGTATCATTCATTTCCTATGTATTTAGTTATGTAACAACTAAGCCTTAGCCAAATCTTTCATATCACATTAAAAAATATCACTATTTTAACTTTTTAAAATGAAATACACATGTGCATGTATAGGTGAAATGATATTTATATAAAAATTGAAGTTTAGTTATGGGAACTTCTTATTAGAAATTTCATGGAAGTTTTAACAACTAAGTCTTAGCCAAGTCTTTCATGGAAGTTTGAAGTTTTTAATTTGTGGGGCATTAAATAAAATTGATGTTTTTCCTTATGAAAAAGACTATTAGAAAAAGAAAATATAATAATTTTTTTTTGAATGAACTAATTTATTAATATTTGGCTGCAGTTATTAAATAGCTTACTTGATGCCTCTCCCTGATGCATACCTGAATTCTAATTTTTATTATTTCAATTCAAAAAGAGTAAAAGCAGTCCCTGTAATAAATCACCATAATACATAATAGATTACATGAATTTTAAAATGAATTAAATAAATTTAAGTTTATCCTATTGAAAAATTATTAAATATTGCGATCTAATTTTGTTTGTCAAATACCTAAAATTTGTCTCTATTCCTGCGTTTTTTTGTCTTGCCACATATTGGGACAGCCGGATAAAGAAAATAGCTCGCCCAATTCCGTTCATCTCATACAGAGGCACACGTCATTAATGAAGCATAAGACAGATCAATCTTTAAAAACTGTAAATGGTAGGTCATAGAAGGAACACATCACAATTAGAGTCACACATTTAGCCAAAAGAGATTAAGCAGCAACCAAAACTGCAGCAAAATATAATTATGCTCAGCACAACTCTTTAATTTATCCCCAAATAAATTTTGTTCTGATTTTGAAATACATACGCTCATCTCAGAACTGATCAAATAGTTCCGGGACGGAGTTAGACGCGTCAAAACTATTCATGCAATTTTGAAATCCATACCACAAAATATGATGGATAGGATTATTGGACATTTGAACAATCACATATCTTGAAAACTGCAGCAGAATAAAAAGACGCTAAAAATGCAAACCAAAAAACAAAAGAACATGAAGTGAATTATATATATATATATAAGAGATTAACGGCACAAATGGATGACTTAAAACCAAACACGAACAGCAAAAATGGTCCTTTTTTTATATAACTTCTTAAATTACAGTTGTTTCTTTAATACATTTTTAAAATGTAATACATCTAATAATCTCATCATAATACACAAGTCACAAATGCATTACAACAACAGCTACCGTCCACAATAAAAAAGCATTCAAAACAATGGGATAATTACATGCATAGCATCCAAAACATTGCTATTTATAAAAATCTAAAGCCCATATATGATATTTTTGAACTATCGAGCCGATGTATTTCCACATAGCACGAACAAATCATTGAGAACGTGATAAAAAATGAAAAATTCGGGTTGGGGTTTTATCATTGATATTGATAATTCTGTGAGAATTTGAATAATGGATGAAAGAGGGTGTTAGATTTGTAAATAGCAATATTTTTGATGCTATGCATGTAATCTATCCTTCAAAAATATATGGCCTCCAAATACCCAATGAAGCCATTACTGCACTCACACTTACAACATAGAAAATGAACTGTTTAAAATCAAATGAGTAGGCCAAACGCTCCAAAACTCCAATCATGTTGTGCGCACACGTGAAAATTACACTTCAGCAACTATAGGAAGAAAAAAACTCCGGAAAAATTACAAATAAAATAGAAGCTATATCAGGTATAATACTTCATAAATAAGCGCTCAAGCCACGGAAGATTTCTAGCCTACATCTCCCAGAGAAATAAAGCCCGACAAGTTCCACGCATTCCTTCCTTTCCTCCTGTATCAAACCATCCGCACTTGTGAGAATAAGAACATCCCCATCACCAATGATGCACTCTTTAGAAATAAACTCTTCATTGCTGAGCAGTAATTTCTGGTGGATCATTTTTTTTTTCCCTTCCCTGCTTTGAGATATAACAAAACTGAAAGAAATGGAAACAAGAATACTATTTTGATACCAACAACAGTTTCATATATTAGTCAACTTTTCCTCACCCTTTTATGGTCACTGTCCGAAAGATCCGACCATATTTTCTCATTTGGCTTTCTCTTTGCACCACCAACTTTTCCATTATTACTCTGCAACTTAAGAGAAGGATGATCATGATCATCAAGGGAAGACAGCTCCCCTTCTTCAGCAAACTCTTCCCGGATTCGATGATCAACATTTAGATTTTCAGATTTGAAATGTTTTGGTTTCATGTTCGTCTGGAAAGGATGGAGGGGCTTTGGCCAGCCATGCCTCTTATCATCCACACCGAGCTCAATTCCATTCTCAAGCTCTCTTTCAATAAGATCATCATCATCCACAATCTCATTTTTCTTGTTTGTATCATTCCGAAGTCTCCTTGTCTTTTCCAAAGCCGCTTTCACTTTGTCCTTATCAATCTTTGTGATAGTTTCCGTACACTTGCCCTTATCTTCAGACAGCCCATCCTCATTGAGTAGCTTATAAGAGCTAAGACCATCAGCAACCGATTCCCAATGGCGAGAAACCAACTCAGCCTCATGATTCGAGTTATCTTTCCCATCACCATCCATATTATGATCCCAAACACCGCTTTTACTATCAACACTGCCGTGGTCATTGCTTTGGCTGCAGGCGCTCTGGGAGCCAAAACGGTCACCGTTGGCATTAGATTCTTGAGTTACAATTGGCCTCGTTTGTGGGGTTGGATGAGCTCCTTGCCTAGCATTTAAAGATATAGAGCTATCGATGACAGTTGAGGTTACCCCTGTAGGATGATTGGGTCCAGCACAAGAGCTTCCATCAGCTTCGTTATTAACATGAGATGGTTGGGCTAAGCAATTTTGCTCATAAAGCTCCAACATTTGATTGTTGACATCTATGAGTAAAAAAATAAAATTTTTTTTTGGATGTATCAAAAGATTCAAAGTTTACGAGGTTAAAAAGATTTGATGGTAGAGACAACCTTCAAGCTGTCGTGGTGTAACATCAAATTCTTGCCACCAGACTTTCTCTCCATCGGATGGAAGCTTCACCTTATGAAACTTGGCATCAAGAAAGATGGCACTAGCAGCGATGTGGTGGGGCTTAAATTGTAGGCACAGTGAGGTCCGCAACCTTCATGATATAGTTGAATAAATAAACTAATGGTAAAAATTAGGGTAGAGTTAACTATCCTGAACAAAAAGCTATCATACTCGTCTTTGACAAAGTTCCATGCCACTTGAGCAAGAGCATTTTGCGCCACCTTAAACTTCTTAATTGCTTCGACAAGGGGTTTATAGGGATGGTACATATTTAGATCAAAACCCGGGGTAGCAAGAACAAGCCTTTCCCCAATAAAATAAGCTCTTTACGTTGCTCGTATACTTCTGGAAAACAAAAGTGATGCGGCACTCAGCAAAAAAATCAAAGGAGAAAAAAAACAAAGAAACGAGTCCATATATTTTGCAAAAGAAAAAGACAAAATTAGGGAAGAGAAAATACTGAAATAATTAGATAGAAACGAAACAAGGCGAGAGGGATATGAGCGTGTAAGACACAAGTACCATTTCATTTTGGTGGTCGTATTCTAATTAACGAAAAACTCAGGGGTACCTTCTGCTTGATTCTCTGTACAGCAGAAGGATCCTTTTTATGAATGATTTCGTAGGAAACAAGAATCACATCCTTCAGTGGGCTGTTGACCTCATTTTACAATGAGTCAATGCCCTTTTGACCTAAAAAATCAACATTGGTCAAAATGGTCAAACCAGACCCAGTGACCAACTCTGTTGATCCCATAGGTCAACCTTATCACCTAAAAAGTCAACATTGGTCAAAATGGTGAAACCAGACCCAATGACCAACCCTGTTGACCCCATAGGTCACCCTTATGACCTAAAAAAGTCAACATTAGTCAAAATGGTCAAACCAGACCTAATGACCAGCCCTGTTGACCCCATAGGTCAACCTTATGACTTAAAAGTAAACATTGGTCAAAATGGTCAAACCAGACCCAGTGACCAACCTTGTTGACCCCATAGGTCAACCTTATGACCTAAAAAGTCAACTTTGGTCAAAATGGTCAAACCAGACCCACTGACCAACACTATTGACCTCATAGGTCAACCTTATGACCTAAAAAGTCGACTTTGGTCAAAATTGTCGAACGAGACCAGATGACCGACCACAGTTGACCCCATAGGTCGACCTTATGACCTAAAAAGTCAACTTTGGTCAAAATGGTCAAACCGGACCCAGTGACCGACCACAGTGACCCCATAGGTCAACCTTTTGACCTAAAAAGTCAACATTGGTCGAATTGGTCGAACCGGACTAGTGACTCGACCCTGTTGACTCCATAGACCAACCTTTTGACACTAAAAAGTCAACATTGGTCAAATTGGTCAAACCGGACCTAGTGACCGACTACTGTTGACCCCATAGGTCAACCTCTTGACCTAAAAAGTCGACTTTGGTCAAAATGGTCGAACCGGACACAGTGACCGACCACAGTGACCCCATAGAGTCAACCTTATGACCTAAAAAGTCAACATTGGTCAAAATGGTCAGACCAGACCCAATGACCAATCATGTTGACCCATAAGTCAACCCTTTCACCCAATAACACATTTGAAACCCCACAATGATAAAATCACAAATACTGGACATTTTAAAATTAAAATGATCAATTTGGGGTGACTTGGGTCAACCCAGGTCAAAATTAGTCAACACTATCTATTTTGATTAAAATAGATAAAAATGAAATAAAAACAACAAAATTAATCAAATAATTAATTTCAAAATTATTTTGATTAATTAAAATGATTAATGATTTAATTTTTAATATTTTAATTAAATGACATAATTAATTAAAATGAAAATTAAATTAAAATCATAAAATGACAAAAATGATAAAATTATTCAATTAATTAAATTGAAATTATTTTCCATTAATAAATTGATTAATAAAACATTTTCCAATAATTTTAATTAATAAAGTAATTAATTAAAATGGGAATTAAGAAAGAAAATAAAACATATAACCTTCTCATAATTAGTTAGGCTAATTAACACATAATTAAGCCCACTTTAAAACCACTTAGCCATGGGTTAACACCCATCATGATGCATGGGGTGAGGTGTCTCTTCCTCCTTCACCCTAGGCTTCATTTAGCCATGAGGTGGCCGGCCAACATGAGGCCTCATCTCCCACCTCCCAAGCTACCCAATGGATGGAAAACCATGCATGAAACCCCTCCTCACCATGGTTAGAAGGAATGATGAGGGATAAGCTTGTGTTTCACCATTTTCCAAGCTTAAGAGATGATGTGTGAGCTCCCTAAGAAGGATAGAGGTAGCTCACCATGCACCTCTTACATAAGCCAATGGGGGAGAGACAAAGCAAAGGAAATCATCATGGAAAGCTTAGGGAGGAGGAGCCATGCATATACTGAGCCGATTTCTTCATCCAATGGACTGATAGGGGAGCTAACTACTCCCCTAGAACAACCTAAGCTAAACCATGGCCTCCTCTTGGCTATAAAAGGAGCCCATACCGGAGCCTAGCAAAGAAGGAGAAAAAAATTAGGGAGACCCATAGGCTGCCCAAATCCTCTGGAGCATAGTTCATACTGATCATTCCGCTATTAAATATTTAATGACGGAAAAAGATGCTAAACCTAGACAGATAAGATGGGTTTTACTTCTACAAGAATTTGATTTTCAAATAGTGGATAGAAAAAGAACGGACAACCAAATTGCTGATCATTTATCTAGAATTAAGAATGATAATATTACTGAAGAAAATATAAATGAGAAATTTCCTGATGAACATTTATATGTTATTCAAGAATACCAAACACCTTTGTATGCAAATATAGTTAATTATTTAGTTAGCAATATTTTACCTTATGGATTGGATAACAATTTATTAAGAAATTTAAAAATGATGCTAAATCTTATATTTGGGAAGATCCTCATTTATTTAAATTAGGAAGAGATTCTGTAATTCGTAGATGCGTATCTTATGAAGAAACTTATGCTATTATTCAAAAATGACATGATTCCGAATTTGGAGGACACTTTGGAGTAGATAAAATCGCATTTAAAATTTTAAATTCAGGATTTTATTGGCCCACCTTATTTAAAGATGTGAGACATTATGTGAAAACATGTGATCAATGTCAAAGGATGGGAAATATATCCAAGAAAGATGAAATGTCTTTAAACTATATATTGGAAGTTGAAATTTTTGATATATGGGGTTTAGACTTTATGAGACCATTTGTACCACCATCTGGAAAGATTTATATTTTATTAGCGGTTGATTATGTTTCATAGTGGATTGAAGCTGTAGCTTTACCTAGCTGTGATTCCAAAAGTGTTTCAAAATTTCTAAAGAAGATGATTTTTTCAAGATTTGGAATGCCTAAGGTAATTATCACAGATGGTGAAAGTCATTTTAGAAATATAAGAATTCAATCATTATTGGAAAAATTTGGAATCAAACATAGAATTGCAACTGCATATCACCCACAAAAAAGTGGAATGGCTGAAGTATCAAACAGAGAAATTAAAAGAATTTTAGAGAAGACTATTAATCCTAAAAGAGCTGATTGGGTTGATAGACTTGATTACGCATTATGGGCTTATAGAACAACTTATAAGACACCAATCAGAATGTCACCTTACAGGTTAGTTTATGGTAAACATTGTCACTTACCTGTTGAACTTGAACATAAAGCTTATTGGGCAATAAAGGAGTTTTATTTTGATTTGAATACTGCAGGAGAAAAATGATTATTACAATTGAATGAGATGGATGAAATAAGAAATGAATCATATGAAAATGCAAGGATTTATAAAGAGAAAATGAAAATAATACATGATAAAAAGATTTCAGAAAAATTATTTGAGCCTGGACAAGAAGTATTATTATTTAATATTTGTTTAAGACTTTTTCCTGGAAAATTAAGATCAAAATGGATAGGACCATATATAATTGAAAAAGTATACCATTATAGAGCTATGGATGTTAAAGATCCCAAAAAGGGAAAATTTTTTAAAATTAATGGATTAAGACTGAAGCCTTATTTGGGAGATTTTAAAAAGATTTATAAAGTGGCTTATGAGTTAAGTCTACCTGATTAAAAGACTTAATTAGGTTGGGCTGACGACATTAAACCAAGCGCTTTGTGGGAGGCAACCCGTAGTTATTTATTGTTTTGTGTGTTTTTACATTTGTAATGTAAGGTTATGCCTCGGTCTTGTTTAATTTTATTTTATTTTAGAAAATTTGAATGCTAACAAGTCTTTATTGACTTAAGTTGAAAATTATCTCGAATTATATAAAGCTTAGACATTGGATCACTCTATTTCATATATGAGTAAAAAGGAGATCAAGTTAACCTTCATTAGGATTACTTATAATTTGTGTTACTGAGTCTATATTGATCTTGCCATTCTAAACTATCTATTTTGGAGAACGAAACTTTGAAATTTGACGTTAGGCGAAAAGGAGTCGATCATGGTTCAGGCGCCTAGGCGCCAGATTTGGCTAAGCTCCAGAGTAAAACTATGTGTCGATGGGTCCAGTGCCTAGGCGCCAGATTTGGCGCCTAAACGCCACAGTTACTGGATCGTGTCAAAACCGAAAATCTTCAGTTTTTCACACGATTTTCTCTTTTAAATGACCCTATCTTCGTCCCCAATCCTTATGCAATCATTATTTCGACCCATACACTCCATTATTAAGAGATTAGCGAGGATTTTTGAAGAAATGGAGAGGAGAAATCTTGGAGAAGAGGCTAGAGACAAGGTTTCAAAAGATCCTCAACCCTATTTCAATGGTTTCATCGCTGTAAGTTTGGATAAAATTTCTAGTCATCTAGATAAGTTTGAAGCAGAGTTTAAAAGCACTGGAGATCGCCTCCATGAGATGTATCATCAAATTGAACATCTGGAATGGCAGGCGAAACTTCAATTTGATCATCTAGCGACTTATCAAGATGCTCAAGTGGAGATGTATGTGAAGAACAATTGGATCGACGAGAAAACGACTACGGATTTTCCGAGGACGTTAGTATTCCTTCCAAGTGGGCTGAATAGTTTTCCTTGCCAAGATAATGGAAATTAGATAGTGATTGTGATTTATCTAGTGTGTCGTTGTATCGATTTAGTGAATCAATTGTGTTTGTTTGTGTGTTTGCTTTCATGTTCAATGTGTGTTGTATTTGCTTTCAAATTTGTGTTGTTTGATTGTTGTTAAAACTTGAATTATGTTATGATACTTATCTGAATTGTATTGAGCCTAAAATTGAAAATCATGAATGGAATTAGAAGAGTTTGATTTAAACTTGAGTTTAATTGTTGGATTTAATTTTTAATTTTTAAAATTTTTGGAAAATATTTTGAAAGATGGAAACTGAAGCAATACTCTTATATGAGTAATTAGAAGTTCAATTTATAAATTTTGGTGGAAAATAAAATTTTTAAGAAATTTTTTTGGAAAGGCGAGTCTGGCGCCTAGGCGCCAGAATTCGGCGCTTAGGCGCCGGTTCGGCCTGCTTACCCGAAAAACACCATTTAAGCCCCCATTAGCCATTTTTG
The DNA here is from genome assembly GCA_022702705.1 of Papilionanthe hookeriana x Papilionanthe teres. NCBI lineage: Eukaryota > Viridiplantae > Streptophyta > Magnoliopsida > Asparagales > Orchidaceae > Papilionanthe > Papilionanthe hookeriana x Papilionanthe teres. The sequence goes on from CM040437.1 coordinate 25,047,604, forward strand.
ACGCCTAAGCTTCATCTTCTTCCTCTTTTTTGCGAAAACTCACCTCCTAAATCCATTTTGAGGTCAAAACATCAAGATTTTGAGCCCGAAATCACTTGATTTCTTCATCTTAAGGTCAGATCTACACTCTAATCCATTTATTTTTTATTTTCACCATAGTTTTTCCTATTTTTGACTAAAAACCAAAATTTTGAGAAAAATTTTGATTTTTGGTGTTTCTTCATGAATTTATAAACTCATTTTAAGTTTCTTAAGCTTAAAATGAGTTTAAATCTTTGATTCCTTAATTTATTTGTGTTTTCTTTTGCGTTTAGATGACACCAAAACTAAGCGAGGAAAGGCAAGAGAAAATTTTGACAGTAGCAAGTTCGTGACTGCGGCAGCGCATTTTTGATATCACGAATTTACGACGTCTAGAAAATTTATCTCTGAGCAAAGCTTTTACAATCCTGGTGAAATGATCGAGAACACGATCGTTGCGCACAACTAGCAACGATTATGTTATTTCATCGCTGTTGTTGTTATTCCAGTCATGCGCGAATTTCATGCTAACTTTTTGAATGCGGAAGACTATGAAGTCTTCGTCAGAGGTGTTGGAGTAGGATTTACTCTAGAAAGGATCAATGTTTTTTATGGACTGCCACCTACCATCGAGTTCCACTATTTTGGATTATCTCTGTCTGAGGGAGATCTTGAGATGATTATTGCTTATTTTGAGTGACGTCACTGGAGCTTGGAAGATCTGGAACGATAAACGGGTAAATTTCAAATCTTCTAAGTTAAATGGTATTTCAAAGGCATGGCATTACTTTATTTCTACAAGACTTATACCTTCCAACCACCTGAGCGAAGTGACTAGAGATAGAGCTATCTTAAACTACTGCATTCAGGAGAGGAAGCCGATAGATGTCAGAAGTATTATTTATGATTATGTTGAGTCTACTGCTAGATCCAGTACTTCTGTAGGACTAGGATTCCCATCTCTGATTTATTCTTTATGTGTGAACAATGGAGTCACTCGTCGATATTTCGAGGAGAAGCTGAAGACCAAGCCAATTGGGCAGGAGAGTGTTAGTATCTATGATCGTCTTTGTGGGAAGAGATCTACAACCCCTTCTACTTCTGCACCTACTCCAGGTAGAGCTCCCACTTCCAGACCTTCTACTTCTATTGTTGAGCCACCGTCTAGTTTTTGGGAATCAATGCATGATCAATTTCTGGAGCAGTAGAATGAGTTATTTCTAACTCACTGTAGAGTTGATACTATGGATAAGAAGATTGATCTCCTATCTGATTACACCCAGAGGAAGTGTGAATATGATGCTGAGTATTCAGAGTCTTTAGTCAGATTCTTGAAGGGTGAGCATGATATTCAGTTTCTCACCTGTCCTAGATTTTCACCATATGTTGATCCTAAGGATGTCGAGTTTTCTTTTGGTGATGACGATGATGAGGCTACAGACAGTGATTAGTAGCCTGATTTACCCCTGAGATGTCTTGAGTGCTGTTGTTAGTTTAGTTTTTTGTTTGCTAGTACTGATTGTTGTTTGCTGTTTACTAATTTAAATTTGTTTATGAGACTTTGTATGAATTATTTGATGTTGAGACTGTTTTAGATATTTAGTTGCAGACTGAAATTTGAATGAATTTTTGTTTATTTTTTGTTTCAGCCTACTGCTTAGTATTTTAAAATAGTTAGTAATGTTATTTTATTTCTGTTAGTAATATAGTTATTTAATTCAACTACTGCTCTATAAAATTTTTGAGCCTGCTTACTTTTATATGCTCCATTATTTTTGTAATATTCATAAAAAGCATGTGTAGAAGTAAATTATATTTCTTTCTAGAATTTTTTTTACATGCTTATAAAATTCCTTTTTAAATTATACTTTTCTTTCTCTCATACTTTATTATTTTCATGATATACCAAAACTTAAGTTTGGGGGAAGAGAAAATACATACAAATTTAAATTTTATTTTTCCTTAATAAACTAATATTTTCTAAAAAAAAAATCTTAACATAACATAAGGAATGAAGAATCTATTTAAGATCACTTAAATTTTTGAAATTATAAATAATTTAGTGGACTTAACCAAAATTTTAATAACTTTGATTGATTTTAAGAATATAATTATTTAACTTAAAGAAGAATAAGATTAAGAAATTTTTCTATTCATAACAGAAATAATTGAATTTTAGAAGTATTAAGAAATAAAAAATTATAACTTGAAAAAGAAATGATTGAAAATCTTTTTGAAATTCTATTCATGTTATAATAATTAAGTGACAATGTAAAAGTTTGAAAATATAAGTTAAGGATAGTGAAGTTCAAAATCATTAACATGCTATCAAGACACAGTAATCCTAACTGTGAAAAAAAAAGAAAAGAAAGAGAAAAAGAGGAGAAGCTTGAGGATATGCCTAATCAAAAATTGGCTTCACTTGAATTATCTTATATGAAGAAAACTAGTTATATACTTTTACTTAATTTTCATGCATGAATCTTTATTTAAGAAAGACTTTTCATGAAAATATTTTTCTTGTAAATAATCTATGTGATCTTAATATAATAAACTTCTATTATTTTCAAAATGAATGAAAATTTTTTGAAGTCTTATGATTTGGTAGTTGAATATTCTTTAAATTCTTAAATTTAAACTTAGTGAAATTTGGTTAATGATTTACTAAAGCCTTTATAAGATAAAAAATTACAAGGAGTCTTAAATATTTATCTTTCATTCCAAATGTTATACATTTTATATAGTAAAAAGGGTTACTTGAGGAAAACTAACATTTAAGTTTGGGGGATTTTGATCCATAAAAAAATACCCATTTTTATGCCTTGATTTTTATCAAATTTTTAAGGATGATATGCTTTAATGAAAGTTATTTTTGTGTTTTTAGATATAGGTGATGGAAAAATGTTCAAGAAGAAAAAAAAAGTGAAAAAGGAGCAAAAAAAGCAAAAAGGAGCAAAAATGGAGCCAAAATGCAAAACGCATCAAAATTATTGGTCTGGCGCCTAGGAGCCAGAATCTGGCGCCTAAGCCCCATTTCGATAAAGGTTCTGTCAAGATTTTTGAAGACTTTTGGATGGTTATTTTGATGGTGTTAGCAGTTATTGGACCTTCTAGAAGGCTGACAGTTGTTTCTGGTTTATAGGACATGTGATACAATGTATTTGGACGCTTGGAAATGGTTTTAATCGCGAAGAGGTGTGATCTAAAGTGAAGAGGTGCAAAGAACTGAATGCAAAGTCTGGCGCCTAGGCGCTAGACACACCTTCTAGAAGATTCATTGAATGTGGACACATTTTGAAGAGGTGCCTCAAGGAAACCCTTGAAGCTATAAATAGAAGGATACTCCTTCAAAGAAAAACTCCCCCATACATCCCCCTATCTAGAGCCCCATCTAGAGGGGGAATTAGAGAAATACTTTAGGGCCACTTTTATTAATTAGTGAGTTTATTTAGAGTGTGTATTGAGAGTTTAAAGAGTTGTTGCTTTTGAAGTTTATTTTCTTTGAAGTCGAAAGAATTCAGAGGTTCAGTAGGAGAAATACTTGAGATAAGTATTTGTAATTTTATTCAAAGTTTTATTATCATGTTTTGTTGTTTAAATTCAATGTGTTCTGAGTAGTTAGTTCGATGGAGAATTAAAGACTATTTATATTTTAAAACATCGTGATGATATTAATACCAGGTCTTCATTTACTTTACAAATTGATCACTTGTATTGTTAAAATCTGTTGAAGAATTTTGATACCTAGAAGGAGATGAATTCTTAACTAGTAGATATCACATGAATCCTTTGGTAGTCGAAGGCCTTATGCGGGTTATTCAAGGTGAAGTGCAAATAAATAGGATGATATTATCTAATGGGCGTAGAATTAATAAGTTTTTAGATTGACAAACTAAATTCTTGTGATTTGGTTTATAGAGAAGGAAATGGTCACTAGTAGGGCCGACCATAGCCACCCTTGGACATCCAGTAGTGTGAGCCTGGATTAACCCATTCTACTAACAATACATCTGAACTCGATCTATAAAGTTAGCTAATGTTCGTTACACTCGGATCAAAGGGTAAAGAATATAAATGCTTCTATTTGGCACAATACCATAAATTTATATTCTCCACGAATATTATCATTATCTTAGAAAATCTTAGATTAATTGAAAGGAAGAAAGTTGTGTTCTTATTGTTATTTACACCAATCATTTCATTACTGCTTTATTATTGCATCTTTCATTACTGCTTTATTATTGCATCTAGTAAATTAAAAATATCAAATTTATAAACTATAAAAGAAATACATAAAAATAAAATTAAAATATTTAAAAATCCATAACTCACTCCTCATGGGATTGATACTGGGGTCTTTGTTTCAAAGCCCTATATTTCTTGATACGATACGTATACTTGCGTAGTACCCCTAGTGTGTAAAATATTTTGAATAAAAATATATTTGTGTACACTAGTTGCTATTATTATCTATTACATATGTTTGAAAGCATTAATTATTATATTTGTCATCAGAGGATTGCATGTCAAGTTTTTGGCGCCGTTGTCGGGGATTGAATTTTTAGTACGCATATATATAACATTGGGTCAATGATCTTCGGTAAGCTTTAGCATCATAAAATTTTAATCAACATTGTATCTTTATGGGAAGCGTTGTGGCTCTATAAGCAGTGCTACAGATTCAAGCCAATATAGGCACAAAGCTTAGTGCATTCAGCAAGGAACATCATTGTGGTTCAAGGATAAACAGTTTCATGACTGAGTGTCATGTGGTTGAAAACAACGTATGTTTAGGCTGACCAAGAACATGGCCCCATGATGTCGCAAATTCAATATCATGATGTTCAAATGAGTTGGTTGATGTCAAAGTACCAAGAATGCAACACTATACATTTGGGCTTAATCTAGGATCCTAATATAGAGTTGTAATGTTGTGGAAGCAGTATTGCATTAGAATACATTTTCACTTGATCACTAGGGAAATGTAAGAAAAGGTAGGAAGCCACCAAACATATGTGTCTTTTTTTTCTTAACTGCGGCCAAGTATTAGCTCTTCGTTGTAACTTTGGGCTTTAAAGAGGTAGAGAGTGAGAAGGGAATGAGGAATACTTATGTATGCGATGTTTAGTGAAGCTAATAGGCATTTCATTTGCTATGTTGTTGCTTTGACATCGTCGCGTGTGCTCCAGTCATGAATCAAGCTTTCACTAAGAAAGGTGAGTCCTAGAATTGAAAGAAGATATGGGAATATAAATCCAAATTTTTAGACACTCAGGGAATCATGGTGGGTGGTCCCACAACCAAAGAAAACCCCCAAAGAACTGAGTATGATGTGAAGCAAGTTGTCCAACTTGGGTTACAAGCATTGGAATATAGGTGAAAAAACTTATCTTCTATGGCAATGTGTGCAAAGCTTATGTGAATTCTAGCCATCTATGGGTTCACATACTTTCTAAAAGTTCTAAGATGGTTTTATTGAGAATTTTCCATTTTTTACATGTTACAACATCTTTATTTTATTTTCAAAATTTTTAAAAATAAAAGAAGAAAAACAAAGAAGAAAATAAAAATAGAGAAGGATAAAAAATTTTCAAACTTAGACTCTAAGTGTTTCTGTTAAAATTCTCCTAAAGTTAGAAAGTTATGACTTCTTTCCCTAATGACATCAAAAACTTGATGCCTGTAATTACTGCGAGGCAAGTCTATTAACCACATAAGTATATGTGTCAAGTAATATATGATATTTAGAGTTCTCATATCGATCCCACAAGGAAAATGTCAAAATATTTCTAACAGGTGAAGTTCTAGTTTACTAAACCTCTAAGCCTAATTTGAAATTTAATTTATAAATATGAAAGCTCTATAATCCTGTTGATGCGAGAAGAAAATTATACTAGGGTTTTGTCAAGTCTTTCAGATATGGAAGGTTTATATTTTTAAGACATGTACAGCTTATTTTTAGGTTATGTGTTGTATTTTAAAATTGGGGTCACCTACAGAAATTATCGGCGAATTTTAAATTTTAAATTTAATTTAAATATATACATAATTTAGAAAATAGTATTTGATTTTGAAAATAATTTTAAATTTGAAAATTTTAAGATATGAAATCAAACTTATCTCATATCCCAAATAGTTTATATAAACGAGCACCGCATCACAAACCGTGTATCTATCCCGAAGAATAGACACACTGCTTGATGATGGGGCTCGATTAAATAAACTAGAAAATTTGTGACATATGTTTGGTCTGCGAACCAATTTTATAAGCCGACAAGTTGCCCTGCTTAATATAAAGGAATTAAGCAGGGTTTATATTACCTAGGTTCTTAAAGTTCCCTATAAGGGCAAGCCCCTATTGTTAATTACATTTTAAATATCCGAAGACACTCAAGAAAACTCTCGATAATGATCAGTGGTTTTGCTCTCAAGAATTTCAAAGTTTAAGGTTTTCAAAGGATTGAATTTTGGGAATTTTAATAGGGAATGGATCAAATTTGGAACAGTTATTTTCAGGAGTCCAATGGAAGAGAAGTAGGAGAAGCTGAGGATCCAAGAAGAATCTTGGTAACTTCTCAAACTATCCTATTGTTTGGCTTCAATTTAGGAATTCATTTAGTGTTTCATCTTGCCTGTTTTAATTAATTAGGACTTATATTTGCATAACATGATCATACAAATAACCTCGAAGATGTGAGGGTTTATGTCATACCAAACAACTACCTCAGAGTCCTAAGATCAGTTAGGGCTTAATTTACATAACATGATTATGCAAATGCCTAACGGAGAGTTCAGGATTTATGTTGCACTAGGAAAACCACCTCGAAATCCTATGGCTTGGTTATTTAAATTAAGGAATAGTTTAGCTGATGTAGATCCGAGTTTTGCTGAAGACGATGGCCGTGCTGCCCACCATGCTCCGAGCTCCTTGTTGTCGCAGAGGTTTAGTTTTAGAAGTCATAAATCAGGAGAAGAGAGAAGTGTTTTGGTTTTGAGGAAATCTTAGAGTCTAAGTGTTTTTAATATTTTAATTAAAACAAATCTTAAAGTTAATTAAACAAAACCGATTAAGATCCCACGGTTCCGTCATCCCGGCACCATTATTTTCATTGAATTCACTTAGTCCAGATGAATTTGCTAAACTCAGTCGAATGAGTTCCACACTTTCATTTAGACCGTAGGAAAACCCGTTAGCAACACGTGGGTTACATCATCAGAGGTATTCCCGATCATTCAACGAGACGTTTTAATTTAGTTACAATTGTAGTTTTGTTGTTCTGTTTGTGATTAAATTTTGAGTTGTTTTATATTTTGAAATGTTGTGGCGGTGAATTTTATCTTGCAATGACTTTTAATTTAGTTTTGGTTTCAGTTTAGGGACTACCCTAAAGGTGTTGGTTTTCAAGCAACAGTCTTGTTTATCATGTAAGAAAAGTAAAGCACTGTGCATGTAAGTAAATTGCAATAAAGTAAATTGCAATAAAATAAAAGCATACCTGGAGGGTCTTCCCGTCATCCCAAGCTGCACTTAAAACACATGTTAAGGCATTTAAATATTTCAACAAGTACCTAGGTAAAGGTAAGGGAAAGGTTTTGGTTGTCTACCAAATTCCTAATCCTATAACTAGTCATCTCCTATGACATCTAGGTTCTTGTGTTTTGTTTAAAGATGATTTTATTCATCAAAGAACATTTAAATTTAGTTGTTCTTCTAAAATATTCCGTCATATTGAGGAATTGCTTATGACAAATCCTAAACATCTTTTAAATATTTCTGGGATTGTTTTGAGTCCAAATAAATTTAGTTGTACAGGTGAATTAATCATCCAGGAGTTTAGTTAAACTCTGTTTCTTACTCAGTGAACTTAGGTATTTGATTACCTGATGAATGAATTGACATCTCACTTAATACTTTATTTAAGAGTTATAATAATTAAAGCCTTTAAGGGCAAGTTCGTTTATCGAGAATTTTAATCATTCTTAATTAAAAGTTTGAATTAATGGTTTAAAGTGTTTTAATTTAATTATGAGGTTTTAATTTTAAGTTTGGAATAGTGTTCAAATTATTTTATATTTAATTCTTAATGATTTCATTTAGGTTTGTTTTTAAATGATTTTAATTCAATTTGATTTTAATTTAATTTTAATTTAATTTAATTTAATTTATTTTAATTTAAATTTATTTAATTTTTTTATTCAATTTAATTTTAATTTAATTTAATTTTAATTTAATTTAACTTAATTTAATTTTAGTTTAATTTAATTTAATTTAATTTAGTTTTAATTTAATTTAATTTAATTTAATTGTTAATTTTAATTATCAATTTGGATTATTATTTTAATTTTTAATTTAGAATTAAGTGTTGTTAAAGTGACTTATTTAGGGATTTTTAAATTAAAGAATAAATATCCTTTTAATAATATCTCTATTTTAATGATCCAAATTTAAATATATTCTTTCCAAAATTTAAATTATTTAATTAATTAAAGTTTCATTTTTGATATTTTCAAAATGTTTAGTGGGTTTCTACCCCTTAATTTTCCTAAGTTTCAATTATCTAAGAGAAAGTTAAAATCAAATATTTTACCCCCCATTTTGATTAAACCTAAAGTTTTAATTAAGGGTTAAAATTTTTTAATTACCTTTATGCCCTTTTAAGCTTATTTTTTTCATAACTCATTAAATTGAGCTCAAATGAATTTGAAATTTTTATGTCACCTCACTCATATGTCAATTAAGACATTAGAGGAGAAAATGTGATTTTTCTGAATTTAATTTATTTATATAATTATTTTTAGTAGAAAATAGGGGTTTTTCAAATAAAATTCAACCACATGACCAAGGAAAGGTTTCTATCCTTAAGAAAATTATGAGATATTTCTAATGACTAGAGGACCACTTGGACCAATTTTGGGGATTTTTTGAATTATATTTTATTTATTATAATTATTTTGAAGTTTAGAGTATTAATTAATTATAAAATAAAATTAAAGTTGAAAAATAGATTTTATATTTTTATTAAATCTCTCTAACCACAAGGAGTTCAGAGAAATAAATTTTATAATTTTGTAATTTTTCTTTGATTTATTGGAATTATTTTAGTGAAAAAGGTTAAAAACTCATTTTTTAATATTAAAAATTACATTAAGCCTTAAAAATTCAATATCTTACCCTAGGGACTTAGGAAAAATATTTGGTTTGTTCCTAAGTGATTAGGCATCAAAATGTAACATTTTTATGATTTTTAATATTTTTATGATTTTTATTATTTTTTAATTATTAAAATATTAAAATAACATGAAAAATCAACTTTTTTAGAAAATTCCACTTTTAATTTTCCTTAACTCCCCTGATATCAGAGAAGCATCAAAACCATTTTTGCAAATTGTTGAAAAGTAGTTTTGGAGTTATGAATTTTTAAAGTTGCATTTTGCTTATGAGGCTTAATCAACCCATTTAGTAGGGTTAATCAAGTCCAATTGATTCCAAATTTTTATATGAGATTCCTCTAATCCTAAAGATCAATAGAGAATTATTTTCAAGTCAATTTAATGTGTGGATAACCCTAATTAAATCAAATTCAATTTTAGGGGTTTAGGCCAATTAAGGATATTATAAATGAATTAACTCAAAATATATTTTTCCTAGGGTCCTCTAGTCCTAAGAAACACCACCAAATTTTCCTAGAATTTATTTTTAACATGCTAATTATTGGAATTAAAATACCTAAAATAATGACATGAACTTGAAAAATCAATAACATTTCGCAAAGACGACCTCTGACCTTGAAAAATTCAGGAAATGTTCCCAAGATCAGAGGCTTCAAAAGCCCTATGGTCTCATGTCATGGTGAAATGTCTATGCAAATGGAGAATCAAAACATTGGAAACAGTAAATAAATTATTAAAAATAAAATATTCATCAAATTAATTTGATTTCTTTTCCACATTATTCTCCTCTGTTCACTCAGCAAGAGGGTATTTTTATTTTATTTTTGTGATTTTTCTATACAAAGATATGGATTTTTAAAGTTCTCATATTTAAATAATAGAAAATAACCCTATTTTTCTACTTATCCACGCGGCGCCACGCAATCCTCGGCAGCTCCGAAAGGCCACGCGGCGTGTTTTAATTCGGCGTTGCCATCTGAGTCAGCGCTACGAGGGCCCGTCATTCACGTATCATTTCGCTGTCTGGCTTGATCTTTACCGTCCGCTCGATACACGCGCGATCCAACGACTCCTCGTCATCTTCTACGACTGGTGTGCACCCGTGACCGTCCACACTAAAACCTTAAGAACTCACTCGATTCTCAACGGATTTTTGTGTTCTTATGCTCTATGGATTTGTCTTGAAGAGACGAACACATCCATATGGTAAACATGCATTGAAATAGACTCAAACAAAATGGAGAATCTCCAGAAGCTCGGGAGGAAGAGTGAGTTCATACCTTTGCTCAGAGAAGTGAAGCTTCAATCTGAGGGTTGTGTCACCTTCGATTGAGTCCAAGCAAGCTCCAGATGAAGTCTCTTGCTGCGGGAAATGCTGAGTACAAAAGGGACCAAGGCCGATGACAAAGCTTTGAGGCTGGAAGCAATGGCTGGCTTGGTGAGGGGGCTTTCGCTGTGGAACTTCTCCTCTTGGTCTGGTGAAGGTGTAGAGTCAATCAATTTCAGGATTGGCTCACTGTGGTGAAGTGTCCTGGTTTTTGGGTGGATTTTTGACTGAAAAATTGGGCTCTGTTAATAGGGATTAGGGCAAATGGACACTGGGGATCGATTGCTCTAGGTTGGGAGAAGGTCCTGGAGCAATTTTGGCAAAGTTTTGTTAAGTTTTTGTTCAGCACTCTTCATGGCCGAGAGGAGGTGGTGTTTAAATAGGCATGGCTGGAGGGCCTCACAGGGGGAGTTAGGGCTAGGGATCAGCTGCTCCATGCAAGAGAAGAACAGCCATGGTGTTCAATTGGGTTGGGACAACTCAACAAGGCAGAATTGAAAAGTTTGGCTCACATGGAGCTATCGGCCATGGTGTTTTCCGGTGGCCTGGTGGCTGGCCAGCCAGGCATTGGTCACCATCTTGACCAGTGAGGTCAGGGCTGGGGTTTGGTGCAAGCAATTGGCTTTGGACATGTGTAAAGGAGTTGGATTAAAATAGCATGGGGAGAAGGTCATTTTGGGTTCAAATGGGTCAACCCATGGTTTTGGGCTAGGTGCACCACCCAAGGCCTGGATTTGGGCTGAGGGAATCATTTAGGTCAGCTGAATTGGAGTGGTGAAGTCTCCATCCATGGTGAGGTGGCTAAACTTGGTTTAGTGTGTGACATGGTTATGGTTAAAAAGGCTTAATGAAGGATTAAGAAAGGGGGCCCTCCTTTTTCCATTAATGGCTTGGTCACATGTTAAATCTTCCATGGCTTCATATGGCTTGTAAATGGCTTGCTCATGGCTCCATGTGGCTTGGGACAAAGCTCGGTCATTTACATGAAAGAAGGTTTTGAATTTTTGGGATTTATGGGTGATTTTGGCATGAGGCCTAATTTAGGATTATTTTATGATTGATTTAGGACTTAAGGGATGATATCAATTAATGGGGTGATGAAAAGAATGTCATATGGGCTTTAGCATGAAGTTTGGGCCTTTGAAATTTAGTGAAGATGGGCTTTTAAAATGGTTTAGGGAAGTGGGCTTTTGGATTTTAAAATGGATTTTAGGATGAAAGTTTGGTAAAGGCTTGGGCCAAACAAGTGTTGGGTTTATTTTAGGGATGTGTCATGAATGATTTGGAATTGGTTTGGAATAATTTGGAGTTGAATTGGGTTTAATTTGGGACTTTTGGTAAAGGGGCCAAAGCGGGTCAAAGTGGGTTAACTTGGGCTAAGGTTGGGCTAATTTTGGATTTGATGTAAAATTAATGTTGATAAATGTTTATAGAGGTGTCACAAGGAGTTTTCAACTTTGGTTGGGCTCTAATTTTGGGATTTGGGCCCATTTGGGTTAGGTTTGGCCTTAGGTCAATTTAAGGGATTTTGGTTTTAGGTTAAGTTTGGGTGGAGTTTAGGTTCAAATTTTGGGCAAATCAAGTTAGTGTTTTGCTTATGGGGGTGTTAGTAAGGTTTTAGAAAACATTTGGGGCCAATTGGAGTTGAATTGGATGGGTTTGAGCTAGGTTTAGGTCATGGGCCAAAATTGGGCCTTAAGCTTCAAATTGAAATTAGATCCAAATATCAATCAAATTGGGCTTAAATTTGGTCTAAATTGATATTGGGGATGTTGAATTGAATTTTAGAATTGAATTGGACCAAAATTGAGGTCAATTGAAGTGGTTTGGTTTGACATTGGGTTCACTTGGGTTTAAAATGGGCTAAATTGGGGGTTTTGGTAAAAGTGGGGTAAATTGGCAAAATAAGCCCATGGTGTAGTTGAACAAAATGAAATTGGGAATATTTGAGATTTTTTCGAATTTTTTGGGAATTTTTTCTGAATTTTTGGATTTTTGGTTGCATTTTGGGTATTTTGGGGTATTGGGGGGTACTTTTGGAATTTTTGTTATTTTTGGCTATGAATGATCAATTTGAGTGTAGGGTAATGTTTAGGATTGATTTTGAGGAATTTTAGGTAATTTAGGTAAATTTGTAAATTTTGGGTAGTTTCAAGAGCATTTGGTCGGTTTAATAAGTGTAGGGCCCAGGGGGTCAAAAATTGAAATTTTGGAAAAATGAAGATTGATCAAATTTGAGTAGAATGGAATCACTTTGGTTGAGCCATGAAGCCATATCAAGCCCTCAAAAGCCATGAGAGGACTCTGTTGAGGTATTCACTATGTTGTTCCTAACTCTCTTAGCCAGGGGCTTAGGGGTTAAGGACCATCCATGTAAATTACCTACACAAGCCAAGAAGTCATGTTAGGTATGAATGGTTTTAGGATTTAGAATATGTGTGAGTGTGTAGTGTATGTGCAGGTCAACCCTCACCAGAGCAGGCCACCCAGAGTATTCCTAAGGCCAAGAAGTCTTACAGGGAACTCATCCGTTAAACCTCCACATTTGATTTCAAACCTCTAGGTGATTAGGGGTCTACAATCAGGCTTGTGGGGTTTGCAGGGAGTCAAGAGGTGTTTTAATTTGTAAAGGGGTGGGTTCCACTTCTAGTCCTCTAAGATTAGTCAAAGGAAAAGCTTATGGCTAGATCCTAAGTACTATGGAGAGAGAAGAGAAAAGACCTCATCAAAAATGAGGTCAACAAATGGACCCCCAATAGGTGTGGTGTGCTAACCAAGCACACCGCGTGTATTGGTGTTGACTGAAGAGATTAACAAGACCAACACAGATGTCCAAGTGACAAACTTAGGACGAAGTAGAAGAATTTCCACTGGGGAATATTAGGTATATTTCCAAGACCGGAGATTCCTGAACTCTCGCTGGGGAATGGAAAAGGAGGTGAGCTCCAAATCACAAGATCTGGGGAATTTGATTTAGATTTTATTTTACTTTTAAATTTCAAGTTTCAATGTGTGAGTTTGGATTTCGATTGAAGTTCTAAGTTTCAATTTTGATTGAAGTTTAATTTAAAATCAATTTAAGGAAATTTTAAGTTTGAAATTTGGATTTGAAATGAGGATTGAAACCTAGGTTTCAACCTCGGGATTTGTGAAGAGAACTGGAATTTAGGTACTAGCCTCGGAGTGAGAATCGGAGTTTGAGTATCGACGAAAAAAGGATGAGAATCATAATTTAGGTACTGATCTCGAAAGGGATGAGAATTGAAATTTAAGTATCAATCTCGAAAGAGAGTCGAAATTTAGGTATCGACCTCGAAAAGGATGAGAATCAGAATTTAGGTACTGATCTCGGAATGAGAACTGGAATTTAGGTACCAGTCTTGAAAATAAGAATTTAAATTTAGGTATCAATCTCGGAAGAGAGTCGAAATTTAGGTATCGACCTCGAAAAGGATGAGAATCAGAATTTAGGTACTGATCTCGGAATGAGAACTAGAATTTAGGTACTAGTCTCGAAATGAGAGCTGGAATTTAGGTACCAGTCTCGGAAGTTTAGAATTGAAATTTAGGTATTAATTCGAAAGAGAATCAAAATTTAGGTATCGATCTCGAAAAGAGAGTCGAAATTTCGGTACCGACCTCGAAGGAAGAGAACTGGAATTTAGGTACCAGCCTCGAAATTTAGAGGATTGAAATTTAGGTATCAACCTCGAAAGAGAATCGAAATTTAGGTATCGATCTCGAATGAGAGTCGAAATTTAGGTACCTACCTCGAAGGAGGAGAACTGGAATTTAGGTACCAGTCTCGGAATTTAGAATTGAAATTTAGGTATCAATTCAAAAGTGAATCGAAATTTAGGTATCGATCTCGAATGAGAGTCGGAATTTAGGTACCGACCTCGAAGGAAGAGAACTGGAATTTAGGTACCAGCCTTGGAATTTAGAGGATTAAAATTTAGGTATCAACCTTAGGTATCAACCTCGAAAGAGAATCAAAATTTAGGTATCGATCTCGAATGAGAGTCAGAATTTAGATACCGACCTTGAAGAAAGAGAACTGGAATTTAGGTACCTGTCTCGGAAATTTAGAATTGAAATTTAGGTATCGATCTCGAATGACAGTCGGAATTTAGGTACCGACTTCGAAGAAAGAGAACTGGAATTTAGGTACCAGCCTCGGAATTTAGAGGATTGAAATTTAGGTATCAACCTCGAAAGAGAATCGAAATTTAGGTATCGATCTCGAATGAGAGTCGGAATTTAGGTACCGACCTCAAAATGAGAACTATAATTTAGGTACCAGTCTTGAAAGTTTGAAAGAGGACTAGAAGTTAGGCTCTAGCCTCGAAGAGAACTGGAAGTTAGGCTCCAGTCTCAAAGATTTATCTGTATGAAGAGGGACCCAGTCTCATGCCATCAGAACCAAATCGAACAAATTTTGTGGCTCCGTGTCAATAGAACTAGTCGATCCTCTAAGACACAGAAGAAAGAGAATTGAAAGGAGCTGGTAAGTGTACCAAGCTAAAAAGACTTGACTTAGCAATAAGTCGAGGAAAAGATTTGAATTTCAAAAGAGTTTCAAACAGATTTTGATTGAGAGAAGAACTGAAAGGTTCGAATCAGAGGATTCAGATCGGAATTCAATTAAAGACTTATATTCGTTTTGTTTGTCCTTTAACGATCCCATTTTTTCTATTTTTTTGTTGTTTATTTAATGTTCATGTGAATTTTGAAGTTCATTTTAATATTCAGATTTTTTTTAAGAAAAAATTCTCATTTATTTTCTTTTCTTTTCTATTCTTCGTTCAAAGTTCATTTAACTCTAATGGCGTTTCCCAGTCAATTTGCACAAAAAAGAGGTGAAGGCAAAATATGACGTAGTCATTTTCATTCTAGCTTGCTGAAAGTACATCACACAACTTGATCTAGTCATGATGACATTTTCCTCAGAAATTTAATATCTCATACAATCCATGTAAATCCAAAACGGACTGTATAAGATTCTTGTTGATCCATCCAAAGCGTACGTAAAAATCCATGTCCGAATAGTATGAAACATGGGTAATAACATCACCTTCCAAGCCACCCTTGGCAGAAATGCCGCATGGATGTGCATTGGAGGTGTGCTATTTCCCGTGTAACTTACAGCTCGTAGGGCCGGAGACTCTCCAATTCTGAATCTGGCTGAAAGTGGTAAGGCATTTTTCTGTCGTCTATTCTTCTAAAAGTAACTTAGATCCGCTCCACAGGCACTCCTGGAATGCAATGCTTCGCAATGTCTGCTCCGTTTCCTTTTAACACCAGGACGGAACCTACCGGTAGTGGTATCTCCACCGGCCCTCCGAACTCACCGGGGCCTGCAATCCAGAGGTCAGATCCGAACATGATGTTGCACTGGATGAGGAATGACACTGTGCAGAATGGTCTAACGAAGTCATGATGGTCTATATGTGGAGGTATGCAGTCGCCTTCCTTATAGATGTTGATAATGCAAGCTATTGGGTATGCGATACGCAGCGCGTACCCTCCATGTTATCATCCCGTTCACCATTCTCTTGATGACTCTTGGCATTGGATCCACCTCACCGCAACTGTGAGTATCCCTGGTGGATTTCCTTTTCTGTCTATGGCAAAATTGTAGAAACATCCGCATTGGATTGTAACTCTTCCTTTTCCTGGCATCCATCTTCGGGGTTCTGAATATGTCTTTTCTCTCAGGCGGCCAGCTCGACCCATCTTTTACAATTCCAGGATGCAGTCCACAATTTGTTGTTGCTCATAATCTGAGAAAACATCTGTATGTAGCTCGAGGCCTTCCAAGATGTTGACCCTCTTGTTTCCAATTCTTTCAAAGTACTCAAAGGTTATCTTCTCAACTAGTTGCATTTTCTCCAGCTCGTATTTCGGGATTATCTGAAGTCCTCGGTGTCTAGTAACATACTGTGGGATGTATGGCTCAACCCCAGCACGTTCTTCTGCATGTCTTGGCTCCTCGAGGATAGTCTCCGTAGGGACATCCTCCGGGGTTGCTTTCACAACAAGACTCTTCGGATCCGGTACATATGCTCGGAGTCGAGGTAGCGACTCTATTTCTGCTTTTCTTGGTATTTCATTTATCTTTTTCGACCTTCTTAGAATTGACTTTCTTCTTTCTGGTTCCTGACGAACCGGTCTTCTTGGAGTATTTGTATTAACAGTATCCACTATATTTTCATATTGATCTTCTGCTAACTTGGTCAACATTTTGCGAATGCGACGATTCTTATTTCTTCGCTGGGTAGCAGTGAGAGTAGCTCTCCTTACCCCTTGATTTTCTGCGGGTGCAGCGTTGACAAGCCTACCCTCTGCTATGGAAACTACGGATTTAATTTTCCTATCTTCTCCAAATGCATGCGTGGCGTTTGCTTTTCTTTTCTTGTTGCTGGATTGGTGGCTCGGGCCACCCATTTTCATCACTGTCTGGCTGTGAAGTTCTTCTCGATCAACTGGGATCCAATCATCTTCTTTATGTTGTAAGCCGGCTGGTGTGAAGTCTGAGTCAATCTCTATTACTGCTCCATCCCTCACCCTTGTTGACCTCATTTTTGATGAGGTCAAATGCTTCTCTCTTTAGTAATTAGGATCTAGCTATAGGCTTTTCCTTTGACTAATCTTAGAGGACTAGAAGTGGAACCCACCCTTTAGAAATTCAAAAACCTCTTGACTCCCTGCAAACCGCACAAGCTTGATTTTAGACACCTAATCACCTAGAGGGTTGAAATCAAATGTGGAGGTTTAAAGGATGAGTTCTCTATAAGACTTCTTGGCCTTAGGAATACCCTGGGTGGCCTGGTCTGGTGTGGGTTGACTTGCACATACACTACGCTCTCACACACATTCCAAGTCCGAAAACCACACTCACACCCAACTTGACTTCCTGACTCATGTAGGTAATTCACATGGATCGTCCTTAACCCCTAAGCCCCTGGCTAAGAGGGTTATGAACAACATAGTGAATGCCTTAAATGAGTCCTCTCATGGCTCATATGGGCTTAATATGGCTTCATGGCTCAACCAAAGTGATTCCATTTTGCTCAAATTTGATCAATCTTCATTTTTCCAAAATTTCAATTTTTGACCCCCGGGCCCCTACACCCACCAAACCTACCAAATGCCCTTGAAATTGCCCAAATTTGGCAAAATCACCTAAATTACCCAAAATTCCTCAAAATCAATCCTAAACATTTCCCCCCACTCAAATTGATCAACCATAGCCACAAATACCAAAAATTCCAAAAGTACCCCCCAATACCCTCCAAATACCCAAAATGCCCTTCTTAGCCCAAAAATTCAAAAATTCAGAAAATTCTCAAAAAATTCCATAAAAATCCCAAATATTCTCAATTTCATTTTGTGAAACTACATCATGGGCCAATTTTGCCAATTTACCCCACTTTTACCAAAACCCCCAATTTGACCCATTTTAAACCCAAGTGAACCCAATGTCAAACCAAACCACCCCAATTGACCTCAATTTTGGTCCAATTCAATTTCAAACTTCAAATAAACATCCCCAATATCAATTTAGACCAATTCCAAGTCCAATTTGATTGACATTTGGATCCAATTTCAACTTGAAGCTTAAACCCTAATTTTGGCCTATAACCTAAACTTAGCCCAAACCTAGCCTAATTCAACTCCAATTGGCCCCAAACCTTTTCTAAAACCTTCCTAACATCCCCACAAACAAAAAAATAACTTGATTTACCCAAAATTTGAACCTAAACTCCACCCAAACCTAACCTAAAACCAAAATCCTTTAAATTGACCTAAGCCCAAACCTAACCCAAATGGGCCCAAATCCCAAAATCAAAGCCCAACCGAAGTTGAAAACTCCTTTTGACACCTCTATGAACATTTCTCAACATTAATTTTACATCAAATCCAACATTAGCCCAACCTTAGCCCAAGTTGACCCAATTTGACCCACTTTGGCCCCTTTACCAAAAGTCCCAAATTAAACCCAATTCAACTCCAAATTATTCCAAACCAATTCCAAATCATTCATGACACATCCCTAAACTAAGCCCAACACTTGTTTGGCCCAAGCCTTCACCAAACTTTCATCCTAAATCCATTTTAAAATCCAAAAACCCACTTCCCTAAATCATTTTAAAAGCCCATCTTCACTTAATTTCAAAGGCCCAAACTTCTTGCTAAAGCCCATATGACATTCTTTTCATCACCCCATTAATTGATATCATCCCTTAAGTCCTAAATCAATCATAAAATAATCCTAAAGTAGTCCTCATGCCAAAATCACCCATAAATCCCAAAAATTCAAAACCTTATTTCATGTAAATGACCAAGCTTTGTCCCAAGCCACATGGAGCCATGAGCAAGCCATGTACAAACCATATGAAGCCATGGAAGGTTTGACATGTGACCAAGCCATTAATGGAAAAAGGAGGGCCCCCTTTCTTAATCCTTCATTAAGCCTTTTTAACCATAACCATGTCACACACTAAACCAAGTTTAGCCACCTCACCATGGTTGGAGACTTCACCACTCCATGGCAGCTGACCCAACTGATCCCCCTAGCCCAAAATCATACCATGGGAAGGTGAACCAAGCCCAAATACATGGGTTGACCAAATTGAACCCAAAATGAGCCTCTCCCCATTCCATTTCAATTCAGCCCCTTTACACATGTCAAACTCCAATTGACTGCACCATTGCCAACCTCCGACCCCATCGGTCGAGATGGTGACCAATGCCTGGCCGGCCGACCACCGAGCCGCCGAAAAACACCACGGCCGAGAGCTCCATGTGAGCCAAAAATTCAATTCTCCCTTGCCGACTTGTCTCAACCCAAATGGACAACATAACTCTTCTTCTCCTCACCGGAGCAGCGATCCCAGCCTTCAAACCCCACGGGAAGCCCTCCGACCATGCTCGTTTAAACACCACCTCCTCTCGGCCATGAGAGGTGCTGAATAGAAACTTAACAAAACTCTGCCAAAATTGCTCCAGAACCTTCTCCCAACCTAGAGCAATTGATCCCCAGTGTCCATTTGCCCTAATCCCCCTTAACAGAGCCCAATTTCTCAGTCAAAAATCCACCCAAAAACTAGGACACTTCACCATAGTGAGCCAATCATGAAATTGATTGATTCTACACCTTCACCAGACCAAGAGGAGAAGTTCCCCAGCAAAAGCCCCCTCACCAGGCCAGCCATTGCTTCCAGCCTCCCAGCTTTGAGATCGGCCTTGGTCACTTTTTTACCTAGGCATTTCCCCAGAACAAGAGACTTCATATGGAGCTTGCTTGGACTCAATCGAAGGTGAAACAACTCTCAGATCGAAGCTTCACTTCTCTGAGCAAAGGTATGAACTCACTCTTCCTCCTGAGCTTCTAGAGATTCTCCATTTTGTTTGATTCGATTTAAATACATGTTTACCATATGGAAGTGTTCGTCTCTTCAAGACGAATCCATAGAGCATAAGAACACAAAAATTTGTTGAGAATCGAGTGAGTTCTTAGGGTTTTATTGTGGACGTTCACGGGTGCACACCAGTCGTAGACGATGACCAGGAGCCGTTGGATCGCGCGTGTGTCGAGCGGACGGTCAAGATCAAGCCTGACAGCGCAATGGTACGTGAACCGCGGGCCCCTGGAGCACTGAGTCGGATGGTGGCGTCGAATAAGAATGCGTCGCGTGGGCTTTCGGAGCTGCCGAGGATTGCGTGGCGCCGCATGCATAAGTAGAAAAATAGGGTTATTTTCTATTTATTTAAATCCCAGAACTTCAAAAATCCATATCTTTGCATAGAAAAATCACAAAAATAAAATAACAATACCCTCTTGCTCAGTGAACAGAGGAGAATAATGTGGAAAAGAAATCAAATTGATTGGATGAGTATTTTTATTTTTAATAATTTATTTATGGATTTCAGTATTTTGATTCTTCATTTGCATAGACAATTCACCATGGCAAGAGACTATAGGGCTTTTGAAGCCTCTGATCTTGGGAACATTCCCTGAATTTTTCAAGGTCAGAAGCCATCTCTGTGAAAAGTTATTGCATTTTCAATTTCATGTCATTGTTTTAGGTATTTTAATTTCAATAATTAGCATGTTGAAAAATAAATTCTAGGAAAAATTGGTGGTGTTTCTTAGGACCAGAGGAACCTAGGAAAAATATATTTTGAGTTAATTCATTCATAATAACCTTAATTGGCCTAAACCCCCAAAATTAAAATTGAATTAATTAAGGTTAACCACACATCAAATTGGCTTGAAAACAATTCTCCACTGATCTTTAGGATCAGAGAGACTTTACATAAAAATTTGAAATCAATTGGACTTGATTAACCCTATCAAATGGATTAATTAAGTCTCATAAGTAAAATGAAATTTTAAAAATTCATAACTCCAAAAATACTTTTCAAAAATTCACAAAAAATGATTTTGGGGCTTCTCTAATATCAGGGGAGTTAAAAAAAATCAAAATTGGAATTTTCTAAAAAAGTTGATTTTTCATATTATTTTAATATTTTAATAATTAAAAAATCATAAAAATCATAAAAATATTAAAAATCATAAAAATGTCACATTTTGATTCCTAATCACTTAGGAACAAATCAAATATTTTTCCTAAGTCTCTAGGGTAAGATATTGAATTTTAAAGGCTTAATGTAATTTTTAATATTAATAAATGAGTTTTTAACCTTTTTCACTAAAATAATTCCAATAAATCAAAGAAAAATAAAAAAATTATAAAATTTATTTCTCTAAACTCCTTGAGGTTAGACATTTTTAAGAAAAATATAAAATCCATTTTTCAATTTTAATTTTATTTTATAATTTATTAATACTCTAAAAGTCAAAATAATTATAATAAATAAAATATAATTCAAAAAATCACCAAAATTGGTCCAAGTGGTCCTCTGGTCATTAGAAACATCCCATAATTTTCTTAAGGATAGAAACTTTTCCTTGGTCATGTTGTTAAATTTTCTTTGAAAACCTCTATTTTCTACTAAAAATAATTATATAAATAAATTAAATTCAAAAAAATCACATTTTCTCCTCTAATGTCTTAATTTACATGTGAGTGAGGTGACATAAAAATTTCAAACTCATTTGAGCTAAATTTAGTGAGTTATGAAATAAATAAGCTTAAAAGGGCATAAAGGTAATTAAAAATTTTAACCCTTAATTAAAACTTTAGGTTTAATCAAAATGGGGGGTAAAATATTTGATTTTAACTCTCTCTTGGATGATTGAAACTTAGGGAAATTAAGGGGTAGAAACTCACTAAACACTTTGAAAATATCAAAATGAAACTTTAATTAATTAAATAATTTATTTTTTAGAAATAATATATTTAAAATTTTGATTATTAAAATAGGGATATTATTAAGAGGATATTTATTCTTTAATCTAAAAATCCATAAATAAGTCACTTTAACAATACTTAATTCTTAATTAAAAATTAAAATTGATAATTAAAATTAATAATTAAATTAAATTAAAACTAAAACCAAATTAAATTAAATTAAATTAAAACTAAAATTAAATTAAATTAAATTAAATTAAATTAAATCAAGTTAAATTAAATTAAATTAAATTTAAATTAAATTTAAATTAAATTAAAATTAACTTGAATTAAAAATTAAATAAATTTAAATCAAATTAAAATTAAAAATTAAATTAAAGTTAAATTAAAGTTAAATTAAAGTTAAATTAAATTAAAATCAAATTGAATTAAAATCATTTAACAACAAACCTAAATGAAATCATTAAGAATTAAATCTAAAATAATTTGAACACTATTCCAATTTTAAAATTATTAATTTAAACCTCATTATTAAATTAAAACACTTTAAACCATTAACTCAAACTTTTAATTAATTATGATTGAAATCTCGATAAGCCAACTTGCCCTTAAAGGCTTTAATTGTTATAACTCTTAAATAGAGTATTAAGTGAGATGTCACTCCATTCATCAGATAATCAAATACCTAAGTTCACTGAGCAAGAAACAAAGTTTAACTAAACTCCTGGATGATTAATTCACCTGTACAACTAAATTTACTTGGACTCAAAACAATCCCATAAATATTGAAAAGATGTTTAGGACTTGTCCTAAGCACTTCCTCAATATGATGGGATGTTTTAGAAGAACAACTAAATTTAATCGTTCTTTGATGAAGAAAATCATCCTTAAAATAAAACACAAGAACCTAGAACCTAGACATCATAGGAGATGACTAGTTATAGGATTAGGAATTTGGTAGACAACCAAAACCCTCCCCTTAGCTTTACCTAGGTACTTGTTGAAATATTTAAATGCCTTAACATGTGTTTTAAGTGGAGCTTGGGATGACGGGAAGACACTCCAGGTACGCTTTTATTTTATTGCAATTTACTTTATTGTAATTTACTTACATGCACTGTACTTTAGTTTTCTTGCATGATAAACAAGACTGTTGCATGAAAACTAAAACCTTTAGGGTAGTCCCTGAACTAAAACCAAAACTAAATTAAAAGTCATTGCAAGATAAAATTCACCGCCACACCATTTCAAAATATAAAACAACTCAAAATTTAATCACAAACAGAACAACAAAACTACAATTACAACTAAATTAAAACGTCTCATTGAATGATCGGGAATACCTCGGATGATGCAATCCACGTGTTGCTAACGGGATTTCCCATGGTCTAAATGAAAGTGTGGAACTCATTCAGTTGAGTTTAGCAAATTCATCTGGACTAAGTGAATTCGATGAAAATAACGGTGCCGGAATGACGAAACCGTGGGATCTTAATCGGTTCTGTTTAAACAACTTTAAGATTTGTTTTAATTAAAACACTAAAAGACATTTGAACTTTAAGATTTCTAAACCATAACACATTCTCTCATCTCTTGATTTTCATCTTCTAAAACTAAACCTCTGCAACAACAAGGAGATCAGAGCATGGTGGGCAGCACGGCCATCGTCATCAGCAAAACTCGGATCTACTCCAGCTAAACTATTCTTTAGTTTTAAATAACAAAGCCATAGGATTTCGAGGTAGTTTGCTTAGTGCAACATAAATCCTCAACTTTTTGTTAGGAATTTGCATAATCATATTGTGCAAATTAAGTCCTAATTCGTCTCAGGATTCTGAGGTAGTCGTTCGGTACGACATAAACCCTCACATCTTCGAGGCTATTTGTATGATCATGTCATGAAAATATAAGTCCTAATTAATTAAAACAGGCAAGATGAAACATTAAATGAATTCCCAAATTGAAGCCAAACAATAGGATAGTTTGAGAAGTTGCCAAGATTCTTCTTGGATCCTCAGCTTCTCCTACTTCTCTTTCTTTGGAATCTTAAAATAAATTGTTCCAAATTTGATCTATTCCCTATTGAAATTTCCAAAATCCAATCCTTCGAAAACCTTAAACTTTGAAATTCTTGAGAGCAAAACCACTGATCATTATCGAGAGTTTTCTTAAGTGATTCCCGTTACTTAGGATGTAATTAACTATAGGGGCTTGCCCTTATAGGGAACTTTAATGACCCAGGTAATATAAACCCTACTTAATTCATTTATATTAAGCAGGGGAACTTATCGGCTTATAAAATTGTTTCGCAGTCCAAATGGATGTCACAAATCTTCTAGTTTATTTAATTGAGCCTCATCATTAAGCAGTGTGTTTATTCTTCGGGATAGATATACAGTTTGTGGTGCGGTGCTCGTTTATATAAACTATTCAGGATGTGAGATCAGTTTGATTTCATATCTAAAAATTTTCAAACTTAAAATTATTTTCAAGATTAAATTTTAAATTTCGCCGACAATTTCTGTAGGCGACCCCCTTTTTTTAAAATACAACACACAACCTAAAAATAAGCCGTACAATTTCTGGCGACTCCGCTGGGGACTAGTTCGTCTCTCCATTTTGATCAGATGGTTTTGCTTTCATAGATCGGTAGTGAGTCCATGCCCCTAGTGGACCAAACTACTATTCTTCCGTTGGAATACCCCGTTCATTTCAATCTTGAACGAATATAGCCAACTTCTCTCAGATTTAGGAGCCACTGTTTAGACACCCCTAAATAGAGAGGTTCTGAGATCCTTTTACCACTTTTCTGAGGTGGGGTGGACCCCTAATAGGTGTTAGTTTAGGAGCGATACTTCGAGTCGAGAAGTCTTGCATAAGACTTTCTCTTCCTTTCCAATTCTAAATCAGGCCCTTTACCTTTTCTATAACCTTTTTTCCCTTAATCGTTTTGTTTCTAAACAAACGAACCTCCTAATAAACAATCTCTTTAAAAAATCACAAATACACCAAGATAAACAAAAATGTGTTCGGACTCTTTCTTTTTCGTCCTAAACTTTACAACGAAAAGAAGCATGATTCGGGACTGACTTTCGGAATCTGCCCTGCAGAAAATGACTGCCCCAAAGCTAATCTTCTCCTTCACCAACGGAATGGACTTTGTCGTTTACAAGGATGAGCTGCCCGACAATGGGATCATCCGTTTCGGACAAGGATTCAGCAACACAGATATTAAGTTTGCTGATGTTACTCTCTTCACACTAATGGACAAAGTGTCAGAAACTGAAAAGCCTGTGATTGAGTTCAACCTGAAATCGACTCAAGAATTCCCTCCCGTGCAAAGGATTCCAGCTGAGAGGAGTACTACTGTTCGTAGGAGGATTGTTGTCTCTACCCCCACCGGTCTAGTCATCTCTGCACTTACCCCGACTTCTGCCAAACTGAAGGGGAAGGAAATCCAAGTTTATGATGAGCCTGTCACCGTGGAGGGTACAGATTTTGCCACAATACCATTTGTTTTTGAGATTGGGTCTAGTTCAAGAATTACACCCCTAACTCGGACTCAAAGGAGAAATAGAACCAGAAAGATTGCCAAGAAAGCCAGAGCTGCTGAAGTTACTTTTCTAGAAGAAATTCCTGAGGAAAGAGAAGAACTGCCTGAGAATATACCTCTGTTGGAAGGTAGTAGGTTTCACCCTCTCTCTGCTGCATTAGATGAAGAGAAATTCCGTAGGATCGCCCTGCATTACCCTGACCTGCGTACTACAACAATTACAAAAGGAAAAGGGATAAGACTACGCCATTGACTCGGTACGCAAGCTGTAATAGAAAGATTGGCAAAGAAAGAAAGATACCCTGTGTCAGAAATCTTAAGAAGGATAGGACTGGTGCCAGCTAAATCCCGCCTCGGACAGCGAGTAGAGCCTGTTGCTGCCGTAGAGAAACCAAAGAAGAAGATAAAAGCCAGTCCACCCGTTGTTGTATCGGGTCTACAAATTAGGGAGGATACCACCTTCCAGCATATAGCCGACAAACCATCCGGTCCTAGGCTTCCGACTGCGAGAAGGATGGTATGGCGACCTACTACTGGTGAGTTAAGACCAAAACAATGTCCTGAGAAGAAAATTCTCGTCAGGAGACTTGAATCAGAAGAAAGCGCTACTGCAATAAAGGGGACTCCTGAGAAGGAAATTCAACAACCTTCATAAGAAGACTGCGAGACCGTGCGGAAAGGGCCATTAGAGGATGCCATGGACAAGTTAAGGACCGATATCCGACGGTTAGCAAAAGAAAGAGAAGAAGAACTAGGAGATGAAGTTGACTCATCAGAGTTCATGGATGAGGAGTATGCCGAGATCAACATGGTTGAGACACGAGCATCGTCGGCTTCACAAGGTGCTCCGGTAGCTACAGAAAGAGATGAACCAGAGATAGTGAGAGCACAGATTCGGGAGAGAGATGACACAATTTCTCAAATGGCAAAGAGGATGGAAGAGATGGTTGCTTCCTTAGCCACTCTCCAGAGTCAGGTACAACCTCAAAAAGAGACACCATCAGAAATTATCCATATTGTAGATGGAGGAAAAGAAATCACTTCGGTCAATGGAGACGAACAACCAAAGAAATATCCTGCACAAAGCATGATTCTAGAAGAAGAAGAAATTAAGAAAGAGGCAGCAACAATAAATCAGAAGAAACCACAATTCAAGATCTCTCTCGAAGATGAAAAGAATGAAGAATATAAATCAATGTATGAGAAGATTAACCATTATATACATACTATGACCCTGACCCCGATCCATTCTAATAAGATCGAGGGTATGGTGGTCAAGGAAGTACATGGTGGTGGTACTAAACCAATCAAGTTTTACCGTGGTGCTTCTTCTTCCAATAATGAAAAAGATGTACAATTTGGAGATGTTACCTCATCTGAATTAATGGAATTACCTTTTGAGTGGTACTCTCCCTGTGTTCAAAATTTAATTCAACGTGGTGTCTTACCTCAACAATGGACAAAAGACCGATCACAACACTTTGAAAAATTATGGAATAATGCTGGTCGGCCTCCCAATTCAAAACATGGTCTTGGATTCGACACAATAGGATCAGTTGACGATACGGGGTTTTGCTTGGTTGTCACTTGCGAACATAATAAAGACTGCTTGGAAGCCTCAGAAGATCTTGAAGATCTACCAATCGACAATGCTCCACCAAAATTCGAAGAAGAAATCAAATCTACTATAGACGAGTTAACAGAAGTTAACTGCTTGGAAGTTCAGCTTCCGTCACTCCGAATTGCAGTTGCAGAAAAGATCACTACAGAAGAAAATGTCAGACTACGACTGGAAGACTTGGAAAGATTGGAAGGGAAAAGAATTTCCGCACAGCATAATTTGGAACTGTATCAAGCCAAGATGATCCAGGCCCATGATAAACTGGTCCGTCCCAGGACATTTAAAGTCGGTGACTTAGTTCTTGTTCTCAGAAGACCTATTCTTGCACATAGCAAGATAGGTGGTAAATTTGAACCAACATGGGAAAGACCGTTCGTGGTCTAGATAGTCTACTCAGGAGGTTCCTACCAGCTTGTGAATTGCTGTGGAGAACGACCCATGCTTCTGATCAATGGACGGCATTTAAAGAAGTATTACGCAAGCTGATGTTTCGAAGGGTGGCCTCTAAAATATAATCTTATCCCTAGAAACACGGGTGAAGTAATCACTTTGTGACTGGTTCCGAACCCAAAATAAAATAAAATGGATGATAAAAAGAATCTCATCAACGAAAATGTTAAAAAGAAAACATGGGAAGTCATAATTATAAAATGTCAATCTTTCCTCTTAAATCCATCCATTCCTGATATTTTCTCATCTCTTCCTACTTCCTTTAAATTTAAAAAAAAAGAGTGAATAAGAATTTTTAAGTGTTTTTCTTATTGTTCTTGTTCTTAGTACAGCCCCTGATCCTTTCCTTGTTTTTTTTCGTAGGGAAATGTCGAACGGGCGGTTAGTTCTAAACTTTAGAAATGGCGTGAGTCTGGCACTTGATGAAAAGAGGGTGAGGGATGGGGCAGTGATAGAGATTGACTCAGACTTCACACCGTACCGACTTACAATACAAAGAAAATGATTGGATCCCAGTTAATCAAGAAGAACTTCACAGCCAGACAGTTATGAAAATGGGTGGCCCGAGCCACCAATCAGCAACAAGAAAAGAAAAGCAAACGCCACGCATGCAACTGGAGAAGATAGGAAAATTAAGTCCGTGGTTGCCACAGCAGAGGGTAGGCTTATCAGCACCGCACCCGCAGAAATTCAAGGAGTAAGGAGAGCTACTCTCACTGCTACCCAGCGAAGAAATAAGAATCGTCGCATTCTCAAAATGCTAACCAAGTTAGCAGAAGATCAATATGAACAAACAGTGGATACTGTTAATACAAATGCTCTAAGAAGACCAGTTCGTCGGGAACCAGAAAGAAGAAAGTCAATTCCAAGAAGGTCGGAACAGATAAAAGAGATAACAAGAAAAGCAGAAATAGAGTCGGTATCTCGACGCCGAGCATATATACCAGATCCAATGAGTCTTGTTGCGAAAGCAACCCCGGAGGATGTTCCTACGGAGACTATCCCCGAGGAGCCAAGACATGTAGAGAAACTTGCTGAGGTTGAGCCATACATCGCGCAGTATGTTACTAGACACCAAGGACTTCAGATAATCCCGGAATACGAGCTGGAGAAAATGCAACTAGTTGAGAAGAAAACCTTTGAATACTTTGAAAGAATTGGAAACAAGAGGGTCAATATCTTGGAAGGACTCGAGCTCAATACAGATGTTTTCTCAGATTATGAGCAACAACAAATTGTAGATTACATCCTTGATTTACAGAAAATGGGTCGAGCTGGCCGCCTTAGAGAAAAGACATATTCAGAACCCCGAAGATGGATGCCAGGAAAAGGAAGGGTTACAATCCAATGCGGATGTTGCTACAATTTTGCCATAGACAGAAAAGGAAATCCACCAGGGATACTCCATCGCAGTGAGGTGGATCCAATGCCAAGAGTCATCAAGAGAATGGTGAACAAGATGATAACATGGAGGGTACTGCCTGCAGATTGCATACCCAACAGCTACATTTTTAACATCTATAAGGAAGGCGACTGCATACCACCACATATAGACCATCATGACTTTGTTAGACCCTTCTGAACGGTGTCATTCCTCAGCCAGTGCAACTTCATGTTTGGATCTGACCTCCGGATTGCAGGCCCCGGTGAGTTCTGAGGGCCGGTGGAGATACCACTACTGGTAGGTTCCGTCTTGGTGTTAAAAGGAAACGGAGCAGACATTGCGAAGCATTACATTCCAGGAGTGCTTGTGGAGCTAATCTCAGTTACTTTTAGAAGAATGGACGACAGAAAGATGCCTTACCACTTTCAGCCAGATCTAGAATTGGAGAGTCTCCGGCCCTATGAGTTGTGAGTTACATGGGAAATAACACACCTCCAATGCACATCCATGCGGCATTCCTGCTAAGGGTGGCTTGGAAGGTGATGTTATTGCCCATGTTTCTTACTATTTAGACATGGATTTTTCGACAGACGCTTTTGGATGAATCAACAAGAAGTTTATACAATCCGTTTTGGATTTACATGGATTGTATAAGACATTAAATTTCTGAGGAAAATGTCATCATGACTAGATTAAGTTGTATGATGTACTTTCAGCAAATTGGAATGAAAATGACTACGTCATATTTTGCCTTCACCTCTTTTGTGCAAATTGACTGGGAAATGTCATTAGAGTTAAGTGAACTTTGAACGAAGAACTGAAAAGAAAAAGAAAATAAATGAAGATTTTTCTAAAAATCTAAATATTAAAATGAACTTCAAATTCATATGAACACTAAATAAAAAACAAAAAAAAAGAAAAAAAAATGGGATCATTAAAGGACAAACAAAATGAATCTAAATCTCAAATTGAATTCCGATCTGAATCCTCTGATTCGAACCTTTCAGTTCTTTCCTCAATCGAAATCTGTTTGAAACTCTTTTGAAATTCAAATCTTTTCCTCGACTTGTCACCAGGTCGAGTCTTTTCCCACTTGGTACACTTACCAGCTCCTTTCATTTCTTTTTCTTATGTGTCTTAGAGGATCGACTAGTTCTATTGACACGGAGCCACGAACTTTGTTCGATTTGGTTCTGATGGCATGAGACTGGGTCCCTCTTCATACAAATAAATCTTCGAGGCTAGAGCCTAACTTCTAGTCCTCTTCAAACTTCCAAGACTGGTACCTAAATTCCAATTTTCATTCCGAGGTCGGTACCTAAATTCCGACTCTCTTTTCGAGATCGATACCTAAATTTCGATTCTCTTTTGAATTAATACCTAAATTTTAATTCTAAATTCTGAGACTAGTACCTAAATTCCAGTTCTCTTCCTTCGAGGTCGGTACCTAAATTCTGACTCTCTTTTCGAGATCAATACCTAAATTTCGATTCTCTTTCGAATTGATACCTAAATTTCAATTCTAAATTCTGAGACTGGTACCTAAATTTCAGTTCTCTTCCTTCGAGGTCGGTACCTAAATTCCGACTCTCTTTTCGAGATTGATACCTAAATTTCGATTCTCTTTCGAATTGATACCTAAATTTCAATTCTAAATTCTAAGACTGGTGCCTAAATTCCAGTTCTCTTCCTTCGAGGTCGGTACCTAAATTTCAACTCTCATTCGAGATCGATACCTAAATTGTGATTTTCTTTCGAGGTTGATACCTAAATTTCAATCCTCTAAATTCCGAGACTGGTACCTAAATTCCAGCTCTCATTTTGAGATTAGTACCTAAATTCTAGTTCTCATTCCGAGATCAATACCTAAATTTCGATTCTCTTTCGAGGTTGATACCTAAATTTTAATCCTTTAAATTCCGAGGCTGGTACCTAAATTCCAGCTCTCATTTCGAGACTAGTACCTAAATTCTAGTTCTCATTCCGAGATCAGTACCTAAATTCTGATTCTCATCCTTTTCGAGGTCGATACCTAAATTTTGACTCTCTTCCGAGATTGATACTTAAATTTCAATTCTCATCCCTTTCAAGATCAGTACCTAAATTCTGATTCTCATCCTTTTTCTGTCGATACTTAAACTCTGATTCTCACTCCGAGGCAGGTACCTAAATTCCAGTTCTCTTCGAAATCCCGAGGTTGAAACCTAGGTTTCAATTCTCATTTCAAATCCAAATTTCAAATTCAAAATTTCCTTAAATCAATTTTAAATATAACTTCAAACAAAAATCCAAACTCACACATTGAAACTTGAAATTTAAAAGTAAACTGAAATCTAAATCGAATTCCCCAGATCTTGTGATTTGGAGCTCACCTCTTTTTCCATTCTCCAGCGAGAATTCAGGAATCTCCGGTCTTGGAAATATACCTGATACTCCCCTGCGAAAATTCTTCTACTTCGTCCTAAGTTTGTCACTTAGACATCTGTGTTGGTTTTGTTGATCTCTTCGGTCAACGCCAATATGCGCGGTGTGCTCCGTCAGCACACCACACCTATTGGGGGTCCATTTGTTGACCTCATTTTTAATGAGGTTTTTTGCTTCTTGGCCCACTTTTTTATGTTTGCAAATTATGTTAAGAGCAACGACACCAAAAACTTGATCCCGCTTTAATATATATATTTGATTTTATGATGGAATGTATAATGTGGATTCTACGCAAGTATACGTATCGTACCAAGTAATACAAGGCTCTAGTGGAGTCCTGGTTATTGATCCCACAGGGATGTTTTACTAAATTTGTAACAACTAAATTTAAAAGTATTTACTTACTAATACAGTATACGGAAATTTAAAATACTTAACTAAAGAGAACTAAAGTAAACTAATGCTTTAAATAAAGTTGTTTAAAGATTTCAGAAAAAGGTATCCATCTCCTTGTTTTTAGAAAATTTAGTGAATGATGAATTCAAATAGAAATTTTATTGTATTGTGACAAATAGGAGCATTCATATTCTTTACCCTTTGGTCTAGGTGTAATAAACATTGACTAGTCCTATGCTTGATTACTGAATCTATGGCTAGGCTGGGAGGATACTGGCTGCCACTTCAGAGCTCCCACGTTCCCCTCACCTGAGGGCTAACATCTTCACTCCAGCTCTCAATCAATAGGACCGAATTGAATGTTTTAGTCTGTCACACTAAAATGTTCAATTCTACGTCCGATAAATAACATTTCCCTATTTATTTGCACCCTCCTTTCAAGGCTTTTGACTTCCCTGAATATTGGATGTAATCTTTACTATAGTTGATAATTCAACATGTTTTAACAAATCAATGGGCCAAATTAAAAAGTAAATTAAGTTTTAAGTAAAAATTATCACAATTTATTTTAATATTTTAGGCATTTCTATTTAATTTCATCAATTCACATAATTTCATAAACAAGGAGAAAGACTAAGAAAACTACTCAGAATGCATGGGAATTAAATAAAGTATGGATTTCATTTAAAGTTAACAACAATAAATAAAGATACTTATCTCAATTTCCTCCCCAAGCAGACTCCTTGAAGTTCCTTTGTCTTTTCCTTCTAGTACAACACACTTCTAACTCACTAAATACACTCTTAAAACAAAGTAACACTAAGATTCTTTAAAATTAACTCACAGAAAACACAAAGTAGACACTCAATAGACACCAAAATAGACACTAAGACACACACACATACACCAAAATTCATCTTCTATTTATAGAGGTAGACAAAGGTCCAAGGGGTACTTAAGCACCTCTTCAAAAAGCGTCCAGGTTCAATGTATTTGGCATTTTGACCAATCTCACCGTCGGTGAGAAACGACCTCGCCGTCGGTGAGGCTTCTAGAAGGTCTCCAAAAATCGCGATCTCGCCGTCAGCGGGCTTGGGCTCACTGTCGGCGAAGTAGTTATAAATCCTTCAAAAATTCTCCTCATGATCTCGCCGTCGGGGGGCTCGATCTCATCGTCGGCGGCTTAGTTCATTTTGCATGAATTTCTTCCTTTTTTTGATCCAAATTCGCTCCATTTCATGCTTTTTGCTTTTATCAATTATAAATCTTCATTCCTGCAATAAAATAAAGAAAATACATTTCTTTAAAATGCAATTTCATAAAAAATTGGTATGAATTTCTTAACATATTTTTCTGTGATCAAAATCCCCCAAACTTAATTATTACTTGTCCTCAAATAATTTTTATACTAAATAAAAATAATGATTTTTGTAATAGAATTTTTCATTCAAACCAACTATGAATTTAATTCAAATAATATTATAGTAAAGTTAAAATAGAAATATTTTTAAGTAATTAAATTAATTTTATAGATATAAGATTATTTAGTTATCAGATCTAAGATTTCTAGCTCTCTATTTATTTCAGTAAAGACTATATTTAAAAGAGTAATTTTCTTAAGATATTTAGATGATAGGAAGTTCAAGAAAACACTATTTAGTAAAATACTAATCCATATATATAAGTTTAGAAATATATTTGAGTTTTACCCTTTAGGTTGATTCCATTGAAGCCAATTTTTGATAAGGCATCTCCTCAAGCTTCTCCTCACTTATATTTTTCTTTTCTTTTCTCTCTTTTCTTCTTTTTGGATTGATTTTCAATCCTTCTCTTTTTTCTTTTTAAAGTGAGGATTACTGTATCTGGATAGCCTGTTAATAATTTTGAACTTCAACTTTCTCTTCCTAAATTTGAAACTTAAAATATTTATTTGCTTATATGTATTTCATAGCCTTTACTTCATTGAGTTTCAATCTCTTCTTTTTCATCTTAATACTTAAGAATTTCAATTTTAGAATATAGTTTTCCCTTACTTTAAAAAGTTTACTATATTCTTATTTCTTTTAACCAAATATCTTATTCAATTAAATAATAGAATTACTAAAAACATTTTATTTAACTTTCTATAATAATTAAATAAAGTAATTCATGTTTATTGAATTGAAAAATTACTATAGAAAAATCATTTGATAATAATTTTTGAAAATAGAAATTGAGAACAATTTAATAATTAAATTTGTATTTTTCCTCCCCAAACTTAAATTTTTCTATCTATTTCTAAATGGTGAAAAAGAAAATATACAATGAATCATACTTTTGAGCTTTAGGTATTTCTTTTCCTTAAAATTTTTGCAGGCTTTTTCATTATTTAAAGAGCCTGTACTGTTAGTATTCTTCCACATATATAATATTTAAAAGAAAGTGCTGGGATAAGAAATTTTAAAAAGTATAAAACACAACAAAATGAAAACTTAATATATTACTGCACATACAATCAACTAACCTACTTTAAAACACATTAAAACAATCGAAACAAATTAAAAGTTCTTAACTTATAAAAACTTAAACAATACATTAAAAGAAAAACTAATCATCCTATCTAAAAGAAAAATTGCAAACTAACTTAACACACATAAAAAGTCTAACATTACAGTATAAGCAAACACACAAACACACCAAATCCACAGTCCCCAGAGAGTACAGAATAATTACACACAGGACAATAAAGTTTTCAAAAGAATAATTAATCTAAATAAACTAAACAAAGTCTCTAATCTTACACATCAAAATCCCAGACTATATCATCTCCCAGATCTGCAGGCTGAGAAAGCTGAGCAGGCTGGTACTGTGTGTAATGGGGGCACTCAGGAAAGACAACATCTAACTCACCACTCCTATATCGACGTTCAACCTCATAATATGCAATTTCGTACTCTGAATGCCGCTGGAAATATTCACTATCATAATCATGTCTTCTTTCCAAGCCATCAATCCTGTGGTCCATATGCTCAAATTTTCTTTCCATATTCTCTCCAAATTGTTCAAAACTCTTTCTACTCAGGGTCAGCTCATTCATCAGATCTTGAAGGGTAGGAGTGGTGTACTGAGGTGGATCATAACTAGTAGAGGGTATATCTCTACTTGAAGAAGGTACATAATCCGTCGTCCCAGATCTCCATCCTTTGTGGGATTCATATTTCTTAATATTAGCCAGAGTAATGGGTTTCATAGGCTCAACCCATTCCTCATCATCTCTTGCCTCTATCCCAAATAATTGGTAGAGTGCATAGACAAGACTAGGATGTCTTAGTCCTCCTCCACTTTCACTTCTTGAGGTGGCTAATATATTCTTATAAATTACATTTCCCACATTAATACTGTTTTGGTTCTGAATACAGAAATTCAGAACTACTCTATCTCTTGTTACCTCACTATGGTGGTAAGTAGGTAACAAAGTAGAACAAATAAAATAGTGCCAGGCTTTTGAAGTTGCATTTAACATAGAAAGAGGAAAATTTACCCTTTCCTGCTGCTTGATTTTCCAGACACCTTTCCCATCAGTGAGAAAGTCGATCACCTCTTCCAGTGGTCCTTCCATCGTCCCAAAAGTCTCGTACTCACAGGTGTAGGTGTCTCGTACCTCGTAATAAGCATTTATCCTTGCAGCGGCGAATTCCACAAAAGTCCTCTAACCTTCTTGCGGTGCATCTTCACTCGAAGTCAAATTAGCATAGAACTCCTTTACCACATCTACAGTGGCTCTATTGGTTATGAAACAGAAATTTTCTCATCCTCGTTCCTTTATTACTCGCTCCACCTCTCCTCCCGGATTCTTAAAAACTTGATCTTGAATGCATTTTCTTGATTGAATGTTGTGAAAATATCTTGATTGTGCCCTTGCATTCACAAATCGGGTTTTGTCGTAATCCAACCGTCACTTTTGTCGTGGAGCCATTTTCGATCTGTTAAATTTGCAAAAAATCTAACTAAACTTCTAAATATTACTAAGAAGGCTTCCTATAACATCTAAAATCCATTTAAATCGATCTCCATGAATTTCTTCTAAGTATTTTCTCCACATTTCGAATTTTTTTAAAATTTCCCAATGTAGAAGAAATCCATGGTGAAAATAAAAAAATTTTGCATAGGAGTGAAGCTCTTACTAAGGGAAGATGAAATCCGGTGTCAAAAAGTGTTGAAATTGCCTCAAATCCAAGATCTCACAAGCCCTAGGTCGGTTTTTTTGAAGTTTTGAGGAAGGGGATGATGAATAGTGTTGGTTGACTGGTCAAATATAGGACTTTTCGCGATCTCGTTGTCGGTGAGATTTTTCTCGCCGTCGGCGAGCTAATTAATTTGACAAAGGCAAAAGTTTCGGAAAAAATCCACTGTCAGCGAGATCGTTCTCGCTGTCAGCGGGGTTTTTCTCGCTGTCGGCGGGATAATTCTCGCCGTCGACGAGATCCCAAAATTTTAAAATTTTGAAATTCGTCAATCATTTTCAACCTCGATTTGCCCTTAATCAATCTTCCGATCACTTAATTTAATAATTAATATGAAGATTAAATACTTATACTCACAAAAAGTTCACACAACACAAACAATATAACTTTATATATGAAATCCATGAGACTTACAAACTTCACATTAACAACTAACAACATACTTAACTTAAATGTCCAAATCCATAATACTCAGCATCGCAATCCAAATCACTATACACTAAATGCTGAGACATAACAAATACATATAATTTCATTAAATCTAGGATGATCAAATTAAAAATAAATCCTAAATCCAAATCAACACACACAAATATAACATAAGATAGAAATCTTTACTACTCCTCAGTGTTTGAACTATCATCCTCTCTGATATTCCCGATGTGATGTAGGTGCATAAATAGATTGTAGAAAGGCCTGAAAGGGAATTATGCAGTAGATTCTTCATCGATCCACCCTTTTTGTCTCAGTAAATGAATAAAACTGGCCTCCAGATGTCCAGTATGATCAAAGTGCTCCTTCATCCTCCAGTCAATGTGATCAAACATATCAGAGATATTATCGATGGAATTCATCACGTTTTACAACTCTTTCTCTAATCCTTTAATCTTTTTCGAATGAAATTTGTTTTATCGCAAGGGGCCTCACTAAATGATTGTTTTGTGATGCTCTATCAGAAATAATGGTAATCTCATCATTGTTATCCAAAGTTGGAAACATATCCGTAGGATCGAGTGGTTTCCACGGCAAAAGTACCTTTTCCCAAGCCTCATAAGAAACTTGGTACTGACTGCATAAAGAAAATATAGTTGATGGGTGTCCAAATCCATGAACTGACCCATGCACAATTAATCCCAATGCAGATTTTACTATAATTGATCCAACATCGATAGGTAGTCCAATTTGAATACAGTAATTTAATATAGCGCATTCCTTTGAAACCTTATTTACCCTCATAGTGGGTAATAACTTTGATGAGATAAAGAAATGTCAATGCTTCGAGACAGGGTTAAGAAGTGATGCAGAAAAACTGACATACCCGTCTTCGTGCAACTCCCAATCATCAGGTTCGTCGGTTAGGTATCTATAAATCTCGTTCATATTGTATCTTGAAGGAACAAAGTTTGAATAAAGACAGACAGGGGTATTTTCTATAGAAAATAATTCATTTACCCTTGAAGGAGTAAATGTTACCCATCTTCCTCTGACATAGACACTTCTATTGTTGATTGCATGTAGATTAGAGTAAAACTCTTTAACTACAGGAATAACTACAGCGAATGTTGTATAGCAAAATACCTCCCAATCGTCTTTGTGCGATCATTTCTTCAATTTTTGTGGTGGAATTTTCTACTCCTCTGTTGACAAATCCCCTTTCTTTAATAAGTCGCTTCTTCATCAAGACTTTGTTGAAAATACGTTGTGCCTAAACAGTGTAAAAATAAATGTGGGATGGTTTTCTACAAAGAAATGGCTTTAGAACCGTCCAAAACCGCACCAAAAACTTAAAAGAATCATTTTTCAATTGCCTCGCCGTCGGCGGGAAGTTTCTCGCCGTTGGCGAGCTGGTTATAAAACTGATTTGTAATTATGCGCTGTTCTCGCTGTCGGCGAGAATCGATCTCGCTGTCAGCGAGATTTCGTAAAATTGCCCAATTTCGCTCTGGTCCGAATATTTTCTGATCTCATCATATAGGTTCAAATTTGTGATGATTCTGATTAAAAATTTGAGTAGTAAGATTTGTTTTAATAATACAGACTCACTAATTTGTATATAATTAAAATAAAAGACTACTATGGGTTGCCTCCCACAAAGTGCTTGGTTTAACATCGTCAGCTCCACCTAATTTAGGTTAGTAATCAGGTCGACTAAGCATTAAAACCTCTTTAAAATTTAGTCTTCTACCTTCAAAATATGGTTTTAATTATGTCCGTTTACCTTAAATCTATGTCCTGTTTTTGGATCTTCAATTTCTATAGTTCCATACGAAAATATTTGAGTTATGGTGAAAGGTCCTAACCATCGAGATTTCAATTTCCCAGGAAATAATTTCAATCTAGTATTATATAGCAAAACTTCTTGTCCTGGTTCAAAATTTCTCTGATTAATCTTCCTATCATGCCATAATTTCATCTTTTCTTTATAAATCCTATCATTATCATAAGATTCATTCCTTAATTCTTCTAATTCATTTAAATGCAACAATCTTTTCTCACCAGCTTCTTTCATATTATAATTAAATTCTTTAATTGCCCAATATGCTTTATGTTCTAATTCAACTCATAAGTGACAAGTTTTTCCATATATAAGTCTGTAAGGAGTCATTCCAATCGGAGTTTTATAAGCAGTCTTGTATGCCCATAATGCAGTGTCTAGTCTTATAGACCAGTCCAATCTATTAGAGTTTACAAACTTTTCTAAAATATGCTTAATCTCTCGATTAGAAACTTCAGCTAATCCACTAGTTTGTGGATGATAAGCGATTGATATCTTATGAATAATATTATATTTTTCTACTAGTTTGTGAATATATTTATTTCTAAAATGAGTTCCTCCGTCAGTGATAATCACTCTCGACATTCCAAATCTAGTAAAAATATTTTTCATTAAAATTTTTGAAACACTTTTAGCATCACACCTATGTAAAGCTTGTGCTTCAATCCATTTGGAAACATAATCAACAGCTACTAATATATATGAGTTTCCAAATGAAGGAATAAAAGGTCCCATGAAATCTAATCCCCAAACATCAAAAATTTCAACTTCTAATATAAAATTCAGAGGCATTTCTTTTTTTCTTGATATATTTCTTACTCTTTGGCATTTATCGCAGGTTTTTATATATTTGTATACATCTCTAAATAGAGTAGGCCAGTAGAATCCAGATTGTAGAATTTTATACGCAGTTTTATCAGTCCAAAAATGTCCTCCAAAATTAGAATCATGACATTTTTGAATAATTTGTTCAGTTTCTTCATAAGGCACGCATCTTCTAATAATTAAATCCTTACATTGCTTATATAAGTATGGTTCATCCCAAAAGTATGTTTTTGTATCATGAATGAATTTTTTCTTGTTACGAAAGTTAACATAGGCGGTAAAATGTCACTTACAATATAATTTACTATATCGAGCATACCAAGGTATTTTCCACTCATTTATATTATAAAGTTGTTCATCGGAAAACCGTCTATAATTTTATTATCAGTATCAGATAATTCATGAT